>OY731404.1:62366358-63073966 GCA_963425845.1 Sphenostylis stenocarpa
AGAGAAAGAAAAGAAATTACCCTTCCTCACAAGAAGTCCGCATGGTACACCAGAGTAAATTGGATAGCGAATCAGTAGGTTTAGGCACAACGAGACACGTTGGTTAAATCCTTCTAAAAACGACCAAGAGTAAACGCAGCGAATCAGAAGGCTTTAGGCACAACGAGACACGTTGGTTAAATCCTTCTAAAAACTTAATCAAAATAGGTATTATAGGACATCAAAACATAAAAACATTGCATGCATAAAATGTTTTTTAGACCAGGTCCTATTACCTCTTTCAAAAAATAACAAAAAAAAGCAACAAAAAATATAAAAAATAAAAAATCTCTTCCGTAATTCGAGACCGCCGTCTGGGCCAACCAGACCGCCGTCTCGACACAGGCGAAAACGAGATTGTCGTCTCGATCAACGAGACTGCCGTCTCGCTTAAGCCGAACGTCGAGACCGCCGTCTCGATGGACCAGACCGCCGTCTCGACTTGGAGGAGACACGAGACCGCCGTCTCGCCCACCCAGACGGCGGTCTCGATTTTGCAAAATTTCCTATATATAGGGGGCACGCTTGGGGACTTCCTCACAACTCCCCTTGCCTCCAGAACTCCCTTTCTCTCAACTCCTGCACTCCCAAGTACCCTCTGGTAAGAATGTTTAGCAGAAGCGCCTCCAGAAAAAGAAGGAGCACCGCCAGTGCCAGTAGTTCCGCAGCACCGCCGTCCCAGGACCCTTCTCAACTGTCGCCACAACACCAGGCCCGCCTTGAAAATATCCAGACCTACCAGTGGCATCCAATGCTCAAGCTGGATTTCAACATCCTAGCTGAATTTGGATGGGAGGACGATGTCCGGGCCCATCTAGATAGCATCGGGTGGGGCTTCTTGCTGCAGCCACCACCTACACATGTGTACCCGCAAGCGGTACTGGAGTTCCTAGCCTCCGTCTCTTACTCTGAGGTCCCCTCCACGGTCCCGGGCCTACCGCCCACCAGGATGGTGACCTATTTTATGGGTGGGCAATACCAGGCCTCCACCCTCAGAGAATTCAACGTAGCCATCGGGTTCGTCCGGCCCGAGGACGCCACAACCCAAGAGTACCGTGACGCCATCTGCTCACGGCCCACCAACCTTACCGCCGCCGAGATGTGGCATGAGCTCACGGGAGCCACCATGCTGCCCACACTGATGAGGGGATCCGCGCTTCCCCCAGCACTCCGTATCTGCCAGAAGCTGCTGGCAGGAACCATACATGGGAGGAAAGAGAGTCAGGGAAAAATATCCCTCCCTGACCTCTTCGTACTCTATTGCATGAGCCAGAAGCGGCGCTGCAACCCTGGGTATTTCTTCCTGAAGGCCCTCAAGGACTTCGGGCACAGATCCACGGGGGTCGTCCTCATGGCTCCACTCATCACTCCCCTGGCAGAAAGTTTGGGGTGCCCTGGCCGGGAAGAGCTGGCCCACAACCTGCGACCCGAATCCATTGGCGGGTCAATCTTGGTCAGCATGGGAATGCTGATTCGCAGAGGGACCCAGCTGGCCCTCCACCCCACACTAGATTTTGCATTGGAACTCCGGGATGCAATGCATGATCTGCCTACACCTCCCGACTTCCACCACCAGGCGGCGGCGGCAGCAACCGCCCGGTATGCGGACGACTTCGCTGGCATGCACTGCCACATGAGCGATCTATGCCAGCAGTTCGACCATATGACTGTGAGGCAAGAGCAGATATCCCAGAGGCAGGAACAATTATCCCAAAGGCAAGATGCCTTTGACACCCGGCTGGGAGAAATGTACCAGCACCAACAGGACATGCGCCACGATTGGACGACATTCCAGCAAAGATACTAGGATGAAGTCCAAGAGCAGGAGGACTTCCGGTATCATATGTACCAGCATTTCCCTCCACAAGGATCGGGTCCAGAGGATAGCCCCTAGGGATAGTGACTCCAAAATAGGGTTGTAATAAAATTTCCCCCATAAATAAAAATTCTATTTCATGCATCTTTTTGCCATCTCTTGCAAAAGCCGGCGTAAAAAAAAAAAAAAAAAAAAAAAAAAAAACTTAAACTAAAAAAAGAAAAGGCATACGCTCAAGAAAAGCCAAAAATCCTAAATCGCGAGAAAAAAGAGATAAAACCGCGAGAAAAAGGCGGGATTAAGCCATCACCTCAACCAACAAAATTTCAATTGTCAAAGCAGGAGTCGAACAAAACTAAAGACCCATCCGACTAGCGAGCAAGGATCGGATGATCGCCACCAAAAGTCAAAAACGAAAATCCCCAGCAACCAACAAAGCTGGATGAAACACAAAATCCCCGGTACAACCCGGATGACCATTCAAAGAGGTCCAAGAGCATCTACCGACAACGGACATCACTCCCCAAGGAGTGTCTGATCGGCGCATGATCAGAATCAGTAATCCGCCACCATCGCCAAAGGGTCAGTCACCGCAAGAAGGGGCATCCAGAGGCACATAACCAGACGGGGGTTCATACTCGTCAGCCAAGGGGTCAGTTACCGCGTCAAAGGAGCATCCCGAGGTTTCACATCGGCGCATGATCAGAATCAATAAGCCGCCACCATCGCCAAAGGGTCAGCCACCGCAAGAAGGGGCATCCAGAGGCACATAACCAGACGGGGGTTCATACTCGTCAGCCAAGGGGTCAGCTACTGCGTCAAAGGAGCATCCCGAGGTTTCACATCGGCGCATGGTCAGAATCAGTAAGCCACCACCATTGCCAAAGGGTCAGCTACCGCAAGATGGAGCATCCGAAGGCTTAACACCAGATGGGGGTGTGTACTCATCGGGCCTTACAAAAGGGGGCTTACCAGACGGGGGTTCATACTCGTCAAACACCAGATGGGGGTGTGTACTCATCAGGCCTTACAGAAGGGGGCTTACCAGGCGGGGCTTCATACTCGTCAAACCAGATGGGGGTTCGTACTCATCAGCCGAAGGGGTCAGCTACCGCGTCAAAGGAGCATCCCGGAAGCGCACAACACAACATCTCCCCAGAAGATCATCCGCCGCAAAGACGGAATATCTGAAGGGAAACCGGGCAAGAGGGTCAACTCCTTTACCCTCCAATCGATCACCTTGGCACAAAAGGCCAGCAGTCGACTGGTCGGGTAAAGGGGGGGCAGCTGTAGACCCCAAATCTTGCCCGGTCTCCAAATAAAGACCAGAAGACCTCCTATTTGAAGATGGATGAAGCTTAACAAGCCATTAGGAGAGACTATTAGGCCCCATACTAAGATAGGAGGGAGTTTCTGTATGAAAAATAAGTTTTCTCGCCTTGTTGGGACGAGACCGCCCTCTGGATTTCCCAGACCGCCGTCTCGCCTCACGCAAGTGGCGAGACCGCCGTCTCGCTTGACGAGACGGCGGTCTCGCCACCTGCGAAGGACGAGACGGCGGTCTCGTTTCCCCAGACGGCAGTCTCGCCGTGTTGGGCAGGTCGAGACAGCGGTCTCGTTGGACGAGACAGCGGTCTCAACCCTGTCAGACGAGACCGGCGGTCTCGCCACCTGACAGCGCGAAAACCTATAAATAGGGGCTCTCCCCCCCTCATTTCCGGACACCACAAGCTTCTAGCTCTGCCTTCTCTCTAAAAACCTCTCTCTAGAATCCCTTCGACGCATTTCCGGAGTTTCTGAGTGTATTAGAGAGCGTTTTTTCGGCGTTTAGAAGAGTTTCAGACGTCTTGTAGAGTGAAGGGCTGCCAAAAAGCACCCTCTTTTCAAAGAAATATAAAAACAAAAGCTTGCTTCGGAGGTTTAATTTCTCCCTCTCTACTTTTATTGCTTTAATTTAAATTATGCAATAGATTAGGGCCATGTAGTCATAACTTTAAATTCCGCACAATAAAAAGGGCAAAAGTATATTTTCTGGTTTATTTATTAAACAATAAAAGCTGGCCTATCATAGGGAACCCGAAAGGGGCGTCGTAAAGGGACTAATACTCCCTTTACACGTAACTAACTCCCTTACCCAACTCTGGTTCTAATGACCAAAGTTGGTTTTTGAAAACCAACGCCTTTTAAAAACATTTTCCGATGTTTTCGGTAAAAACATCGGTGGCAACTCCATAGAACCCAAAATAAATAAGTCCTTGGGTTAGCCCGGTTATCGGACAACCCAAGGACACCTTTCGAAATCCTCGCCCCTAGGTTAGCCCGGTTATCGGACAACCTAAAGGCGTTGTAACCACACATAAAAAACGCGAAAATCAAAAGGGTCGAAAAAACCATCGCGTTGCTCCGACCGACCTTCTCTTTCGAGACGGCGGCGACATCCGCGAACCGTGAGATGACGTTTTTATCACGAGGTAGGGGTATCCTGCAGAAAGGTGCGTATTCAAGGTAGTTCTAAATATTCTCACTGAGGTCAGGCCCCCAAGGTGCCCCCATTATAGGGTCCCCACTCTCTCAGCCTTCAAACCATGCATGACACTAGGGCCTTGTCGGTCTTTAGGCCAAAAGAGGAAGGTTATCACCTTGAGTGGTGGTTTCTGACCATACCGGTGGGCTCATGGCCCTCACTACGGCAAATCGTACAATGCCACTCACTCCTTAAGGTTATTCCACTTGCCCTCGGGTATAGGGGGAACTGTTGTGTGCAAGGGTTTGTGTACAATTGTTATTTCAAACAATTACATAAAGTAAGCATACAACAGTTATTAAAGCCAAAAAATAAATCATGTTATAAAAGCAAGAAAGGGTAAAAACATAATTTCAAGTTTTTATTAATTAAACTATGAAGCACTTGTTGGATTTGATGAAGACATATTAAAGTTTCATTATTCCGTTTGTGGGTGTGTAAGTAGAAAGGTTATAGGTACAAAATTTAATCTCTTGATAATTACAATATATCTAGTGATAGCGCCTATAACTGTTGCATTTCATAGAATTTATCATACTTCATGAAAAACCAACCTTTAAGCTTTGAAAGAACAAACTGAGATTTTTAATCTGTTAAAAAATAGTTTTAATCTGTTAAAATCACTTAAAATAGGAAATGTATATATACAGCCGATATTCTAATTGATTAAGCTGTAAAATCACTAGATTAAAATGTTCTTGATGGTTTTTCCATGTTAAGGGTTTCGCAGTATTAATCTGTTAAATTGATAAGTCAATAGATTAAAATGTTCTAAGTCATAATTCGTGTTTTAAGTACTTCAGATTTTTAATCTGTTAAAATGAGTTTTAATCTGTTAAAACAGAGAGCTACCATTTTTCCTTCTAGCAGTTTTAATCCATTAAAAACTCGAATTAACCAATTAAAATAGTTTTAAATGAAATCAATCGATTAAAGCATCATTTTAATCAATTAAAACTGTCAGTTTTTCTCTTTTACTCTAATTTTGATTTCTCTTTTAAAACATACATTTTGGAAATCGATTAAAAGCAATCTTTGAGCTCTTATATTCGTGTGTTTTTCTAAGCATTCATACACATTCATATCATAAGGCGCTTTGATCAAGATTGTTGAAAAGATCTTCAAGAGAGGAAGTTCTGTGTTAGGAAATTTTCTTCTGAACTTTTGTATTACAAAAAGCTACTGTCCAGGTTTATCTTTTCCAATACTTGTACGAATTTTGATTGTGTAGATTGGGTTTGAATCTGCACTGGTTACAGCAACTGGGTTTGGTTGTTGGGTGGTTTTCAAAAGTCTATCTTGTGGTGTTGTAAGGTAGATCTTGGGGTAGATTGGTTTGTATTTACTGGTTTGTATTTTTACTTGGTTTTAGTGAAACTTGAAGCACTTGGTGGATTTGATGAAGACTTGATGAAGACATATTTGTGTTGGTATAGTTTAGTTTGTGGGTGTGTAGAGGGATAAGTTAGAAGTATAGGAACTTAATCTCTTGATAGGCCAATAAATCTTGTGATAAGCGCCTTAAAATGATGCATCTCATTGAAATCATTTTTCTGCATGAAAAACTAACATTTAAACATTAAAAGAACAAACTAAGTTTTTTCAATCTGTTGAAAAGAAATTTCAATCTGTTAAAAAACATTTAACATAAGGAATATTCTTATAGATTCGAAATTTCAATTGGTTGAATCGCAGAATCAACAGGTTAAAATGTTTTAATAATTTTTTCATGTATTACAGGTTTCGCATTTTCAATTTGTTGAAATATTTTTTAATCTGTTGGAACAGAGAGACCATCTTTTTCAGTCTAAGTGTTTTTCAAAACTTCAATCTGGTGAAATATTTTTTAATCTGTTAAAACAAAAGAGACTATTTTTCTGACTAAGAGTCTACAGGATTTCAATCTGTTGAAAGGTTTTTTAATCGATTGAAACAGAGAGTCGTCATTTTTCATTAAGCTATTTCAATCCATTAAAAACACGAATCAATCGATCGAATGAAGTTTTAAATGAAATCAATCGGTTGAATCGTCATTTTAATCGATTGAAATACGTTCGATCGATCATAATTTAATTCTGATCGATCATAACTTGTTCTAATCGGTCATAATGTTGTTCTGATCGATCATTTACGTCTCTGGATCAGTTTTTATCAGTTCAAACGGTCTGGTTCTCTCTTTTACTCTATAAATACATATTTGATCTATCTTTTGAAAAATACAATTTGAGAAATCATTTGAAAGCAATCTTTGAGCTATCACATCCGTGACTTTCTCTATGCATTCAAGAACTTTTCATATCATAAGGTGCTTTGATCAAGATTGTTGTTAATCAAAGAGAGAAAGTGCTTGAGTTAGATTTGCTTCTGGACAATTGTATTGATAAAGCTTCGATCCAGGTTTTTTCTTTTCATACTCTTGTGTAAAGTGTGGTTGTGCAGATTGGATTTTGGATCTGCACGTGTTACGATGACTCGGATTTGGTTACTTGGGAGGTTTTCAAGAGTCTATCTTGTGGGTTTGCAAGATAGTTCTTGGGGTAGATTGGTGAGTATCTACTGGTTGTAATTTTCACTTGGTATTAGTGGAACTTGGAAGATTTGTCAAGAACTGGACGTAGCTCTGGTGAAGAGTGAACCAGTATAAATTGTTGTGTTGAATTTCTTCTTTCATCTCCTTTATTTCCTGTCTATATACTTGCTGTGATTAAAATCAACCTACCTACACAAGAATTAAATAAAGATAATTCATTCTTCCAAAAGAAAGTAAGTTTTGCGCAAAAGTTTTCAAAAATTCAATTCACCCCCCTCTTGAACTCAACCATTAATTCTTTCAAAACTTGACAGCTTTGTCAAGAACTGGATGTAGCTCTTGGAAAGAGTGAACCAGTATAAAAACTCTTGTGTTGTATTTCTGCATTTCTCTCTTTCATTTCTATCTTATATTCCTACTTTGTTAAAAACCAAATTTGCCTAATAAAAGATTTATTAAAGATTAATCATTCTTCCACAAAGAAAGCATTTTTCAAAAAGGTTTCAAAGTTCAATTCACCCCCCCTCTTGAACTCAACCATTAATTCTTACAAACTAGTCCATCATTAAATGGGAACAACTCTCTAGCTTCCCCAGTGGAGTCGCCATCTGTTGTCACCGTTAAAAGAAGACGGTCGGAGTGACGTGATGGTTTTGATGACTCACATTTTTTAAAGATAGTCAAGATTCTTAAGATGTCCGATAACCGGACTAACCTTAAGAATGAGGTTTTCGAAAAGGGTTCTATGGATTCGTCACCGATGTTTTTACCAAAAACATCGGAAAAGGAAAAAAAGAAGGCATTGGTTTAGAAAAACCAACTTTGGCCATTACAACCAGAGTCGGGTAAGGGAGTTAGTTATGTGTGGGGAAGGTATTAGCACCCCCACAACGCCTCTTTCGGGTTCCCTATGATGGACTATTCTTAAAATAAAGACAATAAAATTATGCTTCTACCCTATTTATTTATTACAGAATTTAAATAGCTATCTACATGATCCTAATATCTAATGCACACAAGAAAAATAGTAAAAGAAAGCAAGAGAAGATATATGAAGGAGAACCTCCGAAGCGAGCTTTCATAAATGTTGAACTTGAGGACACTTTTTGGCAGTCCCCGCACTCTACAGAGATACTCCTCCCTCGATCAAAAATAAAGGTGTCATCTTACCGAGGGCCGGATGACTAAAATAGAAAAGACATCCTTAACCGATTTCTACCTTAACAGAAATCGAAAAACTCACTCGAACTCTGGAAAAATGCTCAGAGTCACTCTAAAGTGCCAAAAGGCTTCCTAGAGAGTGGTAGGAGTGAATGGTGTGTAAAAATGGATGGAATGAGGCTCCTATTTATAGGAATTTGTGCCCATCATTCCGGGAAGGCCTTCTCGCCATTCAGAACTGCCATTCTCGACATTCGGGACCACCATTCTCGACATTCAGGATCGCTATTCTCGACATTCGGGACCACCGTTCTCAACATTCGGGACCGCCGTTCTCGACATTCGGGACCGCCGTGCTCGACATTCGGGACCGCCGTGCTCAATATTCGGGACCGTCGTTCTCGACATTCGAGACCACTGTTCTCGATATTTGAGACCACCGTTCTCGACATTCGGGACCGCCGTCTCTCCTGACAAAGGTCGAGACGGCGGTCTCGCTAAACGAGACGATGATCTCGATCTTCTGGGCAGAATTTTTTTATTTTTGTGTACAAAAAGCCTTCCTATTCTAATATGGAGCCTATTGATCAATCCTAGGGACCTTTAAGTCCTTATCCATCTTTGAACAGAAGTCTTCTGCTCTTTATTTTGAGGGTGGACAAGATTTGGGGTCTACATACTACAAAAAAAAACACTTTTAGCGACCGAATTTTTTTTGTCGCAATTTAGCGACCGATTTAGCGACAGAATTAAATTGGTAGCAATTAGCGACCGATTTTACCACCGAAATATGATTTGGTTTCACTTTTTTATTTAGCGACCGAAATAGCGACCAACAGTTTGCGTCACAAAATTTCGGTCGCTAAATCGGTGGCTATTCTATACTAAAAAAAAACATTTAACGATCGATTTAGCGACCGAAATTACAAATTAAAATAGTGACCGAACTGAAATCGATCACTAATGAGAAAATAGCTATCGAATTGAAATCGGTTGCAAATGAATATTAATTTCTTATTATATTTAAATTTATTTTTTTATAAATATACTTTATTTGCTTTAATATATTTTTTACAATTTATTTTTTAAAAGTAATTTATTTTTTAAAATATTTTATTTTTTAAAATATTTTATTTTTTAAAATATACATTAAAAATAAACTTTGGTCTCAATGTTAACAAAATGAAGATTAACTTTAATTTTTAATTACTAAAATAAAAATATTATTAAAAATAAATCAAATTTATTAAAAATTTAAATTGTAATAAATTAATATTGAAGTGATATTAACTATTCAATACATTGTTTAAGAAAAGTTTAATAACAAATATTCTTTAATATATTTTTCAATTGAAAATTTCAATTGAAATTAAATAATATTTTAAAAATTTATATTAAAAAAATTGAACACATTAAATTATCACATTTTAATTCCTCATTAAGTTAATTAAATAAAAAAATTACAATTTCAATCAAATTATTACAATTTTATTTTATAATACTTTATTTTTAATCTAGTTTTTAAATTTATTGCTTTATTATTATTAATTGTTTAACCATGGTTGTTTTCATATAATTGATATACCGAGAAAAAATTTATATCAAAATATAATTGATATACATTAGATAATAAATATATTATTTAATTAAATTATTTATAAAAATATATTTATCTTTAGTTGAAATATTTTTTACTTTAAGTATACTAATTAATATTTTTCATTTTTAATAAAATTAATAACAAATATTAAAAAAAGACTGCTAAAAAAGTTAAAAATTTAAAACTAATCTATTTTATAAATACTAAAAATAAACAATATTTAAATAAATTAGAAATATATTTAAATCTATATTCAACGCACCTCCAATTTTGCTCAATAAATGCATAGATCATATTTGAAAACTTTGAAATAACTTCAAAATTATTAACTTTTTTTTTCAAAACCCATATTTTCTTGTTAGTTTTTTCAAAAAAAATAGTTAATGTAAGTTAAGGTTATGTTGTTTTAAAATTTCAACTTTTTTATATATTGGATTTTTATATAAAAATTTCAAAAATTGGATAAGAAAATGGAGATTTAATTATAATTTTAATAAATTGAAGATAATATTAGTTTTTATTTTTATTTTTAAATATTTATTTTAATTTTTAAAATAGAGAAACTATAAATTTATTATTATTTAATATCTTAATTTTAGTATTAAAAATTTAAATTAAATTTGATTAAATTAAAATAATTATAATATATTTTTCTACTTTGAGAATTAAAAATATAATTAACATAAAACTGAAAATATTATAATACATTTTTGAATTCTTTTTTATAATATTTTTATCATTATTATATTTTTGGATTAATTTTTTTTCCTAATTTTTTATAAAGTCAATTTAATATTTAAAAATATTTAACATTTTGAATGTCGCCGCCGTCAAAAGAGGCGGTCGGAGCGACACAATATTTTTTTATTCGACTCGCGTTTTAAAAGTGTGGTCATCACCCTTAGGATGTCCGATAACCGAACTATTCTAGGGATGAGGTTTTCATAAATGAGTCCTGGAGTCACCACCAATATTTTAACCCAAAAACATTGGAAAGGAAAAGAAGAAGGTGGTGATTTTTAAGAAAAACCAACTTTGGCCTTTACAACCAGAGTTAGGTAAGGGAGTTAGTTATGTGCGGGGAAGATATCAGCTTCCCCACGACGCCCCTTTCAGGTTCCCTATGATGGACTGTTTATTTTTAAAATAAGAACATTAAAATTATGTTTTTACGCTTCTTTATTCATTGTAAAATTTAAATAATTGACTACATGACCCTAATAACTAATGTACAGAGAGAGTAATTAACAAAAGCGATAAAATAGAATAAGAGGTTTAGGAACCTTCGAAGCAAGCTCTTATAAATTTGCAAGGGGTGCTTTTTGGCAATTCCCCGCTCTCTACACAGACACTCCTCTCTTGAATCGGAAACTACCAAAACTACTTAGACGAGCTAGAATTGGACTTTCGAAGTAACAAAAAGCAAGTATACAGAGTATCGGAGTAAGAACTATATAATTTCTGGATTTTCTCCGTCCCTTTTCCCTAAAATGGAGGTCCTGTTTATAGAAATTCATTCTTGTCAGACTGGGACAACCGTCTCGCCTAACAAAGGTTGAGACGGTCGTCTCGCCAAGTGGCAAGATGGCGGTCTCGTCTCATAAATGGAAAGATCATCGTCTCGTTTGGCAAGACAGTCGTCTAGCCAAATGGGACGGCCATCTCGTGCTTCTGGGCAGAATTCTCTTATTTTTGTGTACAAAAAGCTTTCCTATTCTAACATGGAGCTTAGTAAGCATGCCTAGGGACCTTCGAGGCCTTGTCCATCTTTGAACGGAAGTCTTCTGCTCCTTATTGTGAGGCCGGACAAGATTTGGGGTCTACAACTGCCCCCCCTTCACCTGACTAGTCGACTGTTGGCCCAATATGCCAAGAGATCGGCTGGAGGGTGAAGGAGTTGACTCTCTTGCCCGGTTGTCCTTTGGTTTCTTCCCTTGTCGTGGTAGCTGACCTTCTGGACGCTGAATGTGATCCTCCGGGATGCTCCTTTGATGCGGTAGATGATCCCTTCGATTGTAAAATCTGGTTTAAGCCCCCTTTTGTAAGGCTTGACGAGTATGAACCCCCGTCTGGTTGGGCAGTCCACTTCGTAGGACTGGATAGTAGCGGCTTACTGATTTTGTTCATGCGCACTGATCTTGCTCGTGCGCAGGTCTTTGTCTTCGAGACTTTCCTTGCCACGAAGTTATGTGTGGTGGCGCCTTACTACTCTGGCTCATGCGCCGACTCCATGGGGAATGACTTTTGTTTGAGATTGTTTTTGTGGTGTAGCCTTCCGATTTGCTGGGAATTCTTTGGCTTTCTTCCAACTGGTTGAGTGCTGGGGATTTTTGGTGAATGCCTCTTCAAGCGGGCAGGAATCCACTGGGGATTGAGTTAATGGCGCCTCTGAGCAGGTAGATGCTTTGTTTGAAGTGCAGTCTTTTGCGACTTGTATGGTCTAGCCTCTGAGTAGGTCGGTCTTCTTCTTGGAGAATTGATAATGCTTCTGAGTAAGCGGACACGTTGTTTTGAAGGTGGAGACTTCATGTTGAAGGTTGCCTTCTTTATTTGATGGGAGAATGGTAGTTGGTTCTCGGAAGCTTCTTATTTTGCTTTGAGTTGCTTGTTTGATGACGACTTGTTCCTGTTTTCTTGGGGGAGCAATATTTTGGAAACTTGGATGCTTCCTGTTTTCAATCGCAAACATGGAGCCTAGTCTCCTTATATGCATGAATGTGTTTTTTCTTACAGATATTTTTTGTTTTTTTTTTTCTTTTTGATTTTTGATAGAGTCGTATTGTGTGACTATTTGTGCGGATGTTCTAAATGTAATCTATCTTTCTATGGGATGTGTTTAGAAAGTGACTGTTCTTCCTATTGGAAGTTGAAAGCTGATAGGTTCCCCTGCGAATTTTGTTCTGGTCTTATCTCTTGTTTGGACCACCTTGATTTCTTGATTCAGTGGGCCTTTTCCTTTATGCTTTCTTGTGTTGGATCTTTATGCATACTTATGTTTTATTAATACAGAGGCATTTTCATAATTTGGTCAAGAAAAGAAGTAAAAGATAATTTTATTGATATAAACGAATGGTTCATTTTTACAAGGGGAGGTTTCCAAAGGGATTTAGAAGCACGGCTAGCCAAGGTTGGCTACACTGTATAAGCTATAACAATCATGTCCCTGACATCTGTCTCCCTGGTTCTCCTAGTTGCTTCAGTTGAGAAGCTCGAGCCCGGAGTGAAGACTATGCAAAGCTTGCTTGCTTCTGGAAGGGCACTACCCTAGTCGCCTTGCAGTTTTCGGCTAAGGTAATCATTGCTCTTTTTATTGTTTATTTTTATTTTTTGAACCTCTAAATTTTGCCTAGGACGTGTCCTAGTGAGGAATACATACCCTATATTTTGCCCAGGACGCTCTTTGCGAGTTTTCATCCCGACGGGTCATGAGCAATGCCTTCAGGTGTAATACTTTTTCACCGAATCCGAGTTGACCGGGTGCCAAATCTCCTCTCCGTCCATATTAGTGAGGATAAGGGCTCCTCCTGAGAAAGCTCGCTTGACCACAAAGGGTCTTTCGTAGTTTACTGCCCATTTTCCAAGTTTGTCCTTCTGGACGGGAAACAACTTCTTTATTACTAAATCCCCTTCTTGAAAAGTGCGGGGATTGATCTTCTTGTCGTAGGCCTTCTTAATATTCTTTTGATAGGCTTGTCCGTGGCATATGGCATCCAGTCGTTTCTCTTCGATTAAATTAAGCTGGTCGTACCGATTCTGAGTCCATTCTTCTTCGATCAACTTTGCTTCCATAATGACTCTCAGGGAGGGTATTTCGACTTCCACTGGCAGTACGACCCACATGCCGTATACGAGGGAGAATGGAGTGGCTCCGGTGGAGGTCCATACGGAAGTCCGATATCCATGTAGGGCAAAGGGCAACATCTCATGCCAATCTTTGTATGTTATCACCATCTTTTGGATGATCTATTTAATGTTCTTGTTGGCTGCCTCTACTGCACCATTCATTTTGGTCGGTATGGGGAGGAATTGTGATGTTGAATTTTGAAGTCTCGACATAATTCTTCCATCATCTTGTTGTTCAAATTGGTCCCATTATCAGTAATGAGCCGATGGGGGATACCATACCGACACATAATATTTTTCTTGACGAAGGCGGTCACTACTTTCCTAGTCACATGTGCGTAGGATGCCGCCTCTACCCATTTAGTAAAATAGTCAATGACTACCAAGATAAAACGGTGACCGTTAGATGCTTTAGGCTCGATGGGTCCAATGACGTCCATGCCCCACATGGAAAATGGCCAGGGTGTAGCCAAGATGTTGAGAGGTGTGGGTGGGACGTGAACACTATTGGTGTAGATTTTGCACTTGTGACATCGCTTAGCATATTGGTGACAATCGCCTTCCATTGTGGACCAGAAATATCCTGCCCTTAGGATTTTCTTTATCATGACATGCCCTGGAGCGTGGGTTCCGAAAGCTCCTTTATGAATTTCCTTAATTAGAGTTTGAGCCTCCTCGTGATTCACATACCTTAACAAAGTGGAGTCAAAAATCTTTTTATAAAGGGTTTCTCCGATCAATGCAAATCCTGCGGCCCTCTTCCGGATGGTCCTTTTGTCATTATCACTTATTCCCTCGGGATATTCACCCTTCGTGAGGTATCACTTGATGTCGTGATACCAAGGGTTTTTGTCTTGCTCGCTAGTTACTGTCATGCAAAAAGCTTGTTTGCCATGAAGTCTGATTTGAATAGTCGGCGTCTCATGCTCTTGATCAAAGGAGAACATGGATGATAAAGTAGCGAGGGCATCTGCAAATTGATTGTCTTCCCAAGGGACGTACTCAAAGGTGACGTTTTCCAACCTTGAATTCAAATTGCAAATTGATGAGTCATTATATTCCCGTATTTTATTCCCTTTCTGAACTTATTTTAATTAGTGTTTTCGGCTTAACTTTTTATTATTAGTGAATTTTTATTAATTGGGCTTCATTGGACCAATAATTAGATTTTAATCAATTTAAATCTATTTGATCTAATTTTTTCTCATTATTATTTTTAGGACAGTTAAAGCAATTTTGGGCCTAAAAGATTGGGCTAGATGCCATTTTACAGTTTAAAGCAATTTTGGGCTTGGAAAATTGGGTCAAATGTCATATTTTATTCTATACGGGTACTAACATTGGTTCACTGTTTTATTTATCATTTTTTCTACAGATCTTCAAAAATCATTATTTTCAAAACATTATAAACTAGACACATTCAGTTTTCCATAGGATCCAAAATCATTCAATTCGGAGATAAATTGGATTTTACATAAATTATCCAACACGGGTCAAGCGCACCAGGTCGGCCCAATGGACATGCTTCAGTAATTTAAGTCTTCTAAATTCATTAGACCTCCAAAAATAGTAGCAATGGTGGCGTTTTAAAGCTAACTCAAAAGTCTTTCAAAGGATATCAAAATCGCTTAATTTGGATAAGTATTGAAAATACTGCACGTGTTTGAAGTTCACGGACCTGCACTAAAGTCAACTTATGATGTGTTTCATGGACCAGTTGAGCCCAAACCTCAATAAAGATTAGGGTTAGGGTTATTTATATAAGAGAGGCACATCACACATCAGGAGACACACATCACACAAGGACTACGCAGCCACCACACTTTCACCTTTCATCTTCTGCAATTTATATTCAAGTTTGTTTACTCTTCTGTCATTATTTTTAAATTCTTGTTTCGATTTTAATTATGTTTCTTCTATTGCGTTTTCAACTTTCCATGGATAGCTAAATCTTTGTATTTATTTTCTGAGAAGAATGCAAGTAGATCTTTGAGGTTTTGTTCTTCAATTTCATTTTGTTTGTTCTCTTAACTCTTCATCTTCTAATCTCAGTGTTGAATTATAATTTGTTTATGCTTAATAAACCGAAACTAATATCACAATTTGCTTAATTCTGTGTTAGAGATGAGATTATGTCATGTATGCAATGCTTAATTGTATAAGGATAATTTGGGGTTAATATTCGCTTAGTTGGTTAATTTCATGTTGGAATAAGGGTTAAGGAAAATTTGGGATTAATCTTCGCTTAGTTGGTTAATTTCATATTGGAACAAGGGTTAAAGCTAATTTGAGATTAATCTTCGCTTACTTGATTAATTTCGAATTAGAATATAATTTGAGATTTATCTTCGCTTAGTTGGTTAATTTCGAATTAATTTCGTAATCTAGAATAAGTGACACTGCATTAGAATCAGGAAATCAATTGCATTTTAATCTGTTTTTAATCCGCATTTTTATAATCTGCTTTTGTTCTGTTTCATCTAATATTTTAATTTTGAAAAACTCCCCTTTTAATTTTTTGTTACTAAAAATTGATAAGCTTTGATAGAAATTCGTGGTCTTTGGGAGACGACCTAGGAAAGCTTCCTAGTACTACATTTATTTGTTTTAATTATTTGACCGAGTACGACATCGATCACAAATGTACTCTAGATATGGGATTAATTTGGAATTTTGGGTTTTCCATTCACCCTTGAGTTGATAGATAACAAGGGATGAGTCACCGAAAATTCTGAGTTTGGTTATCCCATGATCTAAAGCTTCTTGGACTCCCAAAGCACAGTCTTCGTAGTCGGCCATATTATTTGTACAATCAAAATTTAACCTGGTCATTACCGGGATATATTTTTTTTCTAGGGATATTAAAATGTCTCTAATCCCATGTCCAAGCATGTTTGAGGCTCCATCAAAAAACATAGTCCACGCATCTTCTTTGGTCTCTTTGTGTTCAATATGCATGATATGTTCGTCGGGGAAGTCATCCTGTAGGAATTGATACTCGTCTGTTGATCCATGTGCTAAATAGTCTGCTAGGGGACTACCTTTGATAGCTTTCTGAGTGACATGAATGATATCAAATTCTGAGAGGAGTACTTGCCACCTAGCTATCCTTTTGGTCAAGATGGGCTTTTCGAAGAGGTACTTGATTGGGTCCATTTTGAAGACCAACCACGTTGTATGTCGGGTCATATACTGTCGGAGACGTTGAGTCGCCCACACTAGTGCACAACATGTTTTTTCGAATGGCATATAACGAGTCTCATAGTCTAAGAACTTTTTGTTGAGATAATATATGACTCACTCCTTTTTCCTTATTTCATCTTGTTGACCGAACATGCATCCCATGGATTCTTCAAGTACCGACAAATATAGGATAAGAGGTTTTCCTTCGATGGGTGGCACCAATATCGGTGGATTGGTCAAGCACATCTTGATCTTGTCAAATGCTTGTTGACATTCCTTACTCCACACCGTTGGTTGATTCTTACGCAACAAATTGAAGATAGGTATACATTTGTCTGTCAGTTGTGCGATGAATCTGGCAATATAGTTTATTCGGTCCAAAAATCCTCTGACCTCCTTTTTTGTCCTTGGTGGGGGCATTTCCAAAATCGCCTTTGTTTTATCGGGGTCTACCTCAATCCCCCTTTGGCTAACAATGAACCCTACAAGTTTTCCTGATCGCACTCCAAAAGTACACTTTGTCGGATTTAGTTTAAGTTGATACTTTCGAAGTCGATCGAACAAATTTATGAGATATTGAATATGGTCCATCTCATTTCTGGATTTGGCGATCATATCATCCACGTATACTTCTATCTCTTTATGGATCATGTCGTGGAATAACATTACCATAGTCCTCTGATAAGTAGCCCCTGCATTTTTTAGCCCAAAAGGCATCACTCTGTAGCAAAATGTCCCCCATGGTGTGATGAAGGATTTCTTCTCTCTATCTTTGACGACCAACTTAATTTGATTATACCCCGCATATCCATCCATGAAAGAATAGAGCGTGTTCGTAGCGGTGTGATCCACTAACGTGTCAATGTGTGGTAGGGGGAAATCGTCCTTTGGACTTGCTCGATTCAGATCCCTATAATCCACACATACTCTGATTTTTCCGCTCTTCTTGATGATGGGCACTATGTTTGCCAACCATTCAGGGTACTTGGACACGATTAGAAAGTTGGTGTCTAGCTTTCTTTGCACTTCTTCCTTGATCACTAAGGACCAATCCGGCTTTATTCTTTTGAGCTTCTGTTTTACGGGCCGAAATCCCTATTTCAAAGGCAACTGGTGCTCTACTATGCTTATGTCAAGTCCGGGCATGTCGTGATAAGACTAGGCGAATACGTCCACATACTCCTTTAAAAGATGTATTAGTCCCTCCCTGATGTCACTACCAATCTGGATGTCGATGTTTATTTCTTTCTTATCGTCTCCTTGTCCCAGGTTGATAGTTTTTGTTTCTTCCCGATAAGGCTGTATGGAACGAGCTTCTTTTTCCAGCATTCTCTGCATGTCCGGGGAAATTGTCCTCTGCTTGCTGTCAGACTCGACCCATTCGCCTTCGGCTTCCGGATCCCACACAGGTTCATCAGTCATAGACATGATTGTTTTTTAGGTTCTGTTTTAGGCATAGATTTAATTATTCGATTATTTTGAAAGAATAATAAATAGAAGGGGGAAAAAGAATGAGAATGAATACGATATGATGGAAAATGCCTCATGTATTAAGAAAAAAAATATACACATGTCCTTTTAATCGGTGATCCTACGGCCACGGGCGGAGACCGTAGGAAATATAACAAAAGAAAAAGAGCCCTAATAGTTGATCCTCCTAATCCGACCCCTTTGCACTCCTAATCTCGAAAGAGGGGTAAACTTCCTTTCCTTTTTACGTGGCTGTCAGACCGTCTGCGGAGCGGAAGAAGGAGTAGCAAGATTGTTCGCATGCACAACCTCCTCCTTCTTTTTGTTAAAGGGCCTTTTGAATGAAACGTTGGAAGAGGAAGATCGCGCTATTTTCCCACTTCTTAACCCTTGCTCCACTCTCTCCCTGATGGTGACCATGTCTGAGAAGAGGTTGGATGTGCTTGTTATCGCCTTATCATAATAAGGGTCCATCAACGAATCAATGAACATGGCCACCATTTCTTTGTCTGTCAGTGGGGGCTCTACTTGGGCAGCCATCTCCCTCCACCGCTGGGCATACGCCTTGAAAGGCTCATCGTTCCTTTTGCTCAGAGTTCGAAGATCTGACCTATCTGGGGTCAAATCAATATTGTATCGGTACCGACGGAGAAAGGCGTCTTCCAGCTGCTTCCAGGTTTGGACTTGCCCCTTCTCCAACTGCATATACCAGTTGAGAGCTGAATCAGCCATGCTCTCCTAGAAGCAATGGATCAAAAGTTTCCTATTCTCAGCATGTGCAGCCATCTTATGATAGTACATCGTAAGATGGTTTTTGGGGCAAGTCACCCCTGCATACTTGGGGAAGTCTGGGACTTTGAATTTCGGAGGGAACTGGATGTTCTTGACAAGACACATGTCAGCTGCCTCCTTAACATCAAAGTTGTGCCCCTCAACCGCCTTTAGTCTTTCCTCCAAGGCAGATATCTACTGTTTGGATACCTCGGGGGTGTGGATATGCATTGCCCTTGCGTCGGACTGTACAGGGGCTTTTTGCTCGTAAAAGAACTCCTCTTTCTCTTCCTCCTCATGGCGAGAGGCGGCAGTCGCCATGAGTTTCTCCCTTATTGTGGTCCTGCTGGCGCATTACCTCCATCATCTGCGCCATTTGTTCTCTTAAGGAGTTGACCTCCGCGGTGAGCTTGCGGTTCTGTTCCTCCAACTGTTCCATCACTATAGCTTTTTGCGCTCGGGTTCGGATTACGGGAAGACCAGCCACTTTCTAAGATGCCAAAATGAATTTTATTAATTGAAATGAATGATAGGTGTGGGATTAGTATATTCTAAGACAATGGCTTAGGCGTCATCCTTAAAGCTTACGCTTTGTGGAGTGCCATACCCGCTTTTATGGTTTCTTCCCTATCGAAGATTCCTGTACTTGTCCAAGTATACTTGGGTCTCTTTCTCCTTTCTCTTAAGGATATTTAATGCCCCTTAGCATGAATGCATTTATGTATGAGAGGTTTTATTAGGATGATGCGTATGCTTTCTTGTACATTTATTTTCTCTCTTGGTTTTACCATTTTACAAAATGATGCGGTATGAATGATATGACTTTGTCAAAAATCGTTTTATTAAATCCGATTATTTCTAAATGAATGAGTTTTATTTTTGCTCTTTTATTATATTATCTCTTTATCCCTTCTGTTGGTCTACGTGGCTACTTAGCTTACAAAGAACCTGAAACTAGGCTAGCTAAAATGCAGACTATCCGAGATAAAGGTGGTTGTTGCGAAATAATGATTTTAGATCCCCTTATCTCTTCTGTCGGTCCACATGGCTACTTAGCTTACAAAGAACCTGAAGCCAGGCTAGCAAAAATTTGAACTGTCCGAGATAAGGGTGTTTGTTATGAAATAATGATTTTTTGGGATTTTATTTATTATTGTATGATTATGCTATGCAACAAATGAATGCACAAACAATCCACTCATCTGTGAATAGAGTTTTATCACAAGGTAGGGGTATCCTGCAGAAAAGTGCATTGGCAAAGGTAGGTCTAACTATTCTCACCAAGGTCAGGCCCCCAAGGTGCCCCCATTATAGGGTCCCCTCTATCTCCCAATCTTCGAACCATGCACGGATCTCCGTGTCGACATTCTCAGACCAGAAAACAAAGGGTTATCACCTTGAGTAGTGGTTTCCGACAATGACCTACCCACACTAAGTTCATTACAATGGCCAACCGTACTTGCCACCCACTCCCTATGTGTATTCTCTCTTTCCCACGGGTATAGAGGGACTGTTGTGTGCAAGGGTTTGTGTATAGTTGTTATTTCAAACAATTTCATAAAGTAAGCATGCAACAGTTATTAAAGCCAAACAATAAAACATGTTATAAAAGCAAGGAAGGGTAAAAGCATAATTTTGAGTTCTTATTGATTAAACTAGTCCATCACTAAATGGGATCAACTCTCTAGCTTCCCCAGTGGAGTCGCCATCTGTCGCCGCCGTCAAAAGAGGCGGTCGGAGTGACACGATGTTTTTTTATTCGACTCGCATTTTAAAAGTGTGGTCATCACCCTTAGGATGTCCGATAACCGAACTATTCTAAGGGATGAGGTTTTCATAAATGGGTCTTGGAGTCGCCACCAATATTTTTACCCAAAAACATTGGAAAAGGAAAAGAAGAAGGCGATGCTTTTTAAGAAAAACCAACTTTGGTCATTACAACCAGAGTTAGGTAAGGGAGTTACTTACGTGCGGGGAAGGTATCAGCTTCCCCACGACGCCCCTTTCGGGTTTCCTATGATGGACTGTTTATTTTTAAAATAAGAACATTAAAATTATGCTTTTACCCTTATTTATTCATTGCAAAATTTAAATAATTGACTACATGGCCCTAATAGTTGATGCATAGAGAGAGTAATTAACAAAAGCGATAAAAGAGAATAAGAGGTTTAAGAACCTTCGAAGCAAGCTCTTATAAATTTGCAAGGGGTGCTTTTTGGTGATTCCCCGCTCTCTACACAGACACTCCTCTCTTGAACCGGAAACTACCGAAACTGCTTAGATGAGCTAGAATTGGACTTTCAAAGCAAGAAAAGAAAGTATATAGAGTATCGGAGTAAGAACTATATAATTTCTGGATATTTTTCGTCCCTTTTCCCTGAAACGAAAATCTTATTTATAGAAATTCGTGCATATCAGACTGGGACGATCGTCTCGCCTGACAAAGGTCGAGACGGCCGTCTCGCCACTTTGAGGTCAAGATGACCATCTCGCCAAGTGGCGAGATGGCGGTCTTGTCTCATAAATGGCGAGACCGCCATCTCGCCTTGTAAGGCGAGACGGCCGTCTGGCCAAATGGGACGACCATCTCATGCTTCTGGCCAGAGTTCTCTTATTTTTGTGTACCTTCGATGCCTTGTCCATCTTTGAACGGAAGTCTTCTACTCCTTATTGTGAGATCGGACAAGATTTGGGGTCAACATTGAATTCTGAAACTTTTTCTCTATTAGCAAATTTGAAAACATAATATACTAAAAAATTATTATACATAATTATTTCATCCAAAATTTTAATAATATCATAAGTCATCAAATTCGTTTTTTCTTCTTTCATGTCTTTTCTTTTCGATATGAGTGCTTGAATTTATAAAAAAAATTATTTACAAAATTCACTTCTCTAATTTCTATCTTCAAAGTTCTTAACTATTTTTTATAGTTA
Organism: Sphenostylis stenocarpa; assembly: GCA_963425845.1. Lineage (NCBI taxonomy): Eukaryota > Viridiplantae > Streptophyta > Magnoliopsida > Fabales > Fabaceae > Sphenostylis > Sphenostylis stenocarpa. The sequence continues at coordinate 62,388,233 of OY731404.1, forward strand.
TGAAGGTCAAGATTGGTACACACACTTAAATATATTATAAATGAAGAATATTTGTTCATTCTAGTTTTTTTTTCCTCAAGCTATAATTTTATTATTTTTATTTTAAAATATATTTTATATTTTTTTAAATTAATAATTTTAATCTAGTCATCTAAATCTTTGATGTAATGATTCTAATTAATTGATATTATCAAAAGATTTTATTTGATTTGTTATAGTAAAAATCATCAAAGTAAATGTTAAAATAATATTAATTACTTTAAATTATAAGAAAATAAATAATAAAAATAAAAAATAAATTTGAAGTTAAAAAATACGTAAAAATAAAATATAAAAAAATAAATACTTTTCTCAAATAATATAAAACAAATTTAATGATGGATTAAAATAGAACAACATTTATAAGAGACTATTTATTTTTATTTATAATGGAATAAAAGTGGAAATACATTTAAATTTATAATTTTATTTATGAAACACATTTAAATTTATTATTGATCGAAAATAATGAAAATCTTAATATAATATGATACTTTTAGTAATGTATTTTTTTATAAATTTAAACTTATCTTTTTTAGTTTAGTTTTTAAATTTTATGTATAATGTTAATTGATATATTAGAATAAATTTATATAAAAATAGTCTTTATCTTCAAAATTCACTTTCTCAAATTCTATCTTTATATTTTTCTACTGTTTCTTTATAGTTAAGAAGGTTAACATTTATGCACATACTTAAATATAATATAAAGTAAAGAGTATTTGTTTATTCTATTTTCTTTCTGATCTATAATTTTAGTATTTTTTTAAAATATATTTTATATTTTTAAAATTAATAATTTTAATGTAGTTATCTAAGTTTTTGATGTGATGATTTTAATTAATTGATATTATTGAACCATTTTATTTGATTTATTATAGTAAAAATCATAAAAATAAATGTTAAAATAATATTAATTATTTTAAATTATAAGAAAATAAATAATAAAGATAGAAAATAAAGTATCCTATAAAAGAAGACTAATTATTGTAAAGATAAAATAGAATATGGGAGGAGATGAGGATGATAATGCAATAAAATTGATAGAATTTTTAAAAAATGTAGAATGTGAGATGTTTAAAAAAAAAGTTAAAAAAGGATATATATATATATATATATATATATATATATATATATATATATATAAAAGTAATTAAATTAAATTTGTTATCCCCTCATATATTATTATACATTATTAGCGTAATTTTAGTTTAATTAAAAATTAGAATACAAATATACTATATTATACCAATATATTATAGCATTTGTAATTTATTTTCATTGTGTATAAATTACAAAACTAATAATTTTTTAAATTTTTAATGATAATTTTTTTTAACTTATATATATTACAAAATATTTTTAATACTTTAATAAATATAACTTTTTTAAAATATATTTCATCAATTTAAAGTATAATTTTTTGGTATTTTTTAGTATTTGTTTTAAACCTGGATATCTTTAATATTTTGTACATGTAAATATAATTTATATATGTTTTTAAATCTTTTTCTAAAATTTTTTTTTTAAATATAATATTATTTTTAATATTTAATATTTATATTTTAAATTTTTTTCTTAAATGATGAATGAATAATATTAATATTTTTTAATTAATTAAATTTATAAATAATGAATTAAACACATTTATTATCTTTGGAAAAATATAATATTATCTTTAATATTTTAATATTTATATTATAAATTCTTTATTAAAATATTAGGGTTCTTGTCTTTTTCTTTTCTTTCATCTTTACTTCAAGCTAGGCATGGCAACTGGGCTGGGTGCGGGGGTGGGTTTTGCCTCTCGATCCTCGCCTCGACTTTTTAATCATTCCCGTCTCGCCTCGATCCACTGGGGTTAGAAATTAAGTCCCCATTCCCATCCCGTCCCAGTCTATATTATTTTTAAAAAGATAATTACATTTATAATAAATTAATTTTACTATATAATTTTTATATATAACAATATTTATAATTTTATAATTTATAATTATTAATAATTAAATATATATTTTAATTTACTATATTTATATTAAAATATATATGTAAAAGAAATATTTAATCATTTTTTATTTATAATAATATTATTATTATAACACTGGTATTGAAATATTTGGATACTTATAACATTATTATTATTATAATACTGTATTCAAACATTTGATTATATATAAGTTAATTTATTTTTAAATTGTCATTTAAAAATATGAAATATATAGTTTATAAGGAAATATTTAATAAGTTAATTCTTATTCAATTAGTTTGAAGTAATAAAAGTTTAAATTATCAATTCCTTTGTGTTCATCAAATTGGTTGAAAAGAATGAAAACAAATTTTGATGGGAGAGATTAAGGAAATGTGAAAACCTGAAAGATAAGAGAGAGAATAATGTAATAAATTAATTGATATAAAATATTAAAAAAGAAAAAAAATTAAAAGTGGGTAGAAAAAAATAAAAATGGGTGAAATATAAAAAAATGACTTTATATGTAATAGAAAAAGAAAAAAAATACTTTTAAAATATTAATATTTTAAAATTTAAATATAAAGTCGGGGTGGGGACAAAGTCGGGGTCGGAGTGGGGATTGCATTACCCATCCCCACCCCCGCCTCGACTTTTAAAGCGGGAAAACCCGAACCCGCCCGCCCCGATCAACTCGGGTTTTCCAGTCAAACTCGGAGCGGGACTGGGTCGGTCCTCACGTGTACAGTGTTTAATTGTCATCCCTACTTCAAGCTATTAAGAATTTTTTTTTCATCTTAGAAATTAAATTTTAAATATAAAAATATAAAAATATAAAAATATATAAATATATATATATATATATATATATATAAATATATAAATATATCAAAATATATAAATATATAAATATATCAAAATATATAAATATATAAATATATCAAAATATATAAATATATAAATATATTTGAATTTATAGATTTTATATTTATATATTTATACGGATATATATTTATTTGTATATAAATATAAATTATTTGTAAATTATTACTAAAAAATCCTAGTAGCTCAATGGTTAATAATTCAAACTTCTAAAAAATATAATGAATAATAAAAATATAATATAAAAGAGAATTTAATAAATAATAAAAATATAATATAAAGTGTACTGAAGTCGTTATTTTTGTATTAAATTATTATTTAAATAATTCAATTAATATATTAGCGATCGATATAAATCAGTCGCTATATTTTTTAACTTTGTCACTAATTTAGCAATCAATTTAATATTTTAATTTCGAACACTGCAATCAATTTAATATTTTAATTTTAGACACTATTTTAGTATGTAAGAAATAAGTGACCAAATTATTTAGTGATCACCTTATCGATTGTTAATATATTAGTGACTTGATCTTTTGTGACGATAACTGATTATTAACCGATTTTTTGACATTTGTAACCAAATTTTTTGATCGCTAAAACTGTTTTTTTAAATAAAATTATTAATTGAAAGACGACGTAGAAACCATTAAAAACAAATTTCATTATATATAATAATACATATAATATAAGGTACTTTTCTATCATAATGTTTCTCACCCTCACCATCAATATTCATAGCTTGCAAAAATTAGTACAGAATATGGCAATCACAACACAGTCCACATCATAAATTCTTTTTTAAATTGTATTTATAAAAAATATGTCAATTTTTGAAAGGTACAATAGTTGAAGAGATGCATATCACTAAAAAGTAGTAAGGACGAATCCTGAAACAAATTCAAGTCCAACCATTCAAGTAATTAGAAAGCATGATGGGCACGTCAGTTAATTCATATTGTTCACGTTTTCTTAAAAGTCAAACAAACTTCACATGATCTGACTCTTTAAATCATTGATACATCACGTTAGTTGATCCAATAAGTTGTTTACATATTCATATATTTTATTTAAAGAAATTAAAAATAATAGGATGAATTTTTAGTTTGTTGAAGATAATTCTGGAATATAATAATTAAATACAAATTTAATTATTTGTTATCTTTTATATTAAATATTTGGTTTCAAATAAATAATTAGGCGTTATTGATAATATAATTAAATTACGCTTTAATAATAAACATTCAAAAATTAAATTATATTTTAATAATAAGTTATCTAATTTAAAAATATGTAAAAATTATTTATTTTTAGATTATTATTATTATATAAACTTTGTATTTTAAAAAATCATACATATATATTAAGAAAAGAAGTATTTTTCTGATTTTCATTTAAATTAATTTATTCAAACATATTAAAATCATAATAAAATATTATTGTATTAAAAAGCTCTAAAATAAAATTTAAAAAGCTAAATCCAATATTATGTATAGGAATCTAGTGAGAAAGAAAGATGAAGGTAAAATATGAAAATCATTTTCAAATATTTTATTTAATCTATTTAAACATTCATCATATTATAAAAAAATGATACATCCTACTATTTTCATAATTTATTTAGGTGTCTTTAATTGAGATGAAAATAATAGAATGTATAGAAATAAAATGTTAAATAAAACATATAGAAAACAAAATAAAAAGAGATATTTGATTCAAGATAATAAAAGAAAAAGATAGATACATAAAAAAAAAATCGAGTATACAAATTACTGATAATTTTAATTGTATTTCAGCTTAATTTTTACTCAATGAAACAACTAACTATATTTATTTATACTCTTTCTATTCTCACGTCCTATTTTTATTTTTATTTTATCAAAAAAATATATTAATTAATCAATTTCATTTGATCTAAGAATTAAAATTTCCTTTCAAATATAATGCTGTACTTACCACAATAAAATATGTTAAAAATTAAATATATGTCTAGAAATTAGGTCAGTTATTTTTTTAAATTTTAAGAATAATTTTATTAATCAAGTTCAAACAAGTAATTTTGAAAATAAATTAAAAATATTTAGTAACTATAATTTGACTATATTTAAAATAAATAATAATGTGATAATAAGGATGATAGCTAAAAAAGAAAATTTATATAAACGTAATGATATGATATAATTATTTGTAAGATATGATAATGAATGAAAATATAAAAAAAATTATTTTGAAAATCTTAAAATTTAAAATTACTTTTAAAAATAATAAATAAAGTAGTACTAACATATTTTTGTTATATTACTATTTAGCCGGAGAATTTACAATGTGCCTATTAACCTTTTTTTTTTTTTTTTCTACGTCCTTAATGTTCTCTATTTGCACCTTCCTTTCTCCTCTCCTTTGCACTCCCTATCTCCTCTCCTTTGCCCCTCTATGTCTACAACATCTCTATTTTGTTGTCTCTCTCTGTTAAAGAATGTTTTCCATCGATGACATTAGATTTTTTGTGTTGGATTCCATTATACGATCTCATCTCAATCCACGACGGTTAATTTATAATATATTTTTGGATTATGTGTTCTAGAAATATATTTTCGAATTATTTATCTCAAAATTCATTCCGAATTATTAATATAAAATCTTATTCTATTTCTAGAACGCGGATTGTGGATTCTGGATAAGATTTATGGATTTGTTTTTTCATGAATACATTTTAAATTAGTAGACTTGAAATAAAATTTTTGGATTTGATTTTTTTAGACACATATTATGATTGGTGATCTGTAATACATTATTAGATTTGTTTTTAGAAATACATTCCAGATTAGTAGATTAAAAAAAAAAAATTTCAAATTGTTCAATATCTACCAATAAAAATGTGTATCAGCCAATCAAATCTAAAAATTCAGTTGTGAATCTAAGCTTCATAATTGTGTTCTATGATGTTTAGAGAAATGCTGTCAATTTTTTATATTAAAAGATAGGAATTAAACCTTAAAAAAATAGGAATTAAAATCAAGTTACAAATCTGACTTGGAATCGACCACTTCTTCAAATAATAAATCCTTAATTGATAAGGAACAATAGGAAGAATTTAGAGTTTAAAAACAAGAAACAGACACTTACGAACAAACAAATAACAGACACTTACCGAAAGAAATTATGGGTACAACCAACAGCCTTTACGAAATCTTCCCTCGTACTTGTAAGCCCATCTTTCCTTTTATACCTTTTCTATCTAAATCTTCTTTTTCCGTCGCAATGCTGCTCTGTTTTGTTTATCATTTTGTTTGCTGGTAAAATAATGGCCACATGATAGTTGATTATAGACAATGACGCATCACATGATGAATGACAAGTATGCTACAAGTTGTGGGCAACATTCTTTATGCTTAATCTAATTTCCCCCTCATATATGAACCAATCATCTTATAATATATATATCTTTCCAATTTTTATTTGATTTTCTACATTAATTGAAGGATAATTGATGTGTGGTGGTTAAATCAAATTTTCTTCAAAATTATCTAATCCAATCCACACATATCCTTAATAATTCAACACAAAATGAAAAACCTTGTTTTTGTTTCATGTTTGAAAGCCACATTTACTACTGTGAACTAAATCTAAATCCGTGAATTGCACTAATTTATCAAAATTATTTTATTTGTAATTTATATATAACTTTGAATATATATGTATATTAAAATTTAAATTTTATTAAATAATTACGTTTATCATACATAAAAAGTATGAAGTTGAGATTCTTTTAAATAACATGAAATACTTTATAAGTTAGTTCTCTCTTTTCTCTCTCAATATATGTTTAAATCTATCACAATTTTAAATATTAGCTAAATACTATTACAAGTGGTTTAATATTAATGTTCATTATCACTTAAACAAACATTAAATATAGTTAAATTTAAATGTCGGATATTTCATAGAAACCTAAATATAATAATAATAATAATAATAATAATAATAATAATAATAATAATAATAATAATAATAATAATAATGAATATTTTTGTATTTTTTATTTTAAATTAATAAGAGGTCATTCCATTCATTTATAAAATTAATTTATTTTTAAATATAATTAAAATAATATGAATAGATTGTTATATATGGTATTTACGTATATAAATTAAATATTTATGTTCATTATCATTAAAGTAAATAAATGGTAATTATAACTTTAAAGTTTATTGATATGACGTGGTTTGCGATGTTGAATTTTTGTTTATATATATATATATATATATATATATATATATATATATATATATATATATATATATATAAAATATAGAATCAACACCATATTAAAAATAATGCCAAAATCTATCATAATTATAATGTATTTTTTAAGAATAAGAATATTCTTAACATTCTCACTTTTATATATATTTCATTTTATTTGACAATTTAACAAAAATAAACTTAGATAAAACATGTACATCATATAAGTATTCATAGCCTTCTTTATTTCGGATAATATCAAAATAATTATTTTTTTTCTCTTCATAGAAATGCTATTTACATTATTAAAAAAAATAATTAAAACATAAACATATGTATATGTATTCACTCCAAGTCAAGCATGCGTTACTAAATAATAAAGGGTTTAGGTCAACAATTAATGAGCATTTTAAAAGAAGTAACTTTTTGAGGAGAGAGACATGATTTTGTAAGTAATTTTTTCAACAACCATTGGATGTTTAATGATATACTAAAAAGGGAGAAAAAATGATTATATTTATTAATCTCTTAATAGTTGAAAAAGATACTCAAGTAAAGTTATTTCTTTACTTAAGTGATAGATAAATAGTCCTCTACACAAAGAAGAATCATAACCAAATGTCTTGGATATTGGAAATATATCGTTCAAGGAATCAAAACGTCCAAACAATATACCTCTATTTTGGAATGATGTTATGAGTGATATATGATGAATATTAATATGTATCCATATGAAATAAGTCAAGTCTAAGATAATTGTGTAAAATTAACCGATGTACTTGATATATGTGAGTTACATTAGTCTAAAGTTGTCACTTAGAAATAAATGATAATACAAAAAAGGTACCAAGACATGTACTAGTGTGGTAAATGAGATAATAGACGTTCGAGATTCTTATGTTTCACTAATAATTTAGGTCACATAAGTTAAATTATCAAGTAATAAAGAGTAAGAGATTTTTATGGACTACCTTTACTAAAGTAGGATTATCATGGGTCTTACTTTGTACGTGAGGTGGTTAGAATCAGTGGCAGATCTTGACCATTGATTTTGGGAGGCCCAAATAATATATTATTAATAAATAATAAATAAATATAAAAGGGTGAAAGAAGATAAAAGGGTGAGAGGATAAAATTGTAAATGTATAAATAAATATATTAAATCATCAATAAGTTTTGAGGGGACAAAATAATAAATTATATAAGAGTTAGGAGTGATGAAAAGATAAATTTGTAAATATATTAAATGATCATTAAGTTTGAGGGGACTAAAATCATAAATTACGTAGCAGTTACAAGACTTTGGGGGAGGGGGGTACGACTTCCTTCATCTGCCAAGAAGATCTGCCACTGGTTAGAATGGTGTTAGGATTAGAGTTCTAATGTACTAACTAATTACGGACGAGATACATAACATGTTGGCATTGAATTGAAACTTAATATTAGATATTGAGAAAGATGTCTAATATGTAATATAATTGATGAAAGTGATACGATGAGATGTGAATAATTATTATGTTATATATTTATTTTTATGTAGCTAATTATTTTTTAACCTCTAGTTTCTTATATGTTTAATTATAATTTTAATGATCATGTCAGTTAGAAAAATCAATTCATACAATTGCAAATGGGTGATATTGGATTATAAGAATAGTTATATTATTATTATTATTATTATTATTATTATTATTATTATTGTTATTCTTCTTCTTATTATTATTATAATAATAATAATAATTATTATTATTATTATTAATAAATATGTTAAATAAGGAAATCAGACTTTGTTATTGTATTTTGATAAATTTCATACCCAAAGAATCTTATTTTTGTCTGAAATATTTTCATTTTTCTGGCTAATACTACTAATCCATTTTCTTTCATTATTTTGATAAATATCTCTAAATGATTAATGTGTTCTGTAATATTTTTTGAAAATATTAATACATCATCCAAATAGACTATTGAAAATTTCATATAAGGATAAAATATATCATTCATTATGTTTTGAAATTCACTAGGAGCATTTTTTTAATCCTTGTGGCGTTACATTCCATTTGTAATGTCCAAAAGGTACTACAAAAGCAGATCTTATACTTATCTTATTCTTTTACCGAAATTTGATAATATCGTGATTTTAGGTCAATTTTAGAAAATACTAAAGCATTATGTACTCTTTTAATTAAATCACTTTTATTTGGTGATGGATATATGATCCATTTTAATACTTTATTTAAAAGTTTATAATTAATTACTAATCTTGGAGCCGCTTTTCTACTTCAGAGGACTTCATAACATAAAACCTCGTACAACTCCGGAGTGATTTTGATGGTCTAATTAATCATTTTTCTAGATATTCTTGAATTTATTTTTTACAATATTCTAAATATTCTTGATTCATTTGGATTGGTCTAGCTTTAGTAGGTATATTCTTTTCATCAAAATTATCTATATATGGTAATTCTACAGTATATTTTTTTATGCCAAAAAGCTGTAGATTTGTTTCACATATTTCTCTTTCTATTTTTTCTTCATACAATTTTATAGTTTTTTGAATATTTAGACAGTTAAGTTGCTCTTCTATCCTTTTAATTTTTATTTCCTTATTTAACATATTTATTTGTTTTTTCTTTATATCTACTTAGATTATGGATGATTCTTTTAATAGATTTAACTCTCTAGTTTTTTGTGGTTTTATGAATTCAAAAAAATTTCTTTTCCTAAAATATTAGTTGTTAATCCTAATTCAGTTACTTGAAAATGATATAATAATGTCAAGAACGGAGTTCCTAATATTACTTGGAGTATTCATATTTTTTTATTAATACAAAAGAAGTATTATAATAGAATTTGTTTTTACATATTTTTACATTAGATAATTTATATTGTATATCCATTCTTGATCCATTAGCACTTGTAACTTTTTCTAATGTTTTTTCATAATATTGAGTAAGGATTAATCCTTCTTGAATACAATTTACATCAGCTCCAGAATCAACTAAAACTATCATTTCAAATTTTTCTTCTTTTATGATTAAAGTAATTTCTACATGCCACTTATGAGTAGTCATTCGATTTAATAAACTAATATAACTTTCATCATTTAAATTCTCATTTTTACTAGTTCCTTCTCCATTTTTGTCTTGATTCCTTATAATTTCTTTTCCTTCAAGTTCTAATAATCTATATTCTAAAGATACATTATTTTCTTTTAATATATGTATTTCTTGTTTAAAGTTTTTAATTTCTTCTTGTAAGTCTTTTATTGTTATTTTTTAACAAAGACTTTTAAATCTATTATAAATTTCTTTCATACTTATTGGTTTTACATTTTTCTGTACTTCTTCACTACGTATTATTAGATTATTTAATTGTTGTAAAAATTCAGTTTTTAAAGGTGAATCTTCTAGTTTATCTATTATAGTAATTAAGATAGAAGTTTGGTCCTTTGTTAACATATTTATATTTTTACAATCTAAACAATTACATAATTCTGGTCCTAAGCAATAATCATTTTCTGAGTTTTGTTCTTCTTCCTCACTAGAGAATTCTTGTTCAATTTGTGATGTGAACATGACCTATGATAAGGGTTAGAGCAAGGGAAGCAAATGAATTTCTTCAACAAGTATTATTGGTTGACCAAATTGTGTTTTGGATTAATCAATTAATGGACTTTAGTTTGATTTTATTGCAAGTTGTAATAAGAGCCCAATTGGAAATTTAGTTATCAGTCTTTGGGAGACCAAGAGGGTGCATAGCTGATTGATTTTTGGTTGCCACAATTTTAGTTACAATAAGTCATTAAGTAGTTTTCAATTTGTAGGTTAATAAATCATTATTAGCATTTATTTTCTTTTAGTGAATCTTTGTAACTCTGATGACAAAGTTTCTTTATAAGCTGAACCATTTTTATCAGAAATAACAAGTTGAGTTTTATTTTTAGAAATATTAGAGTTTATCTCTTTTATCTTAGTGAGAGTGATTCTCCTAAGTTCTTGAGTGATTCAAGAATACTTGGCTGTATCAAAGGACTTTCACGTCCTTTGTGTGTTGCATTCCTTGGAAAGAGTGATTCTTTCCTTCCACCTTCTTTCTAATTCCTAAATTTCTTACAAGGTTCTAACCTTAAAGATCCTAAATTACCCATTGTAATTCATATCAATTTATTCTAATTCTATTTTACTATCTTCATTTTCTACAGAACTACTATATTCTTCTTCTTCAGAGTTAATTAAAATATTTAATAGACTCTCCCTTAATTTTTCATCTTCTATTAGATTGATTTTTTGTATTACTTTACAATTATTAGCATAATGTCCAAGTTTTTCACATTTCCAACATGTATTAATTTTTTTCTTTGATTTATTATATTTGGGTTTTCTTATCATTTTAGTTTTATTTTCTCTATTTTTGTTTTCAGTTTTATCTTGAAATTTCTTATAAAGTTTTCTATAAGTTTTCTTATATATTTTTTCTTGTTTTTTAATTACTTTTTTTTTTCTCGCACTTGGTGCTCTAATGGGTTCCATCCCATATTGCTGAAAAATGATCCTAATTCTTTTTTATTTATCATACTTTCTTTTCTTAGTTTATTTTGTAATTTAAAGTCTGCAAACTTGTATTCTTGTTTCTAAAATTATATTGTGTATTTGTCCATAAGTTAGGGTATCATATGATATAGGTTTTCCATAATGTCTTTCTAAATTTATTTTTACTTTTTCTGAAAATAATTTAGGTAACTGTGCTAAAAATCTTTCTTTCCAAAATCCGGCAAACCCATCTTCCCTTAGGGTTACTTTTGATAAAAAGTTATCTTTATACCATCTATAATCTTACATTGTTGGGCAATGTAAATTTGCTGTTTGGCTTGCTGATCTTTCTTTAAATAATATGGGTTTCCTACAAAATTTTGTATTATTGAATAAATTAATGTAGATACTGCATCTTCTTGATTTGTTTCTACTTTTGCACTATTTAAAATTGCTAATTTATCTTGTTCTGTACAAAGGTTATCCTACCAGCCTTTCAGTTGACCAGTGAATCCTTGTACTATAGCTATAGCAGCAGAATTGTCGCTACAACCTTTAGTTTTATGGGCGGTAGCCGTGTTAAGTGGTAAAAAGTTGATATACTTATGCTTTTAATTGTTATGAAATCACTTAACTTTTTCCAATTCTAATCTATTTTTCTCCCAATGTAGGATGAATTCGAGAATACCTTGATACAAGAGAAATAAGCATAATTTTCAACATAATTGAAGCAAAAACTGAAAGGAGGAAGAAGATTTTCAACATGGAAGTCGCTCGAGTGAGATAGACTCTCGCTTGAGCGAAAATTAGTTAAAACTCTCTGGAAGTCAGTCGCTCAAGCGCCATTATTTTTGCTTAAGCGAAAATTAGTTAAACTTCTCTGGAACTCACTCACTCAAGCAAGCATTTTGTCGCTTGAGCGAAAAATGGAACTTTCACTTGAGCGAATGTTGTCGCTTGAGTGAAAGACGCGAGACCCAATTTTTTCCTATAAAAAGATAAGATGTGTTTCGAGAAAAATAAGCGGTCTTGGGGAGTAGAGGTGCAACTAATGCTAGGGTTTCGTCCAATCTTCATCAATTCTTCACTTCTTTCTCATTTGGAGCATTGTAATGGCCACCATGAGTGGCTAACTTCATTCTCTTGGGATTGGGTGCACTTCCTTTGAACTCTTTTGTATCTTGGTGATATTTTGAGATATTAATCTATGTTTTGATTTTGTTATTCTTATCCTTTATGCTTTTGAATGTTTATTCTTGATGTTTGGGATATGATTGAAAAATATATCTTGAACCCTAGATCATGGTAAGAATATTTGTTACGTTAATTGTCAGGAATGGAATGAATGTATCAATTGCTTAACACCCTTAACCCAATACTCGAAAATCTCTTAATTGTGTGCGAAATCAACATTTATTAGATTTTCTTGTGAATTTCATGTGTGAGAAATCAACTTGGATGATTTGAGTAGGTGACATCAACATTGTTAGGTTAATTGATGTTCTTAATTGACATAGCCATTACAAAAGAGGGATAAGGAAGGAAGTCAATCCTAAGTACCTTTAATTGATCTTTTCTAAACAATTTATAGTTCTTTGTCATTTAAATTCAATTCAACTCTTTATGCAAAACCCATTTTGTTTTAATCCACTTAGTAAGCATGTAATTGGGAATTTCCATTGAAACCGTTCCTCGTGGGGTCGAATTTTATTTAATCGAAATACTATACTGCGATTGATAATTTTGGTACGCTTGCCAATAATTCAACAAGTATTTCTGGCGCCGTTGCCGGGGAGCAGCGTTCCTTGAGAATTTTTTGTTTAGCTTATTAAGTATTTTATTTTTATTTCTATTTTTGTTTTATTTTTTTTAGTTTTATTTTGCTTAATTGTGTGTTGTGCTAATCTTTGTTTGAGTTACTCTTTGATTTATGTGTTTAAGAGGACAAATATCTTCAGAGCAGTTAGAATTTAATCCAGAGATTGAAAAAACCGCTAGGAGGAATCGTGGTAGAAGAAGAAGGGAACTCAAGAACAAGCCACAGGAGAATCAGTTAACTCTTCTTCCACACTCAATTTACCAGATACAACCATAGAAGACATGACGGAGGAAGGAGCAAATCTAAATCCAACTCCAAATCCACCTAGAAGAACACTTGGAGACTATGTTATGCAACAAGGTCCGCCGAGACACTTCTCTAGCATTGCAATATCGGCCAACCAAGCATTGGAGATGAAGCCATCTTTCTTAAGCTTGATCAGTGCTCATCAATTCACTGGAATGGATCATGAAGACCCCTATATTCACTTGTCTACTTTTTATGAATTGATTGGGACCATGGGATTCAGAGAAGCAGATATTGAATCTGCATACTTGAGATTATTTCCTTTTTCTTTGGCAGGTAGGGCAAAAGAATGGTTAAAAGCACATCCTAGTCAAATTTTAACCAACTGGGGTACTATAGAAGATAAGTTCTTGAACAAATTTTTTCCACCATCCCGCTACATCAAAGCAAAATCCGACATTTCCACTTTCAAACAAGGAGCAGATGAACCCTTTTGTGAAGCATGGGAGAGATTCAAATCACTGTTAAGGAGATGCCCAAACCATGGATTTGAAGACATTTCCCAGTTAAATATCTTTTATACTGGCCTGAGACCTGATACAAAGATGCTCTTAGATGCTGCAGCAGGAGGAACTATGATGACTGTGGATGCTGAACATGCCACAAGAATTATTGATGCATTGGCATCTACAGGCCAACAGGCCCAACATGATAGACATCTAGTTCAAAAGAAAGGAATGCTCAAGATTAACACTTCAGATGTTATGCTAGCTCAGAATAAAATTCTGACTAAATAGATGGAAGCATTGACTCAGCAAATAGCAAAAATACCTTAACAAATACATGCTATTCAAGCTTCTCCTGATCAACAATTCATGAAATATGACTTGTGTGGAGGTGATCATCCAAATGAACACTTTTCTTACCAAGGCAACCTACAACAAGAAGAAGCTAATTATATAGGTGCTCAGGATAGTAGTGGTCAAGGCAGCAAGGCGATTTCCCTAGTTCCAACAACTATCAGAATAATTTTTCACAAGGATGGAAAGGGAATCAGATTCAGAATTAGAACTTTGGGTGGAAACAAAGTGCTAGTTCATCCAATAGACCATCTCTATATCAACAACAGTCATATCAACAACCTCCATATCAACAACAACAACAACATTATCCTCCAATGCATGACATAATGAGCAAATTGGAGGACACTTTAGAAAAATTCATGCAAGCTACTTTGTCTAGTCAGAAAAATACTGATGCTTCATTCAGAAATCTAGAGACCCAGATGGGTCAATTGGCTAAACAGTTATCTGAGCAGCAAGGAGGACAGTTTTCAACTAACACACAAACCAATCCGAAGAAGCATTGTAAGTCGATAACTACAATGAGTGGTAAGGTTATGGGAAAAGGGATTTGTGACAACCTGGTTGTAGAGAAGGAAGTCTTAAAAGAAAAAGAGGATAAAGAGAGAAAAAATGAGTGTGAAGGAGAAAAAGAGAAAAATAAAAGTGAGAGTTTAGAAAAAGAAAAAAATACTGAAAAAGAAGAAAAAAAAATAAAAATAGTGAGAAAAAGAGGGAGAAAGTTGAGAATCAAATACCCCAACTAAAGGATTTACCATATCCTCATCATTTGTCCAAGAAAGATAAAGAAAGACAGTTTGCAAGATTCATGAATATTTTCAAACAATTACAAATTAATAATCCATTTGTGGAAGCTATGGAGCAGATGTCAACTTATGCAAAATTCATGAAAGAGTTATTAACTAAAAAAATGAGATTTACTGCAAAAATAGTGGAGTTAGAGGCATGATGTAACGCTATATTCCAGAAATCATTACCTAAAAAGTTCAAGGATCCTGGCAGTTTCATTATACTAGTCACAATTGGAACATTGCAAGTAGGGAATGCATTACTTGATTTGGGTGCCAGCATAAATCTAATGCCTTTGTCTATGCTTAAATGAATAGGAGACTTGGAAGTAAAGCCTACAAGAATGACACTTCAGCTAGCTGACAGGTCCCTGAAATTCCCTTATGGTGTGGCGGAGGACGTTTTGGTCAGAGTTGATAAGTTTATGTTCCCAGTTGATTTTGTTGTGATGGATATGGAGGAAGATACTGAAGTTCCTCTTATACTGGGAAGACCTTTCATGAAGACTGCTAAAGTCATTATTGATGTGGATGATGACAAATTAAAGGTCAGAGTAGAAGATGAGGAAGTTAATTTTAATGTATTTGAAGCAATGCGGCATCCCAAAGATAAACAACACTGTATTAGAATGGATGTGGTAGATGATATATTTCAAACAACAAGAAAACAACTAACCAAAGCAAGCCCGTTAGAAAAAGCCTTGATAGTTGTTGATGATGAATTTGACGAAAAAGATGAAGAAGAGATTGAGAAATATCTTAATCATCTTGATTCAGCACAAGAGGTTACTTCAAAAGAAATATGATCTGAGAAATTGCAGCAAAAATATGAAAATAAGAGTCAGAAGCTGGAGTTAAAGGTATTACCTCCTCACTTAAAATATGTTTTTCTTGCAAATGGAGGTAACAAACCAGTGGTGATTAGCAATGCCTTAACAAATTCTGAAGAAGAAAAATTGATCTCAGTTCTTAAAGATAATGAGGAGGCCATAGGGTGGACATTATCTAATCTCAAAGGAATCAATCCATCTTATTGCATGCATAAGATTCACATGGAGAATGAATTCAAGCCTGTTGCACAACCTCAAAGATGTCTTAATCCAACCATGAAAGAGGTGGTAAAGAAAGAAGTACTGAAATTGTTAGATGCTGGTATGATCTACCCTATCTCTGACAGTGTTTGGGTTAGCCCAATTCAGGTAGTTCCGAAAAAAGGAGGTATGACTGTAATTTATAATGATAAAAATGAATTAATACCTACTAGGATTGTCACAGGTTGGAGAATGTGTATAAATTATAGGAAATTAAATCAGGCAACTAGAAAATATCATTTTCCTTTACCTTTCATGGACTAAATGTTAGAAATGTTAGAAGGACAAACATTTTATTATTTTCTGGATGGTTATTCAGGGTATAATCAAATAGCAGTAGATCTAGTAGATCAAGAAAAAAATGTTTTTACTTATCCTTTTGGTGTGTTTGCTTACAGGAAAATGTCGTTCGGATTGTGCAATGCCCCAACAACCTTTCAAAGATGCATGCTAGCAATCTCTTCAGATTTGGTGGAACAATGCATAGAAGTTTTCATGGATGATTTCTCAGTATTTGGTGCATCATTTGACCATTGCTTAAGAAACATGAATACCGTATTGAAGCAGTGTGTTGATACTAATTTGGTTTTAAATTGGGAGAAATGTCATTTTATGGTAACTGAAGCCGTGGTATTAGGCCATAAGATTTCTGCAAGAGGTATTGAAGTGGATAAAGCAAAAGTAGAAATCATTGAAAAAATGCCACCACCAAAAAATGTGAAGGGCATCAGAAGCTTTCTAGGACATGCTGGATTCTATAGAAGATTTATAAAAGACTTATCAAAGATTGCAAAGCCATTTAGAAACTTGCTCAATAAGGATACTTCTTTTAATTTTAATGCTGAATGTTTGCACGCTTTTGCACTGTTAAAACAAAAATTAATCTCAGCCCCTGTGATAATTGCACCTGATTAGAATTTAGATTTTGAATTAATGTGTGATGCAAGTGATTATGCTATAGGAGTAGTTTTAGGCCAAAGGAAATCTAAGATTTTTCATGCTATACATTATGCTAGCAAAGTTCTTAATGCAGCCCAAATAAATTATGCAACTACTGAAAAGGAATTGTTAGCTATAGTATATGCATTGGAAAAATTTAGAGCATATTTGATTGGTTCATCTGTTACTATATATACTGATCACACAACAATCAAATATCTATTAACCAAATTAGATTCTAAACCCAGACTAATTACATGGATTTTATTGTTGCAGGAATTTAATTTGGTGATCAAGGAAAAAAAGGGCAATGAAAATGTGGTAGCGGATCATTTGTCCAGATTAGTCAATATTGAAGTGACTAATAATCAATTAGAAGTACAGGAGGAATTTCTAGATGAAAAACTAATGATGGTATAAGAAAGACCTTGGTTTGCTGACATGACAAATTTCAAAGCTGCAAAAGTTGTCCCAGAAGATTGTACTTAGCACTAAAGGAAGAAATTCTTTAAAGATACGCATTGGGATGATCCCTATCTTTTCAAAATAGGAAGTGATAACTTGTTGAGAAGATGTTTGACAAGCAAAGAAGTCAAAATTATTCTCTGGCATTGCCACAGTTCTCCTTATGGTGGACATTTTAATGGAGTGAGAACTGGTACAAAAGTTCTCCAATCAGGTTTTTTTTGGCCTACTTTGTTTAAAGATGCGCACAACTTTTCACAACAATGTAATAATTGTCATAGAACAGGGGGAATATCAAGAAGACAGGAAATGCCCCAGAATATCATGTTGGAAGTAGAATTATTTGACTATTGGGGAATCGATTTTGCAGGACCTTTCCCATCCTCATTCTCTAAAGAATACATCTTGGTAGTAGTTGATTATGTGTCAAAGTGGGTGGAAGCAGTGGCTACTGTAAAAGCTGATGCCAAAATGGTGATAAAGTTTTTAAAGAAGAATATATTTTGTAGATTTGGCACTCCCAGAGTTTTAATCAGTGATGGAGGTTCACATTTCTGTAATACTCAACTTCAAAAATGTCTAGAGCATTATGGAGTCAGACATAAAGTTGCATCACCTTATCATCCACAAACTAATGGGCAAGCATATGTTTCAAATAGAGAAATCAAAAGAATATTAGAAAAGACTATTTCATCTTCAAGGAAAGATTGGTCAATGAAGTTAGATGATGCGCTTTGGGCTTATAGGACTGCATATAAATCTCTCACTAGGTTATCTCCCTTTCAACTTGTCTATGGTAAGTCATGTCATCTCCCAGTGGAAATGGAGCATAAAGCGTATTGGGCTTTAAAATTTCTAAATTTTGATCCAAAAGCTTCAGCAGAGAAAAGAAAAATTCAGATGCATGAATTAGAAGAAATAAGACTTAATGCATATGAATCGTCCAAGTTATACAAGGACAAAGTTAAGGCATATAATGATAAGAAAATTTTGAAAATAGATTTTCATCCAGGCCATTCAATGTTGCTGTTTAATTCAAGGTTAAGGCTTTTCCCTGGGAAATTAAAATCCAAATGGTCAGGGCCATTTGTGATAAGATCTGTTAAACCTTATGGTGTTGTGGAATTGGAAGATCCAAAAACAAGAAGCATATGGACAGTTAATGGACAAAGAATCAAAACATATATGGGAGATGCAGTGGACCAGCTTCACTTCATCACTTACTTGGATGAACCATAAAGCAAACAGGCATCGAGCTGAAGACGTTAAACAAGCGCTCCTGGGAGGCAACCCAGTGTTTTACCTTTACTTTCTTTTCTTTTTGCAATTTAAATTTTTTTATTGCATTATAATTTGAGTATGAACAAATTTGAACAATGATGAACTAGATTTATGTGAAAACTTTTTGGGTTGTTAATTTATCATTGAATTGCATTTGAGTATCATGTTAATAATTAAGATTCACTGCTATTCGCTCAAGCGACATATTTTTCTCTCAAGCGAAAGTACATTATTTTTCTCTATTTTGATTCACTCAAGTGAATCCTAAGTGATCTGGTTTTCGCTTGAGCGAAAGTGCCCAAATTTGGTTTTTAAACAAACGCGAGCTAGGTCAATTCTTTAGATTTTCAAAACCCTATTTGAGAACCCACTTCTCTCCAACCCATTTCTTCTCTAATTCAAGCCGAAATCCCTCTAATTTTAGTCTCCCAATCATCATTCCAACTACTTTGGGTGATTTGGTCTAGATTCCACCGATTGAAACTCCAAAATTTTCACCTCTTCTCTGAGTCATTCTCATTACACTGTGTTTAAGCGTATTTTTGCAATTAAGGTAACATGTTAAGTTAATTATGGTGTTTTTTCTTACTTTTCATTGTTAATTAGTGTTTGTTGCTAGATTGCATATATATGGGTTAGAATTTCTGCTGCATACCAACTGTTTGATAAAATGCCTCAAAGTGATTGACTTGGTTATTATGTGATATAAAGTTTGTATTTGCTCACGATTTGCTTAAGTGTTTAATTGAGAAAGTGGGCATGTTAGAAAATTGAGTCATAGGAGTTCCAAAAATTGGGTGCACACCAACTTCTTGACGAAATGTTTAAGCATGAATCATAGTTTGTGTTATTACCTCTGAAAATAAACTATAGTGCATAATCATGACCTAAACTCTCATATTAGTTATGATAAGACCAATATATTCAGCTCACTGTTAATTATCTTTGGTTATCATGATATTTACAGATGGGTCCAAGAAGAGAATCGCATGGTTCTTCATCATCCAGAGCTGCTGGAAAGAGGCCTAGAAATGAGCCTGAAGATATCCAAGTAGATAGAAGCAGATTCAGGGATGCAACTGGACCTTCATTCCTGAAAGGAGAGTGGAGCTAAATGAAGGAGAATTTCTTGAGTTTAACAATGAGATTACACGTAGGAATTGGAGGCAGTTGGCACTCCCAATGCCTAAATATGATCCTGAAATAGTTAAGGAGTTCTACGCCAATGTCTGGCTAATAGAAGGAGAGCCATGCCGGTCTCGGTCGAAAGTGAGGGGTCGTTGGATTTCTTATGATCGAGATGCGATCAATGATCTTCTAAGCAACCCCCTCTATTTGGAAGAAGGTCACATCTGCACATATCAAACCATCAGGAACAACAGGCGGTTAAGTGCCCGAGCATTTGGAGATGATGATACAGCAAGGGCTCTGTGCATACTAGGACGAACTTTCGAAGCTAATCATGAAAGAATTAATGGTTGAGTTCAAGAGGGGGGTGAATTGAACTTTAAAACTTTTTCGCAAAACTTACTTTCTTTTGGAAGAATGAGTTATCTTTATTCAATCTTTGCAAAGGTAACTCGGTTTAAACACAGCACAATTAAAGACAGAAAATAAAAGAGATGAAAGAAGAATATTAACACACAAATTTATACTGGTTCACTCTAATCCAGAGCTACATCCAGTTCTTGACAAACCAGTCAAGTCTCACTAATACCAAGTGAAAATTTACAACCAGTAGATACTCACCAATCTACCTCAAGAACTATCTTGCAAACCCACAAGACAGAATCTTGAAAAACACCCAGTAACCAAACCCAGTTACCGTACCAAGTGCATATTACAATCCAACCTGCATAATCAACTTTTACAAAAGAATATGGAAAGAAAAAACCTGGACTTGAAGTTTCTAATTGTCCAGAACCAATTCTATCAGCACTTTCTCTCTCTGAATAACCACAATTCTGATCACAGCACCTTATGATATGAAAAAGATTCTTGAATGCAGAGAAAGTCACGTATGAAAGTTTCACAGATTGATTTCACAAGTTTTCTCAAGTGGTGTGTTGTATTGTATATTCAAAAGATAGATCAAATCTGTATATATAGAGTAAATCAGAAAAACAAAATGTTTCATCTGTTAAAAACTGTTTTAGAGAGTCATAAGATAAGTTGGTTAGCAGTAAAACAGGTTTAGAAAAGACTCTGATCGATTAAAACAGAAGTATGATCGATTAGACTGAGTTATGATCGATCAGAATGAAACTATGATCGATTAGACTGAGTTATGATCGATCAGAATAAAACTATGATCGATCAGAATGAGTTATGATCGATTAGAACAAAATTATGATCGATCAGAGTATTATTTCAATCGATTAAAAGATCGGTTCAATCGATTGATTTCATTTAAAGTTCCATTTAATCGATTAAGACATCGATTCAATCGATTGATTTCATTTAAAGTTCCATTTAATCGATTAAGACATCGATTCAATTGATTGATTTCATTTAAAGTTCTATTTAATCGATTGATTCGAGTTTTAATGGATTAAAACAACTTAATGAAAAATGACAACTCTCTGTTTCAATCGATTGAAAAAACATTTTAACAGATTAAATTCCTGCAAACACTTAGTATAAAAAATAGTCTCTCTGTTTCAACAGATTGAAAAACTTTTCAACAGATTGATTTTCTAAAAAAAAACTCTTAGACTAAAACAGGTCTTTCTGTTTCAACAGATTTAAAATCATTTCAACAGATTGAAAATGCGAAACTTGATATTGAAAATTTATTGAGTTATTTTAACTTGTTGATTCTGTGAATCAATCAATTTAATTTTCGATTATGTATGATCATTTATTATGATAAGAGATTTTAACAGATTGAAAATCCTTTTCAACAGATTAAAAAAAACTTTAGTTTATTCTTTTAATATTTAAACGTAAGTCTTTCATGCAGAAAAAATGATTTTCAATGAGATGCAACATTTTAAGGTGCTTATCACAAAATATAATGGCCTATCAAGAGATTAAGTGCTTAAACTTAAAAACCCAATCATCTACACACCCACAACCTAAGTTATATCTATGTCTTCATCAAAACCACCAAGTGCTTCAATCTCCCCCTATTTGATGGAGACAAATAACCACTGCACCCGCAAAACAAGAATAACGGACCGGAGACATATATTTTGTGGTGTGTGTGTAGTGACAGCTTTTAAGCAAAATACTTCTCCCCTATTTGACCGCATCAAATAGATTGTTGTAGTTACAGATCCAATGGGGCCACGTGGATACCCCGAATATAAAACAGAACATTAAAAACTAAGAAAAGAAAACAGAATAACGTAAACGTAGAAAATCTTCATTCGTCCCCGGGCCTTGATTGAATTGCAGTTCCACAATCCCGTTGTAGATGTCTTCTAGTTGATTATCAATATGCTGGAACCTTGCAATGAAATTTTCATCCAAATAATGCTCGCCGAGCCCTCGAGCAGCTAGTCATCTCCATATGCTTCCTTTGGTCGGCTTGCGCTTCGCTCATTTGATGCAACATTGTTCTTTCGAACCGAGACAGAGGCGTGCCACGGTCAGGCGGTGGATTGTATGGAATCATCTCCATTGGGTTTACTTCTTCTTCCATTGGATCGAAGGACGTGCTGCAGAAGTTCCGGGAATATTATCGGTGTTGATTCCTTCCTCTTGCTCTTCTTCCTCACTTGCTTCACTTCTTCCAGCCTTCTTCTTTGGAAATCCATTCACCATCAACTTTAATAAATCCCATTTTGTGAAGAACGGAATTGTTTATTTCATTTGTTGGTCGGACGGTTTCAACAAGTTCTCCTTCAACATCAACACCAAAATGTGTTAAAAATTTAGAAATCGAATAGCATAGGGATACCCGAAGTCACTAAGTCTCTTGGCTTTGATCATGTGATCCTTGATGACAAAGACCCAGCTTCACACGTATTCCGTGATGAATGCAAGTACATCGAACTAAATCTCCTTCATTTAGCACCGCATGATTGCTCCCCCCGGGTGTAAGTCGCCAGAAACGATGAAAGCGAGAATCCTTTCTTCCAGTTTCAACTTCCCGGTGTTGAATGAACTTACGTAATCATGCCTATTCTTCAAGCAAGAGCGGAAATATTGAACTTTATTAAATTCTTCAACATCCGAAGTACATCCTTTGGTGACTTTCACACCTACATCTTTTATTCCAAGCAACTTCCTTCCAGACATTAGGTGTTATCTCAATGTCTACTCCTTTAACTTGAGTTGTCAAAGTGGAACCTTCAAAGGATAAATTTGTGAAGAAAACTTTAATTAAGTCGGGGTAAATTCTACCATTCAACTCCGAAACGCTCGAAGTTTTTGATGTTGCAGTAATTTCCGAATGCCTCCGAATCCTTCGGCATCAAACCAAGAGAACTTTAACATTTTTGGAATGTTGACTTGCTTCTCGCTTAATTCATGGATAAACAAATCCATTTTCTCTTGGTCCCCATTGAACCAAGTTTCAATCCTTCCTCCAACATTCCGTTCTTGCCTTGTCGTAGAGGACTCGCCTCTGCTGGACTTCTTCCTACCGGACTTTGTGCGCTTGAACATATTTGATTTTTGGAATGAACGAACAGTAGAAGAACCGAGAAAAGAGAAGCTCAAAGAAGAAAATACTATAGGAATGAGAATACACAATCTTTATCGGCTTAAAAAAATTTTTTGTCTTTACTGATTTATTGTTTTTGTGCAGTGATGATAAAGAGGAGAGAGAATTGCTACTGTACACTTTAATTACCTTCTCGGTAGATATCCAATCAGTATCAATTAGCTTTTATTGGATATCTCGATATTTAAGAGAGTAGTTGAAGTTTATCTTGTTGTAAATGCTTTCAGCTTACTCGCAAAAATCGGTTAGAGACAAAGTACATACAACTAGCCCTAGAAGAAAAATAATCAATTGATATTTCATGAAACCAACTGATTTTGTAATCGTAGATACTTATAAGTGAAATACACCGATTGAATCAAAAATTAAATCGATTATTTTGTAAAAGAAAATTATTCAGAGTACCATTAGTGAATTCAATCGATTGAATCGATGATTTAATCGATTGATTTATAAAAGAAGGTGTGCGAGCTACAAGATTAATGAAATAAATCGATTAAAAGTTTATCTAATCGATTGAACTAATAACATATCAATACCGAGAGTAAGAATCAGGAAATCAACAGATTATTTCGCAGTTTCAATCGATTAAAACAAATAATATCAAGTTATTCATGCAATTATTAATCAATTGAACTTGTTATCGACTGTTAAAAGGCATACTATTACTATAAAGAATCGGTTATACAATACTAGATATATCTAGAATTCCTAATTCAGTCCTAAGCATATTAAGTCTATCTCTAGGAAGTGGTTTAGTGAATAAATCAGCTAACTGTTTTTCAGATTCAACAAATAATATCTCACAGTCACCCCTAGATACGTGTTCTCTAATAAAGTGATGTCTAATTTCAATATGCTTAGTTCTAGAGTGTTGAATAGGATTCTTAGTTAAGTTTATCGCACTAGTATTGTCACAAACCAGAGGTACCTTGTTTAGAGTCACTCCATAATCTGTTAGTTGTTGCTTGAGGTAAATGCTTTGAGCACAACAACTCCCAGCTGCAATGTATTCGGCTTCGCAGTTGACAGAGCAACACACGCTTGCTTTTTGCCGTGCCACGATATAAGACTCGCTCCCAAGTAAATGACAAGTACCGGAGGTACTTTTTCCGTCCAATCTACATCCCGCAAAGTCGGAATCAGAAAATCCAACAAGTTTAAGGGATGCACCCTCGGGATACCATAGTCCAACATTAACTGCTCCCTTAAGGTATTTCAGAATCCTTTTGGCGACGGTAAGATGAGATTCCTTTGGATTTGCCTCGAAATCTTGCACATAGACACACACTAAACATAATGTCGGGTCTACTAGCAGTTAGATACAGTAGTGAACCAATCAAACCTCTATATTTAGTTTGATCAACAGGTTTTCCTTTTTCATCTAAGTCTAGACAACAGCTTAGTAGACATGGGTGTAGAGGATACCTTGCAGTTTTGCATATCAAATTTCTTTAACAATTCATTGCAGTATTTAGATTGACTAAGAAAAATGCCATTTCTTAATTGTTTAACCCGGAGACCAAGGAAGAAATTCAATTCTCCCATCATGGACATTTCAAATTCACTTTGCATTTCTTTTACAAACTTATTACACATGACATTATTAGTGGAACCGAAAATGATATCATCCACATACACCTGCACTGTAATAATGTCAGTCCAGCATTTCTTAATGAACAAAGTTTTATCAACCTCACCTCGCTTGTACCCTTGATCAATTAGGAAGTTACTTAACCTCTCATACCATTCTCTAGGTGCTTGCTTTAAACCATAAAGGGCCTTTTTTAATTTGTAGACATGGTCGGGATGCTTGTGATCTTCAAACCCCGGAGGTTGAGAAACATATACTTCTTCATTGATGAGTCCATTCAGAAAGGCACTCTTTACATCCATCTCGTAGTAATCGAAACCACTTAAACAGGCATAAGCTAATAATAATCTAACAGACTTCAAGTCTAGCTACGAGTGCAAAGGTTTCATCAAAATCGATACCCTCTTATTGGTTATACCCTTTGGCTACCAACCTAGCTTTATTTCTAGTAATAATGCCGTGTTCATCTAGCTTATTTTTGAATACCCACTTAGTACCAATTACATTGATATCTTTGATTTTAGGAACTAATTCCCACACTTTATTTCTTTCAAATTGATTAAGCTCATCATGCATGGCACTAACCCAGGTATTCATCATTTAATGCTTCTTTAACTGTCTTAGGCTCTGTTTGTGAAATGAATGCCATATGATTACGGAATTGATTAAGAGAATGTCTAGTAGATACTCCCTTATTAATTTGCCCGATGACATTGTCTAGAGAGAGATTTCTTGGGACAATCCACTCTTTAGGAAGCTCTTCCGAATATCTTCTTCCCTGTTCTTCAGTAATTGTTGGAGAATTAGCTTTTGCAGGGTCCATCGATGGATCATCTTCTTCAATAGTACGCTGATCCGTGTTACTCGGCATGTTTCAACCGATAAGAATTATCGGTTAAATCTTCTTCATCTGCAGTACTGTTGTTCTATTCCGCACTACTCGAGGAGATTCATTAAACACAACATGTACCGATTCTTCAACAGATTTAAGTCTTAAATTGTAAACTCTATATGCATGACCGTGAGTTGAGTAACCAAGAAAAATTCCTTTATCGATTTTTCATCAAACTTGCCAATATTTTCTTTCCCATTGTTTAAAACGAAACATGTACATCCAAAAACTCTGAAATAGTTTAAGTTGGGTTTTCTTCCTTTGTACAGTTCATATGGGGTTTTCTTAAGCAAGGGTCTAATCAAGACTCTATTCAAAACATGACAAGCAGTGTTTATCGCATCTGCCCAAAAGTATTTCGGTAAAGAATTTTCACACAACATTGTTCTAGCAAGTTCTACAATAGATCTGTTCTTTCTTTCCACAACACCGTTCGTTGAGGAGTTCTTGGAGCAGAAAAATTGTGTTTTATGCCAAACTTTTCACAAAATGATTCAAACTTTTCATTTACAAATTCTCCACCATTGTCACTTTGAATTGATGTAATAAAATACCCTTTTTCATTATGTAAAACCTTGGCAAGCTTTTTGAAAGATTTGTAAGAATCAGATTTGGCTTTAAGAAAAATAGTCCAGGTAAATCTGGAAAAGTCATCAACAATTACCATGATATAAAGATTACCACCTAGGCTTTTATTCCTTGAAGGACCAACCAAATCCATGTGAAGCGAGTTCCAAAGGTTTAGAAGTTGAAACAATATTTTTGTTTGAAAAAGATTTTCTAGTTTGTTTGCCTTTCAAACAAGCTTCACAGATTTTGTCTTTCAAGATCTGAAGCTTAGGCGACCTAGAAACTAATTCTTTTGAAATCGGTTTGTCAAGATGTTTAAGATGTATATGAGCAAGTCTTCTATGCCACAACCAAGATTCTTCTTCTTTAGTAAGAAGACAACTTTGGGATGACATAGACGGTTTGATATTTAACATGTATATATTGTTTAACCTCTTACCTACCAACATTACCATGTCAGATTCTGGCTCACAGATAAGGCACTTTTCTGGTTTGAAAATGACTTTGTGACCAAGATCACATAACTGACTTATGCTTATCAGATTGTGCTTGAGACCTTCAACAAGAAGAACATTGTGAATGATTACTGATTCACCATCACCAATATCTCCAGAACCTAGAATTCTTCCTCTGTTGTTGTCTCCATAAGTCACATGACCTCCATTCTTCAATTTCAGCTTCTGGAATTTTGAAATGTCACCTGTCATGTGCCTTGAGCATCCGCTGTCTAGATACCAAAGGAACTCTTGTTGTTGTTCATGTGATGAAGAGGATTCACAACCGACCATCAAGCACGGGTTCACCTCCTCACTTTCGGATTCGTAGCTGGAAGATGAATCATTGTCTTGCCAGGCTATATAAGCCTTTTTCCCTTTGTATCTTGATTCTTTCTTGTTTTGATTCTTGATCTTTTCCGGACAATCACTCTTTATGTGACCCTGTTTACCACAAGAATAACAAGTAATATTATTTTGAACAGATTCGATCTTTTTATCATTGTACCTTTTTACTTGGCCAAATCTGTTCTTTCTTCTAAGAAATTTTCCAAATTTCTTAACCAATAAAATCGAGTTCTCTCGATTCATCTTCTTCAGATCCACTCGTTTTCTTCAATTGTCTTGAGAACAATATTTCTAGTTTTCTTTTCTGCATTCTCTTGTTCTTTGAACCGATTGATTTCCAACTCATGTTCCCTCAACTTACCAAAAAGTGAAGCGGTAGTCATTTCGATCAAGTCTCTTGATTCTCGATATTGCTTGTCACCTTTGGTTGCCATGTTCTGTCCAAACACTTTAAAATTTTGATGTTCAACTCTTCTTTGTCAAAAGTCTTTCCTAACCCAATTAGATGATTGACTATGTGCGTGAACCTTTTCTCGCACATCTGCAATTGTTTCTCCTTGCTGCATTTTAAACAACTCATAGTCCCCGATTAACTCATGCTTTCTTGCCCTTTTCACATCGGACGTTCCTTCATGTGTAACCTCTAAAATTTCCCACATCTCTTTGGCAGAGGCACACCGAGACACCCCGAAAAACTCATCAAGATTTAAAGCGAGAGGTAATAATATTTTTTGCAGTATAATCATATTGGACTTTCCTATTTTCTACATCAGTTAATTCAGCCCAATCTTTTTCAACTATTTTACCATCTACGAGTATGAGTTGGTTTGTAAGGACCATTAACAATTGTTTCCCAAATGCCTCTATCAAGAGATTCAATAAAGATTTTCATTCTAACTTTCCGTAAAGAATAATTCACACCGTGAAAAAGTGGAGGCCTGTTTATGGAGGCTCCTTCTAAAAAATTCATCTTTCCCTCGACCATTGGACCGATTCCTTGAGTAACTTACAAGAACCAGCTCTGATACCAATTGAAAGAATTAATGGTTGAGTTCAAGAGGGGGGGTGAATTGAACTTTAAAACTTTTTCGTAAAACTTACTTTCTTTTG
Source organism: Sphenostylis stenocarpa (assembly GCA_963425845.1). Taxonomy (NCBI): domain Eukaryota; kingdom Viridiplantae; phylum Streptophyta; class Magnoliopsida; order Fabales; family Fabaceae; genus Sphenostylis; species Sphenostylis stenocarpa. The sequence goes on from OY731404.1 coordinate 62,417,069, forward strand.
GAAGAATGAGTTATCTTTATTCAATCTTTGCAAAGGTAACTCGGTTTAAACACAACACAATTAAAGACAGAAAATAAAAGAGATAAAAGAAGAATATTAACACACAAATTTATACTTGGTTCACTCTAATCCGAAGCTACATCCGAGTTCTTGACAAACCGATCAAGTCTCACTAATACCAAGTGAAAATTTACAACCGAGTAGATACTCACCAATCTACCTCAAGAACTATCTTGCAAACCCACAAGACGAATCTTGAAAAACACCCAAGTAACCAAACCCGAGCTATCGTACCAAGTGCATATTACAATCCAACCTGCACAATCAACTTTTACAAAAGAATATGGAAAGAAAAAACCTGGACTTGAAGTTTCTAATTGTCCAGAACCAATTCTATCAGCACTTTCTCTCTCTGAATAACCACAATTCTGATCACAGCACCTTATGATATGAAAAAGATTCTTGAATGCAGAGAAAGTCACGTATGAAAGTTTCACAGATTGATTTCACAAGTTTTCTCAAGTGGTGTGTTGTATTGTATATTCAAAAGATAGATCAAATCTGTATATATAGAGTAAATCAGAAAAACAGAATGTTTCATCTGTTAAAAACTGTTTTAGAGAGTCATAAGATAAGTTGGTTAGCAGTAAAACAGGTTTAGAAAAGACTCGATCGATTAAAACGAAGTATGATCGATTAGATCGAGTTATGATCGATCAGAATGAAACTATGATCGATTAGATCGAGTTATGATCGATCGAATAAAACTATGATCGATCGGAATGAGTTATGATCGATTAGAACAAAATTATGATCGATCGGAGTATTATTTCAATCGATTAAAAGATCGGTTCAATCGATTGATTTCATTTAAAGTTCCATTTAATCAATTAAGACATCGATTCAATCGATTGATTTCATTTAAAGTTCCATTTAATCGATTAAGACATCGATTCAATTGATTGATTTCATTTAAAGTTCTATTTAATCGATTGATTCGAAGTTTTAATGGATTAAAACAACTTAATGAAAAATGACAACTCTCGTTTCAATCGATTGAAAAAACATTTTAACAGATTAAATTCCTGCAAACACTTAGTATAAAAAATAGTCTCTCTGTTTCAACAGATTGAAAAACTTTTCAACAGATTGATTTTCTAAAAAAAACTCTTAGACTAAAACAGGTCTTTCTGTTTCAACAGCATTTAAAATCATTTCAACAGATTGAAAATGCGAAACTTGATATTGAAAATTTATTGAGTTATTTTAACTTGTTGATTCCGTGAATCAATCAATTTAATTTTCGATTATGTATGATCATTTATTATGATAAGAGATTTTAACAGATTGAAAATCCTTTTCAACAGATTAAAAAAAACTTTAGTTTATTCTTTTAATATTTAAACGTAAGTCTTTCATGCAGAAAAAATGATTTTCAATGAGATGCAACATTTTAAGGTGCTTATCACAAAATATAATGGCCTATCAAGAGATTAAGTGCTTAAACTTAAAAACCCAATCATCTACACACCCACAACCTAAGTTATATCTATGTCTTCATCAAAACCACCAAGTGCTTCAAATCATGCTAGCAAAGCATTAAGGATATTGAGGGCCAACATGACTACCCTGACCCAGATCTGGACTTCATTCCTGCTAGCTAATATAGTTCCCATCAAGCACAATTTAGATCTGAACATGCCAAGATGCCACATCATGAAGTGTATTCTTGATGAAACCATGATAGACGTTGCCACCATAATCTCTGAAGAAATATAATAGTTTGTAGTGTTGGAAAGCGGGCGACAAATAGGGCAAGCTAAGGCTCTTGGATTTCCGGTCCTCATCACAACTTTATGTGCAGCTCACAGTGTGGATGTAAATTCGTCAGTGAATATCTGGCCGCCCATCAACAAAAGATTCATAGAGTGGAATTGTGTTAATCCTCCAGAGGGAGCAACACAAGCACCACCACTGGCACAAGCACCACACCAACCACACCGAGCCCGACAACCACCTCCACTGCCTTAACAACAACATGATTTTCAAAGAATGATGCAATATATGGAGCATTTAACTTTGCAACAGTCAGCAACCCATAGGGGTCAATGTAGTATTAATACAAATTTTTATAACTTGTCTTTGCAAATTGCTCCAGGTATGCAGTGGATGTCTCCACAAGAATTTGATGCCTTGCTTCAATGGCCTGTGGACAGTCCAAATTTCCAGGCAGGGGGTGAAGGTGCAGTTGAAACACAAGAAGAGGAGGAGGAAGCATCACAAGAAGAAGAAGAATCAACAAGTGAAGAAGAATAAAAGGGAGGCAAATTTAGTTTAAGTTTTTTTTTTAATTTGGTGTGTTTAAGTTATTTGTTTTGTTAATTTGATGTTTTAATTTCTTTTGTTTTAAATATTTTGAATTGGCATTTAAAACTTAATTTGGTTAATGTCGTAATTTGATGTAATTAAATTTATTTGTTGTCCCATATAATTTGTATTAGAGCCAATTATGAAATTATTGCTTATTGTCTAATTCGAATATGGAACTTGAAAAAAAATTCATTTTGATTGTTTCCAATAACAAGTGATTTTGGGAGGATGAGTATGATAGTGAAAAAGGAATTGACGAGTGTTGAACATACAAGGACTTGATGTTGAAATTACATGGACATGAAGCTTGTTGATTTTGATGATGATTCAAGAACAAAGAACTTAGAGAGTTGAAGACTTGTATTCTTGTGTAATAACTCTGTTTTGATGAGTTTGAGTCTGTAATATTAGAGTCTAAGACAGTCAGTACATAGTATACTCTTTAGAAGCTTCAAAAACCCATTTTTATCAAATACTCACGGGTTTAATCGATTAAAGGGTCAAATAATCGATTATTACAGAGAGAAAAACCATTTTCTGTATCAGCTCTCTGTAATAATTGATTAACACTCCTGCTAATCGATTAACACTCCTGTTAATCGATTAACAGGCCTGTTAATCGATTAACAGCCCTGTTAATCGATTAACAGGGCAAATAATCAATTAAACAGTGCGTTGAGGGTTTCTGTTGATTTTGGCTCTGTAATAATCGATTAGCACTTGAGATAATCGATTATTTCAGTCAGATTTGCATTTGAACTTCAAATTAAACCTATTTTCGAAAACCCTAGTCCCAATACACCAAGTTTCGAAAATCCCCAATTCCCAAACCCTAATTCATCTACTTAAGGTTCTCTAAGGCTCTCAGAAAATTGAACAACCTCTTTCAAACAAAAGTTAAGAGTTGTGATTGTCAGAGAACTGTTTGTTGGAGGAAGAAGGGACTTTTGGAACCTGATGTGGGCTAGAAGCGATAAGAATCACTAAGTGGAGTTCTTAGTGGATTGTGTGTTGTGTCGTCTCTAGGGAAAACTGTTCTTCATCTCTTGTGGGACTCAAGAGAGGTGTTTTCGTTACTTTATCTTTTTCATTTGAAATCTGCTTGTATAACTTTGATTATAGTGAAAACGTTAATCCTCTATTTGAGTGATTAACAACTGGACGTAGGATCTTTTGATCCGAACCAGTATAAATCTCCTATGTAAGACTCTATCCTTTTCTTATTTACGTTTACACAGTATTTTAATTGGTAAAATTTGGGGAAAATTTGTAAAACCTAATTTTTGTTAAGAAACCAATTCACCCCCCCCTCTTGGTTTTTGTCCGACCATGCAAACATTCCGCTGCGTGATTCTAACAAGTGGTATCAGAGCTTGCTTTGATAGTCATTCAAATTTTTTGAAAAATGGCCGGACAAAATCAAATGTTTGCCGAAGGTGACCCCCACTTTTTGCGGGTCAAAATTATCCATTTTGGAAAGTTTGAATGCAAATCTTTTTAGAGTCTGTTGATAGAGGCGTTTGGGATGCTATTTTAAATGGTCCCTATATTCCTAAAGTTACTGAAAACGATATAGACGTTCCTAAACCATTTTCTAGATGGACGGTGGAGGAAAATAGAAAACCTCAATTTGACGTTAGGGCTAGAAATATTATTTCATCTCCTTTAACCCTTGACGAGTTTTACAAGATCTCCGTTTGTAAACGTGCTCAAGAGATGTGGGAAATGTTGAAAGTAACCCATGAAGGTACCGACGATGTTAAGAGAGCACGAAAAAATTCTATAATCCAAGAATATGAGATGTTCCGAATGCAATAAGGCGAAACGATATTTGATGTTCAAAAGCGTTTCACACACATTGTGAACCATCTCACCAGATTAGGTAAAATTTTTTACATTGATGAATTAAATGTGAAAATATTGAAATCTTTGGATAGGAAATGGCAACCTAAAGTGACAGCCATCTCGGAGTCACAAAACCTTTCCACAATGTCTATGGCGGCGCTCTTTGGAAAGTTGCGAGAGCATGAGCTAGGAAGGATAAATGATGAGGAAGGACAATATCAAAAGAAGAACTTAGCCTTCAAAACTGAAATTTCCAAAGGTAAGAGTAAAAAGGAAGAAGAAGACTCGGAGAATGAAGAAGAAGAATTGAGTCTTATGATAAAGAAGTTTACAAAATTCATGAAAGCCAAAGGAAGACATCCATTCAAAGGTAAAGGAAAGGTAAGAGAAAATTCTTCTTTAAATATCAAATGTTATGGCTGTGGTGAAACAGGACATGTGAAGACCGAATGTCCAAACAAGAAAAACGAAGAAATCAAAGGCAAAAAGTTCTTCAAGAAGAAAGCCTACATCGCTTGGGACAATAGTGATTCAAGTTCGGAATCCAGTGACTCAGAAATTGAAGCCAACATTTGCTTAATGGCAAATGACAACATATCTTCCAACTTTGAGGTAAGTGATTTCGACTCATCTTCAAGTGATGATGAAAATAATTTTGATGAACTGCAAAATGCATATAATGAATTGTTTAGTGCCTTTAAGGACTTGAAAAATGAATATAAAGTTGTGAAAAAGTGTTTAAGTAGATATGAAAAGGAGGTTGAGTCATTAAAAACGAAAATTGCATGTTTAGAGGAAAAGGAAACCATAGAAACGCAAATTGTATGTATAGATGAGAATGATGATAAAAATAAATTACGTGCATCTTGTAAAGAGTATGAATATGACATTGATATACTTAATCATTTACTAGATAAAGCTGAAATGGAGATAAGTAACATTAATAAAGATAAAGTTGTTGTAGCTCAAAATATAGTAAACCATCAAGTTCCTTTGAAAAAGACTAAAATGAAAAGCAGAAGAGTATGGGTTGAAAAAGGAACTAAATCATCTATTGTTAGAAATGCATCATATTCGAAAGCTACAACTAAAGCATGTTTTTATTGTATGAAACATGGTCATACTTCAAATAGATGTAAAATCAAACATTTTGGTGTTCCTAAAGGAAAATACATTTGGGTTCCTATTGTTAAATGACTTGTTGTCTCTAACCCCAAGGACCCAAAAGTTATGGGGACCTAAGTTTACTATGTTCTTGTTTTGTAGGAAACTTCCAAATTAAAGAAGTCTATGTGGTATCTTGATAGTGGATGCTCAGAGCATATGATCGGTGACAAAACGAAATTTGTGAGTTTCAAAGCTAAAGAACAAGGATATGTAACTTATGGGGACAACAACAAAGGAAAAATTATTGGAATTGGAAATATAGGTGGTGCAAACACTTTGGAGATTAAGAATGTGCCTCTTGTTGATGGGCTAAAGCATAATCTCCTTAGTATAAGTCAACTATGTGACAAAGGATTCAAGGTAATTTTTGAAAGTAAATTTTGCACCATACATTTGATAGATTCCGAAAATGTAGCATTCAAAGGTATTAGGCATAATAATATATACTTGATTGATTTGGATTGTATACATGATACTAGTATAACATGCTTAGTTGCAAAGGAAGAGAACCCATGGTTATGGCATAAGAGAGCGGCTCATATAAATATGCATCATTTGAACAAATTGATTTCAAAAGACTTAGTTATTGGTTTTCCTAAGTTAAAATTTGAAAAAGATAGATTATGTGATGCATGTCAAAGAGGTAAACAAGTAAAATCATCATTTAAATCAAAGAATGTTATTTCCACTTCAAAACCCTTAGAATTATTACATTTAGACTTATTTGGTCCTTCTAGGATAAAAAGCTTTGATGGAAATTATTATGGACTTGTGATTGTTGATGACTTCTCTAGATACACTTGGACATTTTTCTTGACAATGAAAAGTGAAGCTTTTAAGGTCTTTAGAAAGTTTGCAAAGCAAATTCAAAATGAGAAAGACCTAAGAATTAAAGTTTTAAGAAGTGACCATGGTGGTGAGTTTCAAAATGAAAAGTTTGAAAATTATTGTGAGGAAAATGGAATATTGCATAATTTTTCTGCTCCTAGGACTCCCCAACAAAATGGTGTAGTTGAAAGGAAAAATAGGTCACTAGAGCAACTTGCTAGAACAATGCTAAATGAATCAAATGTTCCTAAATATTTTTGGGCTGATGCGGTAAGTACTGCATGTTATGTTTTGAATAGAATGCTCATTAGGCCAATTATAAAATCAACTCCCTATGAATTGTTAAATGGTAGAAAGCCTAATGTTGCTCATTTTAAAATATTTGGATGTAAGTGCTTTGTGTTAAATAATGGTAAGGACAACTTACGAAAATTTGACTCAAAAGCCGATGAAGGCATTTTCTTAGGTTATTCACTAACTAGCAAAGCTTATAGAGTGTTTAATAGAAGAACCTTAAATGTTGAAGAATCTATACATGTTACTTTTGATGAGATTGTAGACCTTGGGGGAAATCCTCTTGAGTCAAATAAAGAACTTGCAGGTGATGATGAGTATATAAGAGAGGCTCTTGATGAATTGTATTTAGAAGAAAATAAGCCTTCTCAAATGCCTGAATTAGCAAAAGAATGACAATCACCAAGAGGACTTTCAATGGACAATATTATTGGTGATATCTCAAAAGGGGTAAGAACTAGAAATATGACTAATTTATGCATGTCTATAGCTTTTGTGTCACAGATAGAACCCAAAAATGTTGAGGAAGCGCTTAAAGATGACCAATGATGCATAGCTATGCAAGAGGAACTTAACCAATTTGAAAGGAATCAAGTCTGGGAATTAATCCCAAGAGAATAATCACATCAAGTAATTGGAACTAAATGGGTATTTCAAAACAAACTTGATGAAGATGGAAACATAACAAAGAATAAAGCCAGACTTGTTGCCAAAGGTTACTGTCAGGAGGAAGGTATTGATTATGATGAAACTTATGCTGCTATTGCCAGGTTAGAGGCTATACGCCTACTTCTTGCTTATGCATCATTGATGAAATTTAAATTATATCAAATGGATGTTAAGAGTGCATTTTTAAATGGGTTTATTAAAGAAGAAGTATATGTGGAGCAACCCCCTGGATTTAAGGATTTTTGTTATCCTAATCATATCTTTAAATTGAAGAAAGCATTATATGGTTTGAAACAAGCTCCTAGGTCTTGGTATGAAAGATTAAGTAGCTTTCTAACTTCAAATGATTTTTCTAGAGGAAAAATTGATTCTACTTTGTTTATAAAGAAAGTAAAAGAACATATCCTATTGGTTCAAGTATATGTTCATGATATTATTTTTGGATCAACTGATAATTCTTTGTGTGTAGAATTTGCTAAGATAATGCAGGGAGAGTTTGAAATGTCTATGATGGGAGAATTAACATTCTTCCTTGGACTTCAAATCAAGCAACTTAGAGATGGCATTTTTGTCTCTCAAACCAAATACTGCAAAGAGATTCTTAAAAAGTTTGGAATGGACACCTCAAAGGAAGCTAACACACCCATGGGAACTTCATGCTATTTAGACAAGGATGAATCAGGTTTGGAAATTAATCAATCTATGTATAGAGGTATGATAGGTTCTCTATTATACTTAACTGCAAGTAGACCTAATATTATGCATTCTCTCTGTGTGTGTGCTAGATTTCTGGCATGTCCAAAAGAATCTCACCTAACTACAGTAAAACGTATTTTAAAATATTTAAAAGGAATTACTGGTTTTGGTTTATGGTATCCATCTGAAGCTTGTACTAGTTTAATAGGTTATTCTGATGCTGATTATGGTGGATGCAAAATAGATAGAAAAAATACTAGTGGAACATGTCATTTGTTAGGATCATCTCTAGTATCTTGGCATTCTAAGAAATAGGCATGTGTTGCTTTATCCACCACTGAAGCTGAATATATTGCAGTTGGTAATTGTTGTGCTCAAATTTTGTGGATGAAACAACAACCAGAAGATTATAGTATATTTCTAAATGACATTCCTTTGATGTGTGATAATACGAGTGCAATTAATCTTACTAAGAATCCAGTAATGCACTCTAGGACCAAACATATAGAAATTAGACATCATTTCTTGAGAGATCATATAAGTAAAGAAAACTATAAAATTGAGTATGTTGATACAAAGCATCAATTAGTAGATATTTTTACTAAGCCTCTTCCCAAGGATAGATTCTATGATCTTAGAAGAGACTTAGGAATATTAGATATTGCTTAAATTTTGCATGATTAAACAACTTTTTGTATAAATGAAATGTTATAATCAATTATGTAGGGTATTAATAGATTATCATGTGTCTAAACCTCAAAAATTTGATGCATTCTCTGTAAAATTTGTATTTTTGCTTTGTTTGAGGGGGAGTTATTTCCTAATTATGCATATTTTGAGGGGGAGCTCTTAATTTTTTATCATAATCAAAATAGGGGGAGAAATATTTAAAGCCTCTTATGATTGAATTTAAATATTATCTGGTATGTTTAATGTTTTTTTAAGTGTGACAGATAAAACAGGTTATTACAAGGCTTTAAAAGAAAATTTTGATCATCATAAAAAAGGGGGAGATTGTTGAACATACAAGGACTTGATGTTGAACTTACATGGACATGAAGCTTGTTGATTTTGATGATGATTCAAGAATAAAGAACTTAGAGAGTTGAAGACTTGTATTCTTGTGTAATAACTCTGTTTTGATGAATTTGAGTCTGTAATATTAGAGTCTAAGATAGCCAGTACATAGTATACTCTTTAGAAGCTTCAAAAACCCATTTTTATCAAATACTCACAGGTTTAATCGATTAAAGGGTCAAATAATCGATTATTACAGAGAGAAAAACCATTTTCTGTATCAGCTCTCTATAATAATCGATTAACACTCCTGTTAATCGATTAACAGGTCTATTAATTGATTAACAGGGCAAATAATCGATTAAAACAGTGTGTTGAGGGTTTCTATTGATTTTGGCTATGTAATAATCGATTAACACTTGAGATAATAGATTATTTCAGTTAGATTTGCATTTTGAACTTCAAATTAAACCTATTTTCGAAAACCCTAGTCCCAATACACCAAGTTTCAAAAATCCCCAATTCCCAAACCCTAATTCATCTACTTAAGGTTCTCTAAGGCTCTCAAAAAATTGAACAACCTTTTTCAAACAAAAGTTAAGAGTTGTGATTGCCAGAGAACTGTTTGTTGGAGGAAAAAGGGGCTTTTGGAACCTCGTGTGGGCTAGAAGCGATAAGAATCACTAAGTGGAGTTCTTAGTGGATTGTGTGCTGTGCCATCTCTAGGGAAAGCTGTTCTTCATCTCTTGTGGGACTCAAGAGAAGTGTTTTCGTTACTTTATCTTTTTCATTTGTAATCTACTTGTATAACTTTGATTATAGTGACACCGTTAATCCTCTGTTTGAGTGATTAGCAGCTAGACGTAGGGTCTTTTGATCCAAACCAGTATAAATCTCCTGTGTAAGACTCTATCCTTTTCTTATTTATGTTTACATAGTATTTTAATCAGTAAAATTTGGGAAAAAATTTTAAAACCTAATTTTTGTTAAGAAACCAATTCACCCCCCCTCTTGGTTTTTGTACGACCATGCAAACATTTCGCTGCGCAATTCTAACAACGAGGAGAAGGAGTTAACTGAATCGAAGAAGCTAGCCAAAACCCAGGTAAGTAGAGTACCAAAAATAGATAAATTGAGTGTCAACACTTTATGATGATAACTGGTATTGATTGATTCTTTGATGTGATTGCATGTTAGCGAGACTTGAAAATGATAAAGGCATTTTTTCTTGTGTAGTGAAAGTAGATATAACCCAGAGCGAAATAGCCAACCCTGCATTAATTATAGGACATCCATTTGAACCCCATTTGAGCCAAAAACAAGATTATTTCTTAAACAAAACCCTTGAGACTAAACAATAATTATCCACCTTCCTATATTTGATAAATGAAATGATTATGAATGTTATCATTTTTTTCCTACGGGTGCTGTTGGGTACTGCTATTGTTTTTCTACAGGTATGGTTGATGATGTTAAAAAAAAAAAAAAGAGGTTGAGAAAAAGGGAAAAGAAAAGCATAAATATTGTGGCTAAGCCGAAATGATAAATGCAAAGCATGAGGAAAGGAAAATAAAATCCAAAGTGGTATGAATGATAACTGGTGAGATTGTTAATTCACTATCTTTATGATTGAAGCAAAAACATGAAGTTTGAGACCCGACTTGAGGAAATGTTAAGCAAGAATCATTCATATGATTGGAATTTCTCAAATACTTTTGTATATCCCATAAAAATCAATGAATTTCTTCTTAGCTCAGCCCCATTACAAGCCTCAAAAGACCTTTTGATTTAAGTCTTGCTTAACAAATGCTGATTGCTTAAAGATGATTATCAATATTGTATTGTCTAAATGAAGTGATTGAATGAGATAAACACTTACCCTTGAGAGTTAGAGATGATTATATATCACTCTATGTGAGAGATCATGCTTCTCTGAGGATAGTTGATGATTAAAATTTTCTTTGTTAGTTTCTGTAACTTGAATGCTTATGTATCCTATTTTCATTTGGAGTTGTGAGCATCACATATGGAAGAAAAGCTATTTTTATGTTGTGGTTCTGGAAGAGAAAGTGATAATAAGTGATGATTTTGTTTTGAAAAAGCTACTTTGCTTGGGATAAGCAAGATTCTAAGTTGGGGGGAGTTATTAAGTGGTAAAAAGTTGATATACTTATGTTTTTAATTGTTATGAAATCACTTAACTTTTGTCAATTCTAATATATTTTTCTCCTAGTGTAGGATGAATTCGAGAATACCTTGATACAAGAGCAAGGAGCATAATTGTCAACATAATTGAAGCAACAACTGAAAGGAGGAAGAAGATTTTCAACATGGAAGTCGCTCGAGCGAGATAGACTCTCGCTTGAGCGAAAATTAGTTAAAACTCTCTGAAAGTCGGTCGCCCAAGCAACACTATTTTCGCTTGAGCAAAAATTAGTTAAACTTCTCTAAAACTCACTCGCTCAAGCGAGCACTTTGTCGCTTGAGCAAAAAAAGTGAACTTTCGCTTAAGCGAACGTTGTCGCTTGAGCAAACATTGTCGCTTGAGCAAACAATGTGAGGCCCAATTGTTTCCTATAAAAAGATAAGATGTGTTTCAAGAAAAATAAGCGGTCTTAGGGAGAAGAGGCGCGACTACTGCTAGGGTTTCATCCAATCTTCATCAATTATTCACTTCTTTATCATTTGGAGAATTGTAATGGCCATCATGAGTGGCTAACTTCATTCTCTTGGGATTGAGTGCACTTCCTTTGAACTCTTTTGAATATTGGTGATATTTTGAGATATTAATCTATGTTTTGATGTTGTTATTCTTATCATTTATGCTTTTGAATGTTTATTCTTGATGTTTGGGACATGATTGAAAAATATATCTTGAACCCTAGATCATGATAAAAATATTTGTTACGTTAATTGATAGGAATGGAATGAATGTATCAATTTCTTAACACCCTTAACCTAATGCTGGAAAATCTCTTAATTATATGTGAAATCAACATTTATTAGGTTTTCTTATGAATTTCATGTGTGAGAAATCAACTTGGATGATTTGAGTAGGTGGCATCACCATTGTTAGGTTAATTGATGTTCTTAATTGACATAGTCATTGCCAAAAGAGGGATAAGGAAGGAAGCCAATCCTAAATGCCTTTAATTGATCTTTTATAAAAAATTTACAGTTATTTGTCATTTAAATTCAATTCAACTCTTTATGCAAAACCCATTTTGTTTTAATCCACTTAGTAAGCATATAATTGGGAATTTCCATTGAAAACATTCCTCGTGAGATCGACTTATATTTAATCGAAATACTATACTTCGATTGATAATTTTGGTATGCTTGCCATTAATTCAACAAGCCGCCATTGTCATTTGGAAAGTTAAATCTAATATAGCTTGTTCACTCGTACCGTCTAAATTCCATTTTGTTATCTCATTACCTGAAAAGGTAATTTGTACTAATTCTCCCTTTTCCTCAAACTGTACATCAGCAGTTGTAGGTCTAGGGTAGTAATTTCTAAGTTTTGGATATGCTTTCATTTTATTTATTTCTATCGTATTTATAGAAGTATTACCTATTTGTTTTATTTTCTTTTTTAATTCTTCTATTTGTATATCTGCATCACTTTTTAGTCTTAATGAATCTAAATCTTTTTGTGGTACATTAAATAGTTTATATATTGGTTTCATTGGTTCTTTAGAACTACTTGGTATATCTCTTAACGATTTGTTTTCTATTCTAGTTAACTGTTTTGACATTACCTCTAAACCAGTATTTGAATAGTTAAGTTGAGAGTGAAATTTTTTAATATCTTTTACCTGTACTGCTTTTTCTTCATTTTTTACATCTTTATAAGGACTAGCTTCTATTTCTAAATCCTTTGTCGGTATAATTATAATTCCTTGGGAAGGAGGATATTCTGATTCTATTAATTCATTATTTATAGTTTTCCAAGTATTATTTATTTTTACTAATTGATTTAGAGATTTATCCATATGATAATCGAATAACCAATAAAAGAAATATAGATTTATCTCCTTTTCTTCTAAATAATCATAAATTTTTTTCCTAATAACTTCTGTTTGATGTTTTGTAAAAGTTTTAAAATACCATTCCCTATATTTCTTATTATAATCTGCTTCAAAATCTTGTCTAATCCAACTTTTATGTATTTTAAAGATTACTTCTCTTTCCATGATATTTAATATCTGTGATGCTGTTGGAGAATACCTAGGTGATTCAGGTTCCCTAGATTCCTCATATACATGTTTTGTTACTATAGGTGTGATATTATTTAATCCTCTTAGATCTAGGTTTATGGTAGACCCATCTACTAAATGTCTTCAAGATTGTCCTTTATAAATCATTTGATGTTCTCTTTGTTTAACAAATAATGATCTATTCATCCTTAATCTAATGTCACTACCATCTTGAATTATTTCCTTTATTTGAGTATTATAATTTTTTGGTTCTTCTATGATATCTTCTAATTTCCATTCTTTAGGAATTTTACTTATTACTTCGTCATGGCTTAATCTTTTTGGTATTTGTACTAATGACTTTCTAAGGTTAACTTCTACTAATATGGTTTCATCTTTTGGCGAAGATCTTAAAGCTTTATAATTATAATCTATTCTGGTTACTTTGTAATAAATTCTATAAATTATTTGTATTGGGTTAGATTCTTCATCTACTATTACTTCAGGAATTTGTACATATAATTTTATAGCATTACTTGTTTTATCATTTCTAATGTTCATAGAAAAGTTTGAATAACAATTAAAAAAGGCAGGACCATCATGTAGGTTACTTTCTAATATTGCAATTATTGAATCATTAAATTTTTTAAGTCTTACATCTCTTAATAACATTAATATTAGTCCTAAATGAATAAAAATATATCCATCTTTTACATGTTGATCTAAAATTGATTGTTCTAAAATGTTTATTATTTTATTATTTTTTTGTTCCCGAGATAACTATACTCAACTATATGAATTTCATCTTGATTAGTAGATGAAAAAAAGAAATCAGAGTTTGAAATATTGAAAGATAAAACTTAAAATATAATAAGGTAGAAGAAATAAAACTTAAAAGGATAGAAGAGCATATTAACAGTCCAAATATTAAAAAAAACTATAAAATTGTATGAAGAAAAAATAGAAAGAGAAATATGTGAAACAAATCCTATAGCTTTTTGGCACAGAAAAACAATATACTATAGAATTACCATATATAGATAATTTTGATGAAAAGAATATACCTACTAAAGCTGGACCAATCCAAATGAATCAAGAATATTTAGAATATTGTAAAAAAGAAATTCAAGAATATCTAGAAAAAGGATTAATTAGACCATCAAAATCATCCTGGAGTTGTACGTGGTTTTATGTTATGAAGGCCTCTGAAGTAGAAAGGGGGCTCCAAGATTAGTAATTAATTATAAACCTTTAAATAAATTATCAAAATAGATCAGATATCCATTACCAAATAAAAGTGATTTAATTAAAAGAGTACATAATGCTTTAGTATTTTCTAAATTTGACCTAAAATCAGAATATTATCAAATTTCGGTAAAAGAAGAAGATAAGTATAAAACTACTTTTCTAGTACCTTTTGGACATTATGAATGGAATGTAATGCCAAAAGGATTAAAAAAATGCTCTTAGTGAATTTCAAAACATAATGAATGATATATTTTATCCTTATATGAAATTTTCAATAGTCTATTTGGACGATGTATTAATATTTTCAAAAAATATTACAGAACACATTAATCATTTAGAGATATTTATCAAATTAATGAAAGAAAATGGATTAGTAGTATAGCCAGAAAAATGAAAATATTTCAGAAAAAAATAAGATTCTTAGGATATGAAATTTATCAAAATACAATAACACTCATACAAAGATCATTAGAATTTACTTCAAAATTTCCAAATGAAATAAAAGATAAACAACAATTACAAAGATTTTTAGGATGTGTCAATTATATAACTGACTTTATTCCAAATATTAGAATAATATGTGCACCATTATTTAAAAGACTTAGGAAAAATCCACCACCATGGGGAGAAGACATGACCCAAACTATAAATAAAGTAAAAGAATTAGTTAAGAAAATTCCTTGTCTAGGAATTCCAAATCCTCAAGCCTTCCTAATAGTAAAAACAGACGCTTCTGAGTTAGGATATGGGGGAATTTTAAAACAAAAAGGTCAAGAATCCTCTAAAGAACAAATTGTTAGATATCATTCTGGTATCTAGCATCCAACCCAACAAAAATATTCAACCATCAAAAATGAAATTTTGTCAATAGTATTATGTTTGCAAAAGTTTCAAGATGATTTATTTAATAAAAAGTTTTTAATTAGAACTAATTGTAAAGCTGCACCAAGTGTTTTAACAAAAGATGTTCAAAATCTGATTTCTAAACATATTTTTTCAAGATGGAAAGCTTTATTATCTTGCTTTGATTTTGAGATTGAACACATAAAAGGAAAAGATAATTTATTATCAGATTTTTTAACAAGAGAATTTTACAGGAAAAATCAACATGAGTGGAAAATTACTGAGTAAGGATCAATATGGTCCCCCATTGGGATCATCAAATAAAGACAAAAGCGAATCCTTTCAAGGATCGCCCAAAAATACCTCGACAATATTATTAAGGCCTCAAACGCGAGAGTCCAAGGGACAAGCTACCTTGGTAGATATTCTAAAAACTCCTCTGACAATAGCAGGTACATCTAAAAACCCTTTGATCAAAACTTCTAGCCGCTTCACTCCCCTTCAATATCAAAATGTCCTAGTAGGACCCAAAGACTTCTTAAACCCTTCCTTGACAAGAACAAATTTAGCCAATTACACACAAATTAATCAACCCAGAAAAGATTCTCTTACTGAAGAATACCTAGATAAACCCAATACTACCCAAATTAATTTTAGAAAAACCATGGATACAAACCACTGGTAAATTAACAACACAAAACCTATTTCCTAAAGACTTTTATTATGTACCTATAGCTCATGCACCGACTCCATGGGGAGTGATTTTCGTTTGAAAATGTATTCTTTGGCCTTTTTTACGTAGCCATCCGACTACGTTTGTCAGGGATTTCTGATGAGTGCCTCTTAAGTAGGCAGGAATCCACTAGGGGATTCATTGATTTTGACAGTGCCTCTGAATAGGCTGATGCTTCATTGGAAGTGAAGGCTTTCGGTTTGTTTTGCTTTGCCTCTGAGTAGGCTGATGTTCCCTTCGGGGATGTTGGCTCTTTGCATTGCAGATTTTTCCTATGCATAGACGAGCGACTCATTGATGTTAGAATCGCGCAACGGAATGTTCGCGTGGTCGGACAAAAACCAAGAGGGGGGGGGGGGTGAATTGGTTTCTTAATAAAAATTAGGTTTTCAAAATTTTCCCCAAATTTTACCGATTAAAATCTGTGTAAATGTAAATAGAGAAAGGGATAAAGTCTTACACAGGAAATTTATACTGGTTCGGATCAAAAGACCCTACGTCCAGTTGCTAATCACTCAAACAGAGGATTAATGCTGTCACTATAAACAAAGTTATTACAAACAATTTACAATGGAAGAGATAAAGTAAAGATAACACCTCTCTTGAAATCCACAAGAGATGAAGAACAACTTTCCCCAGAGACAGCACAACACACAATCCACTAAGAACTCCACTTAGTGATTCTTATCGCTTCTAGCCCACACCAGGTTCAGAAAGCCCCTTTTTCTTGCAAAAAACAGTTCTCTGACACTCACAACACTTAACTTTTGTATGAAAAATGTTGTTCTTGTTTTCTGAGTGTCATAGAAGAGTTTAAGTAGAGAAATTAGGGTTTGGGAATTGGGATTTTCGGAATTAGGGTTCTTGGGAAAAGGGTTTTCGAAAATAGGTTTGATTTGAAGTTAAAAATCAAAATCTGACTGAAATAATCGATTAAAAGAAGTATTAATCGATTAAAACAGAGCCAAATATCAACAGAACCCAAACCTCTCTGTTTTAATCGATTAAAAGGTGATTTAATCGATTAAATCGCCTGATAATCGATTAAAATTTGGTTTAATCGATTAAACCAGTGAGTTGTTACAGAAAATGATTTTTCTCACTGTTTTAATCGATTATTTCCCTATTTAATCGATTAAAGCCGAGCCTGGATGATAAATATGAGCTTTTTGAAGCTTCTAAGGTGCAGACTATGTACCGGCTATCTTAAACTCTAATATTACAGACTCAATCTAATTGAAACAGAGTTATTACAATACAAAACAAGTCTTCAACACTCTAAGTCTTTGTGTTCTTGAATCATCATCAAAATCAACAATCTTCATGTTCATCAAGTGCAACATCAAGTCCTTGAATGTTCAACAATCTCCCCCTTTTTGATGAGGATCAAAATTATCTTTTAAAGCCTTGTAATAACCTGTTTTATCTGTCATACTAACAAACACATTAAACATACCAGATAATATTTGAAAACAATCATATTATGGCTTTAAATATTTTCTCCCCCTATTTTGATTAGAATAAAAAATAAGTCATCTGTTGCAAACATAAGAGCTCCCCCTCAAAATATGCATAAGTTGGAGATAACTCCCCCTCAATCAAAGCATCAAGGAAACATCATATTTTATTGCAGAACCAATCATTCATTACAATAACAAGAGAAAATGACAAAAAGAAAATAATCAACAAAATTTAAAATTATGCACTATCATCATCACTAAAGTGTGCATCAAATCTATTTTCTAAACGGCACATTTTATCATCTACATCAGATATACGGCGAATTAATTCCTCATGCCGTACTCCAGAAAGAGTGAAGAATGATTGCATCCTCTGATTCATGTCAGATAACATGTCTTCCATGGATTGTCGGGTTTCATGATGAGTAGAGGAAGTTCCAACACTTTGGATTTGGTCAGAGGGAAACTCAGCAGCTGGAGGCATATCTTCATCAGAATCTTCATTAGCATCACCTTGATGAGGAACGTCATCTTTGTGAACATAAATATCATTGACACGCACCATTTGGAGTTCAATCAATGTGCTGTCCAGCATGCGGTTCAAGTTATTTGTTCTAACTGCTTGTTCACCTTCAACATTCACTCCTTTATATTCAAGAATATGAGAGACAAGTAAAGCATATGGAATTTTGAATGTGGGATGACATTTTGCTTTTAACATGGTCATTGTGACAAGAACGCCCCAATCTAAAGGTTCATTATTCATTATGGCATGAATAATTCTAAGATCAATTGAAGAACATTGGGCATGATTTGTAGCCCGAGGACATAGGATCCAGACAATTAGATGTAGAATCATGCGTTCCTCCTTCTTTAAAGGTCCAGCAAGAAGGAGACGTCCAATCTCCATGGAGGGATTTCGCAGAAAAGAACGGTAAGCTAAGAAATTGTCAAAATCATCTAGCTCACCATAAATGTTAATAGCATCTTCTCTAATTGGAAAGTGAGCGACGTTTTCCCAAATATCATCGTCGAGAATAATTGTGACGCCTTTTACTCTAGAGGTAGCAATTTGATCTCTAAATTTAAATCTAGAGTAAAATACCCTAACAAGGTCAGGATAATACGTACCTTGCATTTGGATGAAGGGAAGAACTCCTTGAATTTCAAGAAGGTTGGGAAAATTGAATCCCCTATTGATGAATTGCTCACCAATAAGAAACTTGGGAGAAATAATAGCCCTTTCCTTCCAGTAGGTCAGAAATTCTTGTTGGCCATCTATATCAGAAATCCATCCTTCTACGGAATTAGGACGGGGTCGAGATGAGGGTGCAGATCTTCTTCTAGTAGGGATCTTAGCACGAGAAGATGAGGCCATTTGAAGGATTAAGAGAATAACAAGAAGATTTAGGAGGGCAAGGTAAGTTAGAAGTAAGCAAGATTGCAAGACTAAGGCAAGATAGCTTGATTTCAAGAGATAGAAGTGAGTAGAAGTAAAATAGAGATCCCTATATATAGCCAAGCATGTCTAACAGTCATATGGAAGTGAATAGAGGCCAAAAGAGCCGTTGGCAACGACTAGAACCCATACTTGCCAGGTTTAATCGAATAAAACTCAGAATAATCGATTAAACCAGTTCCAGTCGCATTCAATCGATTATTTCGAGCTGATAATCGATTATCAGAAGGTTTTAATCGATTAATTAACGAATTAATCGATTATTCCAGAGAGGAATACCCTGTTTTGAGTGTTTTGGATGCAAATAATCGATTATACCTCCAATTAATCGATTATTCCAGAGAGGAATGCCCTGTTTTGAGTGTTTTAACACATGATAACCTATGAACATCCTACAAAATGAATTATAACATTACAACCATCCAAAAACAGTCAAATTAAGCAGAATTTAAGCTATTTCTAATATCCCTAAGTCTCTTCTAAGATCATAAAATCTATCCTTGGGTAGAGGCTTAGTAAAAATATCTGCTAATTGATTCTTTGTATCAACATACTCTATTTTACAGTTTCCTTTGCTGATATGATCTCTCAAAAAGTGATGTCTTATTTCTATATGTTTAGTCCTAGAGTGCATTACTGGATTCTTAGTAAGATTTATTGCACTCGTATTATCACACATCAACGGAATGTCATTTAAAAAGATACTATAATCTTCTAACTGTTGTTTCATCCACAGAATTTGAGCACAACAACTACCAGCTGCAATATATTCAGCTTCAGTGGTAGATAAAGCAACACATGCCTGTTTCTTAGAATGCCAAGATATTAAGGATGAACCTAACAAATGACATGTCCCACTAGTACTTTTCCTATCAATTTTACATCCACCATAATCAGCATCAGAATATCCTATTAAACTCATACAAGCATCAGACAGATACCACAAACCAAAACCAGTAGTTCCTTTTAAGTATTTTAAAATATGTTTCACTGCAATTAGATGAGTTCTTTAGGACAAGCCTGAAATCTAGCACACACACAGACAGAATGCATAATATCAGGTCTACTTGCAGTTAAGTATAACAATGATCCTATCATACCTCTATACATTGTTTGATTAACTTCCAAACCTGATTCATCCTTGTCTAGATAGCATGAAGTTCCCATGGGTGTGTTAGCTTCCTTTGAGGTGTCCATTCCAAACTTTTTAAGGATCTCTTTGCAGTATTTGGTTTGAGAGATGAAAATGCCATCTTTAAGTTGCTTGATTTGTAGTCCAAGGAAGAATGTTAATTCTCCCATCATAGACATTTCAAACTCTCCCTGCATTATCTTAGCAAATTCTACACATAACGAATTATCAGTTGATCCAAAAATAATATCATCAACATACACCTGGACCAATAAGATATGTGATGAGTGGATAAAATATCATTACATTCATGCATTAATTTAGGTTAATTTCATATGTTGTTGCATTATGGGAACGATTTCATCATGCATTATCGTTGTTTTGGATCATACATGTGGTTTGTGCATTGTTCTTGTAAATAGGTGTTTGGAGGTTTAAATTCATAGTTTGGAGCAAGTTCCACAGGTACCTTGTGAAATGTTCCACAACCTGTGGATTTGGTACCAGAATGCAAAGATCAAGATCAGAGAGCTCCACAGGTGAGTTGTGGATGTTTCCACAACCTGTGGATTTGTGGTTCAGAAGGCACAGTTGAAGTCAGAGAGTTCCACAGGTGGGTTGTGGATTTTTCCACAACATGTGGAAATTCAAGACAGTTATGAGAAGTGGTAACTACCTCAACAAGTGGAAAAAAAACGTGGGACACCCTATAAAGAAGGTGGAACGAAACTGAAGAGGGGGGGAGAACCATTCGAGAATCTTAGACGTTCTAGTTATTATCTTTTAGCAATTTTTACATTATGCAGAACTGATTTTCCTGTTGTTAGAGGATTGATGTAGTACTCTGAATTATATTTTCTTGTTCTTGACAATTGATGTTTAGTTAATGTTCTTTATCTCAGTGTTCTATTTATAATTTTCAAGTTCATTCCACGAGCAGTTTCACAATTGGGAGATTGGACGTTGTTCGCGATCCTAAATATAACAGGTTAGGGTTTGTCACAATTGGGAAATTGGGCATATATCTAATTAGTTTGCAATAGAGAAGATTATTGTTTTTTCATGATTCTATTGAATGGAGTAACTGACCTAAGGGATTGGGGGTTCGGATTCAATGAATAAGTTTTGCCTACTAAGGGATTAGGGGTAAAACAACTCTGGGTAAACTCAAGTGGATAATTACATTTCTTGCATCAATTGAAAGGACCAGAATTATATAGGAAAGGGTATGAAATCAATTCTCTAACAGATCTTATTTTGACTAAAGTTCTTATTATAATTCTATGTTTGCTATTTTATCCAAATTTTCAATTGCTCAAACTTACGTACATTAGGAATCTAGTATTCAACAAATTCAATCCTAGAGGACGATATTTTATTACTACGTTAACGATTGGTGCACTTGCCAAACGTTCATCAAGTTTTTGGCGCCGTTGCCGGGGATTGATTTTTCTGTTGATATTAGTGATCTAATTCGCTTAATATTTGAGTGTTAGTTTTTAGGTAGTCAAAACTGTTTTTATTTTAGTTATTTTGTTTTTCTATTTTCATTATCTTGTTTGTTTTTCTATTGTCACGTTAATTTTGTTGTTAGAATATTGTATTCGTTTTAAGTTGTTTATGCGAGGTACAGTGGTAGAAAAAATTTTGCTTTTTGACCCAGAAATTGAACGTTCTGCTAGACATAATAGAAGTGAGACAAGAAAGAAGAAGCAAAAAGGAAAAACAGAGACATCAAGTAAAAAGGAAGAACACGTATCAACAATGGCAGAGGAACAACCAGAGAGGAAAACTCTTCTTGATTATTCTATGCCAGACGTGAATAATTACCAAGGGAGTATTGTGAGACCTCCTATTCAAGTCAACAATTTTGAAATCAAGCCTGCATTGCTACAAGTCATCCAACAGAATCAATTTGGAGGTGCAGTTGCAGAGGATCCTAATTCTCATCTAGAGAATTTTCTAGCCATATGTGATACTTTGAAGCTTAATGGAGTTTCAAGTGAGGCAATCCGCTTGAGGCTTTTCCCTTTCTCATTAAGGGATAAAGCTAAAAGCTGGCTTCAAACACAACCTCAAGGAAGCATCACTACATGGGAAGATATGGCAAAAAAATTTGTAATCAAATACTTCCCTCCATCCAAGTCAGCAAGAATGAGAAATGAAATCACTACTTTTGTGCAACAAGAGACTGAATCTATGTACGAGGCTTGGGAGAGGTACAAGGAGCTATTGAGGAAATGTCCACATCATGCTTTACCAGATTGGTTACAAGTCCAGATATTTTATAATGGTCTTGTACCCTCTTTTAGAGCAATGTTGGATGCAGCAAGTGGAGGAGCATTCAATCTGAAGACACCAGCAGAAGCCCTGGAAACTATTGAGTTAATGGCAAATAATACAGGGAATATGCAGTTTGATCGTCAGAATAGAAAAGGTGGAATGTTAGAAGTTAACACTTTGGATGCTATCCTAGCCCAAAACAAGTTGTTAACACAACAAATGACCGAGTTGACTAAGAAGATTGATAATGTGCAAGTGAAAGCAGTGAAGACAACACCTTTAGCATGTGATTTTTGTGGAGGAATGCATCAAAATGGTGAATGTCAAGTCACTCAACAAGAGGTGCAGGTGAATGCAGTGGGCCAACATCAGAATCAGTTTGCTAACCATTTCAATACAAATTGGAGAAGCCCATCAAACCAACCTTGGAGTGGATCGAATCAATCCAATCAGCCAAAGCTTCCATATCAATATCAACCACAATCTAACAACCAAGGAACTAAGATGTTTACTTTTGAGAGAGCTTTAGAGAAGTTAACTGAGCAAACCTCAACATTTGTGGAACAAACTTCTAATTTCATGAATGAGACAAAGACAAATTTCAAGAATCAGGAAGCTTTAATCAGAAATTTGGAGAACCAAATTGGTCAACTTTCACGACAAATCTCAGAGAGATCTCCTGGAACATTTCCTAGTGACACCATTACCAACCCAAAGGAACAATGTAAGGCAATTCAATTGAGGAGTGGGAGATTGGTAGAGAATGAGAAAAGGAGTGAGATGGGTAGTGAGAGAAAAGAACAAAGAGAGGAGATTGTGATACAGAGTGAAAAAAAAGAGCAGAAAAATTGTGAAGAGGAGAATGAGGGAGAGAAAAGTCAAGAGAGTGAAAAGGGTAAAATGAGAGAATATGTTCCCACTATTCCATTCCCTCAAAGGTTGAAGAAGAAAGAGCAAGAGACGCAATTTGCAAGATTTCTTGATGTCTTTAAGAAGCTCCACATTAATATCCCATTTGCTGAAGCATTGGAGCAAATGCCAAGCTATGCTAAATTCATGAAAGACTTGTTGTCAAGAAAAAGGAAGCTACAGGAGGATGAAACCATAATGCTTACAGAGGAGTGTAGTGCAATTATTCAACAAAAATTACCTCCTAAATTGAAGGATCCAGGAAGTTTTGTCATTCCATGTGAGATTGGAAATTTAATGGTAAGCAAGGCATTGTGTGATCTTGGGGCGAGCATCAATTTGATGCCCTTGTCCATTTTTAAAAGGTTGGGTATCGGAGAAGTGAAGCCTACTATGATAACTCTCCAATTGGCGGACCGATCAATGACTTATCCTTATGGAGTGGTGGAGGACGTCTTAGTGAAGGTTGGTAAATTTATCTTTCCAGCTGATTTCGTGGTCCTTGACATGGAAGAAGATACTAAAGTCCCAATTATATTGGGAAGACCATTTTTAGCCACAGGAAGAGCATTAATAGATGTACAACAAGGTAAATTGATGTTAAGAGTAGCTGATGATAAAGTCACACTAGTATAGAAAACACCTTTAACATTGGTTCTTAGCAGCTTTCTACATCGGTTCTAGAACCGATGTAGATACAATCGATGTAGAAAGTTGGTGAGTTTTAACATCGGTTAAGAACCGATGTAGAAAGTCTGACTTTCCACATCGGTTCTAGGCCATAACCGATGTAGAAAGTCTGACTTTCCACATCGGTTATAGCTATAACCGATGTGGAAAATCAGACTTTCTACATCGGTTATGGCCTAGAACCGATGTGGAAAGTATTAAAAATCACTTTCTACATCGGTTATGGCCATAACCGATGTGGAAAGTCATATTTTTTTTTAAATACGAATTTTAGTTTTTGATTTTTCAGAACCTGTACAGCATTTTAAATATTTACAGCTACTCAGAATGTTAATCTATATATAGAGGACATGCATTAACACACAAGTAAACATAATGTATATTATATATCTACATTGTATTGTATCAACAAACAATAAACATGTATTGTATTCTAAGTTTATATATACAAAGAAACTAGCAGTCCTAATGTTTCACAATTAAATTCAATCACGACTATAGTTCTTAATAACAAAATCTGCCCAAATTCGTCTAATGTCATCAATCTCTGCTTCACTTATTGGATGACCATCATCGAATATCTACAAACAAAAAAAAAACATTTCAGATAAGCAGAAGTAGGCAAATATATGTCAATGACATAGATATAGTCATAACACATACCAAATTCCATGAATCTGTGATATTTGCTGTGATGATTGTTAACATATGTCTCATCACATAATATCCGCACTCCCAACTTCCTTTTTGCTTATTACACTATAAGAAAAAAAAAACATTAAATACAGAAAATGAGTAAATTAAAGTTAAGAATTTGAAAGATAATGTCCTTACACGTGGAAGTATCCATGTGGGTTTCTTTTTAGGCTTACCCTCCATGACTGAGTATGCTTCTATACACCTATAAAAGATTAAATGGAAAATACTTCATATTAAGACATGTGGAACTTAAAATGAAATGAATGAAATATTATACAAGGGTGTTAGTATACTTATCTTAAACAATTGAATGTTGTCTGGATCGGGATTTGGGAATGAAGCACAATTATTATGAAGTACTTACTTATGAATATAAAAAGTAAAATCTGGATACTATTTAGCTCAAAGGAGTGAAGCACAGATCTTTACAGTTATTTAATCTGTCATGAACCAGACCTAGAGTATTTAATTAGTCACAAAGACAGATTCATATATAAGGGTGTTAGTATACTTACACATCAATAATCTGTTTAATTTCCTTTTTGGGTTTATTCCATAAAGAGCATAAAAAAATAGTCTCATTACGTTTAGGACAAAGGATAAACAGTTGCCAGTGAGACCTACAAAAAATGTCGCTCAATTAGCAATTCTTAAGAGATTCAAAGTTTGAAAGTAAGTAATTTAAAAAAACTTACCCATAATGATATGGTGCGAGATAAACTTCCTTTGATCCTTCACAAAATCTCTTTTGAATGTATGCTTGAATAGTATTTGGTTTGTTCCCCAAACTCTGAATGTGGACAGGATCAATGAATCCATAGACATCTTCTACTCCCTTTTCCGCAACAGCTTTGTTGAGGTAACTAGAAATTGAAAATATCATGTTAATTGCATTTTAGACAAGTTGGTGTCTAATAGGGCTTGGAAGTGTATTCCCTTCTGGAAGCATTTCCATTAATAATTGTAGCAACTCTGTAAAACTTTTATCCGTCCACCCATTTTTGGCCTTTAAGTTAAATAATTTTAACACTGCTGACAATTGTGTGAACTTAGAACATCCTATATACAGAGGCTTCTTACTATCTTCGCATAGTTCTTCGAATACATATCCTTTTTCAAATGGCTCTTCACCGATATCACGTATCAAATCCTCTAGTCGATCATTGGTTTCTTTCTGGATTTCAGTTGTCTCTGAAGCCATTGGGAAATCTACTACTTCCCCATGCCAAATCCACTTAGTGTAACTCTTGCAAAATCCATCACAAAGGAGATGCTCTCTTATATCCTTCACACTTAGTTGTCTTAAATTTAAGCACTTCACACAAGGACAATAAAAGAGACCTCTATTGTTACCCACATTTCTCTGTGCAAACTCTAAGAACTCTTCAACCCCTAATTCATATTCTTCTTCTATACGTTTGGCATTTATCCAACTCCGATCCATATCTATAGGTACATGGCGTCTTTGCTTAGTGTGAAAATGGAATTACCTCTATTCAGAGGCAACAAACTTAAACAACTCAAACTATAATCCAAACTGAAATAGTACTGGAACAACAGTAAAACTCCAGGAACAAAACAAACAACACAAAGAACAAACCTAAATCAACAACATAAGAAACAAACCCAAATGAAAAACAAGAGAACCAAATATAATCAATACCCCAAAGCCCTACACCCCAGCGTGGAAACCCATAGCCTTAACTCTTCCGCTAAGAGACTCGGACCAGAGCGACATCAACCAACCCAACAGGGCTTGGATAACACCAATCTCAACCCCACGAGAATAACCAAGTGAAAATCACATATTCAAGTCAAACTAAACGGAAATAATAATACAAAACCCAGAATAAACATGTCTACATACATTAAACCCAGGTAGAATCAGTCCACGACCAAACAAAACAATCCAAAATCAAGGAAAATGCATAAAGGTAATTGACAAAACAAGGATGAGAAGCCAATAGGATAGACCCACGGACCTGGTCCGAATCACCTCTGGTTCGCGACGAGATCGAAGGTGCGCAGGTGCAATGAGGAGGAGCTCCTAGAGGGTTTCAGAGAGGTGAAGACGAGGGTGGCGCGTCGCAGTTCTTGGTGCGCGTCGCAGTTCCTGGTGCGCGTCGCAGTTCTTGGTGCACGGCAAGGGTGGTTTTCGCTTGGGGATTCGATTGGGGAAACGGAGGTTAGGGATTCGATTGGGGGAAGGAGATGGGAGAGACAGTGGTTTTCGCTACTGCGATAGGGGCAAGGAGACGGTGGTTTTCGCTACTGCGAGAATGAATTTGGTAATGGCTAGGAGCAAGGGAAGAATTCCAGAGGGAGTCGAGTCTGTAATTGGGTCTGGGAGTCGAGTCTGTAAGGGCAAGAGTGGAGTCTAGGGCTTACTGTCTAAAATTTTTATTATTATTTTTTTTTTAAGACTTTCCACATCGGTTCATGGGGGAACCGATGTAGAAAGTAAAATGGTATATCAGATGACCGATCAGAATGGCTTTATGACCGATCAGAACCGGATGATCGATCAGAATGAGATTATGACCGATCAGAATTGTTTTAAATCAGAGTAGATAGCACTTTCCACATCGGTTCATGGGGGAACCGATGTAGAAAGTGAAATAGTATATCAGATGACCGATCAGAATGGCTTTATGACCGATCAAAACTGGATGATCGATCAGAATGAGTTTATGACCGATCAGAATTATTTTAAATCAGAGTAGAAAGCACTTTCTCGGGTTGTATTTCGCTTGAGCGACACTATACTCGCTCGAGCGACATCCGATTCTAACATGAGGTCTCCCATGTTACATTATCCGGCTAACTTTGATCGACGTTTACGCAGGTCAACATTCGCTCAAGCGACAATAAGATCGCTCGAGCGACGCGACCTGCACAAAATTGGCATTCTCGGGTTGTATTTCGCTTGAGCGACACTGGTCTCGCTCGAGCGACGCCACCTGCACAAAATTGGCCTTCTCGGGTGGTTTTTCGCGTGAGCGACACTGTCTCGCTCGAGCGACATCCACATTTTTTGGTTATGATCGATTACATTTTCAAATGATCGATCATATTTGAATATATATAATAGCGGTTAAGATTTAACCGCTATTAGACGTGCTATATAATAGCGGTTAAGACTTAACCGCTATTAGAAGTGCTATTATAATAGCGGTTAAGATTTAACCGCTATCATATACAACCACATTTTTCAATTCCCTGTATACAACCACATATACAACCACATTAGAAAGTAAAATAGTATATCAGATGACCGATCAGAATGGCTTTATGACCGATCAGAACTGGATGATCGATCAGAATGAGTTTATGACCGATCAGAATTATTTTAAATCAGAGTAGAAAGCACTTTCCACATCGGTTCATGGTGGAACCGATGTAGAAAGTACTTTCTACATCGGTTCCCATCTGAACCGATGTGGAAAGGCTTTAAAAAAATTTCTACATCGGTTCTTTAACAACCGATGTAAAAAGTCTGATGTTAAAAGTGTTTTTTGTACTAGTGTCACTTTCTCCATATATGAAGCAATGAAGCATAAGGTGGACAAGGAGGATTGTTTCCGAGCTGAAATCATCGAATCTCTGGTATTAAAAGAAAGGGGTAATCACCTGAGGAAGAGTACGTTAGAGAAAACTTTGTTTTCTGGAATGGGAGTAAAGGAGTTGATTGAAGAAGTGAGTGAAGAAGAAGTGGTGCAGTGTGCTCATCAATTAGAAGCTCTCAAGCCATTATTCAGTTCCACTAGAAGAATAGAAAACTTAAACAGGAGTGACATTGGCGAAGAAGAGACATCTACGGTAGAGTTGAAACCACTCCCTTCTCATCTTAAATATAAATTCTTAGATGACACAATGCTTAATCCTGTTATTATAAGCAATGTACTGACAACTGTTGAAGAAGAAAAGCTTTTAAGGGTATTGAGAGAGCACAAATCTGCTATAGGTTGGAAAATTGATGATTTGAAAGGTATTAGTCCCACTTTGTGCATGCATAAAATCTTTTTGGAAGAGGACTTCAAACCTATTCGACAACCACAAAGAAGGCTAAACCCCACAATGAAAGATGTGGTAAGGAAGGAAGTAATCAAGCTTCTAGACGCAGGCATTATTTATCCAATTTCTGATAGTGAGTGGGTAAGTCCAGTTCAAGTGGTACCCAAGAAAGGTGGGATGAAAGTAGTAACAAATGAAAAAAATGAGCTTATTCCCACAAGAAAAGTTACAGGGTGGCGCATGTGTATTGACTACAGAAGATTGAATCAAGCCACAAGAAAGGACCATTTTCCACTCCCATTTATAGATCAAATGCTTGAGAAATTGGCTGGGCAAGAATACTATTGTTTTCTAGATGGTTATTTTGGTTACAATCAAATAGTAGTGGCTCCTAAAGATCAAGAAAAGACAGCGTTTACATGTCCCTATGGAGTTTTTGCTTACAGGAGGATGCCTTTCGGTCTCTGCAATGCACCAGCAACATTTCAAAGGTGTATGTTTTCCATTTTCTCTGATTTAATTGAAAATTGCATTGAGATCTTCATGGACGATTTTTCTGTGTTTGGCTCTTCATTTGATTCTTGTTTATCTAACTTGACTTTAGTGTTAAAAAGATGTCAAGAAACTAATTTAGTGTTAAATTGGGAAAAGTGTCAATTTATGGTGAAAGAAGGTATTGTTCTTGGTCATAAAATTTCTGCTAAAGGTATAGAGGTGGATAAAGCAAAATTGGAAATAATTGAACAATTACCTCCCCCTGTGAATGTCAAAGGGGTAAGAAGTTTTTGGGTCATGCCGGCTTTTATAGGCGGTTCATCAAAGATTTTTCTAAAATAGCAAAGCCTATGACTAATCTTCTAGAAAAAGAAGCACATTTTGAGTTTGATGAGGCATGTTTGCAAGCATTCATAACCTTAAAGAAACAACTTGTCTCTACTCCTATAATTACTGCACCTAATTGGTCTTTACCATTTGAGCTTATGTGTGATGCTAGTGATTATGCTGTGGGTGCAGTATTGGGACAAAGAAAAGAAAAAGTGTTTCATGTCATTTATTATGCCAGTCGTGTGTTGAATGAAGCTCAAAAGAATTATGCCACGACTGAAAAAGAACTGCTTGCTATAGTGTTTGCTTGTGATAAATTTAGATCCTATCTTATTGGGTCTAAGGTTATTGTTTACACTGATCACGCTGCTTTGAGATATTTGTTTGCTAAGCAGGATGCCAAGCCATGATTAATCCGTTGGATTCTCTTATTACAAGAATTTGATTTGGAAATCCGAGATAAGCAAGGGAAGCAAAATTTAATAGCTGACCACCTTTCCAGAATGAAGGAGGATCGGGATGTATGAAAGAAGTTAAATTGATATGTCGCAGTTTCAACACTTTCAAATGAGTTCCCCTAAAACAGTAATAATGCAGTACAATGGGAACCAGAATATCAATCCGTGGAAGTAATAAGAGTATATGATTGAGTTATGAATGATTCAATGGGGAACTAAACTAAAAATGAAATTTACAATCTTAGACTAAATTAAAATGAGGTAAAATCCTAATATGCAGTGAATGAAAATACTGCAGAATGCAAAAATGGCTAAAAATATGGAAAATCACAAATCTGACCCAAAATCACAAATCTGACCGTGATGAACAGTAACCACGGTCAGTATCGTAAATCTGACCGACGTGAACAGTAATAACAGTCAGGAATCACGGTCAGAATTTTGTGCTCTCGGTCAACATACAAAAAATAATGAGTTGTCTCGGTCAAAAATGGAAATTAGTGAACAAAATATATGATTGACCTATAAGAATGTAGGCAGAAATGAAAACAAATGCAGATGAATGAAGTTAAACGAAATTCATAAATCTGACCACAATGAATAGTAACCACGGTCAGAAACCACAGTCAGAAATGTGAACTCTCGGTCAGAATGAAATGTAAAAACAATTTCTCAGTCAATAATCAAATTCAAGGTGTAAAATATATGAATGACCGAGTGAAGTGTAATTATTTTTGAGTTTTGAGTTTTTAAAATGGAAAATGACCGTAGTGAACAGTACTGGTGGTCAGAAAAGTGGTCAGAAAATCAACAAAATAAAAGGTCTCGGTCAAAATGAATACATGAAGAAATGCCTCGGTCAAGAATCAAATGAAGTGTATAAAATGTATGGTTGACCGATGTAAATGCAAATATTTTTGTATTTTGAGTTTTAAAAATGTGAGATGACCGTGTGAGAGTGTTTTGGTGCGTGTGGCTGAAAACCTGACCGAGTGACAGTGGTCACTTCGGTCAAAATGTTCAAAACAGTGGTAAATGTGTGATGTGAATGATAGAATGAGTGAAGTAATGTATATTTATGAGTTTTTCAGTATTCAAGGGGAATTTGTAGTGCAGAAAATTAAAATGAGAACTTAGCTACACTTAAACTATTCTAATCTTATGCTAATCTATGACAGAACCTAAAACAATGCAGTAAAATCTATCTAAACCTAAAACTAAGCTTCTACAGAGATTAAAGCAAGTAAACAAAGCAATAAAACCTAGCTACCGTGACTGTAAAGCAATTAAAACATCAAAACAGTAAAGTAGAAGCAGTAAAATGCAGAAAAGTAAAGAAAGCAAGAACAAGAACTGTGGAGCAGATTCGGTGTAAGCAAAATTGCAAAACTACTGCGTTTTTGACATTGTGAAAACCTAATTAATCAATCAAGCATTCACCATACAGTTCAACTAAGTGATTGCAAGCTTCAATCCTCAACCGAGAGACATCCACAAGCTAAAGCAAGTCAAAAACACAAGTCTTAAACAAGTTGTCACATGCAATTCAGTTCTAGCAGATTTTGTTCGGTAAAAACCTAATCTAATTCATGAATTCAGTAAAGAAAAACAATTAAAGATGATAGAGGAAGGAAATCCAGATCCAATTCGTGAAGAACAATGAAGAAGAATGAACACATACATGGAAGATTGAGATGCAAGCAAGGAGAAAGAGCCATGGTGCAGTGGAGAGAACAACTGAGAGAATTCTGATCGATTTGATTGAATCTGAACTTGAAAACTTCGACTATATGTTATTACATTAAGTTAATTTACTATATACTTCAACTAATGTACAATTACAACTTACAAGGCCCATAACCGGACCTAATCCAATAAGATGTTGAAGAGTCGCACTGCCTTTGTTTCAGTGCAGTACCGCTCGATTCGAAGCTTGCAGTTTTCTCAATTATTCTTCAAATGAAACGATTATGGTCTCATTAGAAAGCTTGTTAAGTTATCTTTCAAACGCCACCGTTTTGACTAATTTTGGCGGTCTATCGAATTTATGATAATTATTTTACTGAGGCATGCCCGGTGGACCGACTCTGTGCGCGTAACCTCCCTTAAATAATTTATATAAAATTCAATTTAGCTCCGAATTGAGTGTTTCTTGATCCGCTGGAAAGATGAATTTGTCTAGCTTTCAATGCTTCAAGAATCATGATTTTAGGATCTCTGTAGAAAAAATAATAAATAAAACAGTAAACTAATATCAGTACCCGTATACAATAAAATACAGCTAATTTATTGTTTTTATGCAGAATTTTATATTACGGCTTCTAAAGGCCTAGTAATACAAATTATAGTTAATTAAGCTTTATTAACATATTATAAACAATAATATAACATTATAAGCTACTTAAGATGTGCTGAAAATCAGTCACATCAATGTACAACCTATTTCAGAGGAGTTTCCAGATGAGAAACTGCTGACCATTACTTCTTTGCCATGGTTTGCAGACTTTGCTAATTTTAAAGCAGCAGGTATAATCCCATACGACTTAACCTTTCAGCAGAGAAAAAAATTCTTGCATGATGTTAAATTTTATTTTTGGGATGATCCCTTGCTGTTTAAGAGATGTGGTGATGGTATCATTAGGAGATGTGTTCCTGAAAATGAATTTGAAAGTATCCTTTGGCATTGTCATGGATCAGATTATGGGGGGCATTTTAGTGTTCAGAAAACAACTTCTAAAATTTTACAAAGTGGATTTTACTGGCCTACTCTTTTTAAGGATGCCTGTAGTTTTATTGAGAGGTGTGATAAATGTTAAAGGGTAGGAAATATTTCACAGAGAGATGAGATGCCTTTAAATAATATTTTGGAAGTTGAAATTTTTGATGTGTGGGGTATTGATTTTATGGGGCCATTTCCTTCGTCTTTTTCAAACCAATACATTTTAGTTGCAGTGGATTATGTTTCTAAGTGGGTCGAGGCTAGGGCATTTCCATCAAATGATGCCAAAGTGGTAATTTCTTTCGTTAAGAAACACATATTTTCTAGATTTGGGGTGCCTAGAGCAATCATTAGTGATGGAGGTTCACATTTTCATAATAAGAAATTTGCATCACTTCTAGGAAAATATGGTGTCAACCATAAGATAGCAACCCCTTACCACCCACAAACTAGTGGACAAGTTGAAATTTCCAATAGAGAATTGAAAAGAATTTTAGAGAAAGTTGTGAGTTCATCTAGGAAAGATTGGTCTAAGAAATTAGATGATGTACTTTGGGCTTACCGTACAGCTTTTAAAACACCGATTGGAATGTCTCCATATCAATTGGTATATGGGAAATCATGTCATTTACCAGTGGAATTAGAGCATAAGGCATTTTGGGCTATTAAATTATTGAATTTCAATTTAAAGAATGCAGGTGAAAAGAGATTATTGCAATTGGATGAATTGGAGGAATTTAGACTGCAAGCCTATCAAAATGCTAGCATTTATAAAGAAAGAACAAAAAAATGGCATGATAAAAGGATTGTGAATAAAGAGTTTACTCCAGGACAACAGGTGTTGTTATACAATTCTAGGCTCAAACTTTTTCCAGGTAAATTAAAATCTAGATGGTCTGGTCCCTTTGTGATTAAGCAAGTATTCCCATTTGGTACAGTTGAAATTTCAACTCTCAATTCGAGAAAAAAGTTTTAGAGTAAATGGTCAAAGATTGAAAAGGTATGTTGGTGGTGAGTTTGAAAAATATAAGGCATGTGTTTCATTAACATCATCATGTAACAATCATTCCGATTAAAAAAAAAAATTATTATAATATATATATATATATATATATATATATATATATATATTTATTTTAGAAGAACAGAACCCTAAAACATATTTCACGTTGGGGGTTTCTTTCCTTCTCCTTAGTGCAGCACACCCACCTTGTTCCATACCCCTCTTCCACTCTGTCACTTCATCATGTCTACTCGGATAAAGAGCCGCTGCTCAGGCCGTCGTAAGATCCACACCAGCACCAGCAACGCAAACCCCACGTCATCTCGACAACGAGCAACTCCGGTCTCTGTTCCTGCAGAACCATCTCCGATAGTAGGGACTTCGACCGGAAAATGGTCACGGTCTTCTTTTCCCTCCGATGACAATGTCCATGGCATTAGTTGCGAAAATGAAGAGCAAAAACAGAGGTATGCTTCCTTGATTCGTAGAACCATTCTTCTGACGCGTTATTTTGATGCCACTTCTTTGAACACATTGGGCATGTTAGAAGAGATCAATTGGATGTTGGGGAATGTTGGTTGGAACTCTTTCGTCAACTTGAACAACCCAGCTTATGAGAGAATCACTATAGAATTTCTTAGCTCAGTGAATGCAGAAATTTTGCAAGGAAAAAATTGCACAGAGGGGTTGATTAAGTTTAGATTGCATAACACTAATTATACTCTTGATTTAACTGAGTTGAATGCCATTTTTGGGTTTCCTAGTGGAGGTGAGAGAAGATATCCTCGTGCTTTTAATGAACATTCCTTTTGGCACCAATTATCTACCTCCGCTAACTTTGTTTCCTCAGAGTCTAAAGAGTCTCATATTCATCATCCCTGTTTTCGGTATGCTCACCGATTGTTAACTCATACTTTATTTGCTCGGGGTGATAGTACTGCTGCTGTTAGGAAATCAGAATTATTATTCTTATGGGGGATGGTCAACGATGTTCAACTGGATTCAGGTTCATGGTTAGCTCGTCAATTCACTAAGATAGGAAAAGCTTCATCAGGACAAATAGCAATTGGTGGATTGATAACTCCAATCGCATTACATCTCAACATTCCTTTGGAAGATGATAAGGCAATAGTCGGGACATCTCGCATTGATTTAGAGATGCTGATAAATAACGAAATGTTGGTCAAATGAGATGGTCACTATTGTTTAGTAATGAATTCTGTTGAAGGCATATCACCACAACCACTTCCTAATCCAAAATTTACTACTGTGCGTGGTCTAGCAAGGTGAACATTTTCAGATTTGAATTCCCACAATACCTCTCATCCTCGCCCTAATCCACCCTCAACACTTCCTTCTGTTTCCCTTGATTCTCATGCTGACGTGGTTACTCGCATCACTCAATCACTTGCTGATCTCCGCACTCAACACCAACGCCATTATACCGAATTTGTGCAGTTTCGGGATTCCCAACTTCTACATCAACAACGCATGGAACAATTGCTCCAAGAGGCGATGGACTTCCTCCGCTCCAACCAACCATAATTTTGTGAGTTCTATCCCTTCTAGTCTTAGTTATTTTGCTTATGTTGGGGACAACATAAACATTTAAGCTTGGGAGGGTCAATTGCATATCATTCTGTTGTTACATTTGCATAACATATACATTGAATTGGGAATTCATTATCTTAACTCAAGTCTTAAGTTTGTTCAGTGATATTTTATGAAGCATACTATGGTTATCTGTCATGATTATTTGTTGGGAAACTTCACACACTACATAGGAAGTCTAGACACTATGACACTTAAGGAAGAAAACTTTTGAGTCATAGAGTAAAAAGGATATGAAAGTTTTTAAACTTTTTAGGTTTCTATGGTGACACTCACTGCATTTGGTTACTGGAGAATTGTCTGTTAATTCACAATAAATTAAAAAAAAGGCATAATAAGTGAAATGACACCCCTTTGAGACTGTGTGAGTTACTGGGGAAAGAGGCACTCCTTTGAGACCGGGTGTGGCAAGTGCAAAGCATCTGAGTGGAAGATCCATGTTTAGTTGGCAGGTAATTGTCTTCTAGGCCAGAACCTAAGAAAAAGTTTTGTAAAGAGAAAATAAAGCTCAAAGATTGTCTTCCTTGATGTCTTGTGCCTTACATCCTTTCCTCAACTCACTTAGGGACCCAATAATTGTGGAATAAATACTTTTGGAATATCATTGATTGAATTTGGATTTGAGACAAGACGATGTATTCCCCATAAAAAACACTCATCATTTTGTTTGCATTATCGTCCTGTTTTTATTAAATTCTCTTTGCTTGAGGACAAGCAAAAGTCTAAGCTTGGGAGAATTTGATGAGTGGATAAAATATCATTACATTCATGCATTAATTTAGGTTAATTTCATATGTTGTTGCATTATGGGAACGATTTCATCATGCATTATCGTTGTTTTGGATCATACATGTGGTTTGTGCATTGTTCTTGTAAATAGGTGTTTGGAGGTTTAAATTCATAGTTTGGAGCAAGTTCCACAGGTACCTTGTGAAATGTTCCACAACCTGTGGATTTGGTACCAGAATGCAAAGATCAAGATCAGAGAGCTCCACAGGTGAGTTGTGGATGTTTCCACAACCTGTGGATTTGTGGTTCAGAAGGCACAGTTGAAGTCAGAGAGTTCCACAGGTGGGTTGTGGATTTTTCCACAACATGTGGAAATTCAAGACAGTTATGAGAAGTGGTAACTACCTCAACAAGTGGAAAAAAAACGTGGGACACCCTATAAAGAAGGTGGAACGAAACTGAAGAGGGGGGGAGAACCATTTGAGAATCTTAGACGTTCTAGTTATTATCTTTTAGCAATTTTTACATTATGCGGAACTGATTTTCCTGTTGTTAGAGGATTGATGTAGTACTCTGAATTATATTTTCTTGTTCTTGACAATTGATGTTTAGTTAATGTTCTTTATCTCGGTGTTACTGTTTATAATTTTCAAGTTCATTCCACGAGCAGTTTCACAATTGGGAGATTGGACGTTGTTCGCGATCCTAAATATAACAGGTTAGGGTTTGTCACAATTGGGAAATTGGGCATATATCTAATTAGTTTGCAATAGAGAAGATTATTGTTTTTTCATGATTCTATTGAATGGCGTAACTGACCTAAGGGATTGGGGGTTCGGATTCAATGAATAAGTTTTGCCTACTAAGGGATTAGGGGTAAAACAACTCTGGGTAAACTCAAGTGGATAATTACATTTCTTGCATCAATTGAAAGGACCAGAATTATATAGGAAAGGGTATGAAATCAATTCTCTAACAGATCTTATTTTGACTAAAGTTCTTATTATAATTCTATGTTTGCTATTTTATCCAAATTTTCAATTGCTTAAACTTACGTACATTAGGAATCTAGTATTCAACAAATTCAATCCTAGAGGACGATATTTTATTACTACGTTAACGATTGGTGCACTTGCCAAACGTTCATCAATATGTTCTTTAACTTTCTTTATAAACAGTGTAGAATCAATTTTTCCTCTAGAAAAATCATTTGATGTTAGGAAACTACTTAACCTTTCATACCAAGATCTAGGAGCTTGTTTCAACCCGTATAAAGCTTTCTTTAATTTAAAAACATGATTAGGAAAACTAAAATCCTCAAAACCAGGGGGTTGCTCCACATAAACTTCTTCTTTAATAAAACCATTCAAAAATGCACTTTTAACATCCATTTG
This sequence comes from Sphenostylis stenocarpa, assembly GCA_963425845.1. NCBI lineage: Eukaryota > Viridiplantae > Streptophyta > Magnoliopsida > Fabales > Fabaceae > Sphenostylis > Sphenostylis stenocarpa. The sequence goes on from OY731404.1 coordinate 62,454,363, forward strand.
ATATAGTTTAAATTTCATTAAAGATGCATAGGCAAGAAGTAGTCGTATAGCCTCTAACCTGGCAATAGGAGCATAAGTTTCATCATAATCTATACCTTCCTCCTGACAATAGCCTTTTGCAACAAGTCTGGCTTTATTCTTTGTTATGTTCCCATCTTCATCAAGCTTATTTCTAAACACCCATTTGGTTCCAATTACTTGATGTGACTCTTCTCTTGGGATTAATTCCCAGACTTGATTCCTTTCAAATTGGTTAAGTTCTTCTTGCATGGCAATGCACCATTGGTCATCTTTAAGTGCTTCCTCAACATTTTTGGGTTCTATCAGTGACACAAAAGGTACAGATATACAGAAATTAGTCATATTTCTAGTTCTTACCCCTTTTGATATATCACCAATGATATTTTCCATTGAGAGTCCTCTAGGTGATTGCCATTCTTTTTCTAATTCAGGCGTTTGAGAAGGCTCATTTTCTTCCAAATATAATTCATCAAGATCCTCTCTTATATACTCATCATCACCTGCAAGTTCTTTATTTGACTCAAGAGGATTTCCCCCAAGGTCTACAATTTCATCAAATGTAACATGAATAGATTCTTCTATATTCAAAGTTCTTCTATTAAACACCCTGTAAGCCTTACTAGTTAATGAATAACCTAAGAAAATGCCTTCATCAGCTTTAGAGTCAAATTTTCCTAAGTTGTCCTTTCCATTATTTAATACAAAGCACTTACATTCAAAAATTTTCAAATGAGCAACATTAGGCTTTCTACCATTAAACAATTCATAGGGAGTAGATTTAATAATTGACCTAATGAGCATTCTATTTAAAACATACTAAATGATCAATTTTCTTTGAATAAATACAAGAGACAAATAATTCATTTAACTATAGGAACCCAAATATATTTTCCTTTAGGAACACCAAAATGCTTAATTTTACATCTATTTGAAGTATGACCATGTTTCATACAATAAAAGCATGCATTAGATATAATTTTAGAATATGATACATTTCTAACTATTGAAGTTTTAGTTCCTTTTTCAACCCATACTCTTCTATTTTTAATTTTAGGCTTTTTCAAAGGAACATGACAATTTTCTTTAATTTGAACACTATCCTTATTCTTATAACTATCACTTAATTCCTTTTTCGCTTTATCAAGCAAATGTCTAAGTAAATCAATATCATGTTCATACTCTTTACATGATGCACATACTATATTCTTATCATCATTCTCATCTATGCATACAATTTTTGTTTCTAAGGTTTCATTTTCCTCTAAACATGCAATTTTCGTTTTAATGACTCCTTTTCCTCTAAACATACAATTTTCGTTTTTAAGGACTCTACCTCCATTTTGGAACTACTTAAACTCTTTTTCACAGCTTTGTATTTATTTTTCAAGTCCTTAAAGGCACTAAACAATTCATTATATGCATTTGTAATTCATCAAAATCATTTTCATCATCACTTGAGGATGAGTCGAAATCACTAACCTCAAAGTCGGAAGATATATTGTCTTTTGCCAACAAGCAAATGTTAGCTTCTATTTCCAGATCACTTGACTCCGAAATTGAGTCACTATCATCGGTTCCTTCATAAGTTACTCTTAGTTTATCCCACATTTCTTGAGCACTCTTACAAACTGATATCCTGTAAAACTCGTCAAGGGTTAAAGCATATGAAATTATATTTCTAGCCCTAACGTCAAATTGGGCTTTCCTATTTTCTTCTGCAGTCCATCTAGAAAAAGGTTTAAGAACGTCAATACCGTTCTCAGTAATTTTAGGAACAAATGGACCGTTTAAAATAGCATCCCAAACGCCTCTATCAACAAACTCTAAAAAGATTTGCATTCTTACCTTCCAAAAAGGATAATTTTGACCCGCAAAAAGTGGGGGTCTGTTGATAGACGCACCTTCGGCAAAAGTTTGATTTTGTCCGACCATTTTCGAAAAGTTTGAATGACTATCAAAGCAAGCTCTGATACCACTTGTTAGAATCGCGCAGCGGAATGTTCGCGTGGTTGGACAAAAACCAAGAGGGGGGGGGGGGTGAATTGGTTTCTTAATAAAAATTAGGTTTTCCAAATTTTCCCCAAATTTTACCGATTAAAATCTGTGTAAATGTAAATAGAGAAAGAGATAAAGTCTTACACAGGAAATTTATACTGGTTCGGATCAAAAGACCCTACGTCCAGTTGCTAATCACTCAAACAGAGGATTAACGCTGTCACTATAAACAAAGTTATTACAAACAATTTACAATGGAAGAGATAAAGTAAATATAACACCTCTCTTGAAATCCACAAGAGATGAAGAACAACTTTCCCCAGAGACAGCACAACACACAATCCACTAAGAACTCCACTTAGTGATTCTTATCGCTTCTAGCCCACACCAAGTTCAGAAAGCCCCTTTTTCTTGCAATAAACAGTTCTCTGGCACTCACAACACTTAACATTTGTATGAAAAAGGTTGTTCTTGTTTTCTGAGTGCCATAGAAGAGTTTAAGTAGATAAATTAGGGTTTGGGAATTGGGATTTTCGGAATTAGGGTTCTTGGGAAAAGGGTTTTCGAAAATAGGTTTGATTTGAAGTTAAAAATCAAAATCTGACTGAAATAATCGATTAAAAGAAGTATTAATCGATTAAAACAGAGCCAAATATCAACAGAACCCAAACCTCTCTGTTTTAATCGATTAAAAGGTGATTTAATCGATTAAACCGCCTGATAATCGATTAAAATTTGGTTTAATCGATTAAACCAGTGAGTTGTTACAGAAAATGATTTTTCTCACTGTTTTAATCGATTATTTCCCTATTTAATCGATTAAAGCCGAGCCTGGATGATAAATATGAGCTTTTTGAAGCTTCTAAGGTGCAGACTATGTACCGGCTATCTTAAACTCTAATATTACAGACTCAATCTAATTGAAACAGAGTTATTACAATACAAAACAAGTCTTCAACACTCTAAGTCTTTGTGTTCTTGAATCATCATCAAAATCAACAATCTTCATGTTCATCAAGTGCAACATCAAGTCCTTGAATGTTCAACAATTGAGGATAAGTCTTTGAACGTTGCCTTTGCAGTAGGCTCACTGGGGATAGATTTCTCTTTTTTGGAGATCCATTGGGGAATTTGTGCTTCTCCGGGGATCTAATTTCAGTAGCCCTCTAGGGAAAAAATGGACTCTTGCCTCCTGAATTATGTTGGTGATGGGCTTTTACGAAGCCTTATTCTCCCTTAGCGGGTGTGATGGACAATGGGTTGAGTATGCTTGATGACTCGTTGTGGCGATGATGTTGAATCGTGCGAAGATGTTTTTTGTTTGCCTCTGGAGTAGGAAATGGTCCGCTTGGGGATTGAGCCTTTCCGTCGGCTTTGTTTTGGTTTGTGAATTGCCTTCCCTTTATTTGGTGGAAAGATGGTAGTTTGAGCTTGGAAGCTTCTTATTTTGCTCTGAGCCGCTTGTTTGATGACGACTTCCTCTGTTTTCTTGAGGGGGAGCATTATTTTGGAGACTTGGTCTGGATGCTTCTTGTTTTTCAATCACACACATAGAGCTAGTCTCCTTATGCATGATTATTTTAAAAAAGAGTCTAATTTTCATGATTTTGACAAAGTCTTTTTGTGCGACTATTTGTGTGTGAATGCCTTAAATGCAATCTATTTATTTGATGCATCTAGAAAGTGACTGCCCTTTATGTTTGTTGGATGCTGACAAGTTCCCTTTTTGTTTTTGTTTTAACCCTATTTTTTGCCTAGACCGCCCTTTTGGGGTTTTCGATCTAGCGGGTTGCCTTATTTTTGCCTAAGATGTCTTAACAGGTTTTTTCCTTTTTATAAGTGCATTATCTTTTGCCTAGACCACCCTTTGCGGGTTTTCGATCTAATAGGAAACCCTAATTTTTTCCTAAGAATTTCCTAGTAGGCGTTTATTCTTTTTCATTTCTTTATGCTTTCTTGTGCTGGTTCTTTATGCATGCTTATGATTCATTAACACAGAGGCATTTTCATAATTTGGTCAAAAGAAATGAGAGACAATTTTATTGATATGAACAAATGGTTTATTTTTGTACAACAAGATTTACAAAGGAATGTAGAAGCATGGTTGCCCAAGGTTGGCTACACTGTATAGGTTATAAAAATCATGCCTCTAATATCTATCCCACTGGTTCTCCTAGTTGTTTTAGTCGAGATGCTCGAGCACGGAGTGAAGACTATGCAAAGTTTGCTTGCTTCTGGAAGGACATTACCTTAGTCGCCTTACGGTTTTCGGCTAAGGCAATCATTGCTCTTTTTATTTATTTTTTGTATTTTAGACTCTAAGTTTTGCCTAGGACATATTCTAGCGAGGTGTGTGGACCCTAACTTTTAAACCTCTGGTGGCATCAATGTGCAAAGCCGTTCCAATTTCTCAGCGTGGTATCGTGGAATGTCCACTTTCTTCATTTGTCTACTAGTCCCCTCCATTTTCTAAAAAAACCAAAATGCATGCTATGAACATGATGTTTATTGTAGGTATGCATGCGAGTGTTTGTTTTCCTAAATATTTATCATGTTTTATTTCTGCATGATGTATGATAGCATTCGTGTATTTTTTCAAAAATAAACTATCTATATGGATGTTTTATGAATTTAATGTTTATGAACAATATCCCTTTTTTTATTGGATTTTTATTTGATTTTTTATGTTTTTATTTTATAGCCTTTTATCTCTTCTGTCGGACTGCATGGATACTTAGCTTACAAAGAACCTGAAACCAGGCTAGCTAAAAGGCAGACTGTCCGAGATAAAATGGTTTATTGCGAAAGAATAGTTTTAGCGTCCTTTATCTCTTCTGTCGGATTGCGTGGCTACTTAGCTTACAAAGAACCTGAAACCAGGCTAGCTAAAAGGCAGACTGTCCGAGATAAAGGTGTTTATTGCGAAAATATTTTTATGATTTTTCTATTTTTATCTGTTGTTTGGTTATGCTATGCAACAAACAAATACAACAAACAAATGCACACACAATTCACTCATCCGCGATCAGGTAAGAAGACATTTTAATCACGAGGTAGGATTTTCCTACAGAGAAGTGCTTCGGCAAAGGTAGGTTCTAACTGTTCTCACCAAGGCTTAGGCCCCCAAGGTGCCCCCATTATAGGGTCCCCACTCTCCAGCCTTCCGACCATGCTTAACACTAAGGCCATAGTCAGTCTTTGTGCCAAAAGAGGAAGGTTATCACCTTGAGTGGTGGTTTTCGATCATACCGGTAGGTTGCAAGACCCTCACTACGACAAACCGTACCTACCACCCACTCCCTATGGATTTCTCACTTGCCCCCGGGTATAGAGGGAACTTTTGTGTGCAAGGGTTTGTGTATAGTTTGTATTTCAAACAATTGCGTACAATAAACAAACAACAGTTATTAAAGCCAAATAAATAAACATGTTATAAAACAAGGTAGGGTAAAAGCGAAATTTCTCAGTTTACTTATTAAACCAGCCCATCACTAAATGAGATAAATTCTCTAGGCTTCCCTAGTGGAGTCGTCATCTGTCGCCGCCGTCAAAAGAGGCGGTCGGAGCGACGCGATGGTTCTGACTTCCCGTTTTTGTGTTTTATATAGGTGATGTTACAACGCCTTTAGGTTGTCTGATAACTGGGCTGGACCCAAGGGCGAGGTTTTCGAAAGGGAGCTTTTAGATTGTCCAATAACCGGGCTGGACCTAAAAGCAAATTTTTGAAGGGGTTCTTATGGAGTCGCCACCGATGTTTTTGCTGGAAACATCGAAAAAGGAAAAAAGAAGGCGTTGGTTTTTGAAAAACCAAATTTGGTCATTATAGCTAGAGTTGGGTAAGGGAGTTAGTTACGTGTAGGGAAGGTATTAGCTTCCCTACGACGTCCCTTTCATGTTCCCTATGATAGGCTAGTTATTTCGTAAATAAACTAAAAATGACACTTTTACCCTTTTATTTGCAGAATTAAAAGATAACGACTACATGACCCTAATTAATGCACATATGAATAATAAAGTGATAAAAGAGAGAGAGAGAGAGATTGAAGAAACCTCTGGAGCAAGCTTTGATTAATTCTTTGAAAGTTAGGACGCGTTTCGGCAGTCCTTTGCTCTACAATGTTGACTTTTTCTCTCTCGAAACGCTATAAAAACTCTCTAAGAACTCTCAGAAAACTCCGAAAATGCTTCGGAGGGGCTCTAAAAGAAGAATTCTAAGAAATGCTAGAAGGAGAAGTGGAAGAATTGTGTGAAATGGAGGGGGGAGCGCTCCCCTTTTATAGGGATTCACGCCTGTCAAGTCGAGACGGCCGTCTCGCCTGGCAAGGTCGAGACAGTCGTCTCGCCATTCGAGATGACGATCTCGTTTTTGACAAATGGCGAGAGGGTCGTCTCGCCAATCGGGACGGCGGTATCGACTTGCCAAATGGTGAGAGGGTCGTCTCGCCAAACGGGAAAGCGGTCTCACCATAGCAAGTGGCGAGACGGTGGCGAGATGACCGTCTCACCAAACGAGATGGCCGTCTCGACCTTGCTAAATGACGAGACGGCAGTCCCAATAAGCGAGATGACGGTCTCGACCCTTAAGGTGGAAATCCTTATTTTTTGTACAGAAAAGCCTTCCTATTCTAACATGGGGCCCAATAGTCTATCCTAGGGACCTTGTAGGCCTTGCCCATCTTCGAATCGGAGGTCTTTTGCTCTTTATTTTAAGGCCAGGGAAGATTTGGGGTTTACAAGTTCAAAGGAAGTGCACCCAATCCTAAGAGAATGAAGTTAGCCACTCATGGTGGCCATTACAATCATCCAAATAAAGAATAATTGAAGAATTGATGAAGAATAGCACAATCGTCGCGCCTCTTATCCAAAAACCTAAAATTACATCTCAAAACACGTCTTATCTATTTATAGAAGAATTTGGGTCTCGCATCATTTGCTCAAGCAAGCGTAGCTGGCGCTCGATCAAATTTCCAGTTGAAAATCTTCTTCCTTCTTTCCATTTTTCTTCAATTATCTTCACAATTATGATCTTTGCTCTTGTATTAAGGTATTCTACCAATTCATCCTACATTGGGAGAAAAATATATTAAAATCAATATAATTGAAGTGGTTACATAACAATTAAGAACATAATTATATCAACTTTTACCACTTAAAAACTCCCCCCAACCTAGAATCTTGCTTTCCCCCAAGCAAAGTACTAATTCCTTCAAAAGAAATATTTCATTACCTATTTTCACTTTCTCTTCCAGAACTCTTAACAAAAAAAAAACTTTTTCCTTCAAAATATGATGTTCACAACTTCAAGTGAAAATAAGATAGTTGTGCATTATAGTTACAGAAACTAACAAGGAACAACTAATCATCAACTATCCTCAAAGAAGCATGATCTCTCAAGTAAAATGATATATAATCATCTCAAACTGTCACAGGTAAGTGTTTATCTCATTCAATTACTTCATTTAGATAATCCAATATTGATAATCATCTTCAAGCAATTAGCATTTGTTAAGCAAGACTTGAATCAAAAGGTCTTTTGAGGCTTGTAATGAGGTTGGGCTAAGAAGGAATTCATTGGTTTTTCTGGAATATAAAAAAGTAATTGAGAAATTGAAATTATATGAATGATTCTTGTTTAACATTTCCTCAAATCAGGTGTAAAACTTTATGCTTTTGCTTCAACATAATGATAGTGAGTTAACAATCTCACCAGTTATCATTCACACCACTTGAATTTCCTTTTCCTTTCCTCATGCTTTGCATTTATCATTTCAACTTAGCCACCATATTTATGCTCTTCTTTTACCTTTTGCTCTACTCTGTTCGTATCGCGCAGCGGAATGTTTACGTGTAGGGACAAAAACCAAGAGGGGAGGGGGGGTGAATTGGTTTCTTATAAAAATTAGGGTTTTAAAATTTTTTCTCAAATTTCACCGATTAAAATTCTTGTAAAGTAAAGAGATAAGAGAAAGAAGATTATACAAGTAATTTATACTGGTTTGGATCAAAAGACCTTATGTCCAGTTGTTAATCACTCTAAAAGAGGATTAACGCTATCACAGTTTAAAACAGATTACAAATTACAAAAGATAAGGATTAGGAAACACCTCTCTTGAGTCACATAAGAGATGAACACCTCTTTTGAAACCACAAAGGATGAAGACAGCTTTTCCTAAAGACGACACAACACACAATCCACCAAGAAACCCACTCAGTGATTCATATCACTTCTATCCCATACTAGGTTTCAAAAACCCCTTTTTCTTCCCTACACAAAGTTCTCTAGCAATCACAGCTCTTAACTTTTGTATGAAAAAGGTTGTGTTTTCCAGAGAGCCTAAGAGAACCTTAAATAGAGAGATTTAGGGTATGGGGAATAGATGTATCGAAAATAGGTCTAAATTTGAATTTCAAAATCATAACAGAAGCAGATAATCGATTATCATAAGTGATAATCGATTATCACAGAACAAATTTTTGCAGAGTGAAATCTGGACCAGGATGTAGACCCCAAATCTTGCTCGACCTCAAAATAAAGAATAGAAGAATTCCGTTCGAAGATGGGCAAGGCCTAAAAGGTCCCTAAGATTGATCAATAGGCCCCATATTAGAATAGGAAAGATTTTTGTACAAGAAAAATAAGAAATTTCACCTAAAGGGTCGAGACCGCCGTCTCGCCACTCACCAATGGCGAGACCGTCGTCTCGTTTGGCGAGACCACCGTCTCGCCACTCGCCACTTACCGAAGGCGAGACCACCATCCCGTTTGGCGAGACGACGGTGCGCACCTGATAAGTGTGAATTCCTATAAAAGGGGGGAACTTTCTCACTCTTTTCACACACTTCATCCACTTTCTTTATAGTACTACCCTCAAATTACTGTCCTAGGACCCCTCTGAAGCATTTCTAGAGTTTCTTAGAATTCTTAGAAAGCATTCTATAGTGCTGCGAGAAAGAGCGATCATCATTGTAGAGCGTGGGGATTTCCAAAAAGCACCCTCTTTCAAGAACATACTATAAAAGCTTGCTTCAAAGGTTTTTATAGACTCCTTTCTCTATTTTATTGTTTTTTAGATAATATCGTTGGGAACTAGTCATTTAGGGCCATGTAGTCAATAACTTAATTTCCGCAATGAATAAATAAGGGTAAAAGCACAATTTTAGAGTTATTATTTCTTTATAAAAAATGGTCCATCATAGGGAACCCGAAAGGGGCATCGTAGGGAAGCTAATACCTTCCCTACACGTAACTAACTCCCTTACCTAACTCTGGTTGTAATGACCAAAGTTGGTTTTTCTTTAAAAAACCACTGCCTTTGTTTTTCTTTTCCAATGTTTCTGGTAAAAACATTGGTGGTGACTCCTCGAATCTTTTGAAAACCTCGCCCTTAGGTCCAACCCGGTTATCGGACAACCTAAAGGCGTTGAACCACACTTTTAAAAACACGAGTCAAACAAAACCATCGCGTCGCTCAGACTGCCTCTTTTGACAACAGCGACAGATGGCGACTCCACTGGGGAAGCTAGAGAGTTGATCCCATTTAGTGATGGATTAGTTTTAAGAAATAAAACTTAAAATTGCGCCTTTACTCTTCCTTGTTTTATAACATGCTTTAATTTCTTGGCTTTAATAACTGTTGTATGTTTACTTTATGCAATTGTTTGAAATGACAACTATATACAAACCCTAGCACACAACAATTCCCCCTACACCCGGGGGCAAGTGGGAAAACCTTAGGGAGTGGGTGGCATTATACGATTTGCCGTATTGAGGGTCATGAGCCGACCGGTATGGTCAGAAACCACCACTCAAGGTGATAACCTTCCTCTTTTGGCCCAAAGACTGACAAGGCCCTAGTGCCATGCATGGTCTTAAGGCTGGGAGAGTGGGGACCCTATAATGGGGGCACCTTGGGGGCTTGGCCTTGGTGAGGATATTTGGAACTACCCTGAATACACATTCTTCTGCAGGATACCCCTACCTCGTGATTAAAGCGTAGTCCTACTGTTCACGGATGAGTGAATTGTGTGTGCATTTGTTTGTTGCATAGCATAAACATACAACAGAAAAATAAAATAAAATACCTCAAAAAATCTTTTCATAATAAACACTCTTATCTCGGACAGTCTGCCTTTTCGCTAGCCTGTTTACAGGTTCTTTGTAAGATAAGTAGCCACGCAGTCCGACATAAGAGATAAAGGATGCTAAAACTATTCGTATGCAATAAATCATTTTTATCTCGGACAGTCTACCTTTTAGCTAGCCTGGTTTCAGGTTCTTTGTAAGCTAAGTAGCCACATAGTCTGATAGAAGAGATAAAAGTTGATAAAAATCAAATAAATCAAATAAATCAAATATAAAAAACAAAATAATGAAATTTAATAAAACGATTTTGAAAAATCAAATCATTCATATTGCATCATTTCATAAGTGGAAAAACCAAGAGGGGAAATAAATGCAAGTATGCATACACATCATCTTAATAAATCTCTCAAAAAATGGGTCTTAGGAGCATTTTTTGGTAAAATTGTTGGGCCAAATCCCCTAGGGGTATCTCCTTCCTATTCTTCACTCTTTCCTCTTCGTTTTGATATATTGTGCGTCCCAATCTGACATCCCAGTCAAAAGTTATCTCACTTTGAACATCTGTCGCCTTTTTGTACTAGCACATGCATAAATACATTCATTCTAGGGGGCATTAGATATCCCTAAGACAAAGGCGAAAGAGGCCCAAGTGCGCTTGTAATCTTCCATAAGGAAGAGACAAGTGTGTTAAGGTATATGGTGACCTTTATGAGGAAGGAACCATTCTAACAAAGTGGGTATGGTGCTACGTGAAGCGTGAACTTTAAGAGGATACCAAAGCCATTGTCTTAAGGCATATCTATCCTACACTAATCATTCATTTCATTTCAAAATCAAAATAAAACGTTCTTAAATTATTTTTGCATTCTAGAAAGCGGCTGGTATTCTTCATGCCCTCATCCGAATACAAAAATCTCAAACACTATCATACATCATGTTAGAAAATAAAACATGATAATAGGAAAAAACAAACACCTACATACATACATCCACCAAACTTCATAACATGCATCTATTAGTAGGTAGTTGAAGAAAGTAGATATTCCTCAATACCATATAAAGAGGATAGGGCATTCACATGCCATGCACGGGAAGTCAAAAGAGAAAATACATAGAAATTCTAACTCACCTATGGGTTCCTTTAGGCTTCTCCGCTTTTAAAAAAATGTACTTTGAAACATTTCATTGAGGAATGTACACTTTCTGGATGAAATAAATAAAATTGTATGTTTTCATCATCTCTTCAATCGTCTATTGCATCCATAAATTGCATTCATTCATTCTCACTTTAATAATAATAAGATAACAAAAAGAAAGGATTAATTGATGTGCTTCCCATGAATCGGAATAAGATGAAGAGCAAACCTTTTGTCGTCAAGTTTTCTCCAACGGTTGATCTGCCTAAGGAGGATAATAAGCCTCAACTGTTGGATATCCAAATTAATAAGGAAGAGGGGACAAGGATGTCGTTACCTTTGTTCATGCCTCAAATCGAATAAAACTGTACCGTGGAGATACACAAAAGCATTGCCCATCAATAAGGATATCTCCAGCATAGCCGACATTGGGGGCAGGATTAGAAGTTGAAGAATCTATTCCCCTAAGGAGCTATAAGATGTCGCTCCTAAGAATAAAGGAAAAAAAATAAAAAGACTGAAGAAAAACATAATCCAAAGAGGAAACTCAGTAGACTTTGGATTCACGACGCTAAGGAAGTTCCTTCAACGCTCCGCCAAAAAGACAAACTCACGGTAGGCGACAAACTGGTCATGGTTCGAGCTAAAGATGGCATTCGAATCAGCAAACCGTCTGCCCTACCTTGAATGGATGCGGCTAAAGAAAACCTTTGAAATATCTTTTGCCAATATGAAAAGACTTCCCCAACAATATGAAGGTGACCCACATGATGAGAAAATATGGATGTCACCCAAAGGCTCATTAGAAACTCTCAAGGAATAAGGGAGCCACCAGATTTTAAAGACAATCCTTTGAAGCATTACCCTACAAAAGATCAAGCTGCATGGAGAAAAGAGAAGTCTCCCCTCTGTGCCTCGAATCAGATTTTCCCAAACGAAGGGGTCCAAGCATCAAGAACGACTTTAGTCATTAGGTGTTCTTCTTCCAATTTTAAGGGATGTAAACCCAATGACTTAGAGATTACTCCTCGGGGCTAGCCCGACCCCTGAGCATTGTAGGGCACATATTTCCCTATTAATTACAAAGAATGTCATTCTTACTATCTGCTTCTCTTCCTACTTTTCATATCTAAACCTCATAATAACCATATTTAAGCAAACATTTTCAAAAGTGCGTCAATATAATCAAACTGCGCCATTGACCAAAATAAAAGTCAAATCCATCACAACTGATTGACTAGAAGCACAAAATAAAGTTTTACCTCGTCATAATAAAGCCGTGTTTCACCAATGTTGTGCAAAAAGAAAAAAAAATCAAAAGAAGCCCATAGAAGCTAAAGGCCAAAAAGAAAAGGAAAAATACCGGGTAGGAAACCCATTAAAGGGGGCTACGCAAAAGTTAGGGTAAACCTGCTAAGAGACCCGAACAACAATAAAGGGTAGCCTAGGCAAAAATTAGGGTTACAAAATAAAGTCCGCTAGGATTTCCAAAACAAGAAAAGAGGAAACCTAGGCAAAAGTTAGGACATAGCACAACATCCTAGGCTGAAAACCCAAAGGGAAGACTAGGGAAGTTAATTAGTCATGATAGGCGCCATCAAATAATCATTTAAGATGCCACCTCATAAACAAAACGTTTGTCTAAACTAGCCCAAACACTCTAACCAACCTTGGCTAGCCGTGCTTAGAAAAATCATTTTTTTGTTAAAATAAAACAATTCTAAAACACAAGCTTTTGAATAAATAACTTTCCTTCTTTTCTCTTGACCCTTACCACTACGACATTCTAGTAATTAGTAGGGAAATGTGAAGATAGTAATCAATAGGAGGATTGACACCCCCAAGAAAAGGGAGGGGCTCACTGACATGGCAAGTCGCTCTACAATCAACACAATCGTTCTTCGGTCATGACAAAATCAAGACAGAAATTTGGTATAGCCTATCATGTTGACGAAAGCACATAATGACAGAAGCACGTCAGATGAAAAAGCACATTCTCGCCACCGTCAAAACGAGGGCAGTCGGAGCGACGCGATGGTTTCCGACTTTCCGTTTTTCACGTTTTTATTGGTGGTTACAACTCCTTTAGGTTGTCCGATAACCGGGCTGAACCTAGAGGCGAGGTTTTCGAAAGGGCGTTCTTGGATTGTCCGATAACCGGGCTAAACCAAGAACTAGTTTTTTAAGGGTTCTCTGGAGTCGCCACCGATGTTTTTACCGAAAACATCAGAAAAGGAGTTTAAAAGGCGTTGGTTTTCGAAAAACCAACTTTGGTCATTAGAACCAGAGTTGGGTAAGGGAGTTAGTTACGCGTAAAGGAAGTGTTAGTTCCTTTACGACGCCCCTTTCGGGTTCCCTATGATAGGCTAGCTACTTTGGATAAATAAAAAAAACCTGTGAAAAATACGCTTTTACCCTTTATTTTGCGGAATTTAAAGTTATGACTACATGGTCCTAATCTCTATTGCACAATTAAAATTAAAGCGGTAAAAGTAGAGAGAGAGAGAGTATAAACCTCCGAAGCAAGCTTTTCTATTAATTATTTCTAAAAATAGGGTGCTTTGCGGCAGCCCTTCACTCTACATAGCGTCGGAAACCTCTCAAAACGCTAAAATACACTCTTAGAAACGCTCAGAAACTCCGAAAATGCTTCGGAGGGGTTCTAGAGAGAGAATTTGAAGAGATTTGTAGAGAGAAGGAGGAAGAACTGTTGGAAATGAAGGGAATGAGGGCCCTATTTATAGGGATTCGTGCCTGTCAGGTCGAGATGGGCCGTCTCGTCTGACAAGGTCAAGACGGCGGTCTCGCCTTGCAGGAATGGCGAGACGGCGGTCTTGCCATTTGCACAAGGCGAGACGGCAGTCCCGAATCTGAGACGACGGTCTCGACCTTAAAAGGCGAAAATCCTTATTTTTGGACCAAAAATCCCTCTTATCCTAGTATGGGGCCTAATAGTCTCTCCTAGTGGCTTCTTAGGCTTCATCCATATTCGAATAGAAGGTCTTCTGATCTTTATTATGAGGCCGGGCAAGATTAGGGGTCTACACACATTTGATTAATCCTTTTGAAATATTAATTGAAATAGCATTGTAGGATGCATATCGCAAACATTGCATGCATATGATAGGGTCCTATCTCTCAAAAAAAGAAGAGAAAGAAAAAATGAAAATAAAAAGAATAATGCGTGGTAGGAGATTTTTAGGCAAAAGTTAGGGTAGCCCACTAGATTGAAAACCTGCAAAGGGCGGTCTAGGCAAAAGTTAGGACATTCATAAAAAAAGGGAAAAAGCCCGCTAAGATATCCTAGGCAAAAATTAAGGTAGCCTGCTAGATCAAAAACCCCAAAAGGGCGATCTAGGAAAAAGTTAGGTCTAAACCAAAAAAATAAATAAAAGAGGGGGGCCCATCAGCATATTCATGAAAGTCCAGTAAGAGGATGCCAGTCACTTTTCTAGATGCATCGATAAAAAAGAATATATTGCATTTAGGGCATCCACGCACAAGTAGTCGCACAAAACGACTTTGTCAAGATACAATATATATATATATATATAATATAAAATAAAATAAAAATTACTTCAGAGGAATAACAAAAAAAAAAAAACGAAAAGCATTCATGCATATAAGGAGACTAGCTCCATGTTTGTGATTTAAAACAGGAAGCACCCAGGCTTATCTTTGCATAAAGCTCCCCCTCAAGAAAACGGAGCAAGCTGTTAATCAAACGACTTAGCAGAATAAGAGCTTCCAAAAATCAAGAGCTCCAGCTACCATCTTTCTAACCCAGAAAAAGAAGGCACAAATAAGAAGTCTCCAAACATTGCTCTCCCTCAAGAAAGAATAATGAATTGTCATCATCAAATAACTTAGAAGAAATAAGAAGCTTCCAAAAGCCAAAGCTCCAGTCATCATTCTTCTACCCAATATAGGAGGGCACAATCATCAAACATCATAAAAGAAAAGTCGATGGAAAGGCTAGGTTATCCCCAAGAGGATTCTTGTCTACTCCAGAGGCAACACAAATATTACCCCATGACTCAACATCGCCACTACATGAGTCATCAAGCACACTCACCCAAAGTCTCCTCCACACTCCCCAATGGAGAATAAAGGCTTCAAGAGCCCATCATCATCAATAGTCAAAAGAGTCCAATCTCCATACCATCAAGGGCTCAACAAAAAGAGAAAGAAGGAAAAAAAAGAAGAAAAAGAAAACCCTTGCATCCCCAGCGAATATCCAAAAGAAAGGGCCGCAACAGAGAAAGCCGAATAAAAATCCCCAAGTGGATCTCCCCAGAAAAGTATACAAAAAGAATGAATCAGAAATTCTCATCCCTCAGTAGAATAAGAGCTTCACAAGTTTAGCTCGCATTAACATCAATCAAGGAGCCAAGACTCCATCCCTAGAAAAGAAAAATCAGATCCCCAGGAAGTCGACAATCCCTTGGTGGATCACCAAAGAAAACTTTATCCCCTACGGATCCCCAAAAAGAAGAAAAATCATGCATGCATAAAAGAAACTAAAAAGTAAAAAGGCACACGCGTTATCCCAATAAAAAAGCCAAATTTCAAAATCGCGATAAAAAAGAGATAAATCGTGAAAAAATAAGAAATAAAAATCCTAAATTTTAGGTAAATAGAATGCCCATTCCCCAATGAAATAAGAGCATCGTAGAACCAGCTCACACCAGTACCTAACAAGGAGTCAAAACTCTAGGGGGAAAACCAAAATCAGATCTCCGGGAAAGAAATCAATCCCCAGTGGATCATCAAAAAAAGAAAGATCATCCCTAGTGAGTGTCGCCGTCGTCGAAAGAGGCGGTTGGAGCAACGCGATGGTTTTGCTTCGACTTGCGTTTTTTAAAGATATGGTTCAACGCCTTTAGGTTGTCCGATAACTGGACTGGACCTAAAAGTGAGGTTTTCGGAAAAGGGTTCTGGAGTTGCCACCAATGTTTTATCCAGAAACATTGGAAAAGGAAGAAAAAGAAGGTGTTGGTTTAGAAAAACTAACTTTGGTCATTATAACCAGAGTTGGGTAAGGGAGTTAGTTACGTGTAGGGAAGGTATTTTCTTCCCTACGACGCTCCTTTCAGGTTCCCTATGATGGACCATTTATTTTATAAATAAAGAACTCTAAAATTACGCTTTTACCCTTATTTATTCATTTGCGGAATTTAAATTGTTGACTACATGGCCCTAACAGCTAATGCACAAATAGATGTAATAAGAAAGCGATAAAAGAAGATAGGAAATGTAGGAACCTTCAAAGCAAACTTTGTATTAATGTTCTTGGAAAAGAAAGGTGTTTTTTGGCAACCTCCATGCTCTACAGTGATGATCGCTCTTTCTCGCAACACTACAGGATGCTTACTAAGAACACTAAGAAACTCCGAAAATGCTTTGGAGGGGTCCTAGGAGAATAATTTGAAAAAAGTGCAGAAGGGAAAGTTGCTCTATATGTCCTGAAGAAGGAGAATTCCCTCCCCCCCTTTTATAGGAATTCGCACCTGTCAGGTTGGGACCACCGTCTCGCCAAATGAGACGGTGGTCTCGCTTTCGGCAAGTGGCGAGACGGCGATCTCGCCCTTAGCCAATGGCAAGACGACGGTCTCGGCCCTTTAGGTGGAATTTCTTTATTTTTCCTATACAAAAATCCTTCCTATTCTAATATGGGGCCTATTGATCTATCTTAGGGAGCTTTTAGGCCTTGCCCATCTTTCAACGAAAGTCTTCTGCTCTTTATTTTGAGGTCAGGAAAGATTTGGGGTCTACAGCTACCCCCCCCTTTCACCTGACTAGCCGACTGTTGGCTCATCATGCCAAAAAGATCGGCTGGAGGATGAAGGGGTTAACCCTCTTGCCTGACTGTCCTTCGAATGCTCCCTCTTGTGGTAGCCGACTCTCCAGACAAAAAATGTGTGTGTCTCCAGGATGCTCCTTCTTGCGGTAGTCGACCCCTTTGGACGAAAAAGGTGTGAACCTCCAGGATGCTCCTTCTTGCCGTAGCCGACCCCTTTGGTTGACAAATGATAGAACCTCAGGATACTCCTTCTTGCGGTAGCCGACCCCTCGATTGATGAGTATGAACCCCCATTCGGTTGCTTGTAGCTTTGGGATGCTCCTTCTTACGGTAGTCGACCCCTCAGCTGACAAGTAGTAGAACCTTAGGATGCTCCTTCTTGCGGTAGCCGACCCCTCGGTTGATGAGTATGAACCCTCATCTGGTTGGTGCAGTCCACTTTGTATGACTAGTTGTGGTGGCGGCTTACTACTATAGCTCATGTGCCGGTTGATGAGTATGAACCCCCCCATCTGGCTAGTGCAGTCCACTTTGTAGGACCGGTTGCGACTTACTGCTCTGGCTCATGCGCAGTGGTTTTGGTTGTGGTGCAGGTCTTTGTCTTTGGGACTTTCCTTGTCCCGAAGTGGTGGTGGCGGCTTACTACTCTAGCTCATGCGCCAGTTCCATGGGGAGTGTTTCCTCTTTGGTAAATGTTTTTTATCTTTCTAGTAAAGTCTTCCGGTGTGCCGGAGATTCTTTGAATTTTTGCTTTTTCCAATAGCCATCCAGCTTGTTGATTACTGGGGATTCTTTGTTTAAATGCCTCTGAAGTAGACAGGATTTCACTGAGGATTTGTTGGTTTTGATGGTGCCTCTTGAGTAGGCAGATATCCATTTGAGGATTTGCTGATGGTGCCTCTGAGTAGGCTGATATCCCATTCTAGGGATGTTGGCTCTTTATTTGCTAGATCTTGCCTACGCATAGACGAATGACCCTTCTGGGGATGTGAGTCTGAAATTTGCCTTTGTCGTAGGCTCACTGAGGATGGTTTTTCTCTATTTGATGATCCCCTAGGGATTGATTGCTTTCTCGGGGATCTGATTTTGGTTTGCCCCCTGGAGTTTTGACTCCTTGTTAGGTACTGGTGTGAGCTGGCTTTGCGATGCTCTTATTTCATTGGGGAATGGGCATTCTATTTACCTAAAAGTTAGGATTTTAATCTCGCCTTTTTCTGCGATTTATCTCTTTTTTATTGCGATTTTGAAATCTGGCTTTTTTATGGGGATAATACGTGTGCTTTTTTACTTTTTAGTTTCTTTTATACATGCAGAATTTTTCCTTCTTTTGGGGGGAGTCTGCTAGGGATGAAGTTTTCTTTCTTTGGTGATCCACCAGGGATTTAGTTGACTTCCTAGGGATCTGATTTTTCTTTTCTGGGGATGGAGTCTTGGCTCCTTGATTAATGTTGATGCGAGCTAAACTTGTGAAGCTCTTATTCCACTGGGGGATGGGAATTTCTTATTCCTTTTTGTTGACTTTTTAGGCGATCCACTTGAAGATTTTTATTCGGCCTTCTCTGTTGCGACCCTTTTCCAAGGGTTTTCTCTTTTTTTTTGTTTCTTTTTTGTTGGAACCCTGAGAATATGGAGGTTTTGGATTCCATGATCGTTGGTGATAGGCTTTTATGTATCCTTTATTCTCCTTTGAATGTGGCAGAGATTTGGTTGAGTACGTTTGATGACTCATGTGGTGGCGATGCTGAGCCATGGGGTAATATTTGTGTTGCCTCTGGAGTAGGCAAGGATCCGCTTGGGGATAACTAAGTCTTTCCGTCGACTTTTCTTTTATGATGTCTGATGATTGTTCCCTCTTTTATTGGGTAGAAGAATGATGACTGGAGCTTTGGCTTCTGGAAGTTTCTTATTTCTTCTAAGCTATTTGATGATGACAACTCGCTCTTCTCTCTTGAGGGAGAGTAATGTGTTAGAAATGTAGGCTGAGATCAAGAGGGCGGGTGAATTGATCTTTGAAAGATTTTCGCAATTAACAGATTATCAATTTCAAAGATTAAGAAATCTGATCAATTCTTGAATCACACACAGCAAGCAATCAAAAATAAATGCAATCACAAAATTAAAGAAGAGAAAGGTTTAGAAAGATATCACCAAGTTTTATACTGGTTCACCCAATCCCAGGGCTACGTCCAGTCTCCAGCCAAATTCCAGCTAGGTTCCACTAGATTGAATGTTTTACAGATTACAACCTTAACCTCACACTCAATCTACCACAAGAACCACAATTCTAGTTCCTGCACCTAACCTTTCATCAAGAACCAAAATCCAGTTCTTGAACTACCCTACAGCCAAATTCCAGCTACAGAAACCAGTGCCCAAAATTCCAGGCACCCACAATATGGTAAAAGAAAGTAAAGAAACAAACAGAAGAAACTAAGAACGCTCAAACCAGTTTTATGCAGTTATGCAATATGTGTTTCTTCTTCAAAAGAATGCAATTTTGCCTCAAGAAAGAACTTTGATGGACTTCACAAAAACAAGTGTGATTCTCTCTTGAAAGTAGCGCTTTTGATTGCTTGATTGATTGCTAAAAGATGTATATTAGATGTGTTTTAAAAAGGTTAAACAATTCTGTTTATATAGAAGATTTTCAAAACTGCTGGTTTAATTAATCTGTTAAAATAATCTTTTAATCTGTTAAAAGTCTTGTTTTAATCTGTTAAAACTTCTTTTAATCCATTAAACCGTTCTTGATTATTTTCCAGATTTGTTTTAACTGATACGACAACGTTTATATCAATTAAAACTCTTTACAAAAAATCTTCCAAACTGTTTTAATTGATTGTTTCGACTTTCAATCAATTAAAATACTGCAAAACATTTTTATAAACTTTTCCAAGTGATTTTAACTGATAAAGATACATTTTAATCGGTTGAAACGTTTAGTACAAATTTTCCAAGTTGTTTTAATCGATTGAAACGAGGTTTTAATCGATTAAAATAATTCTGATCGGTCATAACTCAGTTCTGATCGATCATATCTGGTTCTGGTTGGTCATAATGCCATTCTGATCGGTCATCTGATATACCAAGTGGTTTTAATCGATTATTTCGAAGTTATATCGATTAAAATACTGAAAAAACACTTCCCTGATCATTTTAAGTGATTTTAATCGGTTATTTCGAAACTGTATCAGTTAAAATACTGACAGAAAGTTTTCAACACTTCTTTTAATGAAAACAATCGGTTATTTCGAAGTTATATCAGTTGAAAACCTGTTATAGAAGTGTGAAGAACATTTTAGTTGATAAACCTTATATACTATCAGTTAAAATAGTTGATTAAAAAAACCTTTTGTCAAAATGCTTTATTTTTAATTGTTAAAACATTTTTTAGAGGTAATTGCAAAATCTTTTAAGTGAAGAAACCTCATGCAGCAGAAAGATAAAATGGTTATACCTAAGCAGAGCTGTAGATACACTAATCCTCTTCTCTTTTATCCAAGTGACATTTGACTGCCACAAAGTTGCCTTAGACTTCATTTTTGACTTCATCAAATCAACAAGATCTTTGCCAAAGTAATTCAATAAGATCTTCATTACTTTCACAATATTTGGAGACTTCTTATTTGTGCCTTCTTTTTCTAGGTAGAAGGATGGTGATTGGAGCTTTTGGGTGCTCTGAAGCTTCTATTTTGCTCTGGAGTTGTTGGCTTATTGGTAGCAACTTGCTTTGTTTTCTTGAGAGCATTATTTGCAGACCTGTTTTTGGCGCTTCCTATTTTCAGTCACAAACATGGAGTCTGGTCTCCTTATATGCATGAATGCTTTTTGTTTTTTGTTATTTATCTGAGGCGATTTTTATTATTTTTTTTTTACAAAGTCGTTTTGTGCGACTACTTTTGTGGATGCCTTAAATGCAATCTATTTTTATTTGATGCATCTAAAAAGTGACTGGAATTCTCCTGCTGGACTTTCATGATTATGCTGGTGGGCCCCTCTCTTTTATTTATTTTTTTGATCTAGCCCTGACTTTTGCCTAGACCGCCCTTTTGGAGTTTTCGATCTAGTGAGCTGCCTTAATTTTTGCCTAGGATATCTTAGCGGACTTTTTTTTTCTTTTTTCTGAATGCCCTAACTTTTTCCTAGACCGCCCTTTGCGGGTTTTCGATCTAGCGGGCTACCCTAACTTTTGCCTTAGAATCTCTTAGCAGGCATTATTCTTTTTATTTTCATTTTTTCTTTCTCCTTTTTTTTTTGAGAGATAGGACCCTATCATATGCATGCAATGTTTGCGATATGCATCCTACAATGCTATTTTAATTAATATTTCAAAAGGATTAATCAAATGTGCTTTTGCTTATGACGCGCTTCTGTCATTATGTGCTTTCGTCGACATGATAGGTTGTACCGATTTTGCCGTCTTGATTTTGCCATGACCGAAGAATGATTGTGTTGATTGTAGAGTGACTTGCCATGTCAGTGCGCCCCTCCCTTTTCTTGGGGATGTCAATCCTCCTATTGATTACTATCTCCACATTTCCCTACTAATTACTAGAATGCGGTAATTGTAAGGGTCAAGAGAAAAGAAGGAAGAGGATATTTAATTCAAAGGCTTGTGTTTTAGAATTGTTTCATTTTGACAAAAAATGGTTTTGTAAGCATGGCTAGCCAAGGTTGGTTAGAGTGTTTAGGCTAGTTTAGACAAACATTTTGTTTATGGAATGGCGTCTTATTCTATGGTGCTTGCTATGACTGATTAACTTCCCTAGTTTGCCCTTTGGGTTTTCAGCCTAGGATGTTGTGCTATGTCCTAACTTTTATCTAGGTTTCCTCTTTACTTGTTTTGGGAATCCTAACGGACTTTATTTTGTAACCCTAATTTTTGCCTAGGCTACCCTTTATTGTTGTTTGGATCTCCTAGCGGGTTTACCCTAACTTTTGCGTAGCCCCCTTATTGGGTTTCCTACCGGGTATCTTGCCTTTTCTTTTTGGCCTTTAGCTTCTATGGGCTTCTTTTGCACAATATTGGCGAAACATGGCTTTATTATGACAAGGTAAAACTTTATTTTGTGCTTCTAGTCAATCAGTGATGATGAGTGGTTTGATTATTTTGACACATTTTTGAAAATGTTTGCTTTAACATGGTTATTATGAGGTTTAGACATGAATAGCAAGAAGAGAAACAGATAGTAAGAATGACATTCTTTATTAATTAAAAGGGAAATATGGGCCCTACAATGCTCAGGGGTTGGGCTAGCCCCGAGGAGTAATCTCTAATAGTCATTGGGTTTACATCCCTTAAAATTGGAAGAAGAACACCTAATGACTAAAGTCGTTCTTGATGCTTGGACCCCTTCGTTTGGGAAAATCTGATTCGAGGTGCAGAGGGGAAACTTCCCTTTTCTCCGTGCAGCCTTATACTTTGTAGGGTAATGCTTCAAAGGATTGTCTTTAAAATTTGGTGGCTCCCTTATTCCTTGAGAGTTTCTAATGAGCCCTTGGTTTGGGCGGTATCCATATTTCATAATCATGTGGGTCACCTTCATATTGTTAGGGAAGTCTTTTCATTATTCTCTTCTTCGATCTTTTTATTTTTTTCCTTATTCTTGGGATCATTGTCTCGTAGCTCCTTGGGGGAGTAGATTCTTTTACTTCTAGTCGTGCCCCCCAATACCGACGATGCTGGCGATATCCTCATTGATGGGCGATATTTTTATGTATCTCCATAGTACAACTTTATTTGATTCGAGGCATGAACAAATGTAACGGCATCCTTGCCCCCCTCTTTATTAACTTGGATATCCAATAGTTGAGGCTTATTATCCTCCTTATGTGGATCAACCATTGGAGAGAACTTGACGACGAAAGGTTTGCTCTTCATCTTATTTTGATTCATGGGAAGCACATCAATTAATCCTTTCTTTTTATTATCTTATTATTATTAAAGTGAGAGTGAATGAATGCAATGTAATAGACGGTTGGGGAGACAAACAATTTTATTTATTTCATCCAAACAGTGTACATTCCTCAATGCAATGTTTCAAAGTACATTTTTTTAAAAGCGGAAAGCCTAACGGAACACATAAGTGGGTTAAAATTTCTATGCATTTTTTTTTACTTCCCGTGCATGACATGCAAATGCTCTATCCTCTTTACACGGTATTGAGGAATGTCCACTTTAAATTCTTCAATGGCCTATTACTAGATGCATGTTATGAGGATGAAGTTTGGTGGATGCATGTATGCAGGTGTTTGTTTTTTCCTAAACATTATCATGTTTTATTTTCTAACATGATGTATGATAGTGTTTGGGATTTTTGTATTCGGATGAGGGCATGAAGAATACCAGCCGCTTTCTAGAATGCAAAAAGAATTTAAGAACATTTTATTTTGATTTTGAAATGAAAGGAATGATTAGTGTAGGATAGATATGCCTTAAGACAATGACTTTGGTATCCTCTTAAAGCTCACGCTTCACGTAGCACCATACCCACTTTGGTAGAATGGTTCCTTCCTCATAAAGGTCACCATATACCTTAACAAACTTGTCTCTTCCTTATGGAAGATTACAAGCGCACTTGGGCCTCTTTCGCCTTTGTCTTAGGGATATATAATGCCCCCTAGAATGAATGTATATGTATGTGCTAGTACAAAAAGGACTTTTTATGATAAAAAAGGCGGCAGATGTTCAAAGTAAGATAACTTTTGACCGAGACGTCGAATTTGGATGCACACCATATCAAAATGAAGAGGAAAGAGTGAAGAACAGGTGACAATTTGCCGTAGGGGATTTGGCCCAACAATTATCCCAAAAAATGCTCCTAATACCCATTTTTTGAGAGATTTATTAAGATGATGCATATGCATACTTTCCTTATGCATTTATTTTCTCTCTTGGTTCTTCCGCTTATGAAATGATGTGATATGAATGATATGACTTTGTCAAAATTCTTTTTTTTCCAAATTCATTATTTTGTTTTTTTATTGATTTATTTGATTTATTTGTTTTATAACCTTTTATCTCTTCTGTCGGACTTCGTGGCTACTTAACTTACAAAGAACCTGAAACTAGGCTAGCTAAAAGGCAGACTGTCCGAGATAAAAATGGTTTATTGCAAAAGAATGGTTTTAGCATCCCTTATCTCTTCTATCGGACTACGTGGCTACTTACCTTACAAAGAACCTGAAACCAGGCTAGCTAAAAGGCAGACTGTCCGATATAAGGGTGTTTATTGTGAAAATATTTTTAAGATTTTTCTATTTTTATCTGTTGTATGTTTATGCTATGCAACAATCAAATGCAACAAACATGTACACACACAATTCACTCATCTGTGAACAAGTAGGACGACGTTTTTAATCACAAGGTAGGGTTTTCCTGCAGAAGAGTGCATATTCAGGGTAGTTCTAAATTTCCTCACCAAGGTCAGGCCCCCAAGGTGCCCCCATTATAGGGTCCCCACTCTCCCAACCTTTGGACCATGCATGGCACTAAGGCCTTAGTCAGTCTTTGGGCCAAGAAAGGAAGGTTAGCACCTTGAGTGGTGGTTTCTGACCATACCGGTGGGCTCATGGCCCTCACTATGACAAATCGTACCTGCCACCCACTCCCTATGGATATTGCACTTGCCCTCGGGTATAGGAGGAACTGTTGTGTGCAAGGGTTTATGTACAATTTGTATTTCAAACAATTGCATAAAATAAACAAACAACAGTTATTAAAGCCAAGCAAATAAAACATGTTATAAAACAAGGAAGGGTAAAGACGCAATTTTAAGTTATTATTTCCTAAAACTAGTCCATCACTAAATGGGATCAACTCTCTAGCTTCCCCAGTGAAGTCGCCATCTGTCGCCGCCGTCAAAAGAGGTGGTCGGAGCAACGCGATGGTTTTTCTTCGACTCGCTTTTTTTAAAGATATGGTTCAACGCATTTAGTTTGTCTGATAAACGGGCTGGACCTAAAGGCGAGGTTTTTGGAAAAGGGTTATGGAGTCGCCACCAATGTTTTATCCAGAAACATTGGAAAAGGAATAAAAAGAAGACATTGGTTTAGAAAAACCAACTTTGGCCATTATAACCAGAGTTGGGTAAGGGAGTTAGTTACATGTAGGGAAGGTATTAGCTTCCCTACGATGCCCCTTTCGGGTTCCCTATGATGGACCATTTATTTTATAAATAAAGAACTCTAAAACTACGCTTTTACCCTTATTTATTCATTTGTGGAATTTAAATTGTTGACTACATGGCCCTTGTCGCCGCCGTCCCTTTCCGACGTCCCGGGGAGGGAACGTCTTTGAGACGTTAATGCGAGCGGTCGCGGAAAGATGGTTTAGACTCGCGTATTTGTTTTAAAAGGTTTTCGAAAAAGGGTTCTTATGGAGTCGCCACCAATGTTTTAACCATAAACATTGGAAAAGGGAAAAATATTGATTTTAAGAAAAACCGCACTTGGCCATTATAACCAGAGTTGGGTAAGGGAGTTAGTTACGTGTGGGGAAGGTATTAGCACCCCACAACGCCCCTTTCGGGTTCCCTATAATGATTAATTCATTTAAAGAAAAGACTTTGAGAAATTACGCGATTACCCTATTTTATTGCATAATATTGAAATAGCTATTTACATAATTTTAAATAAAACTAAATAAAGCAATAGAAGGAATATTAAAATGACTATCTACATGATTTTATTCTATATGACGCAATAAATAAAATAAAACAATAAATAAAGCAATAAAGAGAAGGGAATTGAAAAGAACCTCACGTAGCAAGCTTTATATTGAGAATCTCGAGCCAGTGAGGATGCGTTTTGGCAACCCCTCTTTCTACACAAGACTCTCCTCACCAATACAAGAACGACTCTCTTAAAAATTTAAAGAAGAATCAAATGCGGAATCTAATTCCTTAGCTAGATTGTTACCTATTTAAGGCGATCGGAAAGATCATTTGAGAGAGGGAGAGAAGTAGACGAGTGCTCTAAAGTGTTTCGAGCTCTACGGAGTGTACGTAGTGGCTGGGGTGTACGAAGTGTGTCAAAAAGTGACAAATGAGCCTCCTATTTATAGTTTTCGCAGTGGCGCACTTTGGGACGGCCATGCGGGTGGGACGGCCGTACGGGCTGGGACGGCCGTCCCAAATGGCATTTTTACACGGGCGGGACCCCGGGAAGGCCGGGACGGCCGTCCCACTAAGCCGGGGTTGGGACGGCCGTCCCAACTTTGGGACGCGCGTCCCACTTGAACTGGAGGGTTGGGACGGCCGTCCCACTTTGGACGGCCGTCTCACTGTTACGGCCGATTTTCGCGCTTTTGGGACCCAGGAAGCTTTCCTTGCTTGTTTTCGGGCGTAGATTGATGCTGATGTGTGTCCGTTGAAGCTTTATCTTCATATAGGAAGTCTTCTTGGCCTTCATTAAGATGCGGGCGAGCTTTGTCTTTGTGTAGGAAGTCTCTTTTGGCTTTTATCGTGTGAATGAGTGATCTCTGTGTTTGTTGCGGGAGGTTTCCTCGGTTTTGGGAAGCCGGATGCACTCCTTTTTGGGCGACGTTCCTCTAGCCTTTATTTTGAGAGGCCGGGCAAAATTAGGGGTCTACAGCTGCCCCCCTTCGCTGCCTAACTAATTCGTCGGTTTTAATATGCAGACAAAATTAGTTGGTAGGGGAAGGAGTTAACCCTTTGCCGGTTATCCTTCGGATCTTTGCTCCTTTGCTTAGGTCCTCTGGATGATAAATATTTTGATAGGTACCAACCCCTATCTGGTTTGAGCCTCCTTTTATAAAGCTACGGTGAGTACTTACCCTCACCGGTATGAGTCTGTATTTTATTAGACTTTTGTGGGTACCTACCCCCACTAGGTATGAACCTTGTTACGCAAGGTTTTGGTGAGTACCTACCCTCACCGGTATGAATTTACATTTTGTTAGACTCTTGTGGGTACTTACTTAGAGGTGCTCAACATTGAACTAACCCTAATAGAAGTAAGGTCTTTGCAACCCATCTTTGAAATGCTCTAGGTGAGTATTTTTACTCCACCTAATGCCTTACGCAAAGTTTTTGATGAGTACTTACCCCCACGGTCAGAATCCCGTTACGCAAGATTACGATGGGTACTTACCCCCACAGTCGAATCCAGTTGCAAGATTCGATGGGTACTTACCCCCACAGTCAGAATCCGGTTGCAAGATTCGATGGGTACTTACCCCCACTGGTCAGAATCTAGTTACGCAAGATTCGATGGGTACCTACCCCCACAGTCGAATCTCGTTACGCAAGATTACGATGGGTACCTACCCCCACCTAGTCGAATCCCGTTACGCAAGATTCGATGGGTACTTACCCCCACAGTCAGAATCACGTTACGCAAGGTTACGATGGGTACCTACCCCCACAGTCGAATCTACGAGATCGATGGTACTACCCGCAGTAGATCGTTTGCAGATTGATGGTACTTACCCCCACAGTCAGAATCACGTTACGCAAGGTTCGATGGGTACCTACCCCCACGGTCAGAATCCCGTTACGCAAGGTTACGATGGGTACCTACCCCACACAGTCAGAACCCGTTGCAAGGTTACGATGGGTACCTACCCCCACAGTCGAACCAGTTCGCAGAGTTACGATGGGTACCTACCCCACACAGTCGAATCTCGTTCGCAAGGTTCGATGGGTACCTACCCCCACAGTCGAATCGTTCGCAAGATTCGATGGGTACCTACCCCCACTGGTCAGAATCCGTTCGCAAGGTTCGATGGGTACCTACCCCACTGGTCAGAATCCCGATTACGCAAGATTCGATGGGTACCTACCCCCACAGTCAGAATCCCGTTACGCAAGATTCGATGGGTACTTACCCCCACCAGTCAGAACCACGTTCGCGAGGTTCGATGGGTACCTACCCCCACTGAGTCCAGAATCCACGTTACTGCAAGATTACGATGGGTACTTACCCCCACATGGTCAGAATCCGGTTACGCAAGGTTCGATGGGTACCTACCCCACAGTCGAATCCAGTTGCAAGATTACGATGGGTACTTACCCCCACACGGTCAGAACCGCGATTCGCAAGGTTCGATGGGTACCTACCCCCACCAGTCAGAACCCGGTTCGCAAGGTTACGATGGGTACCTACCCCCACCGGTCAGAACCACGTTACGCAAGGTTACGATGGGTACCTACCCCCACTGGTCGAATCCAGTTACGCAGATTCGATGGTACTTACCCCCATGGTCGAACCCGGTTCGCAAGGTTCGATGGGTACCTACCCCCACAGTCAGAATCCCGTTACGCAAGATTCGATGGGTACTTACCCCCACTAGTCAGAATCCGGTTACGCAAGATTACGATGGGTACTTACCCCACACAGTCAGAACCCGGATTCACGCGAGGTTACGATGGGTACCTACCCCCACTGGTCCGAATCTCGTTACGCAAGATTACGATGGGTACCTACCCCCACATGGTCGAATCCGGTTACGCAAGATTCGATGGGTACTTACCCCCACACGGTCAGAACCACGTTGCGCGAGGTTACGATGGGTACCTACCCCCACCAGTCAGAATCCGTTCGCAAGATTCGATGGGTACTTACCCCCACAGTCAGAACCACGTTCGCAAGGTTCGATGGGTACCTACCCCCACCAGTCAGAACCCAGTTACTGCAAGGTTACGATGGGTACCTACCCCCACGAGTCAGAATCCCGTTACGCAAGATTCGATGGGTACTTACCCCCACTGGTCAGAACCCAGTTACGCAGGTTACGATGGGTACCTACCCCACACAGTCAGAACCACGTTGCGCAAGGTTCTTAGAATGCACTTTTTGGTAGTTAATCCTGTGATTATGCTGTTTTTGGAGATGTGTTGGCGGCTTATTTTTTTCGTTCATGCGCCCATTCGTAGGGAATATTTGTTTTTGACTTTCTTTGTTAGTCGTCATCCGGTTTTACAGGGATTTTTGATGTTTTTGGTTTTTCTTCTTGATTGTGCCTCTTGATTAGGCGGAGATCCATTTGGGGAATTTGTTGTGCCTCTTGATTAGGCGGGAATTTGCTGGGGATTCGTTGATTTTTTTGTGCCTCTTGATTAGGCGAGTGCTTCAATAGCGACGAAGGCTTTCCTCTGGATAGGCTGATGTTCTTCTTGAGGATATCTGTTCTTGATAATACCTACGAGTAGGTAGATGTTTTTGAAAGCTTTGTGCTTGTATTACCTCTTATAGGTTGATTTCCAGCTTCTTGGGGATATCGGCTCTTTGCTTGTTTACGAGTAAGCATAGGCATTCTTGGGAGTGAAGGTTTTGTACCTTCACGGGGATATTCATATTGGGTGCTTAACTCCACGTGGATTTGTAATTTGCTTTTGCGGATAGGCTTGCTGGGGAAAAATTTTTCTTTTTGGCGATCCACGAGGGAATCTTATTGGCTTCCTGTGGACGGAAATTTCTTTCGGCTCTTTCATGTCGTAGCCTTTGTTAGAGGGTGAAAGGCTCTTCTCTTCTTTCTTTTTGTTGCCCCCGGTGATGTGGGGGATTTTGACTCTGTTTTTCTTTGATAGACTCTTATGTAGTCCTTGTTCTTCTTTGAAGCGGATACTCTTGTATGAGTGTGCTTAAGGACTCTTGCGGCGATGTCTTCGAGTCGTGAGGTAATCTTTTTGTTTTGCCTGCGGAGTAGGCGAGGATCAGCTTGGGGATAATTAAGCCTTTCAGTTGGTCATTTTCTTTTTGATGGTTTTCCTTCTTTCTTGGATGGAAGGTGTTGATTAGAGCTATTTTCTTTGAAGCTCCTTATTTGGAATGGTTGACGACTCATGCGGTGATGTTGAGTCGGGAAGTATTTTTTGTTTTGCCTCCGGAGTAGGCAAGGATTCTCTCGGGGATAATTAAGCCTTTCAGTTGGCTTTTTCCTATTGAGATACCTCCTCTTGTTGGTGTAGAAGGTTGGTGATTGGGGCCGGTTTCTTGAAGCTCCTTATTTTGCTAAAGTGGTTTAGATTTCGCCTTTTTCCATCGCGGTTTTTATTTTCATATGGAGGCTGGATTTTGGCGTTTCTGTTTTTCAATTATAAGTATGGAGGCTAGACTCCTTATATGCATTTTTATTTATTTGAAAAATTATTTTTCTTGATTTTGACAAAGTCGTATTATGCAACTACTTTGTGTGCGAATGTCCTAAATGCAATCTAATGTTTATTTATTTTTGATGCATTTAGAAAGTAGCTGGCCTTCTCCAGTTGGCTTCTTACGAATACGGCGATGGGCTCCTCCTTTATGACCATGAGGATGGGCTCCTCTTTTTATCCATCTCTTGGTTTTAGCCCTATCTTTTGCCTAGACCGCCCTTTTACGGGTTTTCGATCTAGCGAGCTGCCTTAATTTTTGCCTAGAATATCTTAGGGGGCTTTTGCCTTATCTTTTGCCTAGATCGTTCTTTCGGGGTTTCAGATCTAGCGAGCTACCCTAGTTTTTACCTAAGAATGTACTAGCGAGGCCTTTATTATTATTCTTTTTTTGTTATGCTTCCCTTTTTTAGATGCATGTTTGATCTTTGATTAAAAGTCTTTGCGCATATTTATGATTTATCAATAAAGAGGCATTTCCATAATATTTGGTCAAGAGAAAGGAAATAAAAGGGAATTTTATTGATAAATGAGCAAAAGTTTATTTCTTTTACGAAGGATTACGAAAGGTATTTAGAAGAATGGGTAGTCAAGGTTGGCTATCTTGTATAGGCTTAAACGAGTCATGTCCATGATATACGCCCCTGGTTCTCCTAATTGCTTCGGTTGAGATGCACGAGCTCGAGTGAAGACTATGCGGGCTGCTCGCTTTTGGAAGAACGCTACTTTAGCCGTCTTTTCGGTTTTCGGCTAAAGTAACCATTGCTCTTAGTTTTTTTTTTTTTTTTTTTTTTTTTTTACACCTCTTCTTTTTGCCTAGGACGTATCCTAGCGAGGGATATGGACCCTATCTTTTGCCCGGGGATGCCCTTTGCGGGTTTTCATTCTGACGGGTCATGAGCAATGTCTTCAAGCATAATATTTCTTTACGCGTCGGAATTGATTGGGTGTCGAAACTCCTCTCCATCCATATTAGTGAGGATAAGTGCCCCTCTCGAGAAAGCTCGTTTGACTACAAAGGGTCCTTCATAATTTGCGCCCATTTTCCAATTTTATCCTTACGAGGTTAGGAGCGAGTTTCTTTATCACTAAATCTCCTTCTTGATAAGTATGAGGGCGGACCTTTTTGTCATAAGCCTTTTTTATTTTCTTTTGATAGGCTTGTCCACGGCATATGGCATCCAGTAGTTTTTCATCGATAAGGTTTAGGCGATCGTATCGACTTTGAATCCATTCAGCTTCGTTAATTTCGCTTCCATAATAATTCGCAAGGAAGGTATTTCGACCTCTATTGGCAATACGGCCTCCATTCCATATACAAGGGAAAATGGAGTGGCTCCTGTTGAGGTTCGTACGGACGTTCGATATCCATGAAGAGCAAAAGGTAACTTTTCATGCCAATCTTTATAGGTTTTAACCATCTTTTGAACAATCTTCTTGATGTTTTTATTGGTTCGCTTCCTTTGCGCCATTCATTTTAGGCCTATAAGGAGAAGAATTATGATGTTGAATTTTGAAGTCATAACATAGTTCTTCCATCATTTTGTTATTCGATTGGTCCAGTTATCAGTAATAAGACGATGTGGAATGCCGTATCGGCATATGATATTTTTCTTAATAAAGGTGACCACTTGCTTTTCTAGTCACATGTGCATAAGATGCAGCTTCTATCCATTTAGTGAAATAATCAATGGCTACCAAAATGAATCGGTGACCATTGGACGCCTTAGGCTCAATAGGTCAGATGACATCTATACCCCACATAGCGAACGGCCAAGGGATAGCCATAACGTTGAGAGGTATCGGTGGAACATGTACATTATCTGCGTGTATTTGACACTTGTGACATTTTTTAGCATACGATAACAATCTTTTTCCATTGTGGACCAAAAGTATCCTGCTCCGAGAATCTTCCTAGCCATGATATGCCCTGGTGCATGAGTCCCAAAGGTTCCTTCGTGTATTTCTTTGATCAATATCCGGGCTTCTTCGGGATTGACGCATCTTAACAAAGTAGAATCACAATTCTTTTTATAGAGGGTTTCTCCTATCAACATAAATCCTATAGCCCTTTTCAGAATAGTCCTTTTATCATTGTCATTGATTCCCTACGGGTATTCACCCTTTGTCAAGTACAGCTTTATGTCACGATACCAATGGGCTTTATCTTTTTCATTATCCACCATCATACAAAAGGCTTGTTTGTTGTGCCTTTTGACTTGGATGATGGGCATTTCATGTTCTTGCCCTAGTGCGAACATGGATGATAATGTTGCCGGTGCATCCGTAATCTGGTTATCCTCCAGAGGATATACTCGAAGCTAATGTTTTCCATCTGTGAAGTCATCTTACGGATATGCTCCGAGATAGGGGATTAATTTGGAGTTTCTAGTTTCCCATTCACCCTTGAGTTGGTAAATAACAAGGGATGAGTCACAGAATACTTTGAGTTTGGTTACCCCGTGATCCAAGGCCGCTTGAATACCTAGAGCACGAGGCTTCATATTCAGCCATATTATTTGTACGAGTCAAAGGTTAATCTAGTCATTATCGGGATATGCTTCTTTTCGGGTGATATTAAAACAGCTCCGATCCCATGTCCCGATAAATTTGAAGCTCCATCGAAAAACATGATCCATTCGTCATTTTTAAGCTCTTCATGTTGGATATGCATTATATGCTCATCCGGAAAATCATCTTGGAGGGATTGATATTCGTACGTTGGCCCATGTGCCGGGTAGTACGCAAAGGACTGCCTTTGATGGCTTTCGAGTGACATGAATAATATCAAATTCGAGAGGAGTACTTGCCATCTAGCTATCCTCCAGGTCAAGATGGGTTTTTCAAACAAGTATTTGATTGGGTCCATTTTGGAAATTAACCAAGTTGTATGCCGACCATATATTGTCGGAGGCGTTGAGTTGCCCATACCAATGCACAACATGTCTTTTCGAGTGGTGTATAGCGGGTCTCATAATTTAGAAATTTTTTCGAGGTAATATATGGCTTGTTCTTTCTTTCAGGTATCATCTTGTTGACCAGAGTACACATCCCATGGATTCATCGAGTGCTGATAGGTAAAGAATTAGGGGTCTCCCTTCCACAGGTGGTATCGATCTTGGAGGATTAGTTAGGCATATTTTGATCTTTTCGAAGGCTTGTTGGCATTCATAGTTCCAGGCTGTCGATTGGTTTTTACGCAATAACTTGAAGATGGGCGTACATTTATACGTTAATTGCGCAATGAGCCAGTGCGATGTAGTTTATTCGGCCTAAGAACCCTCGACTTCTTTTACGTTTTTGGTGGGGGCATTTCTATGATTGCCTTTGTCTTATCGAGGTCCACCTCGATTCCTTTTTCTGACGATAAACCCAAGGAGTTTTCTCGATCGTACTCCGAATGTGCATTTAGTCGGATTAAGCTTAATCTGGTATTTTCGAAGCCGATTGAATAGTTTCTTTAAGTGTAGGAGGTGATCTGTTTCATTTTTGGACTTGACGATCATATCATCCACGTATACTTCTATTTCTTTGTGGATCATATCGTGAAATAGTGTAACCATAGCCCTTTGATAGGTTGCCCCGCATTCTTAAGTCCAAAAGGCATTACTCTATAACAAAATGTTCCCCATGGTGTAATGAAGGAAGTTTTTTCTCTGTCTTCGACGACCAATTTGATTTGATTATACCCTGCATATCCATCCATGAAAGAATAAAGAGTATTTGTAGCGAGTGTGATCTACGAGCATATCAATATGTGGTAAGGGAAAATCATCTTTTGGACTTGCACGGTTTAGGTCCAGATAATCTACGCATACTCTGATTTTTCCATTTTTCTTTACGACTGGCACGATATTTGCCAACCATTCGGGGTATTTTGAAACGATCAGGAAATTGGCATCCAACTTGTTTTTCTACTTCTTCTTTAATTTTTAAGGACCATTACGGTTTTACTCTTACGAGTTTCGTTTAACGGGCCGAAATCCCTCTTTTAATGGTAATCGATGCTCCACTATACTTTTATCGATTCCGGGCATATCATGGTAGGACCACGCAAACACGTCCATATATTCTCTTAGCAATTGTATTAGTTTTTCTCGACATCATCGTCAATTTGGGTTCCAATATTTACTTCTTTCTTATTATCTTCTTGTCCCAAATTGATAACCTCGGTTTTCTCTGATGGAGGCTGTATTGATTGCGCTTCTTTTTCTAGCAGTCTTTGCATGTCCGGGAAATGGTCCCCTCCTCACTCTGTCGACTCAATCCATTCGTCTTCGACTTTCGAGATCTTCCAAGGAGTTTTCAATCACGAGACATGATTGTATGGGTTATGCTTTGTTTTAGATTTCTTTATGAGATGTATGAGAGAGAAAAGAATGAAAGAGAATATGGATATAAAAAAAATGCCTTATTGTATTGATAGAAGAAAATATTTACAAAGCCCTTATTAACCAAAAATCTCGTGATCATGGGCGGAGATCACGGGAAATACATCGGAAGTTTTTTGATATATTTTTTTTATATTTTTTTATTGCAAAAGATGGTAAAAATGATGAGCCCTAATCTGCTTGGTCTTCCTTATCCCGTCTTTTATTCGGGCTTTGATAAGGGCTGGTCGTCCACCTTTGGAGTAGATGCGTCAAAGGTAATCCATCCCGCATCTATTAAATCTTGGACCTTATGCTTCAAAGCTATGCGATTATCTACCGAATGTCTGGAGCGTCAGAATGATAATTGCATTTTTCATTTGGCTTATACCATTACGGATAGGGTGGCTCCATCTTCTTGGGAGGAATTCGCACAAGGAGTTTAGCATCCAACAATTTTATCAACGAGGCTTCGTAGGAGGTAGGTATGGAAGTGAATTTCCTCTCTTGTCTGCGTGGCTTGGTTTGTTGCGAGGAGGCGAAGGAATGGCAATATTAATTGCATTCACGTCCCCTTCCTTTTTCTTTCCAAAATTCTTTTTAAAAGTTTGAGTAGAGGAATTGGAGGAAGTTTGTTGTACAATTCTTCCACTCTTCAAACCTTGCTCCACTCTTTCTCCTATGATGACTATATCCGCAAAGAGAGTTGATGTATTTCCTATCATCTTGTCGTAATAAGGACCGGTCGGAGAATTGATGAACATGGATGTAGTTTCCTTGTCGGATAGAGGAGGTTCCACTTGTGCTTGCCAATTCTCTCCATCTTTGGGCATATGCTTTGAAGGATTCGTCGTTTTTCTTGCTTAATAATTGTAGATCTGCTCTTTCGGGGTCGGATCAATATTGTATTTATAACGACGAAGAAATGCATCCGCCAAATGTCTCCAGGTTTGGATTTGCCCCCTTCTAGTTGCATATACCAATTTAAAGTCTGATTCAGCCAGGCTTTCCGAAAGCAATGGATCGGGAGTTTTTCATTATCGGCATGTGCAACCATCTTACGACGGTACATTGTAAGATGGCTTCTTGGGCGAGTCGTTCCCATGTATTTTGGGAACTCCGGAGTTTTGAACTTGTTAGGGAATTGGATATTTTTGACGAGACACATATCAGTTGCCTCTTTTATATCAAAGTTATGACCTTCCATGGCTCTCGGCCTTTCTTCAAGAGCGGTGATTTGTTGTTTTGATACTTCGGGAGCATGAATATGTACTTGCTCTTGTACCAGATTGATCATGCTCATTCGAGGTTCCTCTTCTTCTTCGTGGTGAGAGGCTTGTCCATTACGAGGACCCTCTTGATGGAGATTACGTTGATGCATCATTTCTAACATTTGAGCCATTTGCTCTTTCGGCGTAATAAGCTCGGCGGTGAGCTTTCGGTTTTGTTCTTCTAGTTGTTCCATCTTTCTAGCCTTTTGAGCACGAGTGAGGACGGGCGGAAGACCGACCACCTTCTAAATGATTTTAATGATTCTTATTATAACTTTTTATTTTAAATGATTAGCGTGGAATAAATATGCCCTAGGATGAATGTGTTTATGTATGAGAGATTTTATTATGATGATGTTTGTGCATACTTTTCTTAATGCATTGGTTTTCTCTCTTGGTTTTACCACTTATTGAATGATGAATGATACGACTTTGCCAAGAATTTTTTTATTATAAAAGGTATGTTTATGGCTTTAATTTGTTTTTATATTTTTTTTATGATTTTTAGGGTTTTTCACTTTTTTGTTTGTTGTATGATTACCCTATGCTAATGCATCAATACAAATGCGGCAAACGTATGCACACACAATTCATACATCCGCGACGAGCCACGCTTATTTAATCACGAGGTAGGATTTTCCTGCGAAACGTGTTTGGTTTAGGTGGTTCTAACTGTTCTCACCAGGCCAAAGGTCCCCAAGGTGCCCCCATTATAGGGACCTCTCAACTTTCAATCCTCGGGTCATGCACGGAACTCCGTGTCGACATCCTTAGACCAAAAGAAGAGAGTTATCACCTTGAGTTGGTGGTTTTCAGACAACGGTAGTAGCCCCGTGTGCCAACTAACCGATCGTATCCGCCACCCACTCCCTATAGATATTCACTCTTGCCCCGGGTATAGAGGGACTGTTGTGTGCAAGGGTTTTTGTGTGCAATTTATATTTCAAACAATTGCGGAAATAATCATACGACAGCTTATATAAAGCCATACAATAAAAACATACGGAAGGGTAAAGGCGTAATTTCAAATCTTCACTTAGTTTGAATTTATCCGTCACTAAATGGGATCAACTCTCTAGCTTCCCCGGTGGAGTCGCCATCGTCGCCGCCGTCCCTTTCCGACGTCCGGGGAGGGAACGTCTTTGAGACGTTAATGCGAGCGGTCGCGGAAAGATGGTTTAGACTCGCGTATTTGTTTTAAAAGGTTTTCGAAAAGGGTTCTTATGGAGTCGCCACCAATGTTTTAACCATAAACATTGGAAAAGGGAAAAATATTGATTTTAAGAAAAACCGCACTTGGCCATTATAACCGGAGTTGGGTAAGGGAGTTAGTTACGTGTGGGGAAGGTATTAGCACCCCACAACGCCCCTTTCGGGTTCCCTATGACAGATTAATTCATTTAAAGAAAAGACTTTGAGAAATTACGCGATTACCCTATTTTATTGCATAATATTGAAATAGCTATTTACATAATTTTAAATAAAACTAAATAAAGCAATAGAAGGAATATTAAAATGACTATCTACATGATTTTATTCTATATGACGCAATAAATAAAATAAAACAATAAATAAAGCAATAAAAGAGAAGGGAATTGAAAAGAACCTCCGTAGCAAGCTTTATATTGAGAATCTCGAACCGTGAGGATGCGTTTTGGCAACCCCTCTTTCTACACAAGACTCTCCTCACCAATACAAGAACGACTCTCTTAAAAATTTAAAGAAGAATCAAATGCCGGAATCTAATTCCTTAACCGATTGTTACCTATTTAAGGCAATCGGAAAGATCATTTGAGAGAGGGAGAGAAGTAGACGAGTGCTCTAAAGTGTTTCGGAGCTCTCGGAGTGTCCGTGGTGACTGGGGTGTCGAAGTGTGTCAAAAAGTGACAAATGAGCCTCCTATTTATAGTTTTTCGCAGCTGGCGCACTTTGGGACGGCCATCGCGGGTGGGACGGCCGTACGGGCTGGGACGGCCGTCCCAAATGGCATTTTTACACGAGCGGGACCCCGGGAAGGCCGGGACGGCCGTCCCACTTAAGCCGGGGTTGGGACGGCCGTCCCAACTTTGGGACGCGCGTCCCACTTGAACTCGGAGGGTTGGGACGGCCGTCCCACTTTGGGACGGCCGTCTCAACCTGTTGCAGCCGGTTTCGCGCTTTTGGGACCCAGGAAGCTTTCCTTGCTGTTTTCGGGCGTAGATTGATGCTGATGTGTGTCCGTTGAAGCTTTATCTTCATATAGGAAGTCTTCTTGGCCTTCATTAAGATGCCGGGCGAGCTTTGTCTTTGTGTAGGAAGTCTCTTTTGGCTTTTATCGTGTGAATGAGTGATCTCTGTGTTTGTTGCGGGAGGTTTCCTCAGTTTTGGGAAGCCAGATGCACTCCTTTTTTGGGCGACGTTCCTCTAGCCTTTATTTTGAGAGGCCCGGGCAAAATTAGGGGTCTACAGCCCTAATAGCTAATGCAAAAATAAATGTAATAAGAAAGCGGTAAAAGAAGATAGGAAATGTAGGAACCTTCGAAGCAAGCTTTGTATTAATGTTCTTGGAAAATAAAGGTGCTTTTTAGCAACCTACACGCTCTACAGTGATGATCGCTCTTTCTCGCAACACTATAGGACACTTTCTAAGAACACTAAGAAACTCCGAAAATGCTTCGGAGGAGTCCTAGGAGAATAATTTGAAAGAAGTGCAGAAGGGAAAATTGCTCTGTGTGTCCTAAAGAAGGAGAATGCCCCCCTTTTACAGGAATTCGCACCTGTCAGGTCGGGACCACCGTCTCGCCAAATGAGACGGCGGTCTCGCCTTCGGCAAGTGGCGAGATGGTGGTCTCGCCATTGGCGATTGACAAGATGACTATCTTGCCAAACGAGATGGCGGTCTCGCCCTTAGTTGATGGCGAGACATCAGTCTCGACCCTTTAGGTGGAATTTCTTTATTTTTCCTATATAAAATTCCTTCCTATTCTAATATGGGGCCTATTGATCTATCCTAGCGACCTTTTAGGCCTTGCCCATCTTCGAATGAAAGTCTTCTGCTCTTTATTTTGAGGTCGGGCAAGATTTGGGGTTTATAGTGAGTCTACTGTAAAGGCAAAACTTCATATTCATCCTCAGAAAGTCATTTGCCTACGCATAGGCAAGACCTGACAAGCAAGAGATAGCATCCCCAGAAGGGAATATCAGCCTAGTCAGAGGCAAAACAAATGCTGTCAAAAGCCTTCACCTCTATTTGAAACATCTGCCTACTCAAAAGCACCATCAACAAATCCTCAAATGGATATCCGCCTACAAAAGAGGCACCATCAAAACCAATAAATCCTCAGTGAATTCCTGCCTACTTCAGAGGCATTTAACAGAGAATCCCAAGTGATGAACAAGCTGGATGGCTATTGGAAAAATCCAAAAATCAAAGAATCACCGGCACACCGGATGACTACAAAAAGTCAAAACATTTATCAAAGCAAGAATCACTCTCCACAGAAACGGCGCATGAGCTAGAGCAGTAAGCCGCCACCACCAGTCCTACAAAGTGGATTGCACCAACCGGATGGGCGTTCATACTCATCAACCGAGGGGTCGACTACTGTAGGAAGGAGCATCCTGAGGTTCTACCACTTGTCAGCCGAGGGATCGGCTACCGTAAGAAGGAGCATCCCAAAGATACAAGCAACCGGATGGGGGTTCATACTCATTAACCGAGGGGTCGGCTACCGCAAGAAGGAGCATCCTGAGGTTCTACCACTTGTCAGCCGAGGGATTGGCTACCATAATAAGGAGCATCCCAAAGCTACAAGCAATCAGATGGGGGTTCATACTCATCAACCGAGGGGTCGGCTACCGCAAGAAGGAGCATCCTGAGGTTCTACCACTTGTCAACCAATGGGGTTGGCTACTGCAAGAAGGAGCATCCCGGAGGTTCACACCTTTTTGTCCAAAGGGGTCGGTTACCGCATGAAGGAGCATCCCAGAGGCACACACACACATTTATCATCTAGAGGGTCGGCTACTGCAAGAAGGAGCATCCGAAGGACGACTGGGAAAGAGGGTTAACTCCTTCACTTGCCAACCGATCTCGTTGGCATATTAAGCCAATGGTCGATTAGTCAAGTGAAGGGGGGGCAGCTGTAGACCCCAAATCTTGCCCCGCCTCAAAATAAAGAGTAGAATACTTTGGTTCGAAGATGGGCAAGGCCTAAAAGGTCCCTATGATTGATCAATAGGCCCCATATTAGAATAGCAAGGATTTTTATACAAGAAAAATAAGAAATTCTACCCAAAGGGTCGAGACCGCCGTCTCGTTTGGCGAGACGGCTGTCTCGCCACTTGCCAAAGGCGAGACCGCCATCCCGTTTGGCGAGACGGCAGTCCCGACCTGACAAGTGCAAATTCTTATAAAAGGGGGGGGGGGGACTTTCTCACTCTTTTCACACACTTCTACCACTTTCTCTACGATACTACCCTCAAATTACTCTCCTAGGACCCCTATGAAGCATTTCCAGAGTTTCTTAGAGTTCTTAGAAAGTGTTCTATAGTACTGCGAGAAAGAGCGATCATCATTGTAGAGTGTGGGGATTGCCAAAAAGCACCCTCTTTCAAGAACATACTATAAAAGCTTGCTTCGAAGGTTTCTATATACTCTTTTCTCTATTTTATTGCTTTTTAGATAATATCATTGTGCACTAGTCATTTAGGGCCATGTAGTCAATAACTTAATTTCCGCAATGAATAAATAAGGGTAAAAGCACAATTTTAGAGTTATTATTTCTTTATAAAAAACGGTCCATCATAGGGAACCTGAAAGGGGCATCGTAGGGAAGCTAATACCTTCCCTACACGTAACTAACTCCCTTACCTAACTTTGGTTGTAATGACCAAAGTTGGTTTTTCTTTAAAAAACCACTGCCTTTTTTTTCCTTTCCCAATGTTTGTTGTTTTAGACCATAAAGAGATTTCTTTAATTTAAAGACATGATCAGGATATTTAAAATCTTCAAACCCTGAAGGCTGTTATACATAAACATCTTCTTTAATAAAGCCATTTAGAAAATCACTTTTGGCACTTTTGGCATCTTCTTTAAAGAAGAACTTTCTTTTACCTTTCCCTTACCTTTGAAAGGTTGCTTGCCTTTTACTTTCATGAATTTTGTAAAATTCTTAATCATAAGAATCAAGTTTTCATCTTCCTCATTTTCTGAGTCTTCTTCCTCCTTATTTTTGTTCTTGGAAACCTCAGTTTTGAAGGCTAGGTTTCTCTTTTGATGTTGGCCTTCTTCATCATTTAGCCTTCCTAATTCAAGTTCGTGCTGTCTCAACTTTCCAAAGAGGGTTGTCATGGTCATTGATGCAAGATTTTGTGACTCCATGATAGCAGTCACCTTTGGTTACCATTTCTTGTCTAAAGATTTCAAAATTTTAACATTTAACTCGTCAGTATCAAAACTCTTACCAAGTCCGGTGAGATGTAAAAAATAATGATCATCGCTTTCAAGATGCTTATCAACTGAACTAATCTTTAAAAAAGCAAGGTTTTCGTAAAAGGGTTCTATGTAGTCGCCACCAATGTTTTCACCATAAACATTGGAAAAGGGTAAAAAGGCGTTGATTTTAAGAAAAACCAAACTTGACCATTATAACCAGATTCGAGTAAGGGATAGTTACATGTGGGGAAGGTATTAGCACCCCCACAACGCCCCTTGCGGGTTCCCTATGACAGATTAATTCATAAAATAAAGATTATAAGAGATTAATCTATTACCCTATTTTTTTACCCGATATTAAAATGATTATTTACATGATCCTATTTCTATTGCACATAGGAAAGCAATAAATAAAACGACAAGTAAAGCAATAAAAGAGAAGAGTAGTGAAAAGAACCTCCAAAGCAAGATTTTATAGAAATCTTCAACTTTGAGGATGCTTTTTGGCTATCCTCTCGCATTACAGGGACTCACCTTTCCCGAATACAAGAAAAGTTTAAAACTATCAATTGTCGGATATCTCAGAAAGAGATTTCCTTAACTGATTGTTACCTTATAGGCAATCGAAAAGATCATTCGAGTAGTATAAGTGTATAGAAGAGTAGAAAGAAGTGAATTTGTGTGTAAAAGTTGCAAATGAGACCCCTATTTATAGCTGGATGTTGTCAAGACGCCGGGACGGTCGTCCCAGGCCCTGTCAGGTGGAACGATTGTCTAGACATTCGGGACGGTTGTCCCAAGTGCAAAAATAGGTTGGGACGACCGTCTAGGAAGTGGGACGACCGTCCCAAGTATAAAAATGGGTTGGGACGATTGTCTGAGAATTAGGACGATCGTCCCAAGTGTTTTTCCAAATTCTGGTTTTTTATTTCTTCAGAAAAACTCTCCTTTCTTTAAACGAAAGTCGGTTGATGTTGCTAGGTTCCCAACGGAGCTTTACCCATCTTCAGAATGGAAGTCATCTGATCTTTATTGTAATGTTGGGCAAGATTTGGGGTCTACAACTGCCCCCCCGCTCTCACCTGGCTAACTGGCTGTTGGTTCAATATGCCTATGAGACTGGTTGGCAAGTGAAGGAGTTAACCCTCTTGCCCGGTCATCCTTCAGATGCTCCTTTGCTGTAGTCGTTGATCCTCTAGATGATGAATAATTTGATAGGTATGAACCCCTATTTGGTTTGATGAGTACTAACCCCCATCAGGTTTGAACCCCCTTTTGTAAGAATCTTGTGAGTACCAACCCCCACCAGGTCCGAATCCCCTTTTGTAAGACCCTCACGGTTGATAAGCCCCCTTTTGTATGGTTTATCAGGTATGAACCCCCTTTTATAAGGTTCTGTTGGTTGAGAAGTCCCCTTTTGTAAGACTCTCGTTGTCGATAAGTCCTTTTGTAAGACTTGATCTGGTTTCAAACCCCCTTTTGTAAGGCTCTACTGGTCGAGAAGTCCCCTTTTGTAAGACTCTCTTAGTTGATAATCTTGAAACCGTAGGACGCTTTTTTTGTAGTTGATCCCTTGGCTGATGAGTACGAACCCTCATTTGGTTTTGAGTCCTTTCTTCTGGACTGAAAGTGTGCTGGCGGCTTACTGCTTTCTGGTTATGCGTCGACTCCATGGGGAGTAATTGTTGTTTTGAAAGTATTTTTCTGACTTTTCTGGTATAGTCATCTGGCTTGCCGGGGATTCTTTGTTTTTTTTTTTGGCTTTTTCTATAGCCATCCAACT
This sequence comes from Sphenostylis stenocarpa, assembly GCA_963425845.1. Lineage (NCBI taxonomy): Eukaryota > Viridiplantae > Streptophyta > Magnoliopsida > Fabales > Fabaceae > Sphenostylis > Sphenostylis stenocarpa. The sequence goes on from OY731404.1 coordinate 62,497,356, forward strand.
TGCTATTTGTTGGGGATTTTTGCTGATTTTGGATTTTCCAATAGTCGTCCAGCTTGTTGGTTGCTGGGGATTCTTGATTTTGGGCTTTTTCTATAGCCGTCCAACTCGTTGATTGTCGGGGATTCTTGATGATTGCCTCTTGATCTAGCAGGAATCCGCTAGGGATTTGTTGATTTTTGTTGATTGTGCCTCTTGTTTAGGCAGATGCTTCAATAGTGGTGAAGACTTTATGCTTGCGTTGTTTTTACCTCTGGATAGGTTAATGTCCCTTTCTGGGGATATTGGCTCTTTGCTTGCCAGATCTTGCCTATGCATTCCACTGGGGATATCCATATTGAGTGATATAGGTAAATGACTCCCTGAGGATATGAATTTGTAGTTTGTCTTTGCAGTAGGCTCATTGGGGATGATTTTTTTCTTTTTCGTGATCCACTAGGGGAATTTATTGTCTTCCCGAGGATCTAATTTCTTGATTTTCCCTCTGAGGGAAATGGAGTTTTCTGATTCCTTATTGTCTGCTGGTAGTATGAGCTGGCTTTGCCGACACTCTTATTCTGCTGAGAAATGAGAATTTTTTGGTTTTCTTCTTTGTAGATTTTCTAAGATGATCCACTTGGGGATTTTTATTCGGCCTTTTCTGTCATGACCTTTTTTTTTTTTGGGCATCCGTTGGGGGATGAAAGATTTTCTTCTTTTTCTTTTTTCGCTGAAATCCTGAGGATATGGAGATTTTGAATCCGTAATTGCTTTGGTGGACTTTTGAAGTCCTTATTCTCCTTTGGGAAACATGGCGGAGACTCTGGATGAGTATGCTTGATGACTCATGTGATGGCGATGCTGAGCCATGAAGTAATATTTTTGTTTTGCCTTCGGAATAGGCAAGGATCCACTTGGGGATAATCAAGCCTTTCCTTTGGCTTTTTCTTTGTTGTGCCTTCTTTTTTTAGTGGAAGGAGGAAATGTTGGAGCTTTGGATTTCTTGAGGCTTTTATTTTTGTTGGAGTGATTTTGAAGATAACCTGCCTCTCTTTTCTTGAGGGAACCTATATTTGGAGACTGGGTTATGGCACCTCTTGTTTTCAATCACAAATATGGAGTATGATCTCCTTATATCATGATTATTGTTTTTTCTTGAAAGAAAATTTATTTTTCCTTGATTTTGACAAAGTCGTTTTGTGCAACTACTTTGTCTGTGGATGCTATAAATGTAATCTATTCATTTATTCGTTTTTGATGCATTTAGAAAAGCGATCAGCATTCTCCTGCTGGGTGAATATGTCGATGGGCTCCTCTTCTATGATTTTGCTGGCGAGCCCCTCTTTTATTCATCTTTTGATTTTAGCCCTATCTTTTGGCCAGATCGCCCTTTATGGGTTTTTGATCTAGCGGGATGCCTTAATTTTTGCCTAGAATATCTTAGGGGGCTTTTGCCTTATCTTTTACCTAGACCATTCTTTTAGGTTTATTGGTCTAGCAGGCTACCCTAATCTTTACCTAAGAATATCTTAGCAAGCATTTATTCTTTTATTTCTTATTTTTGATGCTTCCCTTTTTAATATGCATGTTTGATCTTTTGATTAGAGGCCTTTGCGCACATTTATGATTTATCAATAAAGAGGCATTTCCATAATATTTGGTCAAGAGAAAGGAAATAAAAGAGAATTTTATTGATATATGAGCAAAAGTTTGTTTCTTTTACAGAAGGATTATAAAAGGTATTTAGAAGAATGGTTGGTCAGGGCTAATTGTACTATATAGGCTCAAACAATCATGTCTATGATATCTGCCCCGCTGGTTCTCCTAACTTCTTTAGTTGAGATGCTTGAGCTCAGAGTGAAGACTATGCAGACTACCTGCTTCTGGAAGAACGTTACCGTAACCACCTTTCAGTTTTCGGCTAAAGTAACCATTACTCTCTTTTTTTTTTTATTCTTTTATTACCTCTACTTTTTGCTTAGGACGTATCTTAGCGAGGAGTATGGACCCTGACTTTTGCCCAAGGATGCCCTTTGCGGGTTTTAATTCATGACGAGTCTAGAGCAATGTCTTCAAGCATAATACTTCTTCATCGCGTCAGAGTTGATTGGGTGTCGAAGTTCCTCTCCGTCCATGCTAGTGAGGATAAGAGCTCCTTCTTAAAAATCTCGTTTGATCATAAAGGGTCCTTCATAGTTTGCTGCCCATTTTTCAATCTTATCCTTCTAGGCCGGAAGCGATTTCTTTATCACTAGATCCCCTTCATGGTAAGTATGAGGGTTGACCATTTTATCATAAGCCCTTTTGATCTTCTTTTGATAGGCTTGTCCATGACATACAACATTCAAACATTTTTCTTCAATTAGGTTTAACTGGTCGTACCGGCTTTGAACCCATTCAGCTTCTATCAACTTTGCTTCCATTATAACTCACATGGAAGGTATTTTGACATCTACGGGAAATACGACCTCCATTCCATATACGAGGGAAAATAGAGTAGCTCCTGTGGAGATCCGTACAGACGTTCGATAACCGTGAAGGGAAAAGGGCAATATTTCATGCCAATCTTTATAGGTTTTGACCATCTTTTGGACGATCTTCTTTATGTTCTTATTGGCTACCTCTACTGCACCATTCATCTTAGGTTGATAAGGAGAGGAATTATGATGTTCAATTTTGAAAACCCGACATAGTTCTTCCATCATCTTATTGTTCAAATTGGTCCCATTATCAGTAATAAGACTGTCGCTACCGTCCGTTCTGATGTCTCGGGACGTTAGGAACGTTTATGCGAGTATTTGCGATAAGATGATTTAGACTCGCGTTTTTGCAAAATTGTGATCATCGCTTTCAAGATGCTCATCAACTGAACTAATCTTTAATAAAAGCGAGGTTTTTGTAAAAAAAGGTTTTATGGAGTCACCACCAATGATTTTACCATAAACATTGGAAAAAGTATAAAAGGCGTTGATTTTAAGAAAAACCAAACTTGGTCATTATAACCAGAGTTAGGTAAGGGAGTTAGTTACGTGTGAGGAAGGTATTAGCACCCCCCACAATGCCTCTTGCGGGTTCCCTATGACGGATTAATTCATAAAATAACGATTATGAGAAATTATGCTATTACCCTATTTATTATGTGATATTAAAAATTATTATCTACATGATCCTATCTCTATTGCATATAGGAATATAATAAATAAAGCAATAAAAGAGAAGAGTAGTGAAAAGAACCTCCGAAGCAAGCTTTTATAGAAATCTTCAACTCTGAGGATGATTTTTGGCAATCCTCTCACACTACAGGGACTCTCCTCTCCCAAATAGAAGAAAAGCTTTAAACTATCGAATGCTGGATATCTCAAAAAGATATTTCCTTAACTGATTGTTACCTTATAGGCAATCAGAAGGCTCATTTGAGTACTAGAAGTATAGCGAGAAGTGACTGTGAGTCCAGGTGTGTGAAAAAGCTGCAAATGAGGCTCCTATTTATAGTTTTCGTAGTGTCAGGATGCTGGGACGACCGTCCCAACTTCTGTCAGGTGGGACGGTCGTCTGGACATTCAGGACGATCGTCCCAAGTGCAAAAATGGGTTGGGACGGCCATCCCAATGTGTAAAATTGGTTGGGATGCAAGTCTGGCCTTTGGGACTTGCGTCTCAGTGCTGAAAACTCACTTGGGACAGCCATTTGGAATGTTGGACGACCATCCCAAGTATTTCTTCATATTTTTCACTTTTTATTTCTTCAGAAAAACTCTCCTTTCCTTGGACGGAAGCCGGTTGATGTTGCTAAGTACCCAACGGAGCTTTACCCATCTTCAGAATGGAAGTCTTCTGATCTTTATTGAGAAGTCGGGCAAGATTTGGGGTCTACAGCTACCCCCCGCCCCCCACTTCATCTGACTAACTGGTTGTTGGCTCAATATTCCTATGAGATCAATTGGCAGGTGAAGGAGTTAACCTTTTTTCCCAATCATCCTTCGGATGCTCCTTTACTATAGTCGATGATCCTCTGGATGATGAATATTTTGATAGGTACTAACCCCTATCTGGTTACTCCACAAGATGTTCTCTCTGATCTCGTGATTGATGAGTACGAACGTCCATCTCGTTATTCCACAAGATGTTCTCTCAGACCTCAAGGTTGATGAGTACGAACCCCCATCTCGTTATTCCACAAGATGTTCTCTCCCACCTCTTGGTTGATGAGTACGAACCACCATCTTGTTATTCCACAAGATGTTCTCTCCCACCTCGTGATTGATGAGTACGAACCCCCATCTGGTTATTCCACAAGATGTTCTCTTCGACCTCGTGGTTGATGAGTACGAACTCCCATCTGGTTATTTTACAAGATGTTCTCTCCGACCTCGTGGTTTATGAGAACGAACCCCCATCTGGTTATTGCAATGTCCGTCCACAGGATGTTCTCTCCGACCCCGTGGTTGGTTTGCTCGTAGATTGTTCTCTCTTACTCTATGGCTGATGAGTTGTCCGCAAGATGCTCCCTCCGATCATGTGGTTAATGAGTACAAACCCTCATCCAGTTTTGAGTCCTTCATTCTGGACTGCAAATGTGTTGGCGGCTTACTGCTTTTTGATCATGCGCCGACTCCATGGGGAGTAGCTCTTTGTTTTGAGAATTTGTTTTTGACTTTTCTGGGTAGTCATCCGGTTTTGCCAAGGATTCTTTATTTTTGGGTTTTTTCTATAGCCATCCAGCTTGCCAATTGCTAGGGATTTTTGCTATTTTTTGTATTTTTCCAATGGTCGTCCAGCTTGTCAATTGCTGGGGATTCTTGATTTTTAGCTTTTTCTATAGCAATCTGACTCATTGGTTGTCGGGGATTTTTGATGTTTGCCTCTTGATCTAAGCAGGAATCCACTGAGGATTTGTTGATTTCTATTGATTGTGCCTCTTGATTAGGCAGATGCTTCAATAGCGGTGAAGACTTTATGCTTGCTTGCTCTATTTTTACCTCTGGATAGGTTGATGTCCCTTTCTGGGAATATTGGCTCTTGCTTTCCAGTTCTTGCCTATGCATTCCACTGAGAATATTCATATTGGGCGATATAGGCAAATGACTTCCTGAGGATATGAATTTGTAGTTTACCTTTGCAGTAGGCTCACTAGGGATGATTTTTCTCTTTTTGGTGACCCACCGGGGAATTTACTGTCTTCCCGAGGATCTAATTTTGATTTGCCCCCTAGGGGAATGGAGTTTTCGTCTCCTTATTGTCTGCTGATAGTATGAACTGGCTTTGTCGACACTCTTATTCCGCTAGGGAATGGGAATTTTTTATTTTCTTTTTTGTACATTTTCTAGGATGATCCGCTTGGGGATTTTTATTTGGCCTTTTCTGTCGTGGCCTTTTCTTCTTTTTGGATATCCACTGGGGGATGAATGATTTTCTTCTTTTCCTTTTTGTTGAAATCCTGGGGGTGTGGAGATTCTGATTCCATAATTGCTTTGGTGGACTTTTGAAGTCCTTATTCTCCTTTGGGAAATGTGGCGGAGACTTTGGATGAGTATGCTTGATGACTCAGGTGATGGCGTTGCTGAGCTGAGAAGTAATATTTTTGTGTTGTCTTCAAAATAGGCAAGAATATGCTTGGGGATGACCAAGCCTTTCCTTTGGCTTTTTCTTTATCGTGCCTTCTTCTTTCTTGGAGTGGAAGGAGGAATAGCTGGAGCTTTGGGTTTCTTGAAGCTCTTTATTTTTGCTGGGGTGGTTTTGAAGATACCTTACCTCTCTTTTCTTGAGGGAACTTTTATTTGGAGACTTGGTTATGACACATACTGTTTTCAATCACAAGTATGAAATCTAGCCTGATTATTATTTTTATTTAAAGAAATTCATTTTTTCATGATTTTCACAAAGTTGTTTTGTGCAACTGCTTTGTGTGCAGATACCCTAAATGAAATATATTTGTCTATTTGATGCATTTAGAAAAGTGACCAGCATTCTCCAGTTGGATTCTCAAGAATATGCCAATGGGCTGCTCTTTTATGACCATGCTAATGGGGCCCCTCCTTTTATTTATCTTTTAGTTTTAACCCTATCTTTTACCTAGACTGCCCTTTACGGGTTTTCATTCTAGCGAGCTACCTTAATTTTTGCGTAGAATATCTTAGGGGGCTTTTGCCTTAACTTTTGCCTAGACCATTCTTTTGGGGTTTTCGGTCTAGCAGGCTACCCCGATCTTTACCCAAGAATATCCTAGCAGGCATTTATTCTTTTAAATGCTTCCCTTTTTTTTTAGATGCATGTTTGATCTTTAATTAAAATCCTTTGCGTACATTTATGATTTATCAATAAAGAGACATTTTCATAACATTTGGTCAAGAGAAAGGAAATGAAGGGGAATTTTATTGATAAATGAGCAAAAGTTCATTTCTTTTATAGAAGGAATACAAAAGGTATTTAGAAGAATGGCTAGCTAGGCTTGGCTATATTGTATAAGCTCAAACAGTCATGTCTATGATATCTGCCCCCTGGTTCTCCTAATTGCTTCAGTTGAGATGCTCGAGCTCAGAGTAAAGACCATGCAGATTGCTTGCTTCTAGAAAAACGTTAACTTAGCCGCCTTTCGGTTTTCGACTAAGGTAACCATTGCTCTTAGTTTTTTGTTTTTTTTTACCTCTACTTTTTGCCTAGGGCGTGTCCTAGCGAGGAATATGGACCCTATCTTTTTCCCAGGGATTCCCTTTGCGGGTTTTCATTCTTAACGGGTCTTGAGCAATGTCTTTAATCATAATATTTCTTCACCACATCAGAGTTAATTGGGTGTTGAAGTTCTTGTCCGTCCATCAGTAAGGATAAGAGCTCCTCCTGAGAAAGCTCGTTTGACCATAAAAGGGTCTTTCATAGTTTGCTTCCCATTTTCCAATCTTATCTTTCTGGGCCGACAACAATTTCTTTATCACCAGATCCCTTTCATGGTAAGTATGAGGGTTGACCTTTTTGTCATAAGCCCTTTTGATCTTCTTTTGATAGGCTTGTCCATGACATATAGCATTCAACCGTTTTTCTTCCATTAGGTTTAGCTGGTCGTATCGGCTTTGAACCCATTTAGTTTTTGTCAACTTTGCTTCCATTATAACTCGCAGGGAAGGTATTTTGACCTCTAGGGGAAGTACGACCTCCATTCCGTATACGAGGGAAAATGGAGTAGCTCCTATGGAGGACCATATAGACGTCTAATATTCGTGAAGGGCAAAGGGAAATATTTCATGCCAATCACTATAGGTTTTGACCATCTTTTGGACGATCTTCTTGATGTTCTTATTGGTTGCCTCTACTGCACCATTCATCTTAGGTCGATAAGGAGAGGAATTATGATGCTGGATTTTGAATTCCTGGCATGGTTCCTCCATCATCTTATTGTTCAGATTGGTCCCATTATCAGTAATGAGACGATGAGGGATGTCGTATCGACATATAATATTTCTCTTAACGAAGGTAGTCACCACCTTTTTGGTCACATGCGCATAAGATGTAGCTTCCACCCATTTAGTAAAATCATCAATGGCCACCAAAATGAAGCGATGACCATTAGACACTTTGGGTTCGATGGGTCCAATAACATCCATGCCCCACATAGCGAATGGATAAGGTATTGCCATAACATTGAGAGGTACTGGTGGGACATGAACATTGTCAGCATATACTTGGCCCTTGTGACATCTTTTAGCGTACTAATGACATTCGCCTTCCATTGTGGACCAGAAGTATCCTGCTCTGAGGATTTTCCTAGCAATGACATGCCCTGGCATGAGTCCCAAAGATTCCCTCATGGATTTCTCTAATCAAGCTTTGAGCTTCTTCATGATCCACGCATCTCAACAAAATGGAATCAAAATTCTTTAAAGGGTTTCTCCAATCATTGTAAACCCCACGACCCTTTTCCAAATGGTCCTTTTATCATTATCACTGATTCCCTCGGGATATTCACCTTTCATGAGGTATCACTTGATATCATGATACCAAGGGGATTTATCTTCCTCACTGTTTGTTGTCATGCAAAAGGCTTGTTTATCATATCTTCTGATATGAATAATTGGCATTTCATGTTCTTTATCTAATGGAAACATAGATGACAGAGTAGCGAGGGCATCTGCCATTTGGTTATCTTCCCGAGGGACGTACTCGAAACTGACACTTTCCATCCTCAAAGTCATATTATGAATGTACTCTAGATACAAGATTAATTTTGAATTCCTGGTTTCCCATTCACCCTTGAGCTAGTAGATGACAAGGGATGAGTCATCGAATATCTTGAGTTTGGTTACCCCGTTATCTAGAGCTTCTTGGATACACAAAGTGCAGACTTCATATTCGGTCATATTGTTTGTGCAATCAAAGTTCAGCCTGGTTGTTACCGGGATGTACTTATTTTAAGGAGATATTAAGACAACTCAAATCCCATGTCCAAGCATGTTTGAGGTTCCATCGAATAACATAATCCACACATTATCTTCGGGTTCTTCGTGTTGGATGTGCATTATATGCTCATCTGGAAAGTCATCTTGTAGGGATTGATATTCATCTGTTGATCCGTGTGCTAGGTAGTCTGCTAAAGGACTACCTTTGATAGCTTTTTGGGTGACATGGACGATGTTGAATTCCGATAGGAGTACTTGCCACCTGGCTATCCTTTCGGTCGAGATAGGTTTTTCAAATAGATATTTGATTGGATCCATTTTGGAAACCAACCAAGTCGTGTGTCTAACCATATATTGTCGAAGACGTTGAGTTGCCCACACCAATGAACAACATGTTTTTTAAGTGGTGTATAATGGGTCTCATAGTCTAGAAATTTCTTATTGAGGTAATATATAACTTACTCTTTCTTTCCTGTATTATCTTGTTGATCGAGCACACATCCCATAGACACATTGAGTACTGATAGATAAAGGATCAGATGATTTCCTTCAATGGGCAGTACCAATACTGGTGGATTGGTCAAGCACATCTTAATCTTTTCAAATGCTTGTTGACACTCATTATTCCAAACTGTCGGTTGATTCTTACACAACAGCTTGAAAATGGGTGTACACTTATCGGTTAATTGCGCGATGAACCGTGCAATGTCTTTTGGGCTTGCACGATTCATATCCCTATAATCCACGCACACTCTGATTTTTTCATTCTTCTTTATAATTGGCACAATGTTTGCTAGCCATTCGGGATATTTGGACACGATTAGAAAATTGGCGTCCAACTGTTTTTGCACTTCCCCCTTAATTTTCAAAGACCTTTCGGGCTTTACTCTTCTGAGCTTCTGTTTTACTAGCCGAAATCCCTCTTTTAATGGTAATCTATGTTCCATAATGCTTTCATCGATTCCCAGCATGTCATGGTAGGACCATGCGAACACATCCACATATTCTATTAATAACTTTATCAACCTTTTCCTGACGTTATTATCAATTTGGGTACCAATATTTACTTCCTTCTTATCATATCCTTGTCCCAAATCAATAGCCTCAGTTTTTTCCTGGTGGGGTTGTATCACTTGAGCTTCTTTTTCTAATAGTCTTTGCATGTCCGGGGAAATGGTCCTCTCCTCAGTGTCTGATTCAATCCATTCGCCTTCAGCTTTTGGATCATACACAAACTCCTCAATCATAGACATGACTATTTATATGGTTCTATTTTAAGTTTAGATTTTATTAATTATGGGAAAATAATGAGAGAAAAGAATAAAAAGAATATGAATATTATGAAGAATGCCTCATTGTATTAATTAAAGGTAAATATGTACAAAGCCCTTTTAATAAAAAACCCTCGTGGCCACGGGCAGAGATCACGAGAGATACATCGTAAGTTTTTATATGTTTTTTATGTTTTTTTTAGCCAAAAGACGCACAAAATGAGGAGCCCTAATTAGTTGGCCTTCTTTATCCCATCCCTTCACTCTGGTTGTGATAGAGGTTTGTCGTCCACCTTGGGAGTAGGAGTATCGAAGGTGATCCACCCGACATCCAATAATTCTTTGACCTTATACTTCAAGGTCAAGCAGTTGTCCACAGAATGCCCCAGAGCACCCAAATGGTAATCACATTTCTCATTTGGTTTATACCATTTTGGGTAGGGTGGGTCTATCTTTTTTGGAGGAACGCATACTAGGATCTTGACGTCTAGCAACTTTGGCAACAAACTCCTGTAGGAGGTTGGGATAGGAGTAAATTTCTTCTCCTGTTTGCGTGACTTAGTCTGTTGCGAAGAGGAAGAAGGAGTAGTAAAATTGATAGTGTTTACGACTCCCTCCTTCTTCTTGCTGAAGGACTTTTTAAATGTTCCGGTAGAAGAGGAAGGTTGTGCAATCCTTCCACTTTTTAGTCCTTATTCCACTCTTTCTCCTATGGTAACCACGTCTGTAAAGAGTGTTGACGTGTTCCCTATCATTATCGTAATAGGAACCATTTAAGGAATTGATAAACATGGACGTGGTTTCCTTGTCTGATAGAGGGGGCTCTACTTGGGCGACCAGCTCCCTCCACCGCTAGGCGTATGCCTTAAAGGACTCGTCATTCTTCTTGCTCAGCGCTTGTAGATCTGACCTATCTAGGGTCAGGTCGATGTTATTTTTATAGTGACGGAGGAAGGCATCTGCCAGCTGTCTCCAAGTTTGGACTTGTCCTCCTTCTAATTGCATATACCAATTTAGAGTTGAATCAGTCAAGCTCTCCTGAAAATAATGGATCAAGAGCTTCTCATTATCAGCATATGCAGCCATCTTACGGTAGTACATCATAAGATGATTCTTAGGACAAGTCATTCCCATGTACTTTGGGAAGTCTGGAGTCTTGAACTTATGAGGGAATTGAATATTTTTAACAAGGCACACGTCAACCGCCTCTTTAACGTCAAAATTATGCCCTTCTATGGCCCTTAGCCTCTCTTCGAGGACAGTAATTTGTTGCTTTGACACTTCAGGAGTATTGATATGTATTGCTCTCCTGTCAGATTGGACATGAACTCCCTGTTCATGTTCAAAGATGGGTTCCTCTTCTTCCTCATGGTGAGAGGCATGTTCACTTTGAGGGCCCTCCCATGTGCCAACATAACCGATTGTATCTACCACCCACTCCCTAAGGTTATTCACTCTTGCCCCCGGATATAGAGGGACTATTGTGTGCAAGGGCTTTTGTGTACAGTTTGTATTTCAACCAATTGCATAAAGTAATCATACAGTAGTTATCGAAGCCATACAATAAAACATGTTATTAATACAAGGAAGGGGAAAGGCGTAATTTCAAATCTCTATTTTGTTTGAATTTATCCATCACTAAATGGGATTAACTCTTTAGCTTGCCCAGTGGAGTCGCCATCTGTCGCTGCCGTCTGCTCCAACATCTTGGGACGTTACAAACGTTTATGTGAACGATTGCGATAAGATGGTTTAGACTTGTGTTTTTGTAAAAATGTGATCATTGCTTTCAAGATGCTCATCAACTGAACTAATCTTTAATAAAAGTGAGGTTTTCGTAAAAAAAAAGGTTATATGGAGTCGCCACCAATGTTTTAACCATAAACATTGGAAAAAGGATAAAAAGGCGTTGATTTTAAGAAAAACCAAACTTGGCCATTATAACCAGAGTTAGGTAAGGGAGTTAGTTATGTGTAGGGAAGGTATTAGCACCCCCACAATGTCCCTTGCGGGTTCCCTATGACAGATTAATTCATAAAATAACGATTATGAGAAATTACGTTATTACCCTATTTATTATGCGATATTAAAAATGATTATCTACATGATCCTATCCCTATTGCATATAGGAATACACTAAATAAAGCAATAAAAGAGAAGAGTAGTGAAAAGAACATCTGAAGCAAGCTTTTATAGAAATTTTCAACTCTGAGGATGCTTTTTGGCTATCCTCTCGCATTATAGGGGTTCTCCTCTCCCGAATACAAGAAAAGCTTTAAACTATCTGTCGTCGCCGTCGAAAGAGGCGGTCGGAGCGACCCGATGGTTCCAACTTTCCGTTTTTCGTGTTTAATTATGGGTGAGGTTACAACGCCTTTAGGTTGTCCGATAACAGGGTTGAACCTAAGGGCGAGGTTTTCGAAAGGGTGTTCTTAGATCATCCGATAACCAGGCTGACCTAAGAACAAATTTGAAAGGGTTCTTATGGAGTCGCCACCGATTTTTTTACCAGAAACATCGAAAAAGGAAGGAAAAAGGTGTTGTTTTTTAAGAAAAAACAACTTTGGTCGTTAAAACCAGAGTTGGGTAAGGGAGTTAGTTACATGTAAGGGAGGTATTAGCTCCATTACGACGCCTGTAGACCCCATATCTTGTTCGGCCTCAAAATAAGAGCAGAAGACCTCCTATTCGAAGATGGACGAAGCATAAAAAGACACTAGGAGAGACTATTAGGCCCCATGTTAGAGTAGGAAGGATTTTCTGTATAAAAATAAGGATTTTCGCCTTCAGGAGTCGAGACCGTCGTCTCGCTTTTCGGGACCGCCGTCTCGCCATTGATGCAAGTCGAGACCATCGTCTCGTTTGGCGAGACGACCGTCTCGCCACTTGCCAATGGCGAGACCCCCCTCCCGTTTGGCGAGAAGGCCTTCTCATCACTTGAAAAGTTGATACCGCCGTCCCGAATGGCAAGACGACCATCTTGACCTTGCCAGTCGAGACCGCCGTCTCGACCTGACAGGCGCGAATCCCTATAAATAGTGAGCGCTCCCCCCCTCATTTCACAGAGTTCTTCCACTTCCCCTTCTACACTTTCTCCAAATTCTCCTCCTAGAGTCCCTCCGAAGCATTTCCGGAGTTTCTGGGTGTCTTAGAGAGCTTTTTATAGCAATTCGAGAGCGATTTTCGGTGTTGTAAGAGCGAAAGGGCTGCCAAAAACGCACCCTATTTTCAAGGGAATTAATCAAAAAGCTTGCTTCAGAGGTTTCTTCACTCTCTCCCTCTCTTTTACTGTCTTTTTATTCATAATTAAATTGCGTAATAGATATTAGGGCCATGTAGTCATCATTTTAATTCAGCGAATAAAAGGGTAAAAGCGTCTTTTCAAAAGTTTATTTATAAAATAACTGGCCTATCATAGGGAACCCGAAAGGGGCGTCGTAAGGGAACTAATACTTCCCTTACATGTAACTAACTCCTTTACCCAACTCTGGTTTTAACGACCAAAGTTGGTTTTCAAAAAACCAATGCCTTTTCTCTCCTTTTTCGATGTTTCCGGTAAAAACATCGGTGGCGACTCCATAAGAACCCTTTCAAATTAGTTCTTAGGTCAGCCCGGTTATCGGATGATCTAAGAACACCCTTTCGAAAACCTCGCCCTTAGGTTCAGCCCGGTTATCGGACAACCTAAAGGCGTTGTAACACCACCCATAAAAACGCCAAAAATGGAAATTTGGAACCATCGCGTCGCTCTGACCGCCTTTTTTTGATGGCGGCGACAGATGGTGACTCCACTGGGGAAGCCTAGAGAGTTGATCCCATTTAGTGATGGGCCAGTTTAATAAATAAACTAAGAAATTTTGCTTTTACCCTACCTTGTATTATAACATGTTTAATTGCTTGGTTTTAATAACTGTTGTTTGTTTATTTTACGCAATTGTTTGAAATAAAAAACAGTAGACAAACCTTTGCACACAAAAGTTCCCTCTATACCCGGGGGCAAGTGAGAAATACATAGGGAGTGGGTAGCAGGTACGGTTCGCCGTAGTGATGGCCCTGAGCCCACCGGTGTGATCGAAAACCACCACTCAAGGTGATAACCTTCCTCTTTTAGCACAAAAACTGACTATGGCCTTAGTGCTAAGCATGGTCAGAAGGCTGGGGAGTGGGGACCCTATAATGGGGGCACCTTGGGGGCCTAAGCCTTGGTGAGAACAGTTAGAACCTAACTTTGCCAACGCACTTTTCTGCAGGAAAACCCTACCTCATGATTAAAATGACTCCTCATGTGTTCGCGGATGACTGAATTGTATGTGCATTTGTTTGTTGCATTTGATTGCATAGCATAACCAAACAATAGAAAAATCACAGAAAAATATTTTTTTTACAATAAACACCCTTATCTCGAACAATTTGCCTTTTAGCTAGCCTGATTTCAGGTTCTTTGTAAGCTAAGTAGCCACGTAGTCCGACAGAAGAGATAAGGGACGCTAATATTATTCTTTCGTAAATAAAACCATTTTATCTCGGACAGTCTGCCTTTTAGCTAGCCTGGTTTCACGTTCTTTGTAAACTAAGTAGTCACGCAGTCTGACAGAAGAGATAAAAGGCTCTCAAACAAAATAAAATAAAGAAAATATACAAAAGTAAATAATAAATAAAAGAATTTTGACAAAGTCGTATCATGCATATCACAACATTTCATAAGTGGAAGAACCATGAGAGAAAGTAAATGCATAAGTGTCGCTGCCGTCAAAACGAGGGCGGTCGAAGCGACGCGATGGTTTTTTCGACTTTTCGTTTTTCGTGTTTTGGTGTGGTACAACGCCTTTTGGTTGTCTGATAACCGGGCTGAACCTAGAGGCGAGGTTTTCGAAAGGGCGCTCTTGGATTGTCCGATAACCGAGCTAATCCAAGAGCTAGTTTTGGAGGGTTCTGGGGAGTCGCCACCGACGTTTTTACCAGAAACATCAGAAAAGGATTTAAAAGGCGTTGGTTTTCGAAAAACCAACTTTGGTCATTGGAACCAGAGTTGGGTAAGGGAGTTAGTTACGCGTAAAGGAACTGTTAGTTTCTTTACGACGCCCCTTTCGGGTTCCCTATGATAGGCTAGCTACTTTGGATGAATAAATAAACCGAAAAATACGCTTTTACCCTTTATTTTGCGGAATTTAAAGTTACGACTACATGACCCTAATCTCTACAGCATAATTGAAATTAAAGCAGTAAAAGTAGGGAGAGAGAGAGAGTAGAAACCTCCGAAGCAAGCTTTTTCTATTAACTTTTGGAAATTAGGGTGCTTTTTGGCAACCCTCCACTCTTGTACAGCGCTGGAACCTCTCAAAAACGCTATAAAAAACCTCTAAAGACACTCAGAAGCTCCGGAAATGCGTCCGAGGGATTCTAGAGAGAGAAACTAGTGATGTGACTAGAGAGAGAATGAGATAGGTGTGTGAAATGAGGGGAATGGAGGCCCTATTTATAGTGATTCGTGCCTGTAAGGTCGAGACGGGCCGTCTCGTCTGAGAAGGTTGAGACGGCGGTCTCGCCTTGCAGGAACGTCGAGACGGCGGTCTCGACAAACGAGATGGTAGTCTCGCCATCCGCGCAAGGCGAGACGACGGTCTCGAATCCGAGACAGTGGTCTCGACCTTAAAAGGCAAAAATCCTTATTTTTTGGACAAAAAAACCCTCCTATCCTAGTATGGGGCCTAATAGTCTCTCCTAATGACTTCTTAGGCTTCATCCATCTTCGAAAAGGAGATCTTCTGGTCTTTATTGCTACGCGGGGCAAGATTTGGGGTCTACAATAAGGAAAGTATGCATACGCATCATCTTAATAAATCTCTCAAAAAATAGGACTTAGGAGCGTTTTTTTGGGAAAATTAATAGGCCAAATCCCCTTTGGGTTTTTGTAATCTGATTCTTCACCTTTTTCTCTTCATTTTGATATATTGTGCATCGAAATCGGACATCTCAGTCAAAAGTTATCGCACTTTGAACCTCTGCCATCTCTTTTATCATAAAAAGTCCTTTTTTACTAGTGCATGCATAAATACATTCAGGAGTGTACACCTTCTAGATGAAATAAATAAAATTGTTTGTTTTCATCATCTCCTCAACTGTCTATTGCATTCATAATTTGTATACATTCATACATTCATCCTCACTTTAACAATAATAACATAATATAAAGAAAGGATTAGTCGATGTGCTTTCCACGAATCGGAATAAGATGAAGAGCAAACATTTTGTCATCAAGTTTTCCCCAACGGTTGACCCGCCTAAGAAGGATAATAAGCCTCAACCATCGGTCATCTGAGTAAATAAGGAAGAGGGGGCAAGGATGTCGTTACATTTGTTCACGCCTCGAATTGAATAAGGTGGTACCGTGGAGATACCAAAAACATCGCCCATTAACAAGGATATCTCCAGCATAGCCGACATTGGGGGGCAGGATTAGAAGTAGAAGAATCTACTCCCCCGAGGAGCTACAAGACAATGCTCCCAAAAATAAAGGAAAATAATAAGAAGAGGAAATTGAATAGACTTTGGATTCACGACGCTGAGGCAGTTCTTTAAAATGCTCCGCCAAAGAGACAAACTCACGGTAGGCGACAAGCTGATCACGGTTCGAGCTAAAGACGACATTCGGATAAGCAAATTGTCTGCCCTACCTTGAATGAAAGCGACCGAAGGGGACCTTTGAAATATCTTTTACCAATATGAAAAGACTTCCCCAACAATATGACGGCGACCCACATGATGAGATAATATGGATGCCGCCCAAACCAAGGGCTCATTAGAAACTCTTAAGGAATAGGGGAGCCACCAGATTTTAAAGACAATCCTTTAAAGCATTACCCTACAAAGGATCAAGCTGCATGGAGAAAAGGGAAGTCTCCCCTCCATACCTTGAATTAGATTTTCCCAAATAGAGGGGTTCAAGCGTCAAAAGCGACTTTAGTCATTAGGTGTTCTCCTTCTGATTCTTAGGGTTTGTAAATCCAATGACTATTAGAGATTACTCCTCGAGGCTAGTCTGACCCTCGAGCATTGTAGGGCACATATTTCCCTATTAATTACAAACAATGTCATTCTTACTATATGCTTCTCTTCTTGCTATTCATATCTAAACCTCATTAATAACCATGTTTAAGCAAACGTTTTCAAAACGCGTCAAAGTAATCAAATTGCACCATTGACCAAAATAAAAGTCAAATCCATCATCACTGATTGACTAGAAACACAAAATAAGGTTTCGCCTCATCATAATAAAGTCGTGTTTCGCCAATGTTGTACAAAGAGAAAAGAAAATCAAAAGAAGCCCATAGAAGCCGAAAGCCAAAAAGAAAGGGCAAGATACCCGGTAGGAAACCCACCAAATGGGGCTATGCAAAAGTTAGGATAAACCCGCTAGGAAACCCGAACAACCATAAAGGGTAGCCTAGGCAAAAATTAGGGTTACAAAATAAAGTCCGCTAGGTTTCCCAAAGCAAGAAAAAAAAGAAACCTAGACAAAAGATAGGACAAAACAAAACGCAACATCCTAGACTGAAAACCCAAAAGGCGGACTAGGGAAGTCAATCAGTCATAGCAAGCGCCATAGAATAAGACGTCACTCCATAAACAAAACGTTTTTTTAAACTAGCCTAAACACTCTAACCAACCTTGGCTAGCCGTGCTTACAAAAACCATTTTTTGTCAAAATAAAACAATTCTAAAACACAAGCCTTTGAATTAAATATCCTCTTCCTTCTCTTCTCTTGACCCTTACCACTACGGAATTCTAGTAATTAGTAGGGAAATATGGAGATAGTAATCAATAGGAGGATTGACATCCCCAAGGAAAGGGAGGGGCGCACTAACATGGCAAGTCGCTCTGCAATCAACATAATCATTCTTCGATCACGGCAAAGTCAAGACGGCGAAATCGGTACAGCCTATCCTGTCAACGAAAGCACATAACATCAGAAGCTCATCAGAAGTAAAAGCACATTTGATTAATCCTTTTGAAATATTAATTGAAGTAGCATTGTGGGATGCATATCGCGAACATTGCATGCATATGATAGGGTCCTATCTCTAAAAAAAAAAAGAAGAGAAAGGAAAAATGAAAATAAAAAAGAATAATGTCAACTAGGAGATTCTTAGGCAAAAGTTAGGCTAGCCCGCTAGATCGAAAACCCGCAAAGGACGATCTAGGCTAAAGTTAGGACATTCATAAAAAAGGAAAAAGTCTGCTAAGATATCGTAGTCAAAAATTAAGGCAGCTCACTAGACCGAAAACCCCAAAAGGGAGGTCTAGGCAAAAGGTAGGGCTAAACCAAAAAATGAATAAAAGAGAGGGGCCCTTTATCATAATCATGAAAGTCCAGCATAAGAATGTCAGTTACTTCTCTAGATGCATCAAATAAAAGAATAGATTGCATTTAGGGCATCCACACACAAGTAGTCGCACAAAATGACTTTGTCAAGATAAAAAATAAAAGAAATAAAAATTACTTCAGATAAAAAACAAAAAAAAAACGAAAAGCATTCATGCATATAAGGAGACTAGCTCCATGATTGTGATTGAAAACAGGATCACTGAGATCAACTCTCCAAATAATGCCCTCAAGAAAATAGAGCAAGTCGTCAATCAAGCGACTCATCAGAATAAGAGCTTCCGAAAATCAAAAGCTCCAGCTACCATCCTTCTACCCAAAAAAAGAAGGCACATATAAGAAGTCTTCAAACATTGCTCTCCCTTAAGAAAGAAGAGCGAGTTGTCATCATCAAATAAGCTCAGAAGAAATAAGAAGCTTCTAGAAGCCAAAGCTCCAGTCATCATTTTTCAACCCAATAAAAGAGGGCACAATCATCGGACATCATAAAAGAAAAGCCAACGGAAAGGCTTAGTTATCCCCAAGCGGATCCTTGCCTACTCCAAAGGCAACACAAAATTTACCCTGCGGCTCAACATCACCACCACATGAGTCATCAAGCACACTCACCCAAAGTCTCCGCCACATTTCCCAATGGAGAATAAAGGCTTCAAAAGCCCATCATCATCAACAGTCAAAAGAATCCAAACCATCAAGGGCTCAACAAAAGGAAAGAAGAGACAAGAAGAGAAAAGAAAAAACCTTCATCTCCAGCAGATGACAAAAAAGGTCATGACAGAGAAGGCCAAATAAAATTCCCAAGTGAAGCTCCCCAAAAAAATCTACAAAAAGAATGAATAAAAAATTCTCATCCCTCAGTAGAATAAGAGCTTCACAAGTTTAGCTCACATTAACATCAATCAAGGAGCCAAGACTCCATCCCCCTGAAAAAAATCAGATCCCCAGGAAGTCAACTAATTCCCTGGTGGATCACCAAAAAGAAAACCCTTCATCCCCAGCAGGATGCCCAAAAAGAAAAGGTCATGACAATGGAAGGCCAATAAACCCCCAAGTGGGAAATCCCCTGCAAGAAGAAAAAGTGTACGTGCATAAAAAAAATTAAAAAGTAAAAAGGCACATGCATTATCAGAAAAGAAAAAGCCAAATTTCAAAATCGCGATAAAAAAGAGATAAATCGTGGAAAAAGGCAAAATTAAACAAAAATCCTAACTTTTAGGTAAACGGAATGTCCATTCCCCAATAAGAGCATCGCAAAGCCAGCTCACACCAACATCTAACAAGGAGTCAAAACTCCATCCCCCAGGGGGCAAACCAAAAATAGATCCTCGGGAAGGCAATCAATCCCCGGTGGATCATCATAAAGAGAAAAATCATCCCAGTGAGCCTATGACAAAGGCAAAACTTCATATTCATCCTCAGAATGTCATTTGCCTACACATAGGCAAGACCTGGCAAGCAAGAGCCAGCATCCCAATAAGGGAATATCAGCCTAGTCAGAGGCAAAACAAATGCAGTCAAAAGTCTTCACTTCCAATGAAGCATCTACCTACTCAGAGGCATTACCAGAAACTCAATGGAGTATCTGTCTGCTCAGAGGCACCATCAAAATCAGCAAATTTTCAACGAATATCCACCTACTCAAGAGGCGACACCAAAATCAACAAATCTCCAGAGGATTTCTGCCTACCTAAGAGACACTCATAAAAAAAATCCCCGACAACAGCAAAGTAGGATGACCACTACCAAAGCATAAAAAACAAAGAATCCCCAGCAATCAATGAAGCTGGACGACCACCAGAAGAGCCGAAAGAATCCTCGACACACTAGAAAACTCTACCAGAAGAGCATCTCTCACAAAACATCCGGCGCATGAGCTACAGAGCAGTAAGCCGCCACCTCCAGTCCTACGAAGTGGGCTATACCAACCTGATGGGGGGTTCATACCCATCAACTCGCGCACGGAGTGTGCCTGCTCGGTGCATGAGCTACTGAGTAGTAAGCTGCCACTACCACCAGTCCTACACAGCGGACTGTACCAGCCAGATGGGGGGTTCATACCCATCAACTTGCGCACGAAGTGCACCTGATCTGCACGCAAACCGGATCAGTAAGTCGCAACTACCAGCCTGATGGGGGGTTTATACTCATCCAGTCCGACGCACAGCAGACTGCAACTACCAGCCTGATGGGGGGTTTATACTCATCCAGTCCCACGCCCAGCGGATTGCAACTACTAGCCTGATGGGGGGTTTATACCCATCAACCGAAGGATCGACTACCGTCAGAAGGAGTATCCTGAGGTTCTACCACGTGTCAACCAAAAGGATCAACCGCCGCAAGATGGAACATCCGAAAGGTAACCGGGCAAGAAGGTCAACTCCTTTACCCTCCAGTCGATCTTCTTGGCACGACAGGCCAACAGTCGACTAATCAAGTAAAGGGGGGGTAGTTGTAGACCCCAAATCTTGCCCGGCCTCAAAATAAGAGTAGAAGACCTCCTATTCAAAGATGGAGGAAGCCTAAAAAGCCATTAGGAGAGACTATTAGGCCCCATGTTAGAGTAGGAAGGATTTTCTGTATAAAAATAAGGATTTTTGCCTTCAGGAGTCGAGACCGCCGTCTCGCTTTTCGGGACTGCCGTCTCGCCATTGATGCAAGTTGAGACCGCCGTCTCGTTTGGCGAGACGGCCGTCTCGCCACTTGCCAATGGCAAGACCCCCCTCCCGTTTGGCGAGAAGGCCTTCTCGTCACTTGAAAAGTCCATACCACTGTCTCGTCAAACGAGACGACAGTCTTGCCATTTTTGCAAGTCGAGACCGTCATCCCGAATGGCGAGATGACCGTCTCGACCTTCCCAGTCGAGACCGCCGTCTCGACCTGACAAGCGCAAATCCCTATAAATAGTGAGCGCTCCCCCCCTCATTTCACATAGTTCTTCCACTTTCCCTTCTACACTTTCTCCAAATTCTCCTCCTAGAGTCCCTCCGAAGCATTTCCGGAGTTTCAGAGTGTCTTAGAGAGCTTTTTATAGTGTTTTGAGAGTGATTTTCGGCGTTGTAAGAGCGAAGGGCTGCCAAAACGTACCCTATTTTCAAGGGAATTAATCAAAAAGCTTGCTTCGAAGGTTTCTTCACTCTCTCCCTCTCTTTTACTTTCTTTTTATTCATAATTAAATTGTGTAATAGATATTAGGGTCATGTAGTCATCATTTTAATTTCGCGAAGAAAAGGGTAAAATCGTCTTTTCAAAAGTTTATTTATAAAATAACTGGCCTATCATAGGGAACCCGAAAGGGGAGTCGTAAGGGAACTAATACTTCCCTTACACGTAACTAACTCCCTTACCCAACTCTGGTTTTAATGACCAAAGTTGGTTTTCGAAAAACCAACGCCTTCTCTCTCCTTTTTCGATATTTCCGGTAAAAACATCGGTGGCGACTCCATAAGAACCCTTTCAAATTAGTTCTTAGGTCAGCCCGGTTATCAGATGATCTAAGAACACCCTTTCGAAAACCTCGCCCTTAGGTTCAGCCCGGTTATCGGACAACCTAAAGGCTTTGTAACACCACCCATAAAAATGCAAAAAATGGAAAGTCGGAACCATCGCGTCACTCCGACCGCCTCTTTTTGATGGCGGCGACAACGCCCCTTTTGGGTTCCCTATGACAGGCCAGTTATTATATAAATAAAATCTTAAAATGACACTTTTACCCTTTTATTTGCGGTATTAAAAATAATGACTACATGGCCCTAATAACTATTGCACAATTTAATATAAGTAAAAGTACAGTAAAAGAGAGGGAGAGAATGAAGAAACCTCCGGAGCAAGATTTTGATTAAGTTTCTTGAAAAATAGGGTGCGTTTTGGTAGCCCTTTGCTCTTACAACGTTGAATTCTCTCTCGAAAACACTATAAAAAGCTCTCTTAAACACTCAGAAACTCCGTAAATGCTTCGGAGGGGCTCTAAGAGAAGAATTTTAAGAAATTGCAGGAGGAGAAGTGGAAGAACTGTGTGAAATGAAGGGGAGAGCGCCCCCTATTTATAGGGATTCGCGCCTGTCAGGTTGAGACGGCGGTCTCGACTGGCAAGGTCGAGACGACGGTCTCGACTTGCCAAATGGCGAGAGGGCCATCTTGCCAAACGGGAGGGGGGTCTCGCCAATGGTAAGTGGCAAGACGACCGTCTTGCCAAATGAGACGGCGGTCTCGACTTACCATTGGTCGAGACGGAGATCCCGAAGAGCGAGACGGCGGTCTCGACCCCTGAAGGCAAGAATCCTTATTTTTGTACAAGAAAGCCTTCCTACTCTAATATGGGGCCTAATAGTCTCTCCTAGTGGCTTTTTAGGCTTTGTCCATCTTCGAATAGGAGGTCTTCTGCTCTTTATTTTGAAGTCGGGCAAGATTTTGGGTTTACAGCTGCCCCCCCTACACCTGACTAGCCGATTGTTGGCCTGTTGTGCCAAGAAGATCGGCTGGAGGGTGAAGGAGTTAACCCTCTTGCCCGGTTGTCCTTCGGATGCTCCGTCTTGCGGTGGCTGATTCTCTGGGAAAAAGTGTATGCCTCAAGGATGCTCCTTCTTGCGGTAGCTGACCCCTTCAGTTGATGAGTATGAACCCCCATCTAGTTTGACGAGTATGAACCCCCGTCTGGTAAGCCCCCTTTTGTAAGGCTGATGAGTACACACCCTCATTTGGTGTTTGACGAGTATGAACCCCCATCTGGTAAGCCCCCTTTTCTAAGGCCTGATGAGTATACACCCCCATCTGGTGTTGAGTCCACTTTGTAGGACTGGTGGTGGTGGCGGCTTACTGCTCTAGCTCATGCGCCGTGTGAGAAAGCTTAGGATGCTCCTTTGATGCGGTAGCTGACCCCTTGGTTGATGAATACGAACCCCCATCTGGTTAGGTGCCTCAGGATGCTCCTTCGATGAGGTAGCTGACCCTTTGGTTGTGGTGGCGGCTTATTGATTCTGATCATGCGCCGTATGATGAGTATTTTCTCCTGGTAGAGTCCTCCGGTGTGCTGGGGATCTTTCGATTTTCGACTTTTCCGATGGTCATCCAGCTCGTTGATTGCTGGGGATTCTTTGTTTTGATCCTTTGGTAGTGGTCATCCGACTTTGCTGGTTGTCGGGGATTTTTGATAAGTGCCTCTTAGGTAGGCATGAATCCTCTAGGGATTTGTTGATCTTGGTGACGCCTATTGAAAATTTGATGATTTTGATGGTGCCTCTGAGCAGGCAGATACTCCATTGAGTTTCTGGTAATGCCTCTGAGTAGGCAGATGCTCCATTGAGTTTCTGGTAATGTCTCTGAGTAGGCAGATATTCCCTTTTGAGGATGATGACTCTTGCTTGCCAGGTCTTGCCTATGCGTAGGCAAATGACATTCTAAGGATGTGAGTCTGAACTTTGCCTTTGTTGTAGGCTCACTGAGGATGATTTTTTTTTTTTTATGATTCACTGGGATTGATTGCCTTCCCGGGGATTAGATTTTGGTAGCCCTTTGGGGGAATGGAGTCTCGGCTCCTTAATTGATATAGGTGTGAGCTGCCTTTGCGATGCTCTTATTTCATTGGGGAATGGGCATTTTGTTTACCTAAAAGTTAGGATTTTAATTACACCTTTTTCCGCGATTTATCTCTTTTTTATCGCGATTTTGAAATCTGGCTTTTTTATGGGGGATAATGCGTGTGCCTTTTTACTTTTTAGTTTCTTTTATACATGCAGAATTTTTCTTCTTTTTGGGGATCCGTAGGGGGTAAAGTTTTCTTTGGTGATCCATCAGGGGATTGTCGACTTCCTGGGGATCTGATTTTTCTTTTCTAGGGATGGAGTCTTGGCTCCTTGATTAATGTTGATGCATCCTTGTGAAACTCTTATTTTGCTAAGGGATGAGAATTTCTTATTCCTTCTTTTTGTAGATTTTTCTGGGGAGATCCACTTAAGGATTTTTATTCAGCCTTCTCTGTTGCGTCCCTTTCTTTTGGACATCCGCTGGGGATGCAAGAGTCTTCTTCTTTTTTCCTCTTTTGTTGAGCCCTTGATGGTATGGAGATTGGACTCTTTTGACTGTTGATGATGATGGGCTCTTGGAGCCTTTATTCTCCATTGGGGAGTGTGGAGGAGACTTTGGGTGAGTGTGTTTGATGACTCATGTAGTGGCAACGCTGAGTCGTGGGGTAATATTTATTTTGCCTTTGAAGTAGGCAAGGATCTGCTTTGGGATAACTAAGCTTTTCCGTCGGCTTTTCTTTTATGATGTCTGATGATTGTGCCCTCTTTTATTGGGTAGAAGAATGATGCTTGGAGCTTTGGCTTCTGGAAGCTTCTTATTTCTTCTGAGCTTATTTGATGATGACAACTCGCTCTTCTTTCTTGAGGGAGAGCAATGTTTGGAGACTTATTACTTTCTTCGTGCCTTCTTTTCTGGGTAGAAGGATGGCAGTTGGAGCTTTAATTTCTGGAAGCTCTTATTTTGCTCTAAGTCACTTAGTTATTGGTGGCAACTTGCTCTTCTTTCTTGAGGGAGAGCATTATTTGGAGATCTGTTTTGAGCACTTCCTATTTTTCAATCACAAACATGGAGCTAGTCTCCTTATATGCATGAATGCTTCCATTTTTTTTGTTATTTATCTGAAGTGATTTTTATTTCTTTCATTTTTTGACTTTGACAAAGTCGTTTTGTGCGACTACTTGTGTGTGGATGCCCTAAATGCAATCTATCCTTTTATTTGATGCATCTAGAGAAGTAACTGGAATTCTCCTGCTGGACTTTCATGATCATGATGAAGGGCCCCTCTCTTTTATTCATTTTTTGGTTTAGCCCTATCTTTTTCCTAGATCGGCCTTTTGGGGTTTTCGGTCTAGCAGGCTGCCTTAATTTTTGCCTAGGATATCTTAGCAGACTTTTTCTTTTTTATGAATGCCCTAACTTTTGCCTAGACCACCCTTTGCGGGTTTTCGATCTAGCGGGCTACCCTAACTTTTGCCTAAGAATCTCCTAGCAGGCATTATTCTTTTTATTTTTGTTTTTTCTTTCTCTTCTTTTTTTGAGAGATAGGACCCTATCATCTGCATGCAATGTTCGCGATATGCATCCTACAATGCTATTTCAATTATATTTCAAAAGGATTAATCAAATGTGCTTTTACTTCTGATGAGATTCTGACATTATGTGCTTTCGTCGACAGGATAGGATGTACCGATTTTGTCGTGACCGAAGAATGATTGTGTTGATTGTAGAGCGGCTTTCCATGTTAATGTGCCCCTCCCTTTCCTTGGGGATGTCAATCCTCCTATTGATTACTATCTCCACATTTCCCTACTAATTACTAGAATGCCGTAGTGGTAAGGGTCAAGGGAAAAGAAGGAACATATTTAATTCAAAGGATTGTGTTTTAGAATTGTTTTATTTTGACAAAAATGGTTTTTGTAAGCAGGGCTAGCCAAGGTTGGTTAGAGTGTTTAGGCTAGTTTAGACAAATGCTTTGTTTATGGAATGACGTCTTATTGTATGGCGCTTGCTATGACTGATTGACTTCCGTAGTCTGCCCTTTGGGTTTTCAACCTAGGATGTTGTGCTATGTCCTAACTTTTGTCTAGGTTTCCTCTTTTCTTGTTTCTTGGGAATCCTAGTAGACTTTATTTTGTAACCCTAATTTTTGCCTAGGATACCCTTTATTGTTGTTCAGGTCTCCTAGCGGGTTTTACCCTAACTTTTGTGTAGCCCCCTTAATGGGTTTCCTACCGGGTATCTTGCCCTCTCTTTTTGGCCTTTAGCTTCTATGGGCTTATTTTGATTTTTGTTTCTCTTTGCACAACATTGGCGAAACACGACTTTATTTATGTCGAGGTAAAACTTTATTGTGTTTCTAGTCAATCAGTGATGATGAGTTGTCTGATTATTTTGACGCACTTTTGAAAACGTTTGCTTAAACATGATTATTAATGAGGTTTAAATATGAATAGCAAGAAGAGAAGCAGATAGTAAGAATGACATTCTTTGTAATTAATAGGGAAATATGTGTCCTACAATGCTCGGGGGTCGGGCTAGCCCCGAGGAGTAATCTCTAATAGTCATTGGATTTACATACCCTAAGAATTAGAAGGAGAACACCTAATGACTAAAGTTCACTACTACAAATAAGGCCTTCAACGTCGGTTCGGAAGGCCTTCAACGTCGGTTCCGTGAACCGACGTTGTATCAGCGACGTTGAAAGTTAAGACTTTCAATGTCGGTTCTATTTAACCGACATTGAAAGTTATCAGACTTTCAACGTCGGTTAAATAGAACCGACGTTGAAAGTCTGATTTTTCAAATTAAATTTTTTTATTTATTTCCAACCTTTCCAACCCCTCTATTTATCTAGAAATCCCCCTCTCTTTTATAATATATTTTTATTAGGTCCCTCTCTCTTTTATATTATATTTTTATTATTTATCATATTTTTTTTAAGTTTAAAGCATTACCAAATTATTTTTTTGTCATCGACAGGATTCGAACCCAGCACCTTAGTGTTGGAGGCTGATACTCCAACCACTAAACTACTCAAATTTTTTGATAGTAAGTTACAAATAAATTATATTTATATACAAATAAATATATATCCGTGTAAATATATAAATACAAATATATTTATATATTTTGATATATTTATATAATTATATATTTATATATTAGATGTGAGGGCACGCTCGAAGGTGAAAGTGTGTGTCGAGTGGATTTTCAAAATTTAATGCCAAATTTGTGAGCGAGTCTCTATATATGTGTTTGTAATTTAATGACAGAATATAATATTTATAATTTATTTACATAATGATATAAAATAAATTTGAAAAACACATCATTCGCTCAAGTGACACATTCGCTCAAGCGAAAAATACCAATTTTCGCTCAAGCTAGGCTTGAATGAGTGAATTTCGTGAGCTTTAACGTATTTTCACTCAAACGAGAGTCAATCTCACTTTCACCCTCGATCGCGCCCTCACATCCAACATAAAAATATATAAATATATTTGTATTTATATATTTACACGGATATATATTTATTTGTATATAAATATAATTTATTTGTAAATTATTATCAAAATATTATAGTAGTTTAGTGGTTGGAGTATTAATTTTCAACTCTAAAATACTATATTCGAATCCTATCAGTTGACAATTCTCTAACTTAAGTGAATTTTTTACTGAAAAAAATAAAAACACTTTCCGGAAAATATATATAAATAAATATATATTTACACAGTATATATATTTATTTGTATATAAATATAATTTATCCGTAAGTTATTATCGGAAAATTACAGTAGTTTAGTGGTTGGAGTATTAGCTTTCAATTCTAAAATACTAGGTTCAAATCCCGTCAGTTGACAATTCTCTAACTTAAGTGAATTTTTGGCTGAAAAAAATAAAAACACTTTCCAGAAAATATAAATAAATATATATTTATACTGAATATATATTTATTTGTATATAAATATAATTAATTTGTAAGTTATTATCGGAAAATTACAAGTAGTTTAGTGGTTGGAGTATCAACTTTCAACTTTAAAGTACTAGGTTCGAACCCTGCCAGTGACAATTCTCTAACTTAAAAGAATTTTTGGTGAAAACACATTCAACGTCGGTTCATCTGGAACCGACGTTGAATGTCAACTTTCAACGTCGGTTCATCTGAACCGACGTTGAATGTCAACTTTCAACGTCATTTTTTAATCAACCGACGTTGAAAGTGTATTTAACGTCGGCTCAGCTTTAACCGACGTTAAATGGCGACGTTGAAAGCATATTTTGTAGTAGTGGTTGCTTTTGACACTTGAAGCCCTCTATTTGGGAAAATCTGATTCAAGGTGCAGAGGGGAGACTTCCCTTTTCTCCGTGTAGCTTGATCCTTTGTAGGGTCATGCCCTAGGCCATGCTTTAAAGGATTGTCTTTAAAATCTGGTGGCTCCCTTATTCCTTGAGAGTTTCTAATGAGCCATTGGTTTGGGCGGCGTCCATATTTCCTCACCATGTGGGTCACCTTCATATTGTTGGGGAAGTATTTTCATAGTGGCAAAAGATATTCCAAAGGTCCTCTTCAGCCGCTTTCTTTCAAGGTAGGGCAGACAGCTCGCTAATCAGAATGCTGTCTTTAGCTCGAACCGTGACCAGCTTGTCGCCTACCGTGAGTTTGTCTCTTTGGCGGAGCGTTGAAAGAATTGCCTCAACGTCGTGAATCCAAAGTCTCTTCAATTTCCTCTTTGGATTATGTTTTTCTTCGATCTTTTTATTTTTCCTTTATTCTAGGGAGCATTGTCTTGTAACTCCTCGGGGGAGTAGATTCTTCTACTTCTAATCCTGCCCCCCAATGCCGACTATGCTGGAGATATCCTTGTTAATGGGTAGTGTTTTTGCGTATCTCCATGGTGCAGTCTTATTTGATGAATGGGGTGAACAAATGTAACGGCATCCTTGCCCCCTCTTCCTTATTAACTCGGATACCCAACGGTTGAGGCTTATTATCCTCCTTAGGCGGATCAATCGTTGGAGAGAACTTGACGATGAAAGGTTTGCTCTTCATCTTATTCCAGCACATCAATTAATCCTTTCTTTTTATTATCTTATTATTATTAAAGTGAGAATGAATGCAATTTATGAATGCAATTTATGAATGCAATAGACGGTTGAAGAGATGAAGAAAACAAACAATTTTATTTATTTCATCCAGACAGTGTACATTCCTCAATGCAATGTTTCGAAGTACATTTTTTTTTAAAAGCGGAGAAGCCTAAATGAACCCATAGGCGGGTTAGAATTTCTATTTAATTTTTTTTTACGCCCCGTGCATGGGAATGCCCTATCCTCTTTACACGATATTGAGGAATGTCCACTTTCTTCAACTGCATGTTATGAGGATGAAGTTTGGTGGATGCATGTATGCAAGTGTTTCTTTTTTTTCTAAACATTATAATGTTTTATTTCCTAACATGATGTATGATAGTGTTTGAGATTTTTGTATGCAGATGAGGGCATGAAGAATATCAGCCACTTTCTAAAATACAAAAGGAATTTTATTGTTTAAAATGAATGATTTATGAGATGGATATTGTAGACCCCAAATCTTGCCCGGACTCCTAATAAAGCCGAAGATCGCCCATTCCGAAGATGGTTAAGACTTTATCAAGTCCCTAGTAGCTTGTTCTAGGTTCCATTTAGGATAGGAAGGGTTTTTAGAGGCATTAAAAATCGGGAAATCCGCTAGAGACAGTAGATGGCCGTCCACCTTTTCCAGGCCCAAATCCCTATAAATAGGGGCCTCATTCCTCCGAATTTTCACACCTTAGCACTCCTCCACTCTCTTGGGAGCTTTTTGGCACTTGAGAGTGACCCTGAGCATTATTCTGGGGTTCGAGGGAGCTTTCCGATTTCCGTTAAGGTTGAAATCGGTTAAGGAGGTCTCTCTTTGAGGCATCCGACCCTCGGTCGAGTGACTTTTCTTTGTTTTGCGGAGAGGAGCGTGCTTGTAGAGTGCGGGGACTACCAAAAAGCGTCCTCACGTTTTAGAAGAGTTAATATAGAGCTCACTTCGGAGGTTCCTTCTCTATTCTCTGTCTCTTTTACTGCTTTCTTTATCGCTTTCTTTGTGTGCATTAGATAATATAGCCATGTAGATATTTAAATTCTGCAAGTAGATCAAATAATAGGGTAAAAATGTAATTTCTTTAAGCGTTTATTTTCTATGTTAGTCCATCATAGGGAACCCGAAAGGGGCGTTGTGGGGGTGCTAACACCTTCCCCACACATAACTAACTCCCTTACCCGACTCTGGTTGTAATGGCCAAAGTTGGTTTTTTCTAAAACCGCTGCCTTTTTCTTTTTTTACCTTTTTTAGTTTTTAAGGTTAAAACACTGATGGCGACTCCTCGAACCTATTCGAAAACCTCGCCTTTAGGTCTAGCCCGGTTATCAGACGGCCTAAAGGCGTTGAACCGTTTCTTTCAAAGAAAACGCGAGTCATATAAAAACCATCGCGTCGCTCCGACCGTCTCTTCTGATGGCGGCGACAGATGGCGACTCCACTGGGGAAGCTAGAGAGTTGATCCCATTTAGTGATGGACTAGTTTAGAAAATAAAAACTAGAAATTACACTTTTACCCTTTCTTGCTTTTATAACATGTTTTACTGTTTGGCTTTAATAATTGTTGTATGCTTATTTTCTGCAATTGTCTGAAATAAACTGTACACAACCCTTGCACACTACAGTCCCTCTATACCCGGGGCAAGAGAGAATACACATAGGGAGTGGGTGGCAGGTACGGACGACCATGGTAATGGCCATAGTGCCAGCAGGTTGTTGTCGGAAACCACCACTCAAGGTGATAACTTTCTTTTTCTTGGTCTAAGAACGTCGACACGGACATCCGTGCACGGTTCGAAGGCTGGGAGATTGAAGGGTCCCTATAATGGGGGCACCTTGGGGGCCTGGCCTTGGTGAGAACAGTTAGAACCTACCTTTGCCGATGCACTTTTCTGCAGGAAACCCCTACCTCGTAATTAAACGTCACTCTGTTCGTGGATGAGTGAATTGTTTGTGCATTTGTTTGTGCATTTGTTTGTTGCATAGCATAATCATACAACAACAAAACAAAATATATAAAACAAAAACTCATAAATATTTTCACAATAAACACCCTTATCTCGGACAGCCTGCCTTTTAGCTAGCCTGATTTCAGGTTCTTTGTAAGCTAAGTAGCCACACAGTCCGACAGAAGAGATAAGGGACGCTAAAATTATTCTTTTGCAATAACCAGTTTTATCTCGGACAGTCTGCCTTTTAGCTAGCCTGGTTTTAGGTTCTTTGTAAGCTAAGTAGCCACGCAGTCTGACAGAAGAGATAAAAGGTTTTAAAATAAATCAAAATAACTGCTTTAAAAAGAGGAAATCGGGCCTTTTTCATGATGTTAAGCATAAAATCCATCATACAGGTAGTTTTATTATTTTTCAAAAAAAAAATATACACAAAAATCATGTACCATATAGAAAATAAAACATGATAATATTTAGAAAAAA
Source organism: Sphenostylis stenocarpa (assembly GCA_963425845.1). Classification (NCBI taxonomy): domain Eukaryota; kingdom Viridiplantae; phylum Streptophyta; class Magnoliopsida; order Fabales; family Fabaceae; genus Sphenostylis; species Sphenostylis stenocarpa. Next base: position 62,528,432 of record OY731404.1, read on the forward strand.
CAAACACTTTCATGCATACGAAAGCATCATACTCATACCATGCATTTTCTGTCATTTCTAGAAAATGGAGGGATCAGGCAGTAAACAGTTGGGAAAAGTGGATATTCCCCGATACCGTGTTGAGAAGTTGGAGCAGTTATGCGCGCTTATGCCATCAGAAGTTCGATCCGACTTCGAGAGATCTTATGGACGGATTTTGGATCTTTTGAAAATATTTGTTGACCACGTGTTCGTCAGGGTCGTGATCCATTTTTGGAGCTCCAGATTGCACTGCTTCAAGTTCCCTCAGTTTGATTTGGTTCCGACTTTGGAGGAGTACGAACTTATGATCAGATGGCCCAAGTCAGCTGGGGTATACATTAGCCAGGGGGCCTACATCTCAGTAAACAAGGTCGCTCACCTCATTCGACTACCACTTTCGCAATCTGCCCTGAAGGGAAAAGGGAGCATTCAGGGGTGGAAGATATCGCTTTTAGAGGACCACTTATTCTCTCTGGCTGAAAAAGGAGATTGGCCCACATTCAACAAGACTCTGGCATTAATTATGTTTGGGACCTTTTTATTCCCTTTCCATAACGATGTCGTAGATCACGCCGCAATGGACGCCTTCTTTGCTTGGGAGGCACATTTAAAAAGTCCCGTGCCTGCTCTTCTTGCCGACACCTTGCTGTCAGTAGAATTCTGTCATCATAAGCAAGGAAAAACACTTCGTTGTTGTTCTGCATTATTGTTTGTTTGGGGTATCACTCACTTCTATGCTTCAAGTCACATGGGAGCATTCCCAGACCCGTTGAGGAGCTTCTCGAAGATCCCCCTCCATCATCGTGGTGCCATGGAGTGGAAGACTGAGTTGGAGCACTGGAACATAGATCACATATCTTGGGCATGCCCTTGGTTCCGACCTGGCCCGTTCTCATCCGATGCGGAGATCACCCCTGTGTACCATTATTGGGCCTCAGGGGTTTCATAGCTTATTCTCCGAAGATAGCTATGAGGCAACTCATGAGGACCCAGACCACCCCAACGCAGGAAGAAATCGGGGGATTGTGTCTCTTCTGCAGTTCCAGCACCTTCAAGGACGCTTCCGCAGTCTGTAAAGCATGGGAGAAACCAGTCTATATGGGGGATGAAGAGCTCGGCAAGGCTCGAGTGGCAGTTTCTAGTGATTTTGAGGAATGGAGGAAAAATAGAGGGGTGCCACATCCATGCACTCCATTCCCCTCACCTTCAGCAAATGCAAAATTACAAACCCGAGTCGATGCCTTGACCCAAAGGATAGAAATTATGGGAGCCCAATTAAGGGGCCTTGAGGAAAAAGAGCAAGAATCTATCCTTACCATCGATGGTCTGCAAAGGAAGTGCAAGAAGAAGGACCAAGAGATAGAGCGTCTCAAGGACCAGTGTGTTGACTCCAACAAAGAGGTTGCTCGAGCATCTAAAGTTGCTAGAGCAGGCTTGGATAATCAAATCCAGGAAATAAAGGCCAAATTAGCACACCTTGAGGCTGAATTGGCAAAGCAGGCACAGGCGACCAAGATAATACAACGAGACCTCGAAAGAACTCGGTCTGACGCACAACGAAAGAGGGAAGTCGCCCAAAGACTTAGCAGAGACTTGGCTGAGCTATGATGCAAGGAAAGAGACGGATTAGCTCAGTACGACCAAGTGTTGCAGGAAAGAGACCGAGCCCTTGAGAAACTTGATGACTTACAGGCATTGGTCATCCATCAAGAGGCAAGGATAGAAGAGGCTCGTAAATATAGTGAAGATATGAGCCAGGCGGTCCATCGCCAGTCTGAAGTACTCACTCATCATGTACGGGAAGCCGAGGAGGAATTACATAGAAACCAGAGCCCTCCTGTGGGTTTCTTTAGGCTTTACCGTTTCTGCCAAAATGTACTTCGTAGCATGGTCTAGGAGAATGTACACTTTTTCTGGATGAATAGAATCACGTTTTGTTTATCTATATAACTGTTTATTGCATTCATCTCGCATTCATTCACATATCTCTCCTTGCTTTAAAAATTAGTAAAGACAATAAAAAGAAAGGTTAACTGATGTGCTGTCATAAAACAGAAAAATGGAACGGAAACCACTCATCATCAATCTTTCCTCAACGGTTGAGCCACCCACAACAGACAATAAAATCCAACCGCTGGTTATCACGATCGGTAAAGAAGAGGGGACTAGGACACCACTGCGATTATTTATGCCTCGCCCTTTCCCCTACGAATCAAACAAAGTTGTACCATGGAAATACACAGTAAATGAAGACGTTTCCAATATAGCCGGTATTGGGGGCACGACCAGAAGTGGGCGAATATATGCTCCCAAGGATTCACAAGAAGATGCCCCCAAAAATAAAGGAAAAAATAAAGAAACCGAAGAAGAAAATAAAGGAGAATCTAAGGAGGAAGTAGACAAATTACTCCAGTACATAAAGCAGAGTGAATACTCCATCATAGACCAACTCAATCGCACGCCTGTGAAGATAACTTTGTTGTCTTTGATAATGAGTTCGGAACCACACCGAAATGCACTGTTAAGGGTCTTGAACGAAGCCTACGTGTCCCACACCATATCCCAAGACAAGTTCGAAGGAATCATTGGGAACATCACAACCAGTGATCATCTTACCTTCACCAATGAAGAACTTCCCCCGGGAGGGTCAAGCCATAACAAGCCTCTACACATATCCGTCAAGTGTAGAGAATACCTCATCGCCAAAGTCCTGGTGGATAATGGGTCATCCCTGAACGTCATGCCTAGGTGCACACTTGACAAATTGGCAATTCAAGGAGCCCATATGCGTCCAAGCAACACAGTCATTCGAGCCTTCGACGGATCAAAACGTGAGGTAGTAGGAGAAATCAATCTACCAATCCAAGTAGGGCCCACTACTTTCAACATGGACTTCCATGTGATGGATATCACTCCTGCTTACAGTTGCCTCCTTGGCAGACCTTGGATTCACGACGCCAGAGCAATCCCATCAACACTCCATCAAAGGATCAAATTCATGGTAGACGACAAACTGGTCACAGTACAAGCCGAAGATGACATTTTGATCAGCAAGTCGTCTACCCTACCTTATGTGGATACAACAGAAGAGGCCTTCGAGACAGCCTTTCAGGCGCTGGAGATTGCCAATGTTGAAAGACTTCCCAATAACATGAGGGTGACACATATGATGACGAAGTACAGATACCGCCAAGGCCAGGGACTCGGTGCAAGTTCCCAAGGAATAAGAGAGCCACCAGATTTCAAGGACAATCCTTTGAAACGCGGCCTAGGGTATAACCCTAATACAAGAATAAAGGGAAAGTCTCCCCTCCGCCCGCTGAATCAGATCTTCCGAAGCGGAGGGATACAGGCGTCAGGAGCAACTTTAGTCATTAGGTGTTCTTCTTCCATTTTTTAAGGAATGTAAACCCAATGACTATTAGAGATTACTCCCCGGGGGCAGCCCGACCCCCAGTCATTTTCAGGGCACATATTACCCTTTTAATCATATGAGAATAGATTTCTTACTATCTGCTTCTTTTCTTACTACTCATGTCTACGCCTCATTAATAACCACGCTTAAGCAAATGTTTCTAAAAAGCGTCTAAAAGCTTGAAAGCGCACCAACAGTAAAAAATAAATAAACCATCATTGATTGATAAAGAACACGAATAAGGTTTTACCCCATCACAGTGAAACCGTGTCTTGCCAACATTGCCAAAATAACAAGAAAGCCCATAAAAGCAAAAGGCCAAAAAGAAAGGGCATCTAACCCGGTAGGAAACCCATAAAAGGGGGCTACGCAAAAGTTAGGGTCAACCCGCTAGAAAACCCGACCAATAATAAAGGGTAGCCTAGGAAAAAGATAGGGTTACAAATAAAGTCCGCTAGGTTTCCTAAAAGCAAGAAAAATGAAACCTAGGCAAAAGTTAGGACGAAACAAAACATACTAGATTGAAAACCCGAAGGGCGGTCTAGGAAAGACAATCAGTCTTAAGCAAAGCGCCGTAAAGCTCACCAAGCAAAGACGCAACCCCGCAAACAAACGTTTGTTTAAGCTAAGCCTAAACAGTTTAACTAACCCTGGCTAGCCGTGCTTACAGATACCATTGGTTTCAAGAAGTCCCCTCTAAAACACAAACCTTTTTTCTAATCATCCTTTTCCTTCTTTTCTCTTGACCCTTATCACTATGATATTCTAGCGATTAACGGGGTAATATGAAAGCACAGTAATCAATAGGAGGATTGAAATTCTGAAAAAGGGAAGAAGCACACCAGTATGATGAAATAGCTCTCCAACACGATTATTCTTCGGTTAAGGCAAATCCAAAACGGCAGAAATGGTACAGCTGAAGGTAGCACCAGAAGAATCTCTCCGTCAAAAGCATCTCTCCATCAAGAGTACATCAGTTAACTTTTCTGAAAGTAATTAACTGAAATAGCATTATAAGTTGCATATCATGAGCATTACATGCATAGATGTTGATGAATAAGGCCATATTTCCCCCAAAAATAACAAAAATAAAGCAAAAAACAAAAAAACACAAAAAAGGAGCAGATGGTCGTCCGTTTAAAGTAGATGGCCATCCAGAAGGAGCCGTTAGGGGGCAGACGGCCGTCCATCCTCGCCAGACGGCCGTCCAGAGGTTCCCGTTGGGGGCAGACGGCCGTCCACCCTTGCCAGACGGCCATCCATGGGTAGCCGTTGGGGGCAGACGACCGTCCACCTAGAGCAGACGGTCGTCCGCCCCTGTTTCTGTTGCCTATAAATTTGGGCGCCCCAAATGGTTCATGGCACCTCATTCTTGCATTCTCCCTTCCTCCTACACCTCCTTTTGCATATTTTGAGTGTTCTTGGTTGAGAGTCATCTACACGTCGGAAGCGCTCCTGGGGACCCATAAGGAACATCCCTCCTCCTCAGGTTCCCACTCAACTGACCGAGCAGCACCAGGCTAGGTTTGCCAATATCAGCCAGTACGTTTGGCACCCTATGCTCTGGTTAGACTTCAGCATCCTAGCCATGTTCGATTGGGATCAGGACGTAAGGAGGTACATCCAAGGTATAAGATGGGACTTCCTGCTCAAAGATCCACCTACCCACATCCACCGCACGGACACGCTGGAATTCCTTGCTTCAGTCACACTCATAGACCTACCATCTATGATCCCCGAGCTTCCACCTGTCCCAGCAGTCACCTATTGGATGAATGGGGCTTATCGGACTAATGTCATAGACGACTTCAATGTCCTCATGGGGTTCCACCAGCCCGCAGAGATCCAGACGCCGGAATACAAGGGAGCATTCTGTGAAAGGCCAGCTACCCTCACCACCAGTCAGATATGGGAGGAGGTCACCGGCTCCCAGCACGTTCCCGCCAATCCAAAAGCGACCGCCTTCCTCCCGCCTCTCCGCATCTGTCATAAGTTGTTAGCAGACACCCTTCATAGCCAAAAGGAAAGTCAAGGCAAAGTCACCCAGGCGGACCTCTTTGTCATCTACTGCATGCATCAAGGAATCCGATGCAACCCGTGCTACCTCTTCTTGAAGGACCTGAAGGACTTTGGGACACGAGGCCCTGCAAGATCCCTCATGGTAGGCCCCTGTAGACCCCAAATCTTGCCCGGCCTCAGAATAAAGTCAGAAAGCGTCCTATTTGAAGACGGCCGAAGCTTAACAAGTCATTAGGAGAGACTATTAGGCTCCCGTACCAAGATAGGAAGGTTTTTTGGCCCGAAAATAAAGTTTCTCGCCCTGAAGGGACGAGACCGCCGTCTGGAAGGACCAGACCGCCGTCTCGTCTCAGCGCCAGGACGAGACCGCCGTCTCGATTTTCCAGACGGCGGTCTCGATTCCTGCAAAGGTCGAGACGGCGTTCTGGATTTTCCAGACGGCGGTCTGGATTTCCCAGACGGCGGTCTCGACCTCCTGCATGGTCGAGACGGCGGTCTGGATTTTCCAGACGGCGGTCTCGACCCTGCCAAAGGAGACGGCGGTCTCGACCTGTCAGGCGCGAAAAACTATAAATAGGGGCTCTCCCCCCCTCATTTCCACACAGAATCCAAGAAGCTCTCCCTTCTCTCTAGACTTTCTCTCTCTAAGAATCCCTTCGAGGCATTTCCGGAGTTTCTGAGTGTCTTTAGGCATAAATTGAGCGTTCTAAATCTTCTTAAGAATCCCTCCGAGGCATTTCCGGAGTTTCTGAGAGTTGTAGAGTGAAGGGTTGCCAAAACGCACCCTCTCTTTTGAAATATAAAGCTTGCTTTGGAGGTGCATATTCTCCCTCTCTATTTTTTTTTACTACCATTTAAATTATGCAGTAGAAGCTAGGGCCATGTAGTCATAAATTTAAATACCGCATAATAAAAGGGTAAAAGCGCAATTTTCCAGTTTAATTATTTACACAAAGTAGCCGGCCTATCATAGGGAACCCGAAAGGGGCGTCGTAAAGGAACTAACACTTCCTTTACACGTAACTAACTCCCTTACCCAACTCTGGTTCTAATGACCAAGTTGGTTTTTTGAAAACCAACGCCTTTTTAACCCCTTTTCCGATGTTTATGGTAAAAATATCGGTGGCGACTCCATAGAACCCAATTAAATAAATCCCTGGGTTAGCCCGGTTATCGGACAATCCAGGGATACTTTCGAAAACCTCACCCCTAGGTTAGCCCGGTTATCGGACAACCTAAAGGCATTGTAACCATCAATAAAAAACGCGAAAATCAAAGAGGGTCGAAAAAACCATCGCGTCGCTCCGACCGCCCCCTTTTTGGGGAGGCGGCGATAGATGACGACTCCGCTGGGGAAGCCTAGAGAGTTGATCCCATTTAGTGATGGGCTGACTTAAAAATAATTAAACCAAGAAAATAGCGCTTTTACCCTACCTTGTATTATAACATGCTTTATTGTTTGGCTTTCAAATAATTGTTGCTTGTTTCTACTTACGCAATTGATTGAAATATAAATTGCACACAAAACCCTTGCACACTACAGTTCCCTCTATACCCAGGGGAAGTGAGATAACCATAGGGAGTGGGTGGCAGGTACGGTTCGCTGCAGTTAGGGCCTTGTGCCCACCTGAGAGGCATTCATCAAGAATCCCCAGCAATCAAGAAGCTGGACGACTAAAGAAAAATCCAGAAGCGAAGAATCCCCGACATACCGGATGACTACACAAAAGTCAAGAACAATCACTCCCCATGGAACCGATGCATGATCAGAAACAGTAAGCCGCCACCACCTCTTCAGGAAAACAAAAGACCTGAAGACAAAGACCTACACACAGGCAAAACTGGCGCATGATCAGAAACAGTAAGCCGCCACCACCTCTTCAGGAAACGGAAAGACTTGAAGACGAAAACTTGCACACAGGCAAAGCCAGCGCATGGCCAGAAGCAATAAGCCACCACCACAGCCGAAGGGTCAGCTACCGCACCGAGGAGCATCCTGATGCCTCACAGCATATTGTCCGAGGGGTCAGCTACCGCATCGAAGGAGCATCCCGAAAGTCTCTACGTGTCAGCCAAAGGGTCAGCTACCGCACCGAAGGAACATCCTGAAGCCTCACAGCATATCGTTCGAGGGGTCAGCTACCGCATCGAAGGAGCATCCCGAAATTCTCTACGTATCAGCCGAAGGGTCAGTTGCCGCACCGAAGGAGCATCCTGAAGCCTCACAGCATATCGTCCGAAGGGTCAGCCTCCACAGCAAGAGAAGCATCCGGAAGACAACCGGGCAAGAGGGTTAACTCCTTCACCCGCCAATTGACCTCATGGTATGTTAACCCATGGTCAATTGGTCGGGTAAAGGGGGGGCAGCTGTAGACCCCAAATCTTGCCCGAACTCCTAATAAAGCCGAAGATCGCCCATTCCGAAGATGGTTAAGACTTTATCAAGTCCCTAGTAGCTTGTTCTAGGTTCCATTTAGGATAGGAAGGGTTTTTAGAGGCATTAAAAATTGGGAAATCCGCCGGAGACAGCAGATGGCCGTCCAGAACAGGCGGATGGCCGTCCACAGCAGGCAGACGGCCGTCCATGACAAGCAGACGACCATCCATGGCAACTTTAAGGCCATGGACGGCCGTCCATGTAGACCACAAATCTTGCCCGACCTCCAAATAAAGAGTAGAAGACCTCCTATTCGAAGATAGCCTATAAAATAAAATGTCAAATAAAAATACAAAAAATACAAAAAATGAATAAACAACTTCTGACAAAGTCAACTCACCCATGCTACATCATATCATGAGTAAAGAAAAACCAAGAGAGAAAATAAAAATGAGAGCACATTCAGCATCATGTAAATAAAATCTCTCATGCATAAGCACGCTCATGTTAGTTTAAGCATTGAACATGCATTAATAAAACTTTTTCGGTCATTCTAGAAAGTGGCTGGTCCTCTCCCCACTCGTACTCGTGCACAAAAAGCTAAAGCAATGGAAAAATTAGAGGAGCAAAACCGAAAACTTTCTGTGGAAGTCGATACCCTCCGGGAGCAGGTAGCCCAACTGATGGAGGTCATACGCCAAGGCCAAAACAAGGACGGCGAGGGCCAAGCTGAACATGTCCCTCCTCATGAGGAAGAGGAGGAGGAATACTTCTTCGGCGGGAAGGATACCAAGACTACGCACATCCTTACCCCAGAAGTATCCAAACAACAACTCTCCGCCCTGGAGGAGAGGCTGAAGGCGGTCGAAGGGCATAACTTCGACGTCAAAGAGGTGGCTGACATGTGCCTCGTAAAGGACATCCGCTTCCCTCCCAAATTCAAAATCCCGGACTTCCCCAAGTACGCCGGGATGACCTGCCCAAAGAACCATCTTACGATGTATTGCCGTAAGATGGCCGCCCATGCTGACAACGAGAAACTCCTGATTCATTGCTTCCAGGAGAGCTTGGCGGACACCGCGCTTAACTGGTACATGCAGTTAGAGAGAGGGCAGGTCCAGAACTGGAAACAGTTGGCAGACGCTTTTCTCCATCGTTACCGTTATAACATCGATCTGACCCCCGATAGGTCAGATCTTAGAACTCTGAGCAAGAGAAACGACGAGCCCTTTAAAGCGTATGCCCAAAGGTAGAGGGAAATGGCAGCCCAAATAGAGCTTCCTTTGACGGACAAAGAAACAGTGGCTATGTTCATAGACTCAGTGATCGGAGCGTACTGCGATAGCCAGTACCTCCAATCTCTTCTCGGACATAGTCATTGTAGGGGAAAGAGTGGAGCAAGGGCTGAGGAGCGGCAAAATAGCACGACCCTCTCCTCCTAACACATCATCCAAGAAACCCTTCAAAAAGAAGGAAGAAGCCGTGCACGCTATTAATTTCGCAACCCCTTCCTCTACCTCTCAGGCAGGACGACAACCACAAAAGAGAGAAAGGAAGTTCACTCCTATCCCCACCTCCTATGTGAAACTGCTGCCCCAGCTGTTAGAGGCCAGCCTCCTGGCACGTGTTCCTCCCAAGAAGCAGCTGGAGCCACCCTATCCCGAGTGGTACAAACCCCATGAGAAATGTAGTTACCACTTGGATGCACCAGGGCATTCAACCGACAACTGCTTGACCTTGAAGTATAAGGTCCAAGAATTAATTGACGCTGGTTGGATAACCTTTGATGCCTCTGCTTCCAGCACGGATGACAAGCCTCTGTCAAAGCCAGAGTAGCAGAGAGGGAAGACCGGGAGGATCAGCCCTAGGGTCTTTTGTTTCATTTTTAAGCTTTTTCTATATCTCCTGCGGCCCCCGCCCGTGACCGCAGGAATTTTGATTAAAAGGGCTTGTACATACATCTTCATCTTCATTAATATACGAGGCATTTTTGTCATATTCTTTCTTTTCCCTCTTCTATTTATTATTCTTTCAAAAATAAAATGAATAATAAAATCTATGACTAAAAAACAGAACCTAAAAACGCATCATGTCTATGATTGATGAATCTCTGCGGACCCTGGAAACGGAAGACGAATGGATTGAGTCCGACAGTGAGCAGGAGACCATTTCTCCGGACATGCAAAGGATGCTGGAAAAGGAAACACGCATCATACAACCACATAAGGAAGAAATAGAAATTGTTAATCTGGGAAAAAAGGATGCGGAGAAAAAGGTGAACATCGGCACCCAAATGGAAAGTAGCATGAAAAAGGGATTGATACAGCTTCTAAAGGAATATATAGACGTATTTGCTTGGTCATATCATGACATGCCTGGGCTTGACACGAGTATAGTGGAGCACAGATTGCCACTGAAAGAGGGGTTCCGACCTGTAAAGCAAAAGCTCAGGAGAATCAAACCAGATTGGTCCCTAATGATAAAGGAGGAGGTGCAAAGGCAATTGGATGCCAACTTCCTGGTAGTTTCCAAATACCCAGAGTGGTTGGCTAACATAGTACCCGTCATCAAAAAGACCGGGAAGGTCAGGGTTTGCGTGGATTATAGGGACCTCAATCGAGCAAGTCCAAAGGACGACTTTCCCCTACCACATATAGACACGCTGGTAGACCATACCGCTACTAACACGTTATATTCCTTCATGGATGGGTACGCAGGGTATAACCAGATCAAGTTGGCCGTTGAGGATAGAGAAAAAAACTCCTTCATTACACCATGGGGTACCTTTTGCTACCGAGTGATGCCATTTGGACTGAAAAATGCGGGGGCAACCTATCAAAGGGCTATGGTCACACTATTGCACGACATGATCCACAAGGAAATAGAAGTATATGTGGACGACATGATAGCCAAGTCCAGAAATGAAATGGACCACGTTCAATATCTCCGAAAACTTTTCGATCGGCTTCGGAAGTATCAACTTAAGCTAAACCCGGCAAAATGTACTTTTGGAGTACGATCAGGAAAACTCTTAGGGTTCATTGTCAGTGAAAGAGGAATCGAGGTGGACCCCGACAAAACAAAGGCAATTTTGGCAATGCCTCCACCAAAAACGGAAAAAGAGGTCAGAGGCTTTCTAGGCCGGATAAACTACATTGCCCGTTTCATCGCGCAGTTAACAGATAAATGCATCCCCATCTTTAAACTGTTGCGCAAGAATCAGCCAACGGTGTGGAACGAAGAATGCCAATAGGCGTTTGATAAAATCAAAACCTGTTTAACCAATCCACCAATATTGGTACCACCCATTGAAGGGAGACCTCTGATCCTATATTTATCAGTTCTCGAAGAATCAATGGGATGTGTGCTCGGCCAGCATGATGAAACCGGAAGAAGGGAGCGGGCCATTTATTATCTCAGTAAGAAATTCTCGGACTACGAAACCCGTTATACACCATTTGAAAAGACTTGATGCGCATTGGTGTGGGTCACTCAACGTCTCAGACAGTATATGGCCCGACATACAACATGGTTGGTCTCCAAAATGGATCCAATCAAGTACCTATTTGAGAAGCCCATCCTGACTGGAAGAATAGCTAGGTGGCAAGTTCTCCTCTCAGAATTTGACATCGTCCATGTCACCCAGAAAGCTATTAAGGGAAGTCCCCTAGCGGATTATCTAGCCCATGGATCCACAGATGAATACCAGTCCTTACAAGACGACTTTCCCGATGAGCATATCACGCACATCGAACACGAAGAGACCAAAGAAGAGATGTGGACCATGTTCTTCGATGGGGCTTCCAACATGCTTGGACACGGGGTAGGAGCTATTTTGATATCCCCCGAAAAGAAACACATCCCTGTAACGGCCAGGCTTAATTTCGATTGCACCAACAACATGGCCGAATATGAAGCATGTGCACTAGGAATCCAAGCGGCTTTAGATCATGGGGTCACTAAGCTCAAAATATTCGGTGATTCATCCCTTGTCATCTATCAACTCAAAGGTGAATGGGAAACCCGAAACACCAAATTAATCCCATATCTAGAGTACATCCGCGAGATGGTCTCGAGAATGGAGAGCGTCACTTTCCAGTACATCCCTCGGGAAGACAATCAAATTGCCGACGCCCTCGCCACTCTATCATCCATGTTTGCCCTGGACCAGGAACATGAGATGTCAGTCATTCAAGTCAAACTGCATGATAAACAAGCTTTCTGCATGGCAGTAAATGGCGAGCACGATCAAAACCCCTGGTATCATGACATTAAGCGGTACCTCACGAGGGGCGAATACCCCGAAGGAATCAGTGACAATGACAAGAGGACCATTCGCAAAAGGGCCATAGGGTTCACGTTGATTGAAGGAACCCTCTACAAAAAGAGCCCCGATTCCACTCTTTTAAGGTGTGTGGACCAAGAAGAAGCCCAAACACTGATAAAAGAAATCCACAAGGGGACTTTTGGAACCCACGCACCCGGGCATGTCATGGCAAAGAAAATCCTCAGGGCAGGGTACTATTGGTCCACGATGGAAGCTGATTGTCACCAATATGCCAAGAAATGTCACAAGTGCCAAGTATATGCCGATAACATTCATGTGCCGCCCGCACCTCTCAGCAACATGGCTACACCATGGCCATTTTCTATGTGGGGCATGGATGTCATTGGACCCATCGAACCCAAAGCATTTAACGACCATCGCTTCATATTGGTAGCAATCGACTATTTCACCAAGTGGGTTGAGGCAGCGTCATATGCGCATGTAACTCGGAAAGTGGTGACTACCTTCATCAAGAAAAACATTATATGTCGGTACGACATCCCTCATAGGCTCATTACTGACAATGGGACCAACCTCAACAATAAGATGATGGAGGAATTATGCCAAAACTTCAAAATCCAACACCACAATTCCTCTCCGTACCGACCAAAGATGAACGGTGCAGTAGAGGCAGCCAACAAAAATATCAAGAAAATCATTCAGAAAATGGTTGTGACCTACAAAGATTGGCATGAAATGCTTCCCTTTGCCTTGCATGGCTACCGAACGTCGGTACGAACCTCCACAGGGGCTACCCCGTTTTCTCTCATATACGGAATGGAGGCCGTGCTACCAGTAGAGGTCGAAATACCCTCTCTGCGAGTTGTCATGGAAGCCAAATTGACAGAAGCTGAATGGGTCCAGAACCGGTATGATCAATTGAACCTAATCGAAGAAAAATGACTGGACGCCATATGTCGGGGGCAAGCTTATCAGCGGAAAATCAAGAAGGCCTACGACAAGAAGGTCAATCCCCGCGCTTTCCAAGAGGGAGATCTAGTAGTAAAGAAACTGCTGCCAGCCCAAAAAGACAAGGTCGGGAAATGGGCAGCCAACTACGAAGGACCCTTTGTGGTCAAGCGAGCCTTCTCAGGAGGAGCCCTTATCCTCACCAATATGGATGGAGAAGAGCTCCGATATCCTGTCAACCAGATGCGGTGAAAAAATACTACGCCTAAAAGACATTGCTCATGACCCGTCAGGATGAAAACTCGCAAAGAGCGTCCTGGGCAAAAGATAGGGCCTACATACCTCGCTAGGACATGTCCTAGGCAAAAAAATAGAGGTTCAAAAAAAAAAAAAAAAAAAAAGAGACAACAAAAAAATATAATAATAATAATATATATAGAGCAATGATTACCTTAGCCGAAAACCGCAAAGGCGACTAAGGTAATACCTCCACAGCAGCAAAAAGACTTCGCATAGTCTTTACTCCGGACTTGGGCATCTAGACTGAAGGGACCAAGAAAAACGGGAAACAAAGATCACAGTACATGATTGTGGCACCCTCATACAGTTCAGCCAACCCCGACTGACCATGCTTACAAATTCTTTTGTAAAACCCCATGTAAAAATAAACCATCTGTTTATATCAATAAAATTGTCTTTTCTTCTCTTTACCTACTTGCGTAAATGCCTCCGTATTAACGAAATATGAGCATGCATAAAACAAGCAATTCAAGAAAGCATAAAAACAAAAGACACACATCACCAACCAGGGCCCTCCCAAGTAAAAAGTACAAAGTAGCCTGCTAGATCGAAAACCCGCAAAGGGCGGTCTAGGCAAAAGATAAGGCTTTCGTAAAAAGGAAAAAGCCCATCAAAATGCCTCACACAACAAAAAACCCGCTAGATCGAAAACCCACAAAGGGCGGTCTAGGCAAAAGATAGGGTTAAAATAATAATAATAATAATAATAATAATAATCACGAGAGAACAAGAAAAGAAGGAAAGTATTACTTTCTAAATGTCCTCAACTAAAATAAAATTGCATCAACAGCATCCATACACGAGTAGTCGCACAAAAATGACTTTGTCAAAAGTAAAACAAACAAAAATACTGTAGGCAAATAAAAAGCATTCAACCTCATGCTTGCATTCATGAAAAACAACCAAAAAGGTATCCCAGTGTGACTCCCGCATCCTTCGCCTTCTTTTGCAAAAGCCAGCATAACAAAAAAAAAAAAAAAAAAAGCTTAAAAAAGAAAAAGGCACACGCTCAATAAAAAGCCAGAATCCAAAATCGCGAGAAAAAAGAGATAAAACCAGCAAGAGTCAGATTACCACCAAAAGAACAAAAACAAAAGAAAATCCCCAGCAACCAACAAAGCTGGATGGATAACCAACAAAGTCCCCGGCGCAGCCCGGATGAACATTTAAGAAGTACAAAAACAATCTACCAACACAGAGATCACTCCTCAGGGAGGCGGCGCATGATCAGAATCAGTAAGCCGCCACCATCGCCAAAGGATCAGCTACCGCAAGAAGGGGGCATCCAGAGGCACCAAACCAGACGAGGGTTCATACTCGTCAACCAAAGGATCAGCTACCGCAAGATGGAGCATCCGGAGGTCAAACACCAGATGGGGGTGTAAACTCATCAGGCCTTACAAAAGGGGGCTTACCGGGCGGGGGTTAGTACTCGTCAAACACTAGATGGGGGTGTAAACTCATCAGGCCTTACAAAAGGGGGCTTACCGGGCGGGGGTTAGTACTCGTCAAACCAGATGGGGGTTCGTACTCATCAGCCGAAGGGGTCAGCTACCGCATCGAAGGAGCATCCCGGAAGCGCACAACACAACATTTCCCCAGAAGATCATCCGCCGCAAAGACGGAGTATCTGAAGGGTAACCGGGCAAGAGGGTCAACTCCTTTACCCTCTAGTCGATCACCTTGGCACAAAAGGCCAGCAGTCCACTGGTCGGGAAAAGGGGGGGCAGCTGTAGACCCCAAATCTTGCCCGGCCTCAGAATAAAGTCAGAAAGCCTCCTATTTGAAGACGGCCGAAGCTTAACAAGTCATTAGGAGAGACTATTAGGCTCCCGTACCAAGATAGGAAGGTTTTTTGGCCCGAAAATAAAGTTTCTCGCCCTGAAGGGACGAGACCGCCGTCTGGAAGGACCAGACCGCCGTCTCATCTCAGCGCCAGGACGAGACCGCCGTCTCGATTTTCCAGACGGCGGTCTCGATTCCTGCAAAGGTTGAGACGGCGGTCTGGATTTTCCAGACGGCGGTCTCGATTCCCGCCTAGTCGAGACGGCGGTCTGGATTTCCCAGACGGCGGTCTCGACCTCCTGCATGGTCGAGACGGCGGTCTGGATTTTCCAGACGGCGGTCTCGACCTTGCCAAAGGAGATGGCGGTCTCGACCTGTCAGGCGCGAAAAACTATAAATAGGGGCTCTCCCCCCCTCATTTCCACACAGAATCCAAGAAGCTCTCCCTTCTCTCTAGACTTTCTCTCTCTAAGAATCCCTCCGAGGCATTTCCGGAGTTTCTGAGTGTCTTTAGGCATAAATTGAGCGTTCTAAATCTTCTTAAGAATCCCTCCGAGGCATTTCCGGAGTTTCTGAGAGTTGTAGAGTGAAGGGTTGCCAAAACGCACCCTCTCTTTTGAAATATAAAGCTTGCTTTGGAGGTGCATATTCTCCCTCTCTATTTTTTTTTACTACCATTTAAATTACGCAATAGAAGCTAGGGCCATGTAGTCATAAATTTAAATACCGCATAATAAAAGGGTAAAAGCGCAATTTTTCAGTTTAATTATTTACACAAAGTAGCCGGCCTATCATAGGGAACCCGAAAGGGGCGTCGTAAAGGAACTAACACTTCCTTTACACCTAACTAACTCCCTTACCCAACTCTGGTTCTAATGACCAAGTTGGTTTTTCGAAAACCAACGCCTTTTTAACCCCTTTTCCGATGTTTATGGTAAAAATATCGGTGGCGACTCCATAGAACCCAATTAAATAAATCCCTGGGTTAGCCCGGTTATCGGACAATCCAGGGATACTTTCGAAAACCTCGCCCCTAGGTTAGCCCGGTTATCGGACAACCTAAAGGCGTTGTAACCATCAATAAAAAACGTGAAAATCAAAGAGGGTCAAAAAAACCATCGCGTCTCTCCGACCGCCCCCTTTTTGGGGAGGCGGCGACAGCCCCCTTATCACTCCTCTAGCTGAGTACTGGGGATGCACTGATGGAGAAGACATCCCTGCTGCCCTGCGACCAGAACTCATAGATGGTCTGGTACTCGCCCACATGAGCATGCTCACCCGTCAAAGCACCTCCTGGGTCATACACCCCATCCTTGCTATGACGTTCGACATCAAGGAGATGGACACTTCAGAATCACAAGAGACGCCCGTCGCTCTAGGAGCCCAACAACAACAGACGCAATACAAAGATAGCCTCGCCAGCCTGCACCGGCATATGAGCGACGATAGGGCCCACTCAGATAGGCAGTACCAGCACCTGTGCCAATAGATCGATCAGTTGTCCTTATGGCAGCAGAGCTATGAGCAAGGCCGGGAAAGCCTTAGCTTGAGGGTAGACGGCCTCATGCATAGAATGGACACGATGGGCCAAGACATACACGGCATGATCCGAAGCTAGGAAGAATTCCAGCACCGCGTACTCCACCGACTCCCTTCGCCATCACCATCCTCAGCATCCAGCTCAGAGCCGGAAAGCTGAGATCTTTATGAAATCTCCTATTGTACTTTAATTTTGCGCAAAATAAATAAAATGAGACTTTATGTTCCCGTCTTATTGCCTCTCTGTATAAAAGCCAACATGCACAGAAGAAACTAAGAAAATAAAAAGGCACATGCATCATTCCAAAAAAGAAAAAACCAAAATTCCAAATCAAGAAGAGGAATAAAACCGCAGAAAAATGAGAAATTAATCAAATATTCCAACTGCCACAACCAATAAAAGGCCAATAAATCCCCAACAGATTCTTGCCTACACCAAAAGGCAATCATCAAAATCCCCGGCAACCAACAAGTCAGACGATTGAAGAAAAAGACAAAAAATTAGGAATTCCATTTCCCCAGCAAGAGTAAGAGCTTGACGATGCCAGCTCGTACCCATATCAATTAAGGAGCTGGGACCCCATTCCCTCAAAGGGCTATCAAAATCTGATCCCCAAGGAGTCAACCAAATCTCTGGTGGATCGCCAAAAAGAAGAATTTACGCCCAAATGCAATTTTCACAGTCATATCCTCAGAGGCAAAACATTACAGCCAAAAGTGTTCACTTCTGATGAAGCATTTGCCTACTTAGAGGTAATACCAGAACCTCAATAAAATATCTGCCTACCCAGAGGCGTCACCAGAATCAACAAATCCTCAGTGGATCCCTGCCTACCTGAGAGGCATTCATCAAGAATCCCCAGCAATCAAGAAGTTGGACGACTAAAGAAAAATCCAGAAGCGAAGAATCCCCGACATACTGGATGACTACACAAAAGTCAAGAACAATCACTCCCCATGGAACCGATGCATGATCAGAAACAGTAAGCCGCCACCACCTCTTCAGGAAAACAAAAGACCTGAAGACAAAGACCTACACACAGGCAAAACTGGCGCATGATCAGAAATAGTAAGCCGCCACCACCTCTTCAGGAAACGGAAAGACTTGAAGACGAAAACCTGCACACAGGCAAAGCCAGCGCATGGCCAGAAGCAATAAGCCACCACCACAGCCGAAGGGTCAGCTACCGCACCGAGGAGCATCCTGATACCTCACAGCATATTGTCCGAGGGGTCAGCTACCGCATCGAAGGAGCATCCCGAAAGTCTCTACGTGTCAGCCAAAGGGTCAGCTACCGCACCGAAGGAACATCCTGAAGCCTCACAACATATCGTTCGAGGGGTCAGCTACCGCATCGAAGGAGCATCCCGAAATTCTCTACGTGTCAGCCGAAGGGTCAGTTGCCGCACCGAAGGAGCATCCTGAAGCCTCACAGCATATCGTCCGAAGGGTCAGCCTCCACAGCAAGAGAAGCATCCGGAAGACAACCGGGCAAGAGGGTTAACTCCTTCACCCGCCAATTGACCTCATGGTATGTTAACCCATGGTCAATTGGTCGGGTAAAGGGGGGGCAGCTGTAGACCCCAAATCTTGCCCGAACTCCTAATAAAGCCGAAGATCGCCCATTCCGAAGATGGTTAAGACTTTATCAAGTCTCTAGTAGCTTGTTCTAGGTTCCATTTAGGATAGGAAGGGTTTTTAGAGGCATTAAAAATTGGGAAATCCGCCGGAGACAGCAGATGGCCGTCCAGAACAGGCGGATGGCCGTCCACAGCAGGCAGACGGCCGTCCATGACAAGCAGACGACCATCCATGGCAACTTTAAGGCCATGGACGACCGTCCATGTAGACCACAAATCTTGCCCGACCTCCAAATAAAGAGTAGAAGACCTCCTATTCGAAGATGGACGAAGTCTAACAAGCCACTAGGAGAGACTATTAGGCCGCATGCTAGGATAGGAGGGATTTTCGGCACAAAAATAAGGTTTCTCGCCTTTTTGGGACGAGACTGCCGTCTCGAAATCGAGACCGCCGTCTCGCCTCATGCAAATGGCGAGACCGCCATCTCGTTTGGCGAGACGGCAGTCTCGCCACCTGCGAATGGTGAGACGGCGGTCTCGCTTTCCCAGACGGCATTCTCGCCACTTGGGCATGGCGAGACGGCGGTCTCGACCCTGTCAAACGAGAACGGCGGTCTCGCCAATTTCAGGCGCGAAAACCTATAAATAGGGGCTCCCTCCCCTCATTTCCACACACCACACAGCTTTTGCTCTATCTTCTCTCTAAAACCTCTCTCTAGAATCCCTCCGACGCTTTTTTGGAGTTTCTGAGTGCCTTTGTGAGCGTTTTTCGGCGTCTAGAAAAGTTTCCAGCGCTGTGTAGAGTGAAGGGCTACCACAAAGCACCCTCTTTTTTAAAAGAAATAAAAAGAAAGCTTGCTTCGGAGGTTTAAACTCTCCCTCTCCACTTTTACTGGTTTAATTTTAAATTATGCAATAGATTAGGGCCATGTAGTCATAGTTTTAAATTTCGCAAAATAAAAGGGCAAAAGCGTGTTTTTCCGGTTTATTTATTAACAAAATAGCTGGCCTGTCATAGGGAACCCGAAAGGGGTGTCGTAAAGGAACTAACCCTTCCTTTACACGTAACTAACTCCCTTACCCAACTCTAGTTCTAATGACCAAAGTTGGTTTTTCGAAAACCAACGCCTTTTAAACTCCTTTTCCGATGTTTCCGGTAAAAACTTCGGTGGCGACTCCACAGAACCCTTCAAAAATTAGTCCTTGGGTTAGCCCGGTTATCGGACAACCCATGGACGACCTTTCGAAAACCTCGCCCCTAGGTTAGCCCGGTTATCGGACAACCTAAAGGCGTTGTAACCACCCATAAAAAAAGCAAAAACAAGAGGGTCGAAAACCATCGCGTCGCTCCGACCGCCTCTCTTTTTTTACGGCGGTGACAGATGGCGACTCCACTGGGGAAGCCTCAAGAGTTGATCCCATTTAGTGATGGGCCGACTTAAAAATAAATAAACCAAGAAAATAACGCTTTTTGCCCTTAACTTGTATTATAACATGTTTTACGGTTTGGCTTTAATAACTGTTGCTTGTTTATACTTACGCAATTGTGTGAAATACAAACTGTACACAAATCCTTGCACAGTACAGTTCCCTCTATACCCGGGGGCAAGTGAGAAATCCATAGGGAGTGGGTGGCAGGTACAGTTCGCTGTAGTGAGGGCCTTGAGCCCACCAGTGTGATCGGAAACCACCACTCAAGGTGATAACCTTCCTCTTTTGGCAACAAGACTGACTATGGCCTTAATGCTAAGCATGGTCGGACGGCTGGAGAGTGGGGACCCTATAATGCGGGCACCTTGGGGGCCTTAGCCTGGTGAGAACAGTTAGAACCAACCCTCGCCAATGCACTTTTTTGTAGGAAAACCCTACCTCGTGATAAAAACAAATTCTCGCCTGTTCGCGGATGACCGAATTGTGTGCGCATATATTTGTTGCATTTGTTTGTTGCATAGCATAAACAAACAACAAAACAAAAATCACAAAAATATTTTCGCAAATAGACACCCTTATCTCGGACAGTCTGCCTTTTAGCTAGCCTGGTTTCAGGTTCTTTGTAAGCTAAGTAGCCACGCAGTTCCAACAAAAGAGATAAAAGGCTATAAAATAAACAAATAAAAATAAAATATGTTTCCAAAACAATAAATGGGACCTGAGTCATAAACATTCCAAACCATTCATATAGGTAGTTTATTTTTCGAAAAAATACGTATCATACAAAACATGATAAACAGAAAATAAACACTCACATTCATTCAAATAAGCATCCTTTTCATCAAACATGCATTTTGGTTTTAGAAATGGAGGGGACTAGTAGACAGCCAAAGAAGGTGGATATTCCCCGTTTCCATATTGAGAGGTTGGAACGGCTGAGCGCGACAATGCCATCAGAGGTCCGCGCCGACTTTGAAAAATCCTATGGACGAATTTTGGACCTGCTAAAGATCTGTGTCGATCAGGTGTTCCTCAGGGCACTAATCCACTTCTGGAATTCCAGTCTGCGGTGCTTCGAATTTCCGCAGTTCGACCTGGTGCCCACCCTAGAGGAGTACGAGACCATGTTGAAATGGCCCAAATCAGCCGGGGTCCATGTCCGCCACGAGGCATACACTCCTGCAGCACCGGTCGCCGCCCTTATTCAACTACCATTCCGACAGAGTACCCTGATAAGGAAGGGGAATGCCTAGGGTTGGAAAGTATCAATGTTAGAAGACCACCTGTCCTATCTGGCTGAAAGGGCAGAGTGGGTCGCCTTTAACAAAACCCTAGCCCTTATCATTTTTGGAACGATCTTGTTCCCCTTCCACTTCGACATAGTAGATCAGGCCGTCATGGACGCCTTCTTCGCCTGGGACGTCAACTCAAAGAGTCCCCTGCCTGCAATCCTTGCCGACACCTTGCTCTCGGTGGAATTCTGCCACCAGAAGCAAGGAAAAACACTCCGTTGCTGCTCTTC
This sequence comes from Sphenostylis stenocarpa, assembly GCA_963425845.1. Classification (NCBI taxonomy): domain Eukaryota; kingdom Viridiplantae; phylum Streptophyta; class Magnoliopsida; order Fabales; family Fabaceae; genus Sphenostylis; species Sphenostylis stenocarpa. The sequence continues at coordinate 62,549,658 of OY731404.1, forward strand.
ATTACTATTTATGTGGAGCGCCACGCACCTTTACGCCTCCAGCCACATGGGGATATTCCCCGACCCTTTAAGGAGCTTCTCCAAGATCCCCCTCCAACGACGCCTGACTTCAGAATGGAGGGACGAGTGGGAACGAAAGGACGCCAACAGTTTATCCTGGGTCTGCCCTAGGTTCCGACCCGGCTCAGCTTCTCTTCAGATGCGGGGACTATCCGAGCGTACCCTTGATAGGGCTCAGGGGTTGCATAGCCTACTCACCCAGAGTAGCTATGAGGCAGCTCATGAGAACCCAAACTACTATCTCTCGGGGAGAACTCGGAGGGCTGTGTTTCTTTGGAGACCCGTGCACAATCGCCAACTCACTAGCTGTGAGAAAAGCATGGGAGAGGCCAGTCTATATGGGGGACAGAGAGCTAGGAAAAGCTCGGGTGGCTGTCACCAGTGACTACGAGGCGTGGAGAAAGAAAAGAGGGATGGCTCAACCATCCACCACACCCACTACAAGCGCCATTAATGAAGAGTTGCAGGCTCAAATTGATGCCTTGACCCAGAGGATGGAAATCATGGGAGCCCAGATGAGGGCCCTTGAGGAAAGAGAGCAAGCATCCATCCTCACAATAGACGGTCTGCAAAGGCAAGGCAAGAAAAAGGATCATGAAATAGAGCGCCTCAAGGACTAGTGTGCTGACTCCAACGAGCAAGCTATCCAAGCATCCAAAACTGCCAGAACCAGTTCGGATAGCCGACTTCAAGAAATAACCGCCAAGTCAGCACGCCTTGAGGCCGAATCAGCAAAGCAGGCTCAAACGATCAAGGAGTTGTCGCAAGAGCTCGCCAAGACTCGGTTAGATATCCACCAAGAGCGAGAGGCCAACCGGAGACTCAACAAAAGTCTCGCTGAGCTACGCTGCAAAGAAAGAGACGGGCTAGCTCAGTACGGCCAATTACTACAAGAGAAAGACCGAGCCGTTGAAAAGCTCGATGAACTACAAGCCTTGGTTGTTCATCAAGAGGCGAAGATCAAAGAGGCTCAGAAGTACAGTGAAGACATGAGCCAGGCGGTCCGAAAACAAAGCGAAGCACTTGCCTGTCACGTCCGGGAAGCCGAAAGAGAACTACAGAGAGATCAAGACCCTCCTGTGGGTTTCTTTAAAGTTTTCCGCTTTTGCCAAAAGTTGCTTTGCAGTATAGAATAGGGGAATGTACACCTTCTGTCGAATAAATAAAATCTTCTTTATTCAAATGACTGTCTACTTGCATGCATAAACATTCATCTGCATATTTAATTTCCCCTCCTTCACGCTTAATAAATAAGATAATAAAAAGGAAGGATTAACTGACACGTCTTCTAAATCAGAAGAATGGAGAGAAAGTCACTCCTAATAAAGCTTACCCCAACGGTCGACTCACCGCAAGAGGAAAATAAGCCTCGGCCGTTGGTCCTCAAGAACAAAGAAGAGGGGGCAAGGACACCAGTGCGACTATTTATGCCACGTCCTTTCCCCTACGAATCAAATAAAGTTGTACCGTGGAGATATGGAGAATCTCCACCAATAAAAGAAGAAATAACAAATATAGCCGACATTGGGGGCATGACTAGAAGTGGAAGAGTCTACTCCCCCAAGGACTCACAGGAATATGTCCTCAAAAATAAAGGAAAAAATAAAAAGACCGAAGAAGAAAAAGAAAATAAAGAATCCAAAGAGGAGACAGAGGAATTACTCCAGTTCATAAGGCAAAGCGAGTATTCCATTATAGACCAGCTCAATCGCACACCTGCAAAGATAACATTGTTATCTCTGATAATGAGCTCGGAACCGCATAGAAACGCCCTGCTGAAGGTCTTGAGCGAGGCGCATGTACCTCATACTATATCCCAAGAAAAGGTCGAGAGGATCGTTGGTCACATCACAGCAAGCGATCACCTCACCTTCACAGAGGAAGAACTCCCCCTCGAGGGGTCAAACCATAACAAGCCCTTGCACATCTCAGTCAAGTGCAAGGAATACCTCATCGCCAAAGTTCTTGTGGATAACGGGTCATCCTTGAACGTGATGCCCAAGTGCACACTAGACAAGCTGACTATCCAAGGGACCCGTCTGCGCCCAAGCAGCACCATCGTTCGAGCCTTCGACGGATCTAAACGAGAAGTAGTGGGAGAGGTTAACTTGCCAATTCAAGTTGGACCCACTATCTTCGATGTCGATTTCCATGTCATGGATATTACTCCAGCATATAGTTGTCTCCTCGGCAGGCCTTGGATTCATGACGCTAAGGCAGTACCTTCAACGCTCCACCAAAAAGTCAAGTTCATAGTGGACGACAAATTGGTCACGGTCCAAGCAGAGGACGATATCCTGATCAGTGGACCGTCCACCCAACCTTATGTGGATGCGGCTGAAGAGGCCCTTGAAACATCTTTTCAAGCGCTCGAAATTGCCAGCGTAGAACGACTTCCCAAAGACACAAAGGTAGCCCGCATGATGTTGAAGCATGGTTACCATCCTGGCCAAGGACTGGGGGCAGATTCCCAAGGCATGAGGGAACCCCCAGAATTAAAAGATAATCCTTACAAGTATGGCCTAGGATATGACCCTACTAAGGGTCGAGCGGAAAGAAGAAAAGGGAAGTCCCCCCTCCGCATACTCAAGCAAATTTTCCGAAGTGGAGGGGTGCAAGCGTCAAGAGCCACCTTAGTCATTAGGAAATCTTTTTCTTCGTTTAAGGGATGTAAACCCCATGATTGTTAGAGATTATCCCCCGGGGCTAGCTCGACCCCCGGGCATTTCAGGGCACATATTCCCTTATTAATTAATAAAGAATGATTCTTACAATCTGCTTCTCTTCTCTCTATTTTTGACTAGACCTCATGAATAACCCTGTCTAAGTAAACGAAAAAAGAAGAAGAATAAAAAGTGCATTCAAATAATCAACATTTACCATTGCTATTATCATCAAGCTAGTTGATTAGAAGCACATAAAAATAATACTTCACCTCATCCATAAAGAAGGTCATGTTTCACCAATATTGTGAACAAAAATAAATACACAAAAACAAAAAAAAAAGAGAGAAAAGCCCAGAGAAGCCAAAGGCCAAAGAAAAGGGCAAATAACCCGGTAGGAAACCCACTAAGGGGGCTACGCAAAAGATAGGGTCGACCCGGTAGGATACCCGAACAACAATAAAGGGTAGCCTAGGCAAAAGTTAGGGTTACAAAATAAGGTCCGCTAGGATTCTCCAAAAATTACAAAAAGAGGGAACCTAGACAAAAGTTAGGGCCAAGCACAATATCCTAGTTCGAAAACCCAAAGGGCGATCTAGGGAAATGAACTAGCCATTAAAAAGAAATAGGAATAAAACCAAAAAGCGCAAATACAAAAGGAAAGGAAATTGTTTGCTTAGACAAAAGCTTAAACACCTAGGCCTAACCCTAGCCAACCATGCTTACAAAAACTCTATCAATAAAAATTAACCCTCTAAAACACAAGCCATTGAAATTTGCGTCTTTGTTTCATTTCTCTTGACCCTCACATCAATATTCTAATAATTAATTTGGGAATATGGAGGCGTATAGTCAACAAGAGGATTGAAATCCCTAAAGCGAGGAAAAGGGGGCACTACATGACAAAGAGTGTGCTGCAAAAGAAAAAAGAAGAAAAAAAGGGAAAAGAGAAAGAAAATAAGAAAAACAAAAATGACTCTTCGGTCACAAAAAGTCCGGCATGGTATAGCAAGTACGAAAGCACAGATCAGAGGGCACTCGGCGCTACAAGACATGTCGGTTAAATCCTTCTGAAAATTTAATCAAAATAGGCATTATAGGACATCAAACATGAAAACATTGCATGCATAAAAATGTTTTTGAACCAGGTCCTATTTTCTCTTCAAAAAAAAAAAAAAAAAAAAACTTCCGTAATTCGAGACCGCCGTCTCGGTCCCCCGGCAAGACGAGAACGTCGTCTCGACCAACGAGACCGCCGTCTCGACTTAGCCAAAATCGAGACCGCCGTCTCGATGACCCAGACCGCCGTCTCGGCTTGAAGGAGACTCGAGACTGCCGTCTCGCCTTCCCAGACGGCGCTCTCGAACTGGAAAAATTTGCTATATATAGGGGGCGCGCTTGGCGGGTTCTTCACAACTCTCCTTGCCTCCAAAACCTCCATTTCTCAGATTTTGCACTCCCAAGCACCCCCCTAATCAACATGTTTGGTAGAAGCGCCTCCAGAAAGAGAAGGAGCACTGCCGGTGCCAGCAGTTCTGCGGCACCACCACCCCAGGATCCCTCTTAGTTGTCGCCACAGCACCAGGCCCGCCTCGACAACATCCAGACTTATCCGTGGCACCCAATGCTCAGACTTGACTTCAGCATCCTGGCTGAATTTGGGTGGGAGGACGACGTCCGAGCCCACACAGACAGCATCGAGTGGGGCTTTCTGCTGCAACCACCACCTACACATGTGTACCCACAAGCGGTACTGGAATTCTTGGCCTCTGTCTCCTACTCCGAGGTCCCCTCCATGGTCCCGGGCCTGCAACCCACTAAGATGGTGACCTATTTCATGGGTGGAAGATACCAAACCACCACCCTCGACGAGTTCAACATGGCCATCGGGTTCGTCCGGCTTGAGGACACAATGACCCAGGGATACCGTGAGGCCATCTGCTCCCGGCCCACCAACCTCACTGCTGCCGAAATGTGGCATGAGCTCACAGGAGCCACCACGCTGCCACGCTGATGAGGGGCTCCGCACTTCCCCCAGCACTCCGCATCTACCACAAGCTGCTGGCAGGGACCATCCATGGAAGGAAAGAGAGTCAGGGTAAGGTATCCCTCCCTGACCTCTTCGTACTTTATTGCATGAGCCAGAAGCGGCGCTGCAACCCCGGCTACTTCTTCCTGAGAGCCCTCAAGGACTTCAGGAACAGATCAGCGGGGGCCGTCCTCGTGGCTCCTCTTATCACTCCCCTGGCAGAAAGATGAGGGTGCCCTGGCCGGGAAGAGCTGGCCTCCAACTTGCGACCCGAGTCCATCAACGGGTCAGTCCTAGTCAGCATGGGAATGCTGATACGTCGAGGGACCCAGTTGGCCCTCCATCCCACACTGGATTTTGCGCTGGACCTCCAGGGGCTCTTGGCTATGCAGGATATCCCCACACCTCCCGAATTCCAGCAGCAGCAGCAGCAACAACAACAGCCACCACCATACACGGACGATTTCGCCGGCATGAACCGCAACATGAACGATATGCGCCGGCAGTTCGACCAAATGACAGTGCGGCAAGAAGCCTACCATACTCGGCAATAGGAGATGTATCAGCATCAGCAGGTGATGCGGCAGGAATGGACAACATTCCAGCAAGAGTACCGCGACGAAGTTCGAGAGCAAGCGGACTTCCGGTATCACCTCTACCAGCAATTCGCCCGCGGATCATCTCTAGATGATAGCCCTTAGGGATGATACTTGCCTAAATAAAATGTGGTTGTAATAAAATTTCCTTATAAATAAAATTTTATTTCATGCATCTCTTTGCCACCCTTTGCAAAAGCCAGCGTAACAAAAAAAGCTTAAAAAGGAAAAAGGCATACGCTCAATAAGAAAAGCCAAAATCCTAAATCGCGAGAAAAAAGAGATAAAACCACGAGAAAAAGGCAGGATTAAGACAAGCCATCACCTCAACCAACAAAACTTTGACTACCAAATCAGAGTCGAACAAAAAAAACAAGACTCATCCGACTAGTCAGCAAGAGTCAAACAAAGGAGTCCCCAGCAACCAACAAAGCTGGATGAAACACAAAATCCCCGGCACAACCCGGATGACCATTCAGAAAGGTCCAAGTACATTTACCGACACAGAAATCACTCCCCAAGGAACCGGCGCATGAGCGATTGAGCAGTAAGCCGCCACTACCACCAGTCCTACGCAGTGGACTGTACCAGCCTGATAGGGGGTTCATACCTATGAACCAGCACACAAGGAGTGCCTGACCGGCGCATGGGCCACCTGAACAGTAAGCCACCACTACCACCGGCCCTACGCAGTGGACCGTACCGACTCGATAGGGGGTTTATACCTATCAACTTGCGCACGCGTTGCGCCTGATCTGCGCTCGAGCCGGATCAGTAAGTCGCACTACCAGCCTGATGGGGGGTTCATACCCATCCAGTCCCACGCAACGGACTGCAACTACCAGCCTGATGGGGGGTTTATACCCATCAACTGAAGGATCGGCTACCGTTAGAAGGAGTATCCTGAGGTTCTACCACGTGTCCACCGAAGGGATCGACTATCGTCATAAGAAGTATCCCGAAAGTGCACAAACACCAAGATTTTCCCCAGAAGATCAACCGCCGCAAGACAGGACATCCGAAGGGTAACCGGGCAAGAGGGTCAACCCCTTTACCTTCCTGTTAATCTGTCTGGCACAACAGGCCAACAGCTGACTAGTCAGGTAAAGGGGGGGAGCTGTAGACCCCAAATCTTGCCCAACCTCCAAATAAAGAGTAGAAGACCTCCTATTCGAAGATGGACGAAGCCTAACAAGCCACTAGGAGATACTATTAGGCCCCATGCTAGGATAGGAGGGATTTTCGGCACAAAAATAAGGTTTCTCGCCCTTTTGGGACGAGACCGTCGTCTCGAAATCGAGACCGCCGTCTCACCTCATGCAAATGGCGAGACCGCCATCTCGTTTGGCGAGACGGCGGTCTCGCCACCTGCAAATGGCGAGATGGCAGTCTCGCTTTCCCAGACGGCATTCTCGCCACTTTGGCATGGCAAGACGGCGGTCTCAACCCTGTCAGACGAGAACGGCGGTCTCGCCACTGTCAGGCGCGAAAACCTATAAATAGGGGCTCCCTCCCCTCATTTCCACACACCACACAGCTTTTGCTCTCCCTTCTCTCTAAAACCTCTCTCTAGAATCCCTCCGACGCATTTCCGGAGTTTCTGAGTGCCTTTGTGAGCGTTTTTCGGCGTCTAGAAAAGTTTCCAGCGCTGTGTAGAGTGAAGGGCTGCCACAAAGCACCCTCTTTTTTAAAAGAAATAAAAAGAAATCTTGCTTCGGAGGTTTAAACTCTCCCTCTCCACTTTTACTGCTTTAATTTTAAATTATGCAATAGATTAGGGCCATGTAGTCATAGTTTTAAATTCTGCAAAATAAAAGGGCAAAAGAGTGTTTTTCCGGTTTATTTATTAACAAAATAGCTGGCCTGTCATAGGGAACCCGAAAGGGGCGTCGTAAAGGAACTAACCCTTCCTTTACACGTAACTAACTCCCTTACCCAACTCTGGTTCTAATGACCAAAGTTGGTTTTTTGAAAACCAACGCCTTTTAAACTCCTTTTCCGATGTTTCCGGTAAAAACATCGGTGGCGACTCCACAGAACCCTTCAAAAATTAGTCCTTGGGTTAGACCGGTTATCGGACAACCCAAGGATGACCTTTCGAAAACCTCGCCCCTAGGTTAGCCTGGTTATCGGACAATCTAAAGGCGTTGTAACCACCCATAAAAAAACGCAAAAACAAGAGGGTCGAAAACCATCGTGTCGCTCTTACCGCCTCTCTTTTTTGACGGCGACGACAGTTCACTTAGCTTGGACGGCCGTCCATGGCCACTTTTTGCCCTGGACGGCTGTTCGCTTTGTCCAGACGGTCGTCCACCTTTTCCAGGCCCGAATCCCTATAAATAGGGGCCTCATTCCTCCGAATTTTCACACCTTAGCACTCCTCCACTCTCTTGGGAGCTTTTTGGCACTTGAGAGTGACCTTGAGCATTATTTCGGGGTTCTAGGGAGCTTTTCGCTTTTCGTTAAGGTTGAAATCGGTTAAGGAGGTCTCTCTTTGAGGCATCCGGCCCTCGGTCGAGTGACTTTTCTTTGTTTTGCGGAGAGGAGCGTGCTTGTAGAGTGCGGGGACTGCCAAAAAGCATCCTCACGTTTTAGAAGAGTTAATATAGTGCTCGCTTCGGAGGTTCCTTCTCTATTCTCTGTCTCTTTTACTGCTTTCTTTATCGCTTTCTTTGTGTGCATTAGATAATATAGCCATGTAGATATTTAAATTCTGCAAGTAGATCAAATAATAGGGTAAAAATGTAATTTCTTTAAGCGTTTATTTTCTAAGTTAGTCCATCATAGGGAACCCGAAAGGGGCGTTGTGGGGGTGCTAACACCTTCCCCACACGTAACTAACTCCCTTACCCGACTTTGGTTGTAATGGCCAAAATTGGTTTTTTTCTAAAACCGCTACCTTTTTCTTTTTTTACCTTTTTCAGTGTTTAAGGTTAAAACACTGATGGCGACTCCTCGAACCTATTCGAAAACCTCGCCTTTAGGTCTAGCCCGGTTATCGGACGACCTAAAGGCGTTGAACCATTTCTTTCAAAGAAAACACGAGTCATATAAAAACCATTGTGTCGCTCCGACCGCCTCTTCTGACAGCGGCGACAGATATTCCTTAAGACAATGACTTAGGTATCCTCCTTAAAGTTTACGCTTTGTGGGGTATCATACCCACCTTGGTGTAATGGTTCCTTCCCCATCACACCTTAGTACACTTGTCCCTTCCTTGTCGCGAAGGTCACAAATGTGCTCGGGGCCTCTTTCGCCATTGTCTTAGGGATATCTAGTGCTCCCTAGAATGAATGTATTTATGCATGCACCAGTACAAAAGGGCGGTAGATGTTCAAAGTGGCATAACTTTTGAGTGAGATGTCCGATTTGGACACACAACATATCAAAACGAAGAGAAAAAGGTGAGGAATCAAGTTAAAAGTTCCCTTCCCAAAGGGAATTTGGCCCAGTAATTTTCCCAAAAAACGCTCCTAAGACCCATTTTTTAGGGATTTATTAAAATGATGTGCATGCATACTTTCCTTATGCATTTATTTTCTCTCTTGGTTTTTCCACGTATGACATGGTGAGATATGAATGATACGACTTTGTCAAAATTCTTTTTATAAATGTTTTGATTTTGTTATTATTATTTTTTTATTTTATTTTATTTTTAGCCTTTTATCTCTTCTGTCGGACTGCGTGACTACTTAGCTTACAAAGAACCTGAAACCAGGCTAGCTAAAAGGCAGACTGTCCGAGATAAAAATGGTTATTGCAAAAGAAAGGTTTTAGCATCCCTTATCTCTTCTGTTGGACTGCGTGGCTACTTAGCTTACAAAGAATTTGAAACCAGAGTACCTAAAAGACAGACTATCCGAAATAAGGGTGTTTATTGTGAAAATATTTTTGAGATTTTTCTATTTTTATCTGTTGTTTGGTTATGTTATGCAACAAACAAATGTACACATAATTCACTCATCCGCGAACGCGTAAGAAGACGTTTTAATCACAAGGTGGGGTTTTCTTGCAGAAAAGTGCGTTGGCAAAGGTAGGTTCTAACTGTTATCACCAAGGCTTAGGCCCCCAAGGTGCCTGATGAGTCATTATTTTCCCGCATTTTCTTATCTTTATATACTTATCTTAATTGGTGCATTGTGTTTAATTGTCTATTATTAGTGCATTTTCATTGATTGGGCTTCATTGGGCCAATAATTTAGATTTTTATTAATTTGAATCTATTTGATCTAATTTTTACTCATTATTAATTTTAGGACAGTTTAAAGCAATTTTGGACTTGAAAAATTGGGCCAAATGTCATATTTTATTTTATACGGGTACTGACATTAGTTTATTGTTTTATTTATCATTTTTTCTACAGATCTCCAAATAACATAATTCTAAAATAATTATAAACTAGACACATTGAGCTTTCCACAGGATCCAAAATCATTCCATTCGGAGCTAAATTGGATTTTACATAAATGATCCAAAACGGGTCAAGCGCACTAGGCCGGCCCAATGGACATGCTTCAGTCATTTAAGTCTCCTAAATTCATTAGAGATCCGAAAATAGTAGAAACAGTGGCGTTTTAAAGCTAGCTCAAAATAATTTCAAAGGAGACTAAAATCGCTTAATTTGGATAAGTATAGAAAATAATGCACGTGTTTGAAGTTCATGGACCTGCATTGAAGCCAATTTATGATGTGTTTCATGGACTAGTTGAGCCCAAACCTAGATTAAGATTAGGGTTAGGGTTATTTATATAAGAGAGGCACATCACACGAAAAAAGAGACATCACACAAGGACTACGCAGCCACCACACTTCCACCTTTCATCTTCTGCAATTTATATTCAAGTTTGTTTACTCTTCTGTCATTATTTTTAAATTCTTATTTCGATTTTAATTATGTTTCTTCTATTGCGTTTTCAACTTTCCATGGATAGCTAAATCTTTGTATTGATTTTCTGAGAAGAATGCAAGTATATCTTTGAGGTTTTGTTCTTCAATTTCATTTTGTTTGTTCTCTTAACTCTTCATCTTCTAATCTCAGTGTTGAATTATAATCTGTTTATGCTTAATAAACCGAAACTAATATCACAGTTTGCTTAATTCTGTGCTAGAGATGAGATTATGTGATGTATGCAATGCTTAATTGTATAAGGATAATTTGGGGTTAATCTTTGCTTAGTTGGTTAATTTCATGTTGGAATAAGGGTTAAGGAAAATTTGGGATTAATCTTCGCTTAGTTGGTTAATTTCATATTGGAACAAGGGTTAAAGCTAATTTGAGATTAATCTTCGCTTAGTTGATTAATTTCAAATTAGAATATAATTTGGGATTTATCTTCGCTTAGTTGGTTAATTTCGAATTAATTTCGTAATCTAGGATAAGTGACATTGCATTAGAATCAAGAAATCAATTGCATTTTAATCTGTTTTTAATCCGCATTTTTATAATCTGCTTTTGTTCTGTTTCATCTAATATTTTAATTTTGAAAAACTCCCCTTTTAATTTTTTGTTACTAAAAATTGATAAGCTTTGATAGAAATTTGTGGTCTTTGGGAGACGACCTAGGAAAGCTTCCTAGTACTACATTTATCTGTTTTAATTATTTGACCGAGTACGACATCGATCAGTGCCCCCATTATAGGGTCCCCAATCTCTAGCCTTTCGACCATGCTTAGCACTAAGGCCATAGTCAGTCTTTGTGCTAAAAGAGGAAGGTTATCACCTAGAGTGGTGATTTTCGATCATACTGGTGGGCACATGGCCCTCACTACGACAAATTGTACCTGCCACCCACTCCCTATGGATTTCTCACTGGCCCCCAAGTATAGAAGGAATTGTTGTGTGCAGTTTTTATTTCAAACAATTGCGTAAAATAAACAAACCACAGTTATTAAAGCCAAACAAATAAACATGTTATAAGACAAGGTAGGGTAAAAGCAAAATTTCTAAGTTTTTTTTATTAAATCGGCCCATCATTAAATGGGATCAACTCTCCAGGCTTCCCCAATGGAGTCGCCATCTGTCGCCGCCGTCGAAAGAGGTGGTCGGAGCGATGCGATGGTTCCGACTTTCCATTTTTCACGTTTAATTATGGGTGAGGTTACAACACCTTTAGGTTGTTTGATAACCGGGCTGAACCTAAGGGCAAGGTTTTCGAAAGGGTGTTTTTAGATCGTCCGATAACCGGGCTGACCTAAGAACAAATTTGAAAGGGTTCTTATGGAGTCGCCACCGATGCTTTTACCAGAAACATCGAAAAAGGAAGGAAAAAGACGTTGGTTTTTTAAAAAAAAACCAACTTTGGTCGTTAAAACCAGAGTTGGGTAAGGGAGTTAGTTACGTGTAAGGGAGGTATTAGCTCCATTATGATGCCCCTTTCGGGTTCCCTATGACAGACCATTTATTTTATAAATAAACTCTTAAAATGACGCTTTTACCCTTTTATTTGCGGTATTAAAAATAATGACTACATGGCCCTAATAACTATTGCACAATTTAATATAAGTAAAAGGACAGTAAAAGAGAGGGAGAGAATATAGAAACCTCTGGAGCAAGCTTTTGATTAAGTTTCTTGAAAAATAGGGTGCATTTTGGCAGCCCTTCGCTCTTACAAGGTTGAATTCTCTCTCGAAAATGCTATAAAAAACTCTCTTAAATACTCAGAAACTCCAAAAATGCTTCGGAGGGGCTCTAAGAGAAGAATTTTAAGAAATTGTAGGAGGAGAAGTGGAAGAATTGTGTGAAATGAAGGGGAGAGCGCCCCGTATTTATAGGGATTCGCGCCTGTCAGGTCGAGACGGCGATCTCGACTGGCAAGGTCGAGACGGCGATCTCGCCATTCGGGATGATGGTCTCGACTTTGATAAGTGGCAAGACGACGGTCTCGTTTGGCGAGACGGTGATCTCGACTTGCCAAATGGCGAGAGGTCCATCTCGCCAAATGGGAGGGGGGTCTTGCCAATGGTAAGTGGTGAGACGGCAGTCTCGACTTACCATTGGTCGAGACGGCAGTCCTGAAGAGCGAGACGACGTTCCCAAAGAGCGAGACGACGGTCCCAAAGAGCGAGACGGCGGTCTCGACCCCTGAAGGCAGGAATCCTTATTTTTGTACAATAAAGCCTTCCTACTCTAATATGGGGCGTAATAGTCTCTCCTAGTGGCTTTTTAGGCTTTGTCCATCTTCGAATAGGAGGTCTTCTGCTCTTTATTTTGAAGTCGGGCAAGATTTGGGGTCTACACTATCGAATGTCGGATATGTCAAAAAGAGATTTCCTTAACTGATTGTTACCTTATAGGCAATCAAATGGCTCATTCGAGTACTAGAAGTATAGAGAGAAGTGACTGTGAGTCCAGGTATGTGAAAAAGCTCCAAATGAGGCCCCTATTTATAGTTTTCGCAGTGTCAGGACGCCGGGATGACCGTCCCAACTTCTGTTAGGTGGGACGGTCGTCTGGACATTCGGGACGGCCGTCCCAAGTGCAAAAATGGGTTGGGACGATCGTCTGACAGTTAGGACGACCGTCTGACAGTTAGGACGACCGTCCCAATTGAAGCACTTGTTGGATTTGATGAAGACATATAGAGTTTATAGAGTTTATTTTGTGGGTGTGTAGGTAGATAGGTTATAGGTTTAGAATTTAATCTCTTGATAGTTTCAGTAGATCTTGTGATAAGTGCCTATAAATGTTGCATTTCATAGATTTTATCTAACTGCATGAAAAACCAATCTTTAAGCCTTGAAAGAACAAACTGAGTTTTTCAATCTGTTAAAAAGAAGTTTCAATCTGCTAAATCACTTAAAATAGGAAATGTATATATACAGCCAAAATTTTAATTGATTGAATCGTAGAATCAACAAGTTAAAATGTTCTTGATGGTTTTTCCATATTAAGGGGTTCGTAGTATTAATATGTTGAATTGAAGAATCAATAGATTAAAACGTTCTAGTCATTTTTCATTTCAAAAGTATCTCAGAATTTTAATCTGTTGAAATCAAGTTCAATCTGTTGAAACAAAGAGATGTCATTTTTCATTTTAAAGTATCTCAGAATTTCAATCTGTTGAAATAAATTTTAATATGTTGAAACAGAGAGATATCATTTTTCATTTTAAGGTATCTCAGAATTTTAATCTGTTGAAATATATTTTAATCTATTGAAATAGAGAGCTACCATTTTTCTTCTAACTGTTTCAATCCATTGAAAGCTCGAATTAACCGATTGAATGAGTTTTAAATGAAATCAATCGATTGAAACATCATTTTAAATCGATTGAATCTATCAATCCCTCTCTTTTACTCTATAAATACAATTTTGATTTCTCTTTCAAACATACAATTTGGAAAACAATTGAAAGCAATCTTGGAGCTCTCATATTCGTGTTTTTATCTGAGCATTCATAAACATTTCATATCATAAGGCGTTTTGATCAAGATTGTTGAAATATCTTCAAGAGAGAAAGTTCTGAAGTTAGAAAAATTGCTTCGACTTCTATATTGTAAAAGTTGCAGTCCAAGTTTATTCTTTTCATATACTTGTACGAATTCTAATTGTGTAGATTGGGTTTGAATCTGCACCGGTTACGATGAATCGGGTTTGGTTGTCGGGAGGTTTTTCAAGAGTCTATCTTGTGGTGTTGTAAGGTAGTTCTTGGGGTAGATTGGTGTATATCTACTGGTTTGTATTTTTACTTGATATTAGTGGAACTTGACAGATTTGTCAAGAACTGGATGTAGCTCTTGGGAAGAGTGAACCAGTATAAACTCTTGTGTTGTATTTATGCTTTTATCTCTTTTCATTTCTGGTTTATATTCTTGCTTTGTTTAAAACCAAACCTGCCTAATAAAAGATTGGATAAAGATTAATCATTCTTCCACAAAGAAAAGAATGTTTTTCGAAAAAAGATTTCTAAAGTTCAATTCACCCCCCCCCCCTCTTGAACTCAACCATTAATTCTTACAATTGGTATCAAGAGCTGGTTCTTGTAAGTTACTCAAGAATTCGGTCCAAGAAAGCTTTAAATGGCTGAGGGAAAGATGAATTTTTCTGAAGGAGCCTCCATCAATAGGCCTCCTCTATTTGCTGGTGTGAATTACTCCTTCTGGAAGGTTAGAATGAAAATCTTTATTGAATCTCTTGATAGGGGTATTTGGGATACAATTATTAATGGTCCTTTCAAACCAACTCATACAGTGGATGGTAAAATTGTTGAAAAAGACTGGGCTGACTTAACTGATGCAGAAAATAGGACAGTTCAATATGATTATACTGCTAAGAACATTATTACCTCTAGCTTAAATCTTGATGAGTTTTTCAGGGTTTCTCAATGTGCCTCTACCAAAGAAATGTGGGAGATTCTAGAGGTCACTCATGAGGGTACCTCTGATGTGAAAAGGGCAAGGAAGCATGAATTAATTAGAGATTATGAATTGTTCAAAATGCAGCAAGGTGAAACCATTGCAGATGTGCAGAAAAGATTCACGCATATAGTCAACCATCTAATTGGATTAGGCAAGACGTTTGACAAGGAAGAGTTAAACATCAAAATCCTAAAATGTTTGGACAGAACTTGGCAACCAAAGGTGACAGCAATATCAGAATCAAGAGACTTAACTGAGATGACTACTGCATCATTGTTTGGTAAGCTAAGGGAACACGAGTTGGAGATCAATCGATTTAAAGAACAAGAAAATGCAGAGAAGAAAAGCAGAAACATTGTTCTCAAAACAATTGAAGAAAATAGTGACTCTGAAGAAGATGAATCTGAGAATCTTAATCTATTGGTTAAGAAGTTTAGGAAATTTCTTAAGAAGAAGAACAGAACTGGCCAGATTAAAAGGTACAATGATAAAAGAACTGATTCTATTCAAAATACTTATACTTGTTATTCTTGTGGTAAGCAGGGACATATAAGAAGTGAATGTCTAGAAAAATCCAAGAATCAAAACAAGAAAGATATGAAGTACAAAGGGAAAAAGGCCTACATAGCTTGGCAAGACAATGATTCATCCTCGAGTTCTGAATCTGAAGGTGAAAAAGTGAATCTATGCTTAATGGCTGGCTGTGAATCCTCTTCATCCCATGTAAGTTCAACCCCCACAAAGAATGAAATGAATTACAGTACATTACTAACTGCTTTCAATGAAATGCATGATGAAGCTAAGAATTTATCCTATACAAATAATCGGTTAAAAGGACTAAATAACTGGTTAGATAATAGGGTTAAAGTTCTGGAAGAAGAATTATTAGAAAGCAAAACAGATATGGAACATCTTGAAATAATCTACAATAATTCATCTTCTGATAATGCTGCTGCTAACAACAATTGTGAAAAGTGTATCTCTCTGCAGAAAAAGGTTGAATATTTGATTAAAACCTTATCTAAGTTTACTCAAGGTAAAGAAAATTTAGATACACTTCTTGGGTCTCAAAACTGTGTTTTTTATCATACTGGAGTTGGTTACAAACCTAAGTTTGGGGTTAAAACTAAAGGGTATTTGAACTTCTTTTCTTTCAGCAAACCAACAACATCTCCTTTCTCATCTTATCATTATTGTATGAAAAAAGGGCATACTGTAAAATTCTATCTTATTAGAAACCATTTTGTGCCACAGGGTAAAATGAGATGGGTTCCAAAATATGTTAAACAGAAAATTTGACCACTAAGGACCCAAAGTATTTAAGGGTACCAAATACTTGATGCTTTATTTTTCAGGAACAACAGCAAGAATCACTTTGGTACTTGGACAGCGGATGCTCAAGGCATATGACAGGTGATATATCCAAATTTCAGAAACTGAGATTGAAGACTGGAGGTCACGTGACATATGGAGATAACAACAAGGGAAGAATCTTAGGTTCTGGAGATATAGGAGATGGTGAAACTGTGACCATTCACAATGTTCTTCTTTTTGAAGGTCTTAAGCACAACTTAATCAGTATAAGCCAATTATGTGATCTTGGTCACAAGGTTATCTTCAAACCAGAAATCTGCCTAATCTGTGAGCCAAAATCTGACATGGTAATGTTGGTTGGTAAGAGATTAAACAACATTTACATGCTAGATATCAAGCATTCTATCTCATCTCAAAGCTGTCTTCTTACTAAAGAAGAAGAATCTTGGTTATGGCATAGAAGGCTGGCACATATTCATCTTAATCATCTTGACAAACTAATTACTAAAGATTTAGTTTCTGGACTACGTAAGCTTCAAATTCTGAAAGACAAAATCTGTGAAGCTTGTTTAAAAGGTAAACAAACTAGAAAATCCTTTTCAAATAAAAACATTGTTTCTACTTGTAGACCTTTGGAACTGCTTCACATGAATTTGGTTGGTCCTTCAAGAAATAAAAGCCTAGGTGGTAATCTTTATATCATGGTAATTGTTGATGATTTTTCCAGATTTACTTGGATGATTTTTCTAAAAGCCAAATAAGATTCTTTCAAATCTTTTAAAAAGCTTGCCAAGGTTTTACATAATGAGAAAGGTTATTTCATTACTTCTATTCAAAGTGACAATGGTGGAGAATTTGTAAATGAAAAGTTTGAATTATTCTGTGAAAAGTATGGCATAAAACACAACTTTCATGCTCCAAGAATTCCTCAACAGAATGGTGTTGTTGAAAGAAAGAACAGATCCATTGTGGAACTTGCTAGAACAATGCTTTGTGAAAATGATTTACCTAAATACTTTTGGGCAGATGTTGTAAACACTGCTTGTCATGTTTTGAATAGAGTTTTGATTATACCCATTCTTAAGAAAACCCCATATGAACTTTACAAAGGAAGAAAACCCAACATAAACTATTTCAGGGTTTTTGGATATACATGTTTTGTTTTAAACAATGGGAAAGAAAATATTGGCAGTTTGATGAAAAATCTGATAAAGGGATCTTTCTTGGCTATTCTTCTAACAGTCATGCATATAGAGTCTATAATTTAAGACTAAAATATGTTGAAGAATCAGTACAAGTTGTTTTTAATGAGTCTCCTCGAGTGTTGCAGAGTAAAACAACAGGTACTACAGATGATGACGAATTAGCTGATAATTCTTATCAGTTAAAACATCCCAGATGTAGACCCCTAATTTTGCCCGGCCTCTCAATAAAAGACCAAAAGACTTTCTATCTGAAGATAAAGCTTCAGTGGACGTCTATTGGCATCAATCGACTTCTGAATAAAGAAAGGAAAGCTTCCCGGGAGTCCCAGAACACAAAATCTGGCCAAAATAGTCGAGACAGTCATCCCAGAAGTCGAGATGGCCTTCCCAGTCAGTCCAGACGGCCGTCCCACATGCCAGACAGCCGTCTCAACCATTTTTGTCACTTGGGACGGCCGTCCCAGATCCCAGACGGCCGTCCCGGCCTCTACAGACGGCCATCCCTATTTTCTGCACTCGAGACGGCCGTCCCGAGCTGCCAGGCTGAAAAAACTATAAATAGGAAGTTCATTTGAGCGTTTTTCAGACCCCAGACACTTGTCTTCTCTCCCTCTTTCGAATGAACTCTCCGATTGCCTAAAAAGGTAACAATCGGTTAAGGAAGTTTCTTCCAGCATTCGATTCTTCTTAAAATTTTGGTAGAATCGGTCTTGTATTCGGGGAGGAGAGTCTTGTAGAGGGGGGGATTGCCAAAACGCATCCTCACAGTTAAAGATTTGCAATAAAAAGCTTGCTACGGAGGTTCTTTTCACTTCTCTTCTCTGTTATTGTTTTATTTATTGCTTTATGTATACAATAGAAAATAAAATCATGTAGATAGCCATTTTAAAATATTGTACAATAAAATAGGGTAATAGCGTAATTTCTCTTAATCTTTACTTGATGAATTAATCTATCATAGGGAACCCGAAAGGGGCGTTATGGGGTGCAGTAAGAACCATCTTGCTTTTATTAGAGGATAGTTCAGTTGTTGAGCACCTCGGAAGCAATGAACACATTTTGAAATAAAACGCGAGTCTAAACCATCTTTTTGCGACCGCTCGCATAAACGTTCGAGATGTCCCTAGACGTCGGAACGGACGACGGCGACAGATGGCGACTCCACTGGGCTAGCTAGAGAGTTGATCCCATTTAGTGATGGATAAACTCAAACTAAGTAAAGATTTGAAATTACGCCTTTACCCTCCGTTGTATGTTTTATTGTATGGCTTTAATAACTGTTGTATGATTATTTTCTGCAAATTGTCTGAAATATAAACTGTACACAGAAACCCTTGCACACTACAGTCCCTTTATACCCGGGGGCAAGAGTGAATACGTATAGGGAGTGGGTGACAGATACGACCGGCTTGTTGGCACACGGGGCTACAACCATTGTCGGAAAACCACCAACTCAAGGTGATAACTCTCTTCTTTTGGTCCAAGGATGTCGACACGAAGTTCCATGCATGACCCGAGGACTGAGAGATTGAGAGGTCCCTATAATGGGGGCACCTTGGGGACCTTTGGCCTTGGTGAGAACAGTTTAGAACTGCCTAAACCAAGCACGTTTCTGCAGGAAAACGCCACCTTGAAAATAGCGTGGCTCTGCTCGCGGATGAATGAATTATATGTGCATTTCTTTGCTACATTTGTATTGATGCATTGGCATAAGGTAATCATACAACAGACAAAAATAGTAAAAATCCTAAAAAACCATAAAAGAGATAAGGATAAACCAACTTTATCTGTGACAGTTTTCATTTAAGCTAGCCTGATTTCAGGTTCTTTGTAAGCTAAGTAGTCACCTTGACCAACAGAAGAGATAAAGGGTTATAAAAAATATAAAAAACAATTTAAACCAATAAAATACCTCTTACAATAAAAATATTCTTGGCAAAGACGTATCATTCATACAATATCATTTCATAAGAAAAAACCAAGAGAGAAAATAAATGCAACATGCATATACATCATTTTAATAAACCTCCAAAAAATGGGTCTTAGGAGCGTGTTTTGAGAAAATTACTCGGGCAAATCCCCTTTGGGAATTTGCAACCTGGTTCTTCACCTTTTTCTCTTCGTTTTGATATGTTATGCGTGCAAATCAGACATGCCAGTCAAAAGTTATTCCACTTTCAATATTTGTTGTTATAAAAAGTATTTTTGTAGTGCATGCATAAAACACATTCATTCTAGGATGCATTAGATATCCTTAGATAATAGTGAAAGAGACTCAAGTGCATTTATAACCTTCCTAGAAGAAATAAGTGCACTAAGGTATGATGGTAAACTTTTGAAAAAAAGGAAACCATCACACCAAGGTGGGTATGGTACTCCCTAAAGCATAAGCTTTTAGCAAAACACCAAAGCTATGGTCTAAGGCATATCTATCCCACATTGATCATTCATAATAAAAAAAATACTCATCAGAATTGAATGTGAAAAAAAAAGCATCCCAAGAGCATTATAGAATAGGGTTCGTACCTGATGAGGGTAGATACTCATCAGAATCTACCAAAATGCAGATTCATACCAGGTGGGGGTAGGTACCCACAAGAACCTTATAGAATAAGGTTCGTACCAGATGAGGGTAGGTACACATCAGAATCTAGCAAAATATAGATTCGTACCAGGTGGGGGTAGGTACCCACAAGAGCCTTATGGAATAGGGTTCGTACCAGGTGGGGGTAGGTACCCACAAAGAGCCTTATAGAATAGGGTTCGTATCAGGTGGGGGTAGGTACCCATAAGAGCCTTATAGAATAGGGTTCATACCAGGTGGGGGTAGGTACCCAGAAGAGCCTTATAGAATAGGGTTCGTACCGGGTGGGGGTAGGTACCCACAAGAGCCTTATAGAATAGGGTTCATACCAGGTGGGGGTAGGTACCCACAAGAGCCTTATAGAATAGGTTCATACCAGGTGGGGGTAGGTACCCACAAGAGCCTTATAGAATAGGGTTCGTACCAGGTGGGGGTAAGTACCCACAAAAGCCTTATAGAATAGGGTTCGTACCAGGTGGGGGTAGGTACCCACAAGAGCCTTATAGAATAGGGTTCATACCGGATGAGGGTAGGTACTCATCAGAATCTAGCAAAATGCAGATTCATACCAGGTGGGGGTAGGTACCCACAAGAGCCTTATAGAATAGGGTTCGTACCAGATGAGGGTAGGTACTCATCAGAATCTAGCAAAATGCATATTCATACCAGGTGGGGGTAGGTACCCACAAGAGCCTTATAGAATAGGGTTCGTAGTAGATGAGGGTAGGTACTCATCAGAATCTAGCAAAAAGCGGATTCATACCAGGTGGGGTAGATACCCAGAAGAGCCTTGCAAAACGGGGTTTGTACCAGGTGGGGGTAGGTACCCACCAGAGCCTTGCAGAGCGGGTTGCGAAAAGCTTGCTTTTATTAGAGGATAGTTCAGTTGTTGAGCACCACAAAAGTAAGTACCCACAAGAGCCTTATAGAATAGGGTTCGTACCAGATGAGGGTAGGTACTCATCAGAATCTAGCAAAAAGCAGATTCATTCCTGGTGGGGGTAAGTACCCACAATAGTTTAGAAAAATGCGGACTCGTACCTGGTGAGGGTAAGTACTCACCAGAGCCTTATAAAAGAAGGCTCAAACCAGATAGGGGTTAGTACCTATCAAAAACATTTATCATCCGGAGGACCAGCAAACTTCAACAAAGGAACATCCGAAGGATGACCGGGTAAAAAGGGTTAACTCCTTCACCTACCAGCTAACTTTGTGGGCACATCAGGCCAACAATTAGTCAGGCAGGTGAAGGGGGGGGCAGCTGTAGACCCCTAATTTTTTCCGGCCTCTCAATAAAAGACCAGAAGACTTTCTATCTGAAGATAAAGCTTCGGTGGACGTCTACCGGCATCAATCAACTTCTGAATAAAGAAAGGAAAGCTTCCCAGGAGTTCCAGAACACAAAATCTGGCCAAAATAGTCGAGATGGCCATCCCAGTCAATCCAGACGGCCGTCCCACATGCCAGACGGCCGTCTCAACCATTTTTGTCACTTGGGACGGCCGTCTCAGATCCCAGACGGTCGTCCCGGCCTCTACAGACGGCCATCCCTGTTTTCTGCACCCAAGACGGCCGTCCCGAGATGCCAGGCTGAAAAAACTATAAATAGGAAGCTCATTTGAGCGTTTTTCAGACTCCAGACACTTGT
Organism: Sphenostylis stenocarpa; assembly: GCA_963425845.1. NCBI lineage: Eukaryota > Viridiplantae > Streptophyta > Magnoliopsida > Fabales > Fabaceae > Sphenostylis > Sphenostylis stenocarpa. Next base: position 62,571,114 of record OY731404.1, read on the forward strand.
CTTCTCTCCCTCTTTCGAATGAACTCTCCGATTGCCAAAAAAGGTAACAATCGGTTAAGGAAGTTTCTTCCAGCATTCAATTCTTCTTAAAATTTTGGTAGAGTCGATCTTGTATTCGGGGAGGAGAGTCTTTGTAGAGTGGGGGATTGCCAAAATGCATCCTCACATTTAAAGATTTGCAATAAAAAGCTTGCTACGGAGGTTCTTTTCACTTCTCTTATCTGTTATTGCTTTATTTATTGCTTTATGTATGAAATAGAAAATAAAATCATGTAAATAGCCATTTTAAAATATTGTACAATAAAATAGGGTAATAGCGTAATTTCTCTTAATCTTTACTTGATGAATTAATCCGTTATAGGGAACCGAAAGGGGCATTGTGGGGTGCTAACACCTTCCCCACACGTAACTAACTCCCTTACACAACTCTGGTTATAATGGCCAAGTTTGGTTTTTATTAAAATCAACGCCTTTTTATCCTTTTCTAATGTTTACGGTCAAAACATTGGTGGCGACTCCATAAGAACCCTTTTGCGAAAACCTTGCTTTTATTAGAGGATAGTTCAGTTGTTGAGCACCTCGGAAGCAATGAACACATTTTGAAATAAAACGCGAGTCTAAACCATCTTTTCGCGACCGCTCGCATAAACGTTCGAGATGTCCCTAGACGTTGGAACGGACGACGGTGACACCAGAGATACAGATCAGTATATTGTCGAAAAAGGTGATCAATCAATTGATCCTACATAAACTGATCCACCAGAAAAAATTGTTGGAGAACAGGAAGAAGATACCTTGGATGAGCTTCCTAAAGAATGGATTGTCCCAAGAGATCTTTCTCTAGACAATGTTATTGGGCAAATCAATAAGGGAGTATCCACTAGAAATTCTCTTAATCAATTCTGCAATCATATGTGTAGACCCCTAATTTTTCCCGGCCTCTCAATAAAGGCTAAGAAGACTTCCTATCTGAAGATAAAGCTTCGGTGGACGTCTATCGGCATCAATCGACTTCCGAATAAAGAAAGGAAAGCTTCCCGGGAGTCCCAGAACACAAAATCTGGCCAAAACAGTCGAGACAGCCGTCCCAGAAGTCGAGATGGTCGTCCCAGTCAGTCCAGACGGCCATCCCACATGCCAGACGACCATCTCAACCAGTTTTGTCACTTGGGACGGCCGTCCCAGATCCCAGACGGCCGTCTCGGCCTCTGCAGATGGCCATCCCTATTTTCTGCACCCCAGACGGCCGTCCCGAGCTGCCAGGCTGAAAAAACCATAAATAGGAAGCTCATTTGAGCGTTTTTCACACTCCAGACACTTGTCTTCTCTCCCTCTTTCGAATGAACTCTCCGATTGCCTAAAAAGGTAACAATCGGTTAAGGAAGTTTCTTCCAGCATTCGATTCTTCTTAGAATTACAGTAGAGTCAGTCTTATAATCGGGGAGGAGAGTCTTTGTAGAGCGAGGGATTGCCAAAACGCATCCTCACAGTTAAAGATTTGCAATAAAAAGCTTGCTACGGAGGTTCTTTTCACTTCTCTTCTCTTTTATTGCTTTATTTATTGCTTTATTTATGCAATAGAAAATAAAATCATGTAGATAACCATTTTTAAAATATTGTACAATAAAATAGGGTAATAGCGTAATTTCTCTTAATCTTTACTTTATGAATTAATCCGTCATAGGGAACCCGAAAGGGGCGTTGTGGGGTGCTAACACCTTCCCCACACGTAACTAACTCCCTTACCCAACTCTGGTTATAATGGCCAAGTTTGTTTTTCTTAAAATCAACGCCTTTTTATCCTTTTCCAATGTTTATGGTCAAAACATTGGTGGCGACTCCATAAGAACCCTTTTGCGAAAACCTTGCTTTTATTAGAGGATAGTTCAGTTGTTGAGCACCTCGGAAGCAATGAACACATTTTAAAATAAAACGCGAGTCTAAACCATCTTTTTGCGACCGCTCGCATAAACGTTCGAGATGTCCCTAGACGTTGAAACAGACGGTGGCGACAATATGGCATTCATTTCACAAATTGAACCTAAAACTGTTAAGGATGCATTAAATGATGAATATTGGGTTAGTGCCATGCATGATGAACTTAATCAGTTTGAAAGAAATAATGTGTGAGAGTTAGTTCCTAAAACCAAAGATATCAATATAATTGGTACTAAGTGGGTATTCAAAAACAAATTAGATGAACACGACATTATTACTAGAAATAAAGCTAGGTTGGTAGCCAAAGGATATAATCAACAGGAAGGAATTGATTTTGATGAAACCTTTGTACCCGTAGCTAGACTTGAAGTTGTTAGACTGTTATTAGCTTATGCTTGTATGAGTGGTTTCAGATTACTTCAGATGGATGTCAAGAGTGCCTTTCTAAATGGACTCATTAATGAAGAAGTCTATGTTTCTCAGCCTCTTGATTTTGAAAATCACAAACATCCTGACCATGTCTACAAGCTGAAAAAGGCTCTTTATGGATTAAAGCAGGCTCCTAGACAATGGTATGAGAGGCTAAGTAATTTCTTAATTGATCAAGGATACAAACGAGGTGAAATTGACAAAACCTTATTCATTAAGAAATCTGGATCTGACATTATTCTGGTGCAGGTTTATGTTGATGATATCATTTTTGGTTCTACTAATAATGCCTTGCGTAATAAATTTGTTAAGGAAATGCAAAGTGAATTTGAGATGTTTTGATGGGAGAACTGAATTTCTTCCTTGGTCTCCAGGTTATGCAATTAAGGAATGGTATTTTCCTAAATCAATCTAAATACTGTAATGAGTTGTTGAAGAAATTTGATATGCATAATTGAAAAGAATCCTCAACGCCCATGTCTACTAACTGCTGTCTAGATTTAGATGAAAAAGGGAAATTTGTTGATCAAACTAAATATAGAGGTTTGATTGGATCTCTTCTATATCTAACTGCTAGTAGGCCTGACATTATGTTCAGTGTTTTCCTTTATGCTAGATTTTAGGTAAATCCAAAAGAATCTCACCTCACTGTTGCTAAAAGGATTCTCAAGTATCTTAAAGGAACCATTAATGTTGGACTATGGTATCCTGAAGGTGCCTCTCTTAAACTTGTTGGATTTTCTTATTCTGACTTTGCAGGATGTAGATTGGATAGGAAAAGTACCTTTGGTACATGCCATTTACTGGGAAGTAGTCTCATATAATGGCACAACAAAAAAACAAGCATGTGTAGCTCTTTCAACTGCAGAAGTTGAATACATTGTAGCTGGGAGTTGTTATGCTCAGAGTATCTACCTCAAACAATAATTGAAAGATTATGGGGTGTTTCTCAACACGGTCCCTCTGGTTTGTGATAATACTAGTGCAATCAATCTAACTAAAAATCCTATTCAACACTCTAGAACTAAGCATATTGAAATTAGACATCACTTTATTAGAGAACATGTATCTAGGGGTGATTGTGAAATTTTATTCATTGATACTGAGAAACAATTAGCTGACTTGTTCACCAAACCACTACCTAGAGATAGACTTAATATGCTTAGAACTGAATTAGGAATTTTGGATCTATCTACTATTGTATAATTGATCCTTTATTATGGTCCTGTGCTTTTTAACAGGTTGATAATATGTTCAATCGATTAAGTTGTTTGAAAATTTTGAAATACTTGTCAAACTATGTGTTTTAATCGATTGAAATTGCAAAATAATCTGTTGATTTCCTGATTCTCAATCTCTGTTCATGATTTATTGCCAAATTAATCGATTAAATAAGTTTTTAATCAATTTATTTCAATAACTCTTAGCTCTGCATTTTTTTTTAATTAATCGATTAAATCTTTGATTCAATCGATTTATTTTACTTTTGATAATCTGTGTCTATATCATTAATTGAAAATCAATTGATTTTATGGAAAATCAATTGGTTAATTTTTTTCTAGGGCTAGTAGTGTATGCTTTGCTTCTGATTATTTACTGCAGATTGAGTTAAGTGCCTTTGCAACTACAAACAACTTCAGCTACTCTCTTAAATGTAATGGTTATCCAATAAAAGCTGAAAGACTGTGATTGGAAATCAGATGTGAAGAAATGCAGGTAATCGAGGTAATTTACTAAAAGACAAAATTGACTATTCAAAGTAGATGAAAGGTCCGGTTTCTCTCATTCCTTTTAGTATGCAATAGTTGATTCGAAAATCTTGTACTCCTTCTTGGAAAAATATTCTCTTTTCTGTATTCGGTTCATCTCTCAAACAACATGTTCAAGCGCACCAAATCTGGAAGGAGGAAGTTCAGCAGAGGAGAATCCTTAGCTGTTGTCCAAGAAACATCAGGAGGAGGGCGCATTGAAACCTGGTTCAATGGGAATCAAGAGAAGATGGGGTTATTCATTCACGAAATGAGCAGAAAACAAATTAATATTCCCAAGGTTCTGAAATTCTCGTGGTTGGATGTTGAAGGGTTCAAAGGGGTTCGAAAGCTGCTGCAACACCAGAAACTTCAGAAGTTGCTTGAGCCCAATGGTAGAATCTATCCTGACCTTATCAAAGTTTTCTTTACTAATCTGTCATTTGAAGGTTCTACACTCAAAACTCAAGTTAAAGGAGTGGAAATTGAGATTACTTCCACTGTCTGGAAAAATGTTGCTGGACTCAAGGATGAAGGAGTAAAAGTCACTGAAGGATATACCTCTTATGTAGAAGAATTCAACAAATTCCAATACTTTCGTTCTTGTTTGAGAAATAAGCGTGACTCTGTGAGTTCCTTCAACACTGGAAAGCTTAACCTTGAAGAAAGAATACTTGCATTCATAGTGGCTTGGCAGCTTACTCCCAGGGGGAGCAATCATGCAGTACTGAATGAAGGTGACTTGGTACTGATGTACTGTATCCACCACAGAATTAGAGTAAACTGGGTATTTGTCATCAAGGATCATATGATCAAAGTAAATAGGCTAAGTGATTTTAGGTATCCCTATGCAATCTTAATTTCTAAATTTCTAACTCATTTTGGTGTTGACTTAGAAGGAGAATGGGCTGAAATCATTCGCCCCACAAATGAGATTAACAACTCCATCCTTCATAAAATGGGATTCATTAAGATTGATGGTGATTGGATTTCAAAAGAAGAAGCTGGGAGAGAAGAAGTAGAAGAAGAAGAAGAAGAAGAAGAAGAAGACGGTGAGAATACTGGTGCTCCAAGTGTTGCTGAAGCAAGACAAACAGACCCTATGGAAGATGATATGGCTCAGCAGTCTCCATTGGAAATGATTCCTTATGTGGCACAACCTGACCGTGGCACGCCTCTTTCACAGTTCGAACGGACTATGCTGCATCAAATGAATGAAATTCAAACAAATCAAAGGAGACACATGGAGATGACATATGCTCTACAAGCTCGCCAGCATCGGCTTTATGAAGACTCCATTGCCAGATTTCAGCACATCGATAATCAACTGGAGGATATCTTCAACATAATTGGAGACCTCCAATTCAATCAGGGTCCCTGGGATGGTGATGAGTGAAATTTCTTATGCTTTCTTTCACTTGTGTTTTTTTTTTTGTTTGTCTTAATTTTGGGTACCTACATGGTACTTATGGCTTGTAATTGAACACTTTTTGATGAAGTCAAATAGGGGGAGAAGTATTCGCTTATACTGACACTACACACACATCACAAAATCATATGTCTTTGTTCTGTTATTGTTTCTTTTATGCAGGTGCAGTGGTTATTTGTCTCCATCAAATAGGGGGAGATTGAAGCACTTGTTGGATTTGATGAAGACATATAGAGTTTATAGAGTTTATTTTGTGGGTGTGTAGGTAGATAGGTTATAGGTTTAGAATTTAATCTCTTGATAATTTCAGTAGATCTTGTGATAAGCGCCTATAAATGTTGCATTTCATAGAATTTATCTAACTACATGAAAAACCAATCTTCAAGCCTTGAAAGAACAAACTGAGTTTTTCAATCTGTTAAAAAGAAGTTTCAATCTGTTAAAATCACTTAAAATAGGAAATGTATATATACAACCAAAATTTTAATTGATTGAATTGTAGAATCAACAGGTTAAAATGTTCTTGATGGTTTTTCCATATTAAGGGATTCGCAGTATTAATCTATTGAATTGAAGAATCAAAAGATTAAAAAGTTCTAGTCATTTTTCATTTCAAAAGTATCTCAGAATTTTAATCTGTTGAAATCAAGTTCAATCTGTTGAAACAGAGAGATGTCATTTTTCATTTTAAAGTATCTCAGAATTTCAATCTGTTGAAATAAATTTTAATCTGTTGAAACAGAGAGATATCATTTTTCATTTTAAGGTATCTCAGAATTTCAATCTGTTGAAATATATTTTAATCTGTTGAAACAGAGAGCTACCATTTTTCTTCTAACTGTTTCAATCCATTGAAAGCTCGAATTAATTGATTGAATGAGTTTTAAATGAAATCAATCAATTGAAACATCATTTTAAATCGATTGAATCTATCAGTCCCTCTCTTTTACTTTATAAATATAGTTTTGATTTCTCTTTCAAACATACAATTTGGAAAATGATTGAAAGCAATCTTGGAGCTCTCATATTCGTGTTTTTATCTGAGCATTCATAAACATTTCATATCATAAGGCGTTTTGATCAAGATTGTTGAAAGATCTTCAAGAGAGAAAGTTCTGAGTTAGAAAAATTGCTTCTGGACTTCTATATTGTAAAAGTTGCAGTCCAGGTTTATTCTTTTCATATACTTGTACGGATTCTAATTGTGTAGATTGGGTTTGAATCTGCAGTGGTTACAATAACTGGGTTTGGTTGCTGGGAGGTTTTTCAAGAGTCTATTTTGTGGTGTTGTAAGGTAGTTCTTGGGGTAGATTGGTGTATATCTACTGGTTTGTATTTTCACTTGATATTAGTGGAACTTGACAGATTTTTCAAGAACTAGATGTAGCTCTTAGGAAGAATGAACCAGTATAAACTCTTGTGTTGTATTTCTGCATTTATCTCTTTTCATTTCTAGTTTATATTCTTGCTTTGTTTAAAACCAAATATGCCTAATAAAAGATTGGATAAAGATTAATCATTCTTCCACAAAGAGTGTTTTTCGAAAAAGATTTCTAAAGTTCAATTCACCCCCCCCTTTTGAACTTAACCATTAATTCTTACACCAATGTGTAAAATTGGTTGGGACACACGTGTGGCCTTTGGGACGTGCGTCTCAGCGCTGAAAACTCACTTGGGACGACCATCTAGAATGTGGGACGGTCATCCCAAGTGTTTCTTCATATTTTCATCTTTTATTTCTTCAGAAAAATTCTCTTTTCCTTGGACGGAAGCCAGTTGATGCTTTTAAGTGCCCAACGGAGCTTTACCCATCTTCAGAATGGAAGTCTTCTGATATTTGTTGAGAAGTCGGGCAAGATTTGGGGTCTATAGAGACGATGAGGGATACCATATCGACATATGATATTCCTCTTAACAAAGGTAGTCACCACCTTTTTTGTCACATGTGCATAAGATGTAGCTTCTACCCATTTAGTAAAATAATCAATGGCCACCAGAATGAAGCGATGACCATTAGACGCTTTGGGTTCGATGGGTCCAATAACATCCATGCCCCAAATAGCGAATGGACAAGATATTACCATAACATTGATAGGTACTGATGGGACATGAACATTATTAGCATATGCTTGGCACTTGTGACATCTTTTAGCGTATTGATGACAATTGCCTTCCATTGTGGACCAGAAGTATCCTACTCTGAGGATTTTCCTAGCCATGACATGCCTCGACATATGAGTCCTGAAGATTCCCTCATGGATTTCTCTAATCAAGCTTTGGTCTTCTTCGTGATCTACACATCTCAACAATATGGAATCAAAATTCTTTTTATAGAGGGTTTCTCCAATCATCGTAAACCCTACGACCCTTTTCCGAATGGTCTTTTTATCATTATCACTAATTCCCTCGGGATATTCACCCTTCGTGAGGTATCGCTTAATGTCATGATACCAAGGGGATTTATCTTCCTCATTATTTGCTATCATACAAAAGGCTTGTTTATCATACCTTCTTACATGAATAATTGGCATTTCATGTTCTTTATCTAATGTAAACATAGATGACAGAGTAGCGAGGGAATCAACCATCTGGTTATCTTCCCGAGGGACATACTCAAAATTAACACTTTCCATCCTCGAAGTCATATTACGAATGTACTCTAGATACGGGATTAATTTGGAATTCCTGGTTTCTCATTCACCCTTGAGCTGTAGATGACAAGGGATGAGTCACCGAATATCTTGAGTGTCGCCACCGTCAAAAGAGGCAATCGGAATGACGCGATGTTTTTTATTTACCCGCATTTTTTAAAGAAGTGTTCAACGCCTTTAGGTTGTTCGATAACCGGGCTGGACCTAAAGGTAAGGTTTTTGAAAAGGTTTGATGGAGTCGCCACCATTGTTTTAACCTTAAACACTAAAAAAGGTAAAAAGGCAGTGGTTTTAGAAAAAACCAACTTTGGCCATTACAACCAGAGTCGGGTAAGGGAGTTAGTTACGTGTGGGGAAGGTGTTAGCACCCCACAATACCCCTTTCGGGTTCCCTATGACGGACTAGCTTATAAAATGAAAACTAAAGAAATTACGCTTTTACCCTTATTATTTCATCTACTTGCAGAAATTAAATATCTACATGGCTTTAATACTTAATATGCATACAAGAAAAGCTATAAAGAAAGCAATAAAAGAGAGTATGTGAAAGAAACCTCTGAAGCAAGATTTGTATTAATATTTTGAGGATTTGAGGATGTTTTTTTGGCTATCCTATTGAAAGAATTAATGGTTGAGTTCAAGAGGGGGGGTGAATTGAACTTTAAAACTTTTTCGCAAAACTTACTTTCTTTTTGGAAGAATGAGTTATCTTTATTCAATCTTTGCAAAGGTAACTCGGTTTAAACACAGCACAATTAAAGACAGAAAATAAAAGAGATGAAAGAAGAATATTAACACACAAATTTATACTGGTTCACTCTAATCCAAAGCTACATCCAGTTCTTGACAAACCAGTCAAGTTCCACTAATACCAAGTGAAAATTACAACCAGTAGATACTCACCAATCTACCCCAAGAACTATCTTGCAAAACCCACAAGACAGAATCTTGAAAACCACTCAGTAACCAAATCCAGCTATCGTACCAAGTGCAGATCACAATCCAACCTGCACAATCACACTTTTACAAAAGAGTATGGAAAGAAAAACCTGGACTTGAAGTTTCTAATTGTCCAGAACCAATTCTAACAACACTTTCTCTCTTGAATGACCACAATTCGATCACAAGCACCTTATGATATGAAAAAGATTCTTGAATGCGAGAAAGTCACGTATGAAAGTTTCACAGATTGATTTCACAAGTTTTCTCAAGTAGTGTATTGCTTTGTGTATTTTAAAAGATAGATCAAATCTGTATATATAGAGTAAATCAAAGAGTCGAACGTTTCATCTCAAAAAACTGTTTCGAGAGTCAAAAGATAAGTTGGTTAGCAGTGAAATAGGTTTAGAAGAGACTCGATCGATTAGAACGAAGTATGATCGATCAGACCGAGTTATGATCGATCAGAATGAAACTATGATTGATCAGATCGAGTTATGATCGATCAGAATAAAACTATGATTGATCAGAATACATTTCAATCGATTAAAACGTCGATTCAATCGATTGATTTCATTTAAAGCTCCATTTCAATCGATTGATTCGAGTTTTTAATGGATTGAAACAACTTAATGACAAAATGACATCTCTTCTGTTTCAATCGATTGAAAGTCATTTCAACAGATTGAAATCCTGCAAACACTTAGTTAAAAAATAGTCTCTCTCGTTTCAACAGCATTAAAAAATATTTCAACAGCATTGATTTTCTAAAAAAACTCTTAGATCTGAAAAAAATAGTCTTTCTCGTTTCAACAGATTAAAAATCATTTCAACAGATTGAAAAAGCGAAACTTGATATTGAAAAATTCATTGAGTTATTTTAACTTGTTGATTCCGCGAATCAATCAATTGAAAATACGATTATGTATGATCACTTATTCTTTTAAGTGATTTTAACAGATTGAAAATCCTTTTCAACAGATTGAAAAACTTAGTTTGTTCTTTTAATACTTAGATGTTAGTTTTTCATGCAGAAAAATGATTTTCAATGGGATGCAACATTATAAGGCGCTTATCACAAAATATATTGGCCTATCAAGAGATTAAGTGCTTAAACTAAAAACCTAATCATCTACACACCCACAACCTAAGCTATATCTATGTCTTCATCAAATCCACCAAGTGCTTGTCTTCATCAAATCCACCAAGTGCTTCAATCTCCCCTATTTGATGGAGACAAATAACCACCGCACCTGCATAAAAAATAACAGCACTGCGAGACATATATTTTGTGGTGTGTGTGTGTAGTGACAGCTTTAAGCAAAATACTTCTCCCCTATTTGACTGCATCAAATAGAATGTTTTAGTTACAGTCCAATGGGGCCACGTTGATACCCCGAATATAAAACAGAACATTAAAAACTAAGAAAAGAAAACGTAATAACGTAAACATAGAAAATCTTCATTCGTCCCCGGGCCTTGGTTGAATTGCAGTTCCACAATCCCGTTGTAAATGTCTTCTAGTTGATTATCAATATGCTGGAACCTTGCAATGAAATTTTCATCCAAATAATGCTCGTCGAGTCCTCGTAGCAGCTAGTCATCTCCATATGCCTCCTTTGGTCTCGATTGTAGTTCGCTCATTTGATGTAACATTGTTCTTTCGAACCGAGACAGAGGCGTGCCACTGGTCAGGCGGTGGATTGTATGGAATCATCTCCATTGTGTTCACCTCTTCCATTGGATCGACGGACGTGCCGTGTGAAGTTCCAGGAATATCGGTGTTGATTCCTTCCTCTTGCTCTTCTTCTTCACTTTCTTCACTTTTTCCAGCTTCTTCTTTGGAAATCCATTCACCATCAATTTTGATGAACCCCATTTTGTGAAGAACAGAATTGTTTATTTCATTTGTTGGTCGAACAGTTTCAACAAGTTCCCCTTCCGGATCAACACCAAAATGTGTTAAAAATTTAGAAATCGAATAGCATAGGGATACCCGAAATCACTAAGTCTCTTGGCTTTGATCATGTGATCCTTGATGACGAAGACCCAGCTTACTCAGTATTCCGTGATGAATGCGGACATCAGCACTAAATCTCCTTCATTTAGCACTCGCATGATTGCTCCCCCGGGTGTAAGCCGCCAGAAACGATGAAAGCGAGAATCCTTTCTTCCAGCTTCAACTTCCCAGTGTTGAATGAACTTACGGAATCATGCCTATTCTTCGTGCAAGAGCGGAAATACTCGAACTTTATTAAATTCTTCAACATCCGAAGTACACCCTTTGGTGACTTTCACACCTACATCTTTTATTCTAGCAACTTCCTTCCAAACATTAGGTGTTATCTCAATGTCTACTCCTTTTACTTGAGTTATTAGAGTGGAACCTTCAAAGGACAAGTTAGTGAAAAAGACTTTAATTAAGTCGTGGTAAATCCTACCATTCAACTCCGAAACGTCTCGAAGTTTTTTATGTTGCAGTAACTTCGAATGCCTCTGAATCCTTTGGCATCAAACCAGGAGAACTTTAACATCTTCTGAATGTTGACTTGCTTCCTGCTTAATTCATGGATAAACAAATCCAATTTCTCTTGGTCCCCATTGAACCAAGTTTCAATCCTTCCTCCAACATTCTCGTTCTTGCCTTGCCGTAGAGGACTCGCCTCGCTGGACTTCTTCCTACCGGACTTTGTGCGCTTGAGCATACTTGATCTTTGGGATGAGCAGTAACGAAGAAGAACCGAGAAAAGAGAAAGTTCAAAGAAGAAAATAATACTATAGGAATGAGAATACACAATCTTTATCACCTTCAAAAATTTTTGTCTTTACCGATTTATTGTTTCTGTGCAAGTGATGATAAAGAGGAGAGAGAATTGCTACTGTACACTTTAATTACCCTCACATCTCGATATCCAATCGAGTCAATCAACTTTTATTGGATATCTTTGATATTTAAGAGAGTAGTTGAAGTTTATCTTGTTGTAAATGCATTCAATCCACTCTGCAGAAATTGTTTAGAGACAAAGTACATACAACTAGCCCTAAAAAAATAATCAATTGATATTCCGTGAAACCAATTGATTTTGTAATCGCAGATACTTATAAGTGAAATAAACCAATTGAATTGAAAGTTAAATTGATTGTTTTGTACAAGAAAATTATTCAGAGTACCATTAGTGAATTCAATCGATTGAATCGAAGATTTAATCGATTGATTTATAGAAGAAAGTATGCGTAGCTACAAGGTTAATGAAATAAACCGATTAAAAGTTTATCTAATCGATTGAACTAATAACATATCAATACCAGAGAGTAAGAATCAGGAAATCAACAGATTATTTCGCAATTTCAATCGATTAAAACAAATAATATCAAGTTATTCATGCAATTATTAATCGATTGAACTTGTTATCGACCGTTAAAAAGCATACAATCACCGTAAAGAATCAGCTTATGCAATACTAGATATATCTAGAATTCCTAATTCAGTCCTAAGCATATTAAGTCTGTCTCTAGGAAGTGGTTTAGTGAATAAATCAGCCTAACTATTTTTCAGATTCAACGAATAAAATCTCACAAGTCACCCCTAGATACGTGTTCTCTAATAAAGTGATGTCTAATTTCAATATGCTTAGTTCTAGAGTGTTGAATAGGATTCTTAGTTAAGTTTATTGCACTAGTATTGTCACAAACCGTAGGTACCTTGTTTAGAGTCACTCCATAATCCGTCAATTGTTGCTTGAGGTAGATGCTTTGAGCACAACAGCTTCCTACCGCAATGTATTCAGACTTCTGCAGTTGACAGAGCAACACACACTTGCTTTTTGCCGTGCCACGATATAAGACTCGCTCCTCGTAAAATGACAAGTACCGGAGGTACTTTTTCTCGTCCAATCTACATCCCGCAAAGTCGAATCAGAAAATCCAACAAGTTTAAGGGATGCACCTTCAGGATACCATAGTCCAACATTAACTTGCTCCCTTAAGGTACTTCGGAATCCTTTTAGCAGCTAGTAAGATGTGATTCCTTTGGATTTTCCCGAAATCTTGCACAAAGGCACACACTAAACATAATGTCGGTCTACTAGCAGCTAGATATAGTAGTGAACCAATCAACCCTCTATATTTAGTTTGATCAACAGTGTTTTCCTTTTTCATCTAAGTCTAGACAAGCAGTTAGTAGACATGGGTGTAGAGGACTCCTTGCAATTTTGCATATCAAATTTCTTTAACAATTCATTGCAGTATTTAGATTGACTAAGAAAAATGCCATTTCTTAATTGTTTAACCTGGAGACCAAGGAAGAAATTCAATTCTCCCATCATAGACATTTCAAATTCACTTTGCATTTCTTTTACAAACTTATTACACATGGCATTATTAGTGGAACCGAAAATGATATCATCCACATACACCTGCACCGTAATAATGTCAGCTCAGATTTCTTAATGAACAGAGTTTTATCAACCTCACCTCGCTTGTACCCTTGATCAATTAGGAAGTTACTTAACCTCTCATACCATTGTCTAGGTGCTTGCTTTAAACCATAAAGGGCCTTTTTCAATTTGTAGACATGGTCAGGATGCTTGTGATCTTCAAAACCAGGAGGTTGAGAAACATAAACTTCTTCATTGATGAGTCCATTTAGAAAGGCACTCTTGACATCCATCTGTAGTAATCTGAAACCACTTAAACAAGCATAAGCTAATAATAATCTGACAGCTTCAAGTCTAGCTACAGGTGCAAAGGTTTCATTAAAATCAATACCCTCCTGTTGGTTATACCCTTTGGCTACTAATCTAGCTTTATTTCTAGTAATAATGCCGTGTTCATCTAGCTTGTTTTTGAATACCCACTTAGTACCAATTACATTGATATCTTTGATTCTAGGAACTAATTCCCACACTTTATTTCTTTCAAATTGATTAAGCTCATCATGCATGGCACTAACCCAGTATTCATCATTTAATGCTTCTTTAACTGTCTTAGGCTCTATTTGTGAAATGAATGCCATATCATTACAGAATTGATTAAGAGAATGTCTAGTAGATACTCCCTTATTGATTTGCCCGATGACATTGTCTAGAGAGAGATCTCTTGGGACAATCCACTCTTTAGGAAGCTCTTCCGAACATCTTCTTCCTCGTTCTTTAGTAATTGTTGGTGGATCAGCCTTTGCAGAGTCCACCGATGGATCATCTTCTTCAACAAGACGCTGATCCGTGTTCTTGGGAAGTTTCAACCGATAAGAATTATCGGTTAAATTTTCTTCATCTGCAAGTACCTATTGTTCTAATCTGCAACACTCGAGGAGACTCATTAAACACAACATGTACTCGACTCTTCAACCGATTTCAATCTTAAATTGTAAACTCTATATGCATGGCCGTGAGTTGAGTAACCAAGAAAAATTCCTTTATCAGATTTTTCATCAAACTTGCCAATATTTTCTTTCCCATTGTTTAAAACGAAACATGTACATCCAAAAACCCCGAAATAGTTTATGTTGGGTTTTCTTCCTTTATACAGTTCATATGGGGTTTTCTTAAGCATGGGTCTAATCAAGACTCTATTCAAAACATGACAAGCAGTGTTTATCGCATCCGCCCAAAAGTATTTAGGTAAAGAATTTTCACACAACATTGTTCTAGCAAGTTCCACAATAGATCTGTTCTTTCTTTCCACAACACCGTTCTGTTGAGGAGTTCTTGGAGCAGTAAAAATTGTGTTTTATGCCAAACTTTTCACAAAATGATTCAAACTTTTCATTTACAAATTCTCCACCATTGTCACTTTGAATTGATGTAATAAAATACCCTTTTTCATTATGTAAAACCTTGGCAAGCTTTTTGAAAGATTTGTAAGAATCAGATTTGGCTTTAAGAAAAATAGTCCAGGTAAATCTGGAAAAGTCATCAACAATTACCATGATATAAAGATTACCACCTAGGCTTTTATTCCTTGAAGGACCAACCAAATCCATGTGAAGCAGTTCCAAAGGTTTATAAGTTGAAACAATGTTTTTGTTTGAAAAAGATTTTCTAGTTTGTTTGCCTTTCAAACAAGCTTCACAGATTTTGTCTTTCAAGATCTGAAGCTTAGGCAGCCCTGAAACTAATTCTTTTGAAATCAGCTTGTCAAGATGGTTAAGATGTATATGAGCAAGCCTTCTATGCCACAACCAAGATTCTTCTTCTTTAGTAAGAAGACAACTTTGAGATGATATAGACTGTTTGATATCTAAC
This sequence comes from Sphenostylis stenocarpa, assembly GCA_963425845.1. Classification (NCBI taxonomy): domain Eukaryota; kingdom Viridiplantae; phylum Streptophyta; class Magnoliopsida; order Fabales; family Fabaceae; genus Sphenostylis; species Sphenostylis stenocarpa. The sequence goes on from OY731404.1 coordinate 62,586,493, forward strand.
ATGTATATATTGTTTAACCTCTTACCTACCAACATTACCATGTCGATTCTGGCTCACGGATAAGGCACTTTTCTCGGTTTGAAAATGACTTTGTGACCAAGATCACATAACCGACTTATGCTTATCAGATTGTGCTTGAGACCTTCAACAAGAAGAACATTGTGAATGATTACTGATTCACCATCACCAATATCTCCGAACCTAGAATTCTTCCTCTCGTTGTTGTCTCCATAAGTCACATGACCTCCATTCTTCAATTTCAGACTTCCGGAATTTTGAAATGTCACCTGTCATGTGCCTTGAGCATCCGCTGTCTAGATACCAAAGGGACTCTTGTTGCTGTTCCCGAAAGATCAAACATCAAGTATTTGGTACCCTTACGTATTTTGGGTCCTTAGGAGTCAAATTTTCTGTTTAACATGTTTTGGAACCCATCTCTTCCTACCTTGCGGCACAAAATATTTTCTAGCATGACAAGTATTTTATAGTATGTCCTTTCTTCATGCAGTAATGACAAGATGAGAAAGGGGATGCCGTTGTTTTTCCGTATGAAAAGAAGTTCAAATATTTTTTAGTTTTTACCCCAGTCTTAGGTTTGTATCCAATTCCACTATGTTCAAACACACAGCTTTGAGACCCAAGAAGTGCATCTAAATTCTCTTTACCTTGAGTAAATTTTGTCAAGGTTTTAGTCAAGTAATCAACCTTATTTTGTAAAACAATACACTTTTCACAATTCTTATTAACAACAACATTATCCGCAGATGAGTAGATAATATCTAGATGTTCTAAATCTGTTTTGCTTTCTAATAATTCATTTTCCGAACTTTGACTCTATTTTCTAACCAGCTTATTTAAACCTTTCAACCGATTGTTTGTATGAGATAAATTTCTGGCTTCACTATGCATTTCATTGAAAGCATTCAGTAATGTGTCTGTAATTCATTTCATTTTCTCGTAGGAGTTGGACTTACATGTGATGAAGAGGATTCACGACCGACCATCAAACACAGTGTTCACTTCTTCACTTTCGGATTCGAAGCTGGAAGATGAATCATTGTCTTGCCAGGCTATATAGGCCTTTTTCCCTTTGTATCTTGATTCTTTCTTGTTCCGATTCTTGGTCTTTTCCGGACAATCACTCTTTATGTGACCCTGTTTACCACAAGAATAACAAGTAATATTATTTTGAACAGATTCAGTCTTTTTATCATTATACCTTTTTACTTGGCCAGCTCTGTTTCTTTCTTCTAAGAAATTTCCCAAATTTCTTAACCAACAAAGTCGAGTTCTCTCGATTCATCTTCTTCAGATTCACTGTTTTCTTCAATCGTCTTGAGAACAATATTTCTACTTTTCTTTTCTCGCATTCTCTTGTTCTTTGAACCGATTGATTTCCAACTCATGTTCCCTCAACTTACCAAAAAGTGAAGCGGTAGTCATTTCGATCAAGTCTCTTGATTCCGATATAGCTGTCACCTTTGGTTGCCACGTTCGTCCAAACACTTTAAGATTTTGATGTTCAACTCTTCTTTGTCAAAAGTCTTTCCTAACCCAATTAGATGATTGACTATGTGCGTGAACCTTTTCGCACATCTCGCAATTGTTTCTCCTTGCTGCATTTTAAACAACTCATAGTCCCCGATTAACTCATGCTTTCTTGCCCTTTTCACATCGATGTTCCTTCATGTGTAACCTCTAAAATTTCCCACATCTCTTTGGCGAGGCACACCGAGACACCCCGAAAAACTCATCAAGATTTAAAGCAGAGGTAATAATATTTTTTGCAGTATAATCATATTGGACTCTCCTATTTTCTACATCGGTTAATTCAGCCCAATCTTTTTCGACTACTTTACCATCTACGAGTATGAGTTGGTTTGTAAGGACCATTAACAATTGTTTCCCAAATGCCTCTATCAAGAGATTCAATAAATATTTTCATTCTAACCTTCCGGAAAGAATAATTCACACCGAAAAAAGTGGAGGCCTGTTTATGGAGGCTCCTTCGAAAAAGTCATCTTTCCCTCGACCATTGGACCGATTTCTTGAGTAACTTACAAGAACCAACTCCGGTACCAATTGAAAGAATTAATGGTTGAGTTCAAGAGGGGGGTGAATTGAACTTTAAAACTTTTTCGCAAAACTTACTTTCTTTTTGGAAGAATGAGTTATCTTTATTCAATCTTTGCAAAGGTAACTTCGGTTTAAACACAACACAATTAAAGACGAGAAAATAAAAGAGATGAAAGAAGAATATTAACACACAAATTTATACTCGGTTCACTCTAATCCAGAGCTACATCCAGTTCTTGACAAACCGGTCAAGTTCCACTAATACCAAGTGAAAATTACAACCGAGTAGATACTCACCAATCTACCCCAAGAACTATCTTGCAAAACCCACAAGACAGAATCTTGAAAACCACTCAAGTAACCAAATCCGATGCTATCGTACCAAGTGCAGATCACAATCCAACCTGCACAATCACACTTTTACAAAAGAGTATGGAAAGAAAAAACCTGGACTTGAAGTTTCTAATTGTCCGGAACCAATTCTAACAACACTTTCTCTCTTGAATGACCACAATTTTGATCACAAGCACCTTATGATATGAAAAAGATTCTTGAATGCGAGAAAGTCACGTATGAAAGTTTCACAGATTGATTTCACAAGTTTTCTCAAGTAGTGTATTGCTTTGTGTATTTTAAAAGATAGATCAAATCTGTATATATAGAGTAAATCAAAGAGTCGAACGTTTCATCTCAAAAAACTGTTTCGAGAGTCAAAAGATAAGTTGGTTAGCAATAAAACAAGTTTAGAAGAGACTCGATCGATTAGAACGAAGTATGATCGATCAGATCGAGTTATGATCGATCAGAATGAAACTATGATCGATCAGATCGAGTTATGATCGATCAGAATAAAACTATGATCGATCAGAATACATTTCAATCGATTAAAACGTCGATTCAATCGATTGATTTCATTTAAAGCTCCATTTCAATCGATTGATTCGAGTTTTTAATGGATTGAAACAACTTAATGAAAAAATGACAAGCTCTTCGTTTCAATCGATTGAAAGTCATTTCAACAGATTGAAATCCTGCAAACACTTAGTTAAAAAAATAGTCTCTCTGTTTCAACAGATTAAAAAATATTTCAACATGATTGATTTTTTAAAAAAACTCTTAGACTGAAAAAAAATAGTCTTTCTGTTTCAACAGATTAAAAATCATTTCAACAGATTGAAAAAGCGAAACTTGATATTGAAAAATTCATTGAGTTATTTTAACTTGTTGATTCCGCGAATCAATCAATTGAAAATACGATTATGTATGATCACTTATTCTTTTAAGTGATTTTAACAGATTGAAAATCCTTTTCAACAGATTGAAAAACTTAGTTTGTTCTTTTAATACTTAGATGTTAGTTTTTCATGCAGAAAAATGATTTTCAATGGGATGCAACATTATCAGGCGCTTATCACAAAATATATTGGCCTATCAAGAGATTAAGTGCTTAAACTAAAAACCTAATCATCTACACACCCACAACCTAAGCTATATCTATGTCTTCATCAAATCCACCAAGTGCTTGTCTTCATCAAATCCACCAAGTGCTTCACCTATCACTCTACAATGTCGCTCACTCCTCTACTGACAGAAAGACTCTAGAGTGTCTAAGAAGAGCGCTGGAAATCTAGAAATGCTTCAGAGAGGTTCTAGAAGAGTATTGAATGTCTAATTCTGGTGAAAAGTTGTTGAAATGAGGATGGGAGGTCCCTATTTATAGAAATTTGTGTCTGCCGGGACGACCATCTCAACCTTTGTCAGGCGAGACGCCTGTCTCGCTAGTCGGGATAGTCGTCTCACCAATCAGGACGACCGTCTTTCCACTTTGGAGTCGAGACGGCCGTCTCGCCAAGTGGCGAGATGGTGGTCTCGTCCTATAAGTGGCAAGACGGTCGTCTGGCCAATTGGGACGACTGTCTCGGGCTTCTGGGTAGGATTTCTCTGATTTTTTCTTATTTTCTATGTACACGACGCCCTCCTATCCTATTTGTGGAGCCTAGAGGCTTTGCCTATCTTCTAATGGAGGTCTTCTGACTCTATTGTGAGGTCGAGGGAGATTTGGGGTCTATAACTGCCCCCCTTTACCTGACCAATTGACTATGGGTTGGTGTGCCATAAGGTCGATTGGCAGGTAAAGGAGTTAACCCTCTTGCCCGGTTGTCCTTCGGATGCCCCTTCTGACGTGGTAGCTGACCCTTGGACTAAGAAATATGATCTGATGATGTCTTTGGGATGCTCCTTTGAACAAGTAGCTGACCCCTTGATTTTGGTTTGATGCGTAAGGATGCTCTTTTGACGTGGTATCTTCCCCTTTGCCTAGAAAAGATTTTCCTTCGGGATGCTCCTTTGAAGCGGTAGCTGATCCCTCGGGTGGTGCGTGCAAAGCTTCAGGATGCTCCTTTGATACAATAGCTCACCCTTTAGCTTCGGTGAGTAGAGAATCTCGGGATGCTCCTTCGATGTGGTAGCTGACCCGTTGGTCTCAGTTTGATGTGTAGATCTCTATTTTTGGATACCCCTTTGCTAAGGTGGATGATACTTTTGATAGAGAAAAATGGCGGCGGCTTACTGCTCTAGCTCATGCGCCGGCATTTTCCTTCGGCTCACTCCCTTGCAACGGAGTCGATCCTTCAGACGATGTATGTGGTGGCGACTTACTGCTCTTGCTCATGCGCCGACATTTGTCTTTTGGACACTCTCTTGCAACGGAGTTGGTCCTTCGGACGATGTATGTGGTGGCGGCTTACTACTCTTGCTCATGCGCCGACATTTGTCTTCGAGACACTCTCTTGCAATGGAGCTGGTCCTTCGGACGATGTATGTGGTGGCTGCTTACTACTCTTACTCATGCGCCGACTCCATGGGGAGTGGTTGTATTTGAAGGTGTATTTTTGGCTTTTCTGATAGCCATCCAATTTGATGTTTGTTGGGGGTTTCTGATAAATGCCTCTTAGGCAAGGATCCACTAGGGGATTCGTTGATGGTGCCTTTGAGTAGGCGGCTATTCCCTTTGGGGGTGTTGGCTTTTTGTCTGCCAGTTTTGTCCATGTGCAAGTGAACGACTTGCTAGGGATAAGCTTGAAGTCTTGCCCTTGCAGTAAGCTCACTAGGGATGGTCTTCTTTTTTTGCGACCCTTTGGGGATTTGTCCTTCCCTGGGGATCTAATTTTGAAAATTCTCTAGGGAGGGACATGGCGACTCTCTTTCTTTGACTATGTTGGTGAAGGGCTTTCGATGGAGCCCTTAATCTCACTTGACTGGCACGATGGAGAATGAATGTGCTTGATGACTCAGTGGCGATGGCGTTGAGTCGTGCGAAGTTTGTTTTTTGTTTTGCCTTTGTAGTAAGCAATAACCCACTTGGGGGTAGAGCCTTTCTTGTTGGCTTTGTTTTGGTGGTTGGTTGATAATTGGAACTTATTTGATTCTGAAAGCTCTCTATTTAGTTCTGAGTCGCTTGTTTGATGAAGACTTGCCCTGTTTTCTTGAGGGGAAACGTTATTTGGAGACTTAGTTTGGGTGCTTCCTGTTTCTCAATCACAAATATGGAGCTAGTCTCCTTATGCATGGTTATTAAGAATTTAATTTCCGTGGTTTCGACAAAGTCTTTTTGTGTGACTAGTTGTGTGTGAATGCTTTAAATGCAATTTGTTTTCTTTTTTTTATACATCTAGAAAAGTCATTGCTCCTTCCTGCTGTTTGTTGGATGCTGTCGGGTTTGTCTTTTCATTTGCGTATTTTCTTTTGTTTTAGCCCTATCTTTTTCCTAGACCGCCCTCTTTGGGGTTTTCGATATAGCGGGTTGCCTTTATTTTTACCTTGGATTTCTTAGCGGGCCCTTTTTTTTTTTACAAATGCCTTAACTTTTGCCTAGACCGCCCTTTTGGGGTTTTCGATCTATAGGCTGCCCTAATTTTTGCCTAAGAATTTTCCTAGTAGGCTTTTATTCTTTTTCCTTTCTTTTCTTATGCTTTCTTGCATTGTTTTTTTTATATGCATGCTTATGAATTATTTAACAAAAAGGCATTTCCATAATTTGGTCAAGAGAAATGAAAGACAATTTTATTGATATGAACAAATAGTTTATTTTTTACATAAGGATTTACAAAGGAATTTAAAAGCATGGCTGGCCAAGGTTGGCTAATTGTATAGGCTATAACAATCATGTCCTTGATATCTGCCTCCTGGTTCTCTTAGTTGCTTCAGTCGAGATGCTCGAGCTCGGGGTGAAGACTATGCAAAGCTTGTTTACTTCTGGAAGGACGTTACCTTAGTCGCCTTGCGGTTTTCGGCTAAGGTAGTCATTGCTCTTTTTATTATTTTTATTTTTTTTAAAACCTCTAAGTTTTGCCTAAGACGTATCCTAGCAAGGTGTGTGGACCCTAATTTTTGCCCAGAACGCCCTTTGCGGGTTTTCGTCCTGGCGGGTCATGAGCAATGACTTCAAGCATAATACTTCTTCATCGTATCTGAATTAATTGGGTGTCAAAGTTCCTCTTCGTCCATGTTGGTGAGGATAAGGGCTCCTCCTAAGAAGGCTCGCTTGACCACAAAGGGTCCCTCATAATTTACCACCCATTTTCTGATTTTATCTTTCTGGGCTGGAAGCAGTTTCTTTATCACTAGATCCCCCTCGTGATAAGTGTGGGATTTGACCTTTTTGTCGTAAGCCCTTTTGATTTTCTTCTGGTAGGCTTGCCCATGACATATGGCATCCAATCGTTTTTCTTCGATTAGGTTCAGCTGATCATACCCATTTTGGATCCATTATGTTTCTATTAACCTTGCTTCCATAATGACTCTCAGGGAGGGTATTTCGACTTCCATTGGCAGTACGGCCTCCATGCTGTATACGAGGGAAAACGGAGTGGCTCCTGTGGAGGTCCATACGGAAGTTCGATATTCGTGCAGGGCAAAGGGTAACATTTCGTGCCAATTTTTATATGTTATCACCATCTTTTGGATGATTTTCTTGATGTTCTTGTTGGCCGCCTCTATTGCACCATTCATTTTGGGTCGGTATGGATAGGAATTGTGATGTTGAATTTTGAAATCTTGGCATAATTCTTCCATCATCTTATTGTTCAGATTTGTCCCATTATCAGTAATGAGACGATGAGGGATGCCATACCGACACAGGATATTTTTCTTGATGAAGGTGGTCACTACTTTCTTGGTCACATGTGCGTAGGATGTCACTTCTACCCATTTTGTAAAGTAATCAATGGCCACCAAAATGAAATAATGACCATTGGACGCTTTGGGTTTGATGGGTCAAATAACATTCATGCCCCACATGGAGAATTTCCATGGTGTGGTCAAGACGTTGAGAGGTGCTGGTGGAACATGAACATTGTCGGTGTAGACCTGATACTTGTGATACTTTTTAGCGTATTGATGACAATCACCCTCCATTGTGGACCAGAAGTATCCCGCCCTTAGGATCTTCTTTGCCATGACAGGTCTTGGTATGTGGGTTCCGAAGGCTCTTCATGAATTTCTTTAATTAAGGTTTGAGCTTCTTCGCGGTCCACACACCTCAATAAGCTAGAGTCAAAGTTTTTCTTATAAAGGGTTCCTCTGATTAATGTGAATCCTATGGCTCTTTTCCGAATGGTCCTTTTATCATTATCATCAATTCCCTTGGGATATTCGCCCTTTGTGAGGTATCTCTTGATGTCATGATACCAAGGGGATTTGTCTTCCTCGCTAGTTACTGTCATATAAAAAGCTTGCTTATAATGCAGCCTAATTTGGATAATTGGTATCTCACGTTCTTGATCTAAGGCGAACATGGATGACAAAGTAACGAGAGCATCTGCGAGCTGATTGTCTTCCCGAGGGATGTACTCGAAAGTGACGTTTTCCATCCTCGAAAACATATTCCAAATTTACTCTAGATATGGGATCAATTTGGAATTTCTAGTTTCCCATTCACCCTTGAGTTGGTAGATAACAAGGGATGAGTCACCGAAAACTTTAAGTTTGGTCACCCCATGATCTAGAGCTGCTTGGAATCTCAGGGCGCAGGCTTCATACTCAGCCATGTTATTGGTGCAGTTGAAATTTAGCCTGACTGTTACCGAGATGTACTTCTTTTCAGGGGATATTAAAACAACTCCTATCCCATGTCCAAGCATATTCGAGGCTCTGTCGAAGAACATAGTCCATGCATCTTCTTTAGGTTCTTCGTGTTGGATATGCATGATGTGTTCATCTAGAAAATTGTCTTGTAGGGATTGATATTCGTTTGTTCATCCATGTGCTAGGTAGTCTGCTAGGGGGCTACCTTTGATAGCTTTTTGGGTGACATAGACGATGTCGAATTCCGAGAGGAGTACTTGCCACCTAGCTATTCTTCCAGCCAGGACGGGTTTTTCAAACAGGTATTTGATTGGATCCATTTTGGAAACCAACCAGGTCATATATCTAATCGTATACTGCCTGAGATGTTGAGTTGTCCACACCAATGCACAACATGTTTTTTCGAGTGGTGTATAACAGGTCTCATAGTCCAAATTTTTTTTGCTAATGTAGTATATGGCTTGTTCTTTCTTTCCCGTATCGTCTTGCTGATCGAGCACACATCCCATAGACTCGTCGAGTACAGACAGGTAGAGGATGAGAGGTTTTCCTTCAGTGGGTGGTACCAATACTGGTGGATTGGTCAAGCACTACTTAATTTTCTCAAAGGCTTGTTGGCAATCCTCATTCCAAACTGTTAGTTGGTTTTTGCGCAACAGTTTGAAGATGGGTTCACATTTGTCTGTGAGTTGTGCGATGAACCTTGCTATGTAGTTAATCTGGCCTAGAAATCCTCTGATCTCCTTTATAGTTTCCGGTGGGGGCATTTCTAAAATTTCCTTGGTTTTGTTGGGGTCTACCTCTATTCCTTTTTTGCTGACGATAAACCCTAGGAGTTTACCCGACCGTACTCCGAAAGTACATTTAGTCAGATTTAGCTTTAGTTGGTACTTCCGAAGTCGATCGAATAATTTTCTCAAATATGAAATGTGGTATGTCTCGTTTTTGGACTTGGTAGTCATGTCATCCACATAAACTTCAATTTCTTTGTGGATCATGTCATGTAATAATGTTACCATGGCCCTTTGATAGGTTGCCCCAGCGTTCTTGAGTATGAAAGGCATAACTCTATAACAGAATGTTCCCCATGGTGTGATGAAGGAAGTTTTTTCTCTATCTTCGATGGCTAACTTAATCTTATTATACCCCGTGTATCCGTCCATAAAGGAATAGAGTGTGTTCGTGGCGGTGTGATCCACCAACGTGTCGATGTGTGGTAGGGAAAAATCGTCTTTTGGACTTGCTCGATTTAGGTCCTTGTAATCCACACACACTCTATTTTCCCATTCTTTTTCATGACTGGCACGATGTTTGCCAAACATTTAGTGTATTTGGACACGATCAGGAAATTAACGTCCAACTGTTTTTGTACTTCCTCTTTAATTTTTAAGGACTAGTCGGGTTTCATCCTTCTTAACTTTTGCTTTATTGGCCGAAAACACGCTTTCAAAGGCAATTGGCACTCCACTATGCTCTCATCGAGTCTGGGCATGTCGTGGTAAGACCAAGCGAATACATCCATGTATTCTTTCAATAACTTCCCTGATGTCACTATCAATCTGGGTGCCTATATTTACTTCCTTCTTATCGTCCTTTTGTCCCAAATTGATGGTCTATGTCTCTTCCTGATAAGGCTATATAGAGTGAGCTTCTCTTTCTAGCAATCTTTGCATGTCCAGAGAAATGGTCTCCCGCTCATTGTCAGATTTGACCCATTCGCCTTCGGCTTCCAGATCCGACAGGGTTTCATCAATCACAGACATGATCGTTTTAATGGTTCTGTTTAAGGTATATATTTTATTATTCAGTTATTTTGGAAGAATAGAAGAGAGAAAAGAATAAAAAATGGATGTGAATGAAAAATGCCTCTTGTATTAATGGAAAAGGAATATGTACAAAAAATGCCCTTTTAATCGAGGGTCTTGTAGACCCCTAATTTTTCCCGCTCTCTCAATAAAGACCAGAAGACTTTCTCTCTGAAGGTGGGTAAAGCTTCGGTGGACGTCCATCGGTATCAACCGCCTTCCGTCTGAAGAAAGGAAAGCTTTCCTGGAGTCCCAGAACACAAAATTTGACCAAAACACTTGAGACAGTCGTCCCAAAAAGCAAGACAACTGTCCCAAACAAGCGAGATGCATGTCCTAGATGTGAGACGCGCGTCTCACCCAAAAAAAAACCTAAGACGACCGTCCCAACTTCTAGATGGTCGTCCCAAACTTTTCAGACCGTTGTCCCTGTTTTCTTGGCCCCAGACAGTCGTCCCGAGCTGGCTGGCTGAAAAAACTATAAATAGGGACCTTAGATGACGTTTTTTCACATACCTCACTCCTCTCTTCTCTCCCTCTTTCGAATAATCTCTCCGATTGCCTATAAGGTAACAATCGGTTAAGGAAGTTTCTTCCGGCATTCGATTCTTCTTAAAGTTTTTGTAGTGTTGGTCCCGTATTCGGGGAGGAGAGTCAGTATAGTGCGGGGGATTGCCAAAACGTATCCTCACAGTTGAAAAGTTGTAATAAAAGCTTGTTACAGAGGTTCTTTTCACTTATTTTCTCTTTTATTGCTTTATTTACTACTTTATGTATGCAATAGAAAATATAATCATGTAGATAGAAATTTTTTAATATTATGTAATAAAATAGAGTAATAGCGTAATTTCTCTTAATCTTTATTTTATGAATTAATCCGTCATAGGGAACCCGAAAGGGGCGTCGTGGGGGTGCTAACACCTTCCCCACGCATAACTAACTCCCTTACCTAACTCTGGTTATAATGACCAAGTTTGGTTTTTCTTAAAATCAACGCCTTTTTATCCTTTTCCAATGTTTATGGTCAAAATATTGGTGGCGACTCCATAAGAACCTTTTTGCGAAAACCTTGCTTTTATTAGAGGATAGTTAAGTTATTGAGCACCTCGGGAGCAATGATCACATTTTTAAATAAACGCGAGTCTAAACCAACTTTTCGCGACCGCTCGCATAAACGTTCGAGATGTCCCTAGACGTCGGAATGGACGGCGGCGACAGATGGCGACTCCACTGGGGAAGCTAGAGAGTTGATCCCATTTAGTGACGGATAAATTCAAACTAAGTAAAGATTTGAAATTACGCCTTTACCCTTCTTTGTATGTTTTATTGTATGGCTTTAATAACTGCTGTATGACTATTTTATGCAAATTGTCTGAAATACAAACTGTACACAAAAGGCCTTGCACACTACAGTCCCTCTATACCTGGGGGCAAGAGTGAATACCTATAGGGAGTGGGTGGCAGATACAACTGCCTTGTTGGCACACGGGGTTACAACCATTGTCGGAAAACCACCAACTCAAAGTGATAACTCTCTTTTTTTGGTCCAAGGATGTCGACACGGAATTCTGTGCATGATCCGAAGACTGAGAGATTGAGAGGTCCCTATAATGGGGGCACCTTGGGGACCTTTGGCCTCGGTGAGAACAGTTTAGAACCACCTTAACCAAGCACGTTTCTGCAGGAAAACCCTACCTCGTGATTAAATAAGCGTGGCTCTGCTCGTGGATGAATGAATTGTGTGTGCATTTGTTTGCTACATCTGTATTGATACATTGGCATAGGGTAATCATACAATAGACAAAAAAGTAAAAATTCTAAAAAACAATAAAAATGATAAGAATAAACCAACTTTATCTCGGACAATCTTCATTTAAGCTAGCTTGGTTTCAGGTTCTTTGTAAGCTAAGTAGCCACGTTGACCAATAGAACAGATAAAGGGTTATAAAAAATATAAAAAACAATTTAAACCAATAAAAATACCTCTTACAATAAAAAGATTCTTGGAAAATTCGTATCATTCATACAACATTATTTCATAAGAAAAAACCAAGAGAGAAAATAAATGTAGCATGCATACACATCATTTTAATAAACCTCCAAAAAATGGGTCTTAGGAGCGTTTACTGGGAAAATTACTGGGCCAAATCCCCTTTCGGTATTTGCAACTTGGTTCTTCACCTTTTTCTCTTCGTTTTGATATGTTGTGCGTCCAAATCCGACATCCCAGTCAAAAGTTATCCCACTTTCAATATCTGCCGTCATAAAAAGTATTTTTGTAGTGCATGCATATACACATTCATTCTAGGATGCATTAGATATCCTTAGATAATAGCGAAAGAGACCCAAGTGTGTTTATAAACTTCCTAGAAGAGATAAGTGCGCTAAGGTATGATGGTAACCTTTTGAAAAAAAGGGAACCATCATACCAAGGTGGGTATGGTACTCCCTAAAGCATAAGCTTTTAGGAAAACACTAAAGCTATGGTCTAAGGCATATCTATCCCGCACTGATCATTCATAATAAAAAAAACAATAATAAAAATCTTTAAATCATTTAGAAAGTGGCTGGTCTTCTACCTGTTCTCACTCGTGCTCAAAAAGCCAAGAAGATGGAGCAATTAGAGGAGCAAAACCGTATGCTCACCGCTGAGCTTAATGCCATAAAGGAACAAATAGCACAGTTGACGGAGCTAATGTATCAGCAATGCTTCCACAATAGGGTTTCTGAGCAACGAATTTTTGCCCTAGAAGAGAAATTAAGGGCATTAGAGGGATACAACTTTGATGTAAAGGAGGTAACCGATGTACGCCTTGTCGAAAATACTCGATTCCCTCCCAAGTTTAAGAAATCCCACGCATCATTCAAGAAGTCCTTTGGCAAGAAGAAAGAGGGGAGCATAAATGCCATCAACCACACTACCCCTTCTTCCTCTTCACAACCATCCAGGCAGTCATGCAGACAAGAGAAGAAATTCACTCCCATTCCAACCTCTTATGGAAGTTTGCTGCCAGAGTTGATAAAGGACAATCTCCTAGCATATGTCCCTCCAAAGAAGATGGATCCACTCTACCCCAGAATGGTACAAACCTAATGAGAATTGCAATTACCATTCAGGCGCTCCTGGGCATTCTGTGGAAAATTGCATGGCCTTGAAGTATAAGGTCCAAGATTTGTTGAATGCTGGGTGGATCACCTTCAATGCTCCTGACGTGAATATCAAGCCTTTGTCACAACCAGAATAGTAAACCTGGGTATAGAAGGCTAGCTAACTAGGGCTCCCCATTTTGTGCATCTTTTGGTTAAAAGAAATAAAAAATAATAATAAAAAGCTTCTGATGCATCTCTCGCGATCTCTGGCCATGGCCGCGAGATCTTTTGATTAAAGGGGCTCTGTACATATTTCTCTTTTCATCAATACAACAAGGCATTTTTCATAATATTCATATTCTTTTCATTCTTTTCTCTCTCACTCCAAAATAATTAAATAAAATCTAAACCCAAATAAAGACCTGTCTCCGCCAGCAAAAAGAGGCGGTCGGAGCGATGCGATGGTTCCGACTTTCCGTTTTTCGCATTTTTATGGGTGAGGTTACAATGTCTTTAGATTGTCTGATAACCGAGTTGAACCTGAGGGCGAGGTTTTCGAAAGGGTGTTCTTAGATCGTCCAATAACCGGGCTGACCTAAGAACTAATTTGAAAGGGTTCTGATGGAGTCGTCACCGATGTTTTTACCGGAAACATCGAAAAAGGAAAGAAAAGGCGTTGGTTTTCGAAAACCAACTTTGGTCGTTAAAACCAGAGTTGGGTAAGGGAGTTAATTACGTGTAAGGGAAGTGTTAGTTCCCTTACGACGCCCCTTTCGGGTTCCCTATGCTAAGCTAGTTATTTTATAAATAAACTTTTGAAAAGACACATTTACCTTTTTATTCGCGGAATTAAAATGATGACTACATGGCCTTAATATCTATTACGCAATTTAATTATGAATAAAAAGACAGTAAAAGAGAGGGAGAGAGTGAAGAAACCTCCGAAGCAAGCTTTTTGATTAATTCTCATGAAAATAGGGTGCGTTTTGGCAGCCCTTCGCTCTTACAATGCCGAAAATCGCTCTCGAAACGCTATAAAAAGCTCTCTAAGACACTCAGAAACTCCAGAAATGCTTCAGAGGGACTCTAGGAGGAGAATTTGAAGAAAGTGTAGAAGGGAAAGTGGAAGAACTATGTGAAATGAGGGGGGGAGCGCTCACTATTTATAGGGATTCGCGCCTATTAGGTCGAGACGACGATCTCGACTGGCAAGGTCGAGACGACCATCTCGCCATTCGGGACGACGATCTTGACTTGTTTAAGTAGCGAGATCGCCGTCTCGTTTGGCGAGACAGCGGTATCGACTTTCCAAGTGACGAGAAGGCCTTCTCGCCAAACGGGAGGGGGGTCTCGCCATTGGCCCATGGCGAGACAGCCGTCTCGCCGAACGAGACGACGGTCCCGAAAAGCGAGACGGTGATCTCGTATTTTGAAGGCAAAAATCCTTATTTTTGTACAGAAAATCCTTCCTACTCTAACATGGGGCCTATTAGTCTCTCCTAGTGGCTTTTTAGGCTTCGTCCATCTTCGAATAGGAGGTCTTCTGCTCTTATTTTGAGGTCGGGCAAGATTTGGGGTCTACAGCTGCCCCCCCTTTACCTGACTAGTCGACTATTGGCCTGTTGTGCCAAGAAGATCGACTGGAGGGTAAAGGAGTTGACCCTCTTGCCCAGTTATCTTTCGGATGTTCCGTCTTGTGGCGGTTGATCTTCTGGGGAAAAGTGTGTTGTGCGCCTCCAGGATGCTCCTTCTGATGGTAGCCGATCCTTTTGGTTGACACGTGGTAGAACCTCAGGATACTCCTTCTGGCGGTAGTCGATCCTTCGGTTGATGGGTATAAATCCCCCATCAGGCTGGTAGTTGCAGTCCGTTGGGCGTGGGACTGGATGATTATAAACCCCCCATCAGGCTGGTAGTTGCAGTCCGCTGTGCGTCGGACTGGATGAGTATAAACCCCCCATCAGGCTGGTAGTTGCGACTTATTGATCCGGCTCGCGTGCAGATCAGGCTGATAGGTATGAACCCCCTATCAGGCTGGTACAGTCCACTGCGTAGGACCGATGGTGGCGGCTTACTGCTCAGTCGCTCATGCGCCGGTATTGTGATACTTTCTTTTGTCTTTGTCTTTTTTGGGAGTGGTTGTCCGGTTTGTGCCTAGGATTACTCTGACTCTTCTGTTGGGCATCCGTCTTGGTGGCTACCGGGTAGTCTTGTTTATCTGTTGTTTGATTTTTGCTGTTCGTCAAAAATCTTCTTGGTCAATGTGGTTGACTTGTTTTGTTTTTTATCCTGCCCTTTTCTGCGGTTATATATTTTTTCTCGCGATTTCGGATTTTGGCTTTTCCGAGATTGAGCGTAAGTCTTTTTACTTATAGTTTCTTTTTGCTATGCTGACTTTTTCGGAAGAGAGCAAAAATGGATGAAATAAAATTTTTATTTATGATAAAAAAAATTTGTTACAGCATTTATTTTTTAGTATTATCCCTAAGACGGCGGACTTGAGCCGGGAGACAATCCGGGAGGAGGGAATTGCCGGTACATATGCGTCTGAAACTCTGCCTGGTCTCAGATTGCGTCGAGGTGTTCTTGCCGGAACATCGCCAGGTCTTGCCTCATTCCCTCTTGTATTTGTTCGAATGTCTCCATCCTTGTGTCGAAGACGTCCTGTCTTAAGGACATCTGGTCCTGTCTTAGGGACATTTGGTCGAATTGTTGGCGCAAGCTGTAGAGGTTGCAGTTGATGCCAGCAAAGTCATCTGTATACTGTTGTTGCTCATTTTGTTGTTGCTGTTGTTGTTGCTAAAATCCAGGGGTGTTGGGAGATCTTGCATTGGCACTATGTCCCGGAGATCCAGAGTTATGTCCAGTGAGGGGTGGAGGATCAACCGAGACCCTTGGCGGAGCAACATCCCCATGCTTACCAGGATGGACCCGTTGATAGTCTAGGGTTTAAGGTTTGAGGCCAGTACTTCCCTGCCACTGCACCCCCATTTTTCTGCCAGTGGGGTGATGAGGGGAGCCATGAGAATGGCTCCCACGAGACGGCTCTCGAAATCCTTAAGGGCCTTCACGAAGAAGTAGGCGGGGTTGCACCGGCACCCTTGGCTCATGCAGTAGAGGGCGAAGAGATCTAGGTGAGTGACCTTACCCTGACTCTCCTTCCGCCCATGGACAGTCCCAGCCATCAGCTTGTGGCAAATGCGGAGGGCGGGGGTGAGTGCGGAGCCCTTCAGCAAGGATGGCAAAGTGTACATCCCGGTCAGCTCCTCCCACATCTCACCAGCGGTGAGGGTAGTGGGGCGCTCGCAGTTGGCCTCCTGGTATTCCCGAGTCAGGACGTCCTCGGGCCGGACGAATCCAATGGATACATTGAACTCGTCCAGGGTTGTCGTCTGGTACATCCCGTTCATGAAGTAGGTTACCATCTTCGTCAGTGGGAGGCCCGACACCATGGTGGGGATCTCGTAGTAGGCGATGGAGGCGAGGAATTCCATCATTGCCTGTGGGTAGACGTGAGTGGGAGGAGACTGGAGCAGGAAGCGCCATCCGATGCTGTCGAGGTAGGCTCAGACATCGTCTTCCCAATCAAACTCGGCGAGGATACCGAAGTCCAGTCTCAGCATGGGGTGCCAAGTGTACCCCTGAATATGTTCCAGGCGGGCCTGGTGTGAGGGCGAGAGCTGTGTTGGATCTTGTGGAGTTGGGGTTGTGGAGCTACCGGGGCCAAAAGAACCCCTTCCCTTTCGGGATGCTTCTCCTCTATGCATTTTGGTAGTAGGATGCTCAAAAATAGGAGAAAAGAGGGTAGGAGTGCAGGAGAGAGTTGTCGCCGCCGTCAAAACGAGGCAGTCGGAGCGACGCGATGGTTTCGACTTTCCAATTTTCGCGTTTTTATTGGTGTGGTTACAACGCCTTTAGGTTGTCCGATAACCGGGCAAAACCAAGAACTAGTTTTTGAAGGGTTCTTTTGGAATCGCCACCGATATTTTTACCGGAAACATCGTAAAAGGAGTGAAAAGGCGTTGATTTTCGAAAAACCAACTTTGGTCATTAGAACCATAGTTGGGTAAGGGAGTTAGTTACGTGTAAGGGAAGTGTTAGTTCCCTTATGACGCCCCTTTCGGGTTCCCTATGATAGGTCGGCTATTTTAAATAAATAAATTGATGAAAATACGCTTTTACCCTTTTATTTGCGGAATTTAAAATTATGACTACATGACCCTAATGTCTATTGCATAATTAAAAATAAAGCGGTAAAGTAGAGAGAGAGAGTATAGAAACCTCCGAGACAAGCTTTCTATTAATTCTTTGATAATTAGGGTGCTTTTTGGCAGCCCTTCACTCTTTACAGCGCCGGAATCTCTCGAAAACGCTAAAAAACACTCTAGAAAGCTCTCAGAAACCCTGGAAATGCTTCGGAGGGATTCTAGAAAGAGAATTTGAGGAAATGTCTAGAGAGAGAATGGAAGAACTATGTGAAATGAGTGGAATGGCACGGCTATTTATAGGGATTCGTGCCTATCAGGTCGAGACGGCCGTCTCGCCTTGCAAAAATGGAGAGACGGTGGTCTCACCATTTGCACAAGGCGAGACGGCAGTCTCGAATCCGAGACGGCGGTCTCGACCCTAAAAGGCAAAAATCCTTATTTTTGTGCCGAAAATCCCTCCTATCCTAGTATGGGGCCTAATAGTCTCTCCTAGTGGCTTTTTAGGCTTCATCCATCTTCGAAAAGGCGGTCTTCTAGTCTTTATTATGAGGCTGGGCAAGATTTGGGGTCTATAGCTGCCCCCCCTTTACCTGACCAGTCGGTCGTTGTCCTGCTGTGCCAAGAAGATCGACTGGAAGGTAAAGGAGTTGACCCTCTTGCCCGGTTGCCCTTTGGATGTTCTGACTTGCGGCGATTGATCTTCTGGGGAAAATTTGTGTTGTGCACCTCCAGGATACTCCTTCTGACAGTAGCTGATCCCTTTGGTTGACACGTGGTAGAACCTCAGGATACTCCTTCTGACGGTAGTCGATCCTTTGGTTGATGGGTATAAACCCCCCATCAGGCTGGTAATTGCAGTCCGCTGTGTGTTGGACTGGATGAGTATGAACCCCCCATCAGGCTGGTAGTTGCAGTTCGCTGTGTGTTGGACTGGATGAGTATGAACCCCCCATCAGGCTGGTA
The DNA here is from genome assembly GCA_963425845.1 of Sphenostylis stenocarpa. Lineage (NCBI taxonomy): Eukaryota > Viridiplantae > Streptophyta > Magnoliopsida > Fabales > Fabaceae > Sphenostylis > Sphenostylis stenocarpa. The sequence continues at coordinate 62,604,719 of OY731404.1, forward strand.
GTTGCGACTTACTGATCCGGCTTGAGCACAGATCAGGCACACTTGCATGTGCGAGTTGATAGGTATAAACCCCCTATCAGGCTGGTACAGTCCATTGTGTAGGACCGGTGGTGGTGGCGGCTTACTGCTCAGGTGACTCATGCGCCCGAGTGTTGAGATGTGTTTCTCTTGTCTTTGATTTGGTCGTCCGGATTGTGTCGGGGATTTTGTTGGTGTTCATCCAGCCTTGTCAGTTGCTGGGGATTCTTTGATTTTGTTCCCTTCGAGGGTGATCACCCGACTGTTGCTGATTGGTCGGGTGGGCTTTGTTTGTTTTTCGACACTTGCTTGGTTGTCAAAATTTTGTTGGTCAAGGTGGTTGACTTTGTTTCAATCCTGCCTTTTTTCGCTCGCGATTTTGGATTTTGGCTTTTTTCTTGAGCGTAAGTCTTTTTACTCTAAGTTTCTTTCAGTTACGCTGACTTTTGGAAGGGATAGCAAAAAGGATGCATGGAATAAAATTTTATTTATGAAATATTTTATTACAGTAGTCCTATTCTATGAGATCGTGCATTGCCTCGATTTCCTGGAGATCCAGGGTGAAATCCAGCGATGGGTGGAGGATTAGCTGGGTCTCGTGGCGCATCAGCATCCCCATGCTGACCAGGATCGACCCGTTGATGGACTCAGGTCGAAGGCTGGAGGCCAATTCTTCTCGGCCACTGCACCCCTATTTTTCTGCCAGAGGGGTGATGAGGGGGGCCATGAGGACAGCTCCCACTGGCCTACTCCCGAAGTCCTTGAGGGCCTTCAGGAAGAAGTAGCCAGGGTTGCATCGATGCCTCTGGCTCATGGAGTAAAGGAAAAAGAGGTCGGGGAGCATTACCTTTCCCTGACTCTCCTTCCTACCGTGGATGGTTCCCGCCAGCAGCTTGTGGCAAATGCGGAGGGCCAGGGGGAGTGTTGAGCCCTTCATCAGTGTGGGCAAGGTGGGAGCCCTGGTGAGCTCCTCCCACATCTCGCTGGCGGTGAGGTTGGTGGGGCGTGCGCAGATGGCCTCCTGGTATTCCCGAGTCAGCACGTCCTCGGGCAGGACGAATCCGATGGACACGTTGAATTCGTCCAAGGTGGTGGTTCGGTACATCCCACCCATAAAGTATGTCACCATCTTCGTCGGTGACAGGCCTGGGATCATGGCAGGAGTCTCGGCGTAGGAGATGGAGGCAAGAAACTCCATCACTGCTTGAGGGTACACATGGGGTAGGAGGTGACTGTAGGAGGAAGCCCCACCCAATGTTGTCAATGTTGGCCCAGACGTCGTCCTCCCATCCAAATTCGGCGAGGATGTCGAAGTCTAGCTTGAGCATGGGGTGCCATGTGTACCCCCTGATGTGCTCTAGGCGAGCCTAGTGTAGTGGTGAGAGCTGCGTGGGGTCTTGAGGGGCAGGTGCTGAGGAACTGCTAGGGCCAGCAGGACCTCTTCTCTTCCTTGACTGACTTCCACGGAACATTTTGACAAAAAAAGTGCTTGGAAGTGAGAGATCAGAGAGTTGGAGTGCAGAGGAGTTGTGGAGAGCCTCAAGACCCCTCCCCTATTTATAGGGGAAAAATTCAATTCGGGACCGCCGTCTGGGAAGTCGAGACGGCGGTCTCGGCTTTCTGCAAGTCGAGACGGCTGTCTGGGAAGTCGAGACGGTGGTCTCGACTTTGGCCTTAGGCGATACGACCGTCTCGCCAGGCAGGATGGCGGTCTCGTTTTTAGCCAAGTCGAGACGGCGGTCTCGATGGTCGAGAAGGCAGTCCCGATTTGTTGGAGACTGAGACGGCGGTCTCAAATTTAAGAGGGTTTTTTTTTTTTGTAAAAAACAATAGGACATGATTCAAAAACATTTTATGCATGCAATGTTTTTATGTTTGATGTTTGTAGGCTTGGGTGTTTAAGCTTTTCGTCTAAGAAAATGTTTCCCTCTTTTTTGTATTTCCGCCTTAGTTTTATTTCCATTGCTTTTTATGGCTAGTTGATGTCCCTAGATCGCCCTTCGGGTTTTCAAACTAGGATACTGTGTTTTGGCCCTATCTTTTGTCTAGGTTCCTTCTTTTTGTTTTTTTCAGGGAATCCTAGCGGACCTTATTTTGTAACCCTAACTTTTGCCTAGGCTACCCTTTATTTTTGTTCGGGTATCCTACTGGGTTGACCCTATCTTTTGCATAGTCCCCTTAGTGGGTTTCCTACCAGGTATTTTTCCTTTTCTTTTTGGCCTTTGGCTTCTATGGTTTTTTCTTTGTGTGTATATATTTTTTTTCACAATATTGGCGAAGCATGACTCCCTTTATGGTGAAGTGAAGTCTTATTTGGTGCTTCTAATCAACTAGTTTGATTGTGTTGGCAATGGCGAATTTTTGGTTATTTGAATGCGCTTTTTATTCTTCTTTTTCTTTTTCTGTTTACTTAGACAGGTTTATTGTGAGGTCTAGTCAGAAATAGCAAGAAAAGAAGCAGATAGTAAGAAGCATTCTTTATTAATTAATAAGGGAATATGTGCCCTAAAATGCCTGGGGGGCGGGCTAGCCTCGGGGGATAATCTCTAACAATCATGGGGTTTACATCCCTTAAATGAAGAAAAAGATTTCCTAATGACTAGGGTAGCTCTTGACGCTTGCACCCCTCCACTTCGGAAAATCTGCTTGAGTGTGCGGAGGGGAGACTTCCCTTTTCCTCTTTCTGCTCGGCCCTTAGTAGGGTCATATCCTAGGCCGTACTTGGAAGGATTATCTTAGAATTTTGGGGTTTCCCTTATGCCTTGGAAATCTGCCCCAAGTCCTTGGCCAGGATGGTAGCCATGCTTCATCATCATGCAGGCTACCTTTGTGTTTTTGGGAAGTCTTTCTATATTGGCAATTTCTAGCGCTTGAAAAGATGTTTTAAGGGCCTCTTCCGCCGCATCCATATAAGGTTGGGTGGACGGTCCACTGATCAGGATATCATCTTCTGCTTGGACCGTGGCCAATTTGTCATCCACTATGAACTTAACTTTCTGGTGGAGCATCGAAGGTACTGCCTTAGCGTCATGAATCCAAGGCCTGCCCAGGAGACAACTATATGTTAGAGTAATATCCATTACATGGAAATAGACGTTGAAGATAGTGGGTCCAACTTGGATTGGCAAATTAACTTCTCCCACTACTTCTCGCTTTGATCCGTCGAAGGCTCGAACGATAGTGCTGGTTGGGCACAGACGGGTCCCTTGGATAGTCAATTTCTCTAGTGTGCACTTGGGCATCACGTTCAAGGATGACCCGTTATCCACAAGAACTTTGGCGATGAAGTATTCCTTGCACTTGATCGAGATGTGCAAGGGCTTGTTGTGGTTCGGCCCCTAGAGGGGTACTTCTTCCTCTGTGAAGGTGAGGTGATCGCTTGCCATGATGTGACCGATGATCCTCTCAACCTTTTCTTGGGATATAGTGTGAGGTACATGCGCTTTGCTCAAGACCTTCAGCAGGGCGTTTCTGTGCGGTTCTGAGCTCATCATCAGAGATAGCAATGTTATCTTCGCAGGTGTGTGATTGAGCTGGTCTATAATGGAATACTCGCTTTGTCTTATAAACTAGAGTAATTCTTCTATCTCCTCCTTGGATTCCTTATTTTCTTTTTCCTCTTCGGTCTTTTTATTTTTTCCTTTACTTTTGGGAACATCTTCTTCTGAGTCCTTGGGGGAGTAGACTCTTCTGCTTCTAGTCATGCCCCCAATGCCGGCTATATTCGTGATATCCTCTTTTATTGGTGAAGATTCACCGTATCTCCACGGTACAACTTTATTTGACTCGTAGGGGAAAGGACATGGCATAAATAGTCGCACTGGTGTCCTTGCCCCCTCTTCCTTATTTTTGAGGACCAACGGTTGAGGCTTATTTTCCTCTTGTGATGAGTCGACCGTTGGAGAAAGCTTGATTAGGAGCGGCTTTCTCTCCATTCTTTTGATTTGGAAGACGTGTCAGTTAATCCTTCCTTTTTATTATCTTATTTATTAAGCGTGAAAGGAGGGGAAATTAAATATGCAGATGAATGATATGCATGCAAGTAGACAACTGTTGAATAAAGGAAAATTTTCATTTATCCATTAGAAGGTGTACATTCCCCTATTCCATACTACGAAGCAACTTTTGATAGAAACGGAAAAGCCTAAAGAAACCCACAGGCGGGTCTTGATCTCTATGTAATTCCCTTTCGGCCTCCTAGACGTGACGAGTGAGTGCTTCACTTTGCTTCTGGACCGCCTAGCTCATATCTTCGCTGTACTTTTGAGCCTCTTTGATCTTCGCCTCTTGATGGACGACCAAGGCTTGTAGTTCATCGAGTTTTGCAAGGGCTCGGTCCTTTTCTTGTAGTACTTGGCCGTACTGAGCTAGCCCGTCTCTTTCTTTGCAGCGTAGCTCAGCGAGACTTTTATTCAGTCTCCGATTGGCCTCCCACTCTTGGCGTATTTTTGACCTAGTCTTGGTGAGTTCTTGTAGCAACTCCTTGATCGTCTGAGCCTATTTTGCTTATTCGGCCTCAAGGCGTGCTGATTTGGCGGTTATTTCTTGAAGTTGGCTATCCGAGCCGGTTCTAGAAGTTTTGGATGCTCGGATAGCTTGCTCATTAGAGTCAGCACACTGGTCCTTGAGGCGCTCTATTTCATGATCCTTTTTCTTGCATTACCTTTACAGACCATCAATGGTGAGGATAGATTCTTGCTCCCTCTCTTCAAGGGCCCTCATCTAGGCTCCCATGATTTCTATCCTCTGGGTCAAGGCATCGACTTGAGCCTGCAGCTCTTCACTATTGGCGTTTGTAATGAGCGAGGTGGATGGTTGAGACATCCCTCTTCTTTTTCTCCACACCTCATAGTCACTAGAGACAACTACTCGAGCTTTTCCTATCTCCCATAAAGACTGGTCTCTCCCATGCTTTTCTCACGGCTAGTGAGTTGGCGATTGTGCATGGGTCTCCGAAGAAACACAGTCCTCTGAGTTCCCCTCTAGAAATGGTAGTTTGAGTCCTCATGAGCTGCCTCATAGCTACTCTAGGTGAGTAGGCTATGCAACCCCTGAGTCCTATCAAGGGTACGTTTGGATAATCTCCACATCGGATGAGGACTGGACCAGGTCAGAACCAAGGGCAGACCCAGGATAAATTGTTGGCGTCCGAGTGTTCCAACTCGTCCTTCCACTCTGAAGTTAAGCGTCGTTGGAGAGGGATTTTGGAGAAGCTCCTCAAAGGGTCGGGAAACATCCCCATGTGACTAGAGGCGTAAAAATGTGTAATGCCCCACACAAAGAGCAGTGAAGAGCAGCAACGAAGTGTTTTTCCTTACTTCTGGTGGCACAATTCTACCGAGAGCAAGGTGTCGGCAAGAATTGCAGGCAAGGGACTCTTCGAGTTCACGTGCCAGGTGAAGAAGGCATCCATGACGGCTTGATCCATTGTGTCGAGGTGGAAGGGAAACAAGATCGTTCTGAATATGATTAAGGGCAGAGTTTTGTTAAAAGTGACTCATTCTATCCTTTCAGCCAAATCGGACAGATGGTCTTCTAACATTGAGACTTTCCAACCCTGGATGTTCCCTTTTCCTATCAGGGTAGTCTGCCGGAATGGTAGTTGAATGATGGCAGCGACTTGTGCTGCAGGAGTATATGCCTCGTGGCCTATAGGGACCCCGGCTGATTTGGGCCATTTCAACATGATTTCGTACTCCTCCAAGGTGGGCACCATATCAAACTGCGGGAATTCGAAGCAGCGCAGACTGGAGTTCCATAAGTTAACTAATACCCTGACGAAAACTTGATCGACACAGATCTTTAGCAGGTCGAGAATCCATCCATAGGATTTTTCAAAGTCGGAGCGGGCCTCCGGTGGCATTACCGCACAAAGCCGTTCCAATTTTTCGATACGGTATCGGGGAATGTCCACCTTCTTCGATTGTCTACTAGTCCCCTCCATTTTCTAAAACCAAAATGCATGTTTTATGAAAATGATGCTTATTGAATGAATGCGAGTGTTTATTTTCTATTTATCATGTTTTGTATGATACTGACGTATTTTTTGAAAAATAAACTACCTATATGAGGGTAATTATTTTTGAACAAGGTCCCATTTATTGTTTTGGAAACAGATTTTTATTTTTATTTATTTTTATTTTTATTTTTATTTTGTAGCCTTTTATCTCTTCTGTCGGACTGCGTGGCTACTTAGCTTACAAAGAACCTGAAACCAGGCTAGCTAAAAGGCAGACTGTCCGAGATAAAAAAATGGCTTTATGCGAAAGAATAGTTAGCGTCCCTTATCTCTTCTATCGGACTGCGTGACTACTTAGCTTACAAAGAACCTGAAACTAGGCTAGCTAAAAGGCATACTGTCCGAGATAAGGGTGTTTATTGCAAAAGAATTTTTTGTGATTTTTCTATTGTTTGGTTATGCTATGCAACAGACAAATGCAACAAACAGATGTACACACAATTCGATCATCCATGAACAGGCGAGAAGTCGTTTTAATCACGAGGTAGGGTTTTCCTGCAAAAAAGTGCATTGGCGAAGGTAGGTTCTAACTGTTCTCACCAAGGCTAAGGCCCCCAAGGTGCCCCCATTATAGGGTCCCCACTCTCCAGCCTTCCGACCATGTTTAGCACTAAGGCCATAGTCAGTCTTTGTGCCAAAAGAGGAAGGTTATCACCTTGAGTGGTGGTTTCCGATCACACTGGTGGGCACAAGGCCATCACTACAGCGAACCGTACCTGCCACCCACTCCCTATGGATTTCTCACTTGCCCCCGGGTATAGAGGGAACTGTAGTGTGCAAGGGTTTGTGTACAGTTTGTATTTCAAAGAATTGCGTAAGTATAAACAAACAACAGTTATTAAAGCCAAGTATTAAAACATGTTATAATACAAGGTAGGGTAAAAGCGTAATTTTCTTGGTTTATTTACTTTAAGCTGGCCCATCACTAAATGGGACCAACTCTCTAGGCTTCCCCAGTGGAGTCGCCATCTGTCGCCGCCGTCAAAATGAGGCGGTCAGAGCGACGCGATGGTTCCGACTTTCCAATTTTCGCGTTTTTATTGGTGTGGTTACAACGCCTTTAGGTTGTCCGATAACCGGGCTGAACCTAGGGGCGATGTTTTCGAAAGGGCGTTCTTGGATTGTCCGATAACCGGGCTAAACCAAGAACTAGTTTTTGAAGGATTCTTTTGGAGTCGCCACCGGTGTTTTTACTGGAAACATCAGAAAAAGAGTGAAAAGGTGTTGGTTTTCGAAAAACCAACTTTGGTCATTAGAACCAGAGTTGGGTAAGGGAGTTAGTTACGTGTAAGGGAAGTTTTAGTTCCCTTACAACGCCCCTTTTGGGTTCCCTATGATAGGCCAACTATTTTAAATAAATAAACTGATGAAGATACGCTTTTATCCTTTTATTTGCGGAATTTAAAATTATGACTACATGGCCCTAATGTCTATTGCATAATTAAAAATAAAGCGGTAAAGTAGAGAGAGAGAGTATAGAAACCTCTGAGGCAAGCTTTCTATTAATTCTTTGATAATTAGGGTGCTTTTTGGCAGCCCTTCACTCTTTACAGCGCCAGAATCTCTCGAAAACGCTAAAAAACACTCTAGAAAGCTCTCTGAAACTCCGGAAATGCTTCTGAGGGATTCTAGAAAGAGAATTTGAGGAAATGTCTAGAGAGAGAATGGAAGAACTGTGTGAAATGAGGGGAATGGCGCGACTATTTATAGGGATTCGTGCCTGTCAAGTTGAGACGGTCGTCTCGTCTGACAAGGTTGAGACGTCCGTCTCGTCTGACAAGGTTGAGACAGCCGTCTCGCCAAATGAGACGGCCATCTCGCCATTTGCGGGTGGCGAGACGACGGTCTCGCCATTCGCGGGTGGCGAGACGGCGGTCTCGCCATTTGTGCAAGGCGAGACGGCGGTCTCGACCCTAAAAGGCGAAAATCCTTATTTTTGTGCCGAAAATCCCTCCTATCCTAGTATGGGGCATAATAGTCTCTCCTAGTGGCTTCTTAGGCTTCATCCAACTTCGAAAAGGTGGTCTTCTGGTCTTTATTATGAGGCCGGACAAGATTTGGGGTCTACAAGAGTGTTTGAGAACCCCCTCCAAGGCCCCCTATATATAGGATTTTCGCTGGATTCGGGACCGTCGTCTGGGAAGTCGAGACGACGGTCTCGATTTTGCGGGATTCGGGACCACCATCTAGAACTTCGAGACGATGGTCTCGACTTTGGCTTCTGGCGAGACGGCCCTCTCGCCAAGCGAGAAGGCGGTCTTGTTTTTGTCCAAGTCGAGACGGAGGTCTCGGAAGTTGAGAAGGCGGTCTCGTTTCAGTGAGAATCGAGACGACGGTCTAGGAGGACGAGACGACGGTCTCAATTTTTAGAAGTTTTTTTTTTCTTTTTTTCTTTTTTGAAGAAAATAGGACCTTGTTCAAAAAATTTTATGCATGGAATGTTTTCATGTTTGATATCCTATAATGCCTATTTTATTAGTTTTTCAGAAGGATTAACTGGTACGTCTTGTGGAGGCAGGTGCCCTCTGATCTTTGTTTCTTCTGCTGCACTTGACTGTACCGTTTTGGGCTCAGCGTGACCGAAGAATAATATTCCCTTTTTCTTCCTTTTTTGTTTTATTTTCTTTTTTCTTCTTTTTTTTTTCTTTTTTTTTTCTTTTTTGGAGAGCACACTTTGCCATGTTGGTGTCCCTTTTTCTTCACTTTAGGGGTTTCAATCCTCTTGTTGACTATACACCTCCATATTCCCAAATTAATTGTTAGAATAATGTTGTGAGGGTCAAGAGAAAAGAAGTAAAGGGTTTCAACGGCTTGTGTTTTAGACGGTTGATTTTATTTAGAAAATGTATTGTAAGAATGGCTAGCTAAGGTTAGGCTTAGGTGTTTAAGCTTTTGTCTAAGGAAGAATTTTCTCTCTTTTGCTTGAATTTGCGCCTTAGCCTACTTCCATTGCTTTTTATGGCTGGTTGATTTCCCTAGATCGCCCTTTGGGTTTTCGAGCTAGGATATTGTGTTTTGGTCCTATCTTTTGTCTAGGTGTCGCCGCCGTCCCTTTCGACGTCCGGGGGGACGTCTCGAACGTTTATGCGAGCGGTCGCGAAAAGATGGTTTAGACTCGCGTATTTGTTTTAAAATATGTTCATTGCTTCAACATTGAAAAAGCAAGGTTTTCGAAAGGGGTTCTTATGGAGTCGCCACCAATATTTTGACCATAAACATTGGAAAAGGAGGAAAAGGCGTTGTTTTTAATAAAAAACCAGTCTTGGCCATTATAACCAGAGTTAGGTAAGGGAGTTAGTTACGTGTGGGGAAGGTGTTAGCACCCCACAACGCCCCTTTCGGGTTCCCTATGACAGATTAATTCATTTAAGTAAAGACTACGAGAAATTACGCGATTACCCTATTTTATTACATAATATTAAATGGCTATCTACATGATTTTATTCTATATTGCATGCATAAAATGATTAATAAAGCTAAATAAAGCAATAAAAGAGACAAAATAACTATCTACATGATTTTATTCTACATGGCATAAATAAAGCTAAATAAAACAATAAATAAAGCAATAAAAGAGAAGAGAATTGAAAAGAACCTCCGTAGCAAGCTTGATATTGAGAATCTCGAACCGTGAGGATGCGTTTTGGCAACCCCTCTCTCTACACAGACTCTCCTCACCAATACAGGATCGACTCTACTAAAAATTTAAAGAAGAATCGAATGCCGGAATATAATTCCTTAACCGATTGTTACCTATTTAAGGCAATCGGAAAGATCATTCAAGAGAGGGAGAGAAATAGACAAGTGCTCTGAGTTTTAGAAAGTGTTTCAGAGCTCTCTGGGATGTCTGGGGTGTGAAAAAGTGACAAATGAGCCTCCTATTTATAGTTTTCGAAGCTGGCGCACTTCGGGACCACCGTCTGGACTGGGACGGCCGTCCCAAATGGCAAAATTACACAGGCTGGGACCCCCTGGGGACCCGGGACGGCCGTCCCACTTTTCTGGGGCTTGGGACGGCCGTCCCAACTTCGGGACGCGCGTCCCAACTGGCTGGAGCAAGTTGGGACGGCCGTCCCACCTTTGGGACGGCCGTCTCGACTGTTCTGGCCAGTTTCGCGCGTTTCGGGACTCCGGGAAGCTTTCCTTGCCTGTTTTGGACGTCAGTTGATGCCGATATGCGTCTGTTGAAGCTTTATCTTCATGTAGGAAGTCTCCTTGGCTCTTATTTGTAATGCTAGACGAGCTTTATCTTGTTACGGGTGATCTCTTTTATCTTTATTTGAGAGACCGGGCAAAATTAGGGGTCTACAGCTGCCCCCCCTTCTCCTGCCTAGCTAATTTATTGGCCTAATATGCCGATAAAATTAGCTGGTAGGAGAAGGAGTTAACCCTTTTTGCCCGGTTATCCTTCGGATGCTGCTTTGCTGACGTTGTTGATCCTCTGGATGATGAATAGTTTTGATAGGTACCAACCCCTATCTGGTTTGATGAGAATGAACCCTCGTCGGGTAAGCTCCTTTTTGTAAGGCTTGATGAGTATACACCCCCATCTGGTGTTTGATGAGTACGAACCCCCATCTAGTTTTTGAGTTTCACTATATAATGTTCTGGTGAGTACTTACCCTCACCTGGTAGGAGTCTGCATTTTGACTAACTCTGATGAGTACTTACCCCCATCTGGTATGAACCCCGTTCTGCAAGGTTTTTGATAAGCCTCGTTCTACAAGGCTTAGGTGAGTACGTACCCCCACCCGGTATGAAGTTTTTGGTAAGCCCCGTTCTGCAAGGCTTAGGTGAGTACGTACCCTCACCCGGTATGAAGTTTTTGGTAAGCCCCGTTTTGCAAGGCTTAGGTGAGTACGTACCCTCACCCGGTATGAAGTTTTTGGTAAGCCCCGTTTTGCAAGGCTTAGGTGAGTACGTACCCTCACCCGGTATGAAGTTTTTGGTAAGCCCCGTTTTGCAAGGCTTAGGTGAGTACGTACCCTCACCCGGTATGAAGTTTTTTGGTAAGCCCAGTTCTGCAAGGCTTAGGTGAGTACGTACCCCACCCGGTATGAAGTTTTTTGGTAAGCCCCAGTTCTGCAAGGCTTAGGTGAGTACGTACCCCACCCGGTATGAAGTTTTTTGGTAAGCCCCGATTCTGCAAGGCTTAGGTGAGTACGTACCCTCACCCGGTATGAAGTTTTTGGTAAGCCCAGTTTTGCAAGGCTTAGGTGAGTACGTACCCCCACCGGTATGAAGTTTTTTTGTGTAAGCCCCGATTTTGCAAGGCTTAGGTGAGTATGTACCCCCACCGGTATGAAGTTTTTGGTAAGCCCCGATTCTGCAAGGCTTAGGTGAGTACGTACCCCACCCGGTGTGAAGTTTTTGGTAAGCCCCGTTTTGCAAGGCTTAGGTGAGTACGTACCCCCACCCGGTATGAAGTTTTTGGTAAGCCCCGTTTTGCAAGGCTTAGGTGAGTACGTACCCCCACCCGGTATGAAGTTTTTTGGTAAGCCCCGTTCTGCAAGGCTTAGGTGAGTACGTACCCCCACCCGGTATGAAGTTTTTTGGTAAGCCCCGTTCTGCAAGGCTTAGGTGAGTACGTACCCTCACCCGGTATGAAGTTTTTGGTAAGCCCCGTTCTGCAAGGCTTAGGTGAGTATGTACCCCCACCCGGTATAAGTTTTTTGTAAGCCTCGTTTTGCAAGGCTTAGGTGAGTACATACCCTCACCCGGTTCCTGGCGACTTATTGTCTCTGATCATGCGCCTATTCCGTGAGGAATGATTGATTTTCTTTCTTTTTGACTTTTCTATTTTAGTCATCCTGTTCTACCGAGGATTCTTCGTTGAGGAATTTATTGGGGACTTTGATTGTGCCTCTTGATTAGACAATTGCTTCAGCGATGGTGAAGATTTTTATGCTTTTGGGCTTGCATTACCTCTCGCATAGGTTAATTTCCCATTTCTTTGGGATATTAGCTCTTTGCTTATTTTGAGCAAACTGTAGTTCTGTTGTAAGCTCACCGGTGAAATTTTTTCTTTTGAGAATTTGATTGGTCTGACTGAGATCTCTTTTGAATTGCCCCCTTAGAGGGAAAATGGAGTTTTTGACTCCTTATTGCTTGAACTGGCTTTTGTCTATGCTTTTATTTCTGCTGGGGAATGGGTTTGTATGTGCGCCTTTTATGCACGTTAGATGGAAAGATATATATTTTCTCTTCTCTTTGTAATGATCCCTGGGGAATTTTATTGGCTTCCTGGGGATGGAAATTTCTCCTTTTCTGCTTTTGTAGATTTTTCTTGATGTGCTCTTCCTGGGGATTTTCTTTCGGCTTTTTCATGCAGTGGCCTTTGTTGGAGGATGAAAGGCTTTTATTTTCTTTCTTTTTGTTGCCCCCTAGTGATTGGGATGTTTTGATTTTGTGCTTTCTTTCGATGGACTCTTGTGTAGTCCTTATTCTTCTTTGGGGAATGAAATGGAGACTCTTGCGTGAGTGTGCTTTGATGACTCATGTGGTGATGAAGCTTAGTCGCGAGGTAATCTTTTTGTCTTGCCTCTGGAGTAGGCAAGGGTCCGCTTGGGGATGATCAAGCCTTTCCGTTGGCTCTTTTCCATTTTTGATGTACCTTCTTTTATTGTTGTAGATGGTTGGAGCTAGTCTCTTTGAAGCTCCTTATTCTGCTGAAATGGTTTTTGGTTTTGTCTTTTGCGATCGCGGTTTAGTTTTTCATATGGAGACTAGATTCTGGCGCCTCCTGTTTTCAATCACAAGTATGGAGACTAGCCTTCTTATATGCATGTTTAATATTCTCGTTTGAAGAAAATTATTATTTTTTGATTTTGACAAAGTCGTATTATGCAAATACTTTGTGTGTGGATGTCCTAAATGCAATCTAATGTTTATTTATTTTTGATGCATTTAGAAAGTAACTGGCCTTCTCCTGTTGGCTTTCTTATGAATACGCCGGTGGGCTCCTCTTCTATGACCGTGATGCTGGGCTCATCTTTTACTCATCTTTTGGTTTTAGCCCTATCTTTTGCCTAGACCGCCCTTTACGGGTTTTCGATCTAGCGGGCTGCCTTAATTTTTGCCTAGAATATCTTAGGGGCTTTTGCCTTATCTTTTGCCTAGATCGTTCTTTTTTGGGGTTTCTGATCTAGCAGGCTACCCTGGTTTTTACCTAAGAATATCCTAGCAGGCGCTTATTATCTTATTATTTTTATATGCTTCCCCTTTTTAGATGCATGTTTGATTTTTGATTAAAAAGTCTTTGCGCATATTTATGATTTATCAATAAAGAGGCATTTCCGTAATATTTGGTCAAGAGAAAGGAAATGAAAGGGAATTTTATTGATAAATGAACGAAAGTTTATTTCTTTTACAGAAGGATTACAAAAGGGATTTAGAAGAATGGGTAGTCAAGGTTGGCTATACTGTATAGGCTTAAACAGTCATGTCCGTGATATCTGCCCCCTGGTTCTCCTAATTGCTTCAGTTGAGATGCTTGAGCTCAGAGTGAAGACTATGCAGACTGCTTGCTTCTGGAAGAATGTTACTTTAGCCGCCTTTTCGGTTTTCGACTAAAGTAACCATTGCTCTTAGTTAGACTTTTTTTTTTTTTTTTTTTTTTTTTTTTTTCCTAGGACGTATCCTAGCGAGGAATATGGACCCTATCTTTTGCCCAGGAACATCCTTTGCGGATTTTCATTCCTGACGGGTCTTGAGCAATGTCTTCAAGCATAATACTTCTTCACGGCGTCCGAATTGATTGGGTGTCGAAATTCCTCTCCATCCATATTGGTGAGGATAAGTGCCCCTCCTGAGAAAGCTCTTTTGACCACAAAGGGTCCTTCGTAATTTGCTGACCATTTTCCAATTTTATCCTTCTGGGTTGGAAGCAATTTCTTTATAACTAGATCCCCTTCTTGATAAGTATGAGGGTGGACTTTTTTATCATAAGCCTTCTTGATCTTCTTTTGATAGGCTTGTCCATGACATATAGCATTCAAGCCGCTTTTCATCGATAAGGTTTAATTGATCGTATCGACTTTGAATCCATTCGGCTTCTGTTAGTTTTGCTTCCATTATGATTCGCAAGGAAGGTATTTCGACTTCTATTGGTAACACGGCCTCCACACCATATACCAGGGAAAATGGAGTAGCCCCTGTTGAAGTCCGTCCAGATGTTCGATAACCATGAAGAGCAAAAGGTAACATTTCATGCCAATCTCTATAGGTTTTAACCATCTTTTGAACGATCTTTTTGATATTTTTATTGGCTGCTTCCACCGCGCCATTCATTTTGGGCCGATAAGGAGAAGAATTATGGTGTTGAATTTTGAAATCTTGACATAATTCTTCCATCATCTTATTATTCAAATTGGACCCGATTATCGGTAATGAGACGATGCGGGGTACCATATCGACATATGATATTCTTTTGAACGAAGGTGACCACTACCTTTTTAGTCACATGCGCGTAGGATGTAGCTTCTATCCATTTAGTGAAGTAGTCAATAGCCACCAGAATAAATCGATGACCATTGGATGCCTTAGGTTCAATGGGACCAATAACATCCATGCCCCACATGGCAAATGGCCATGGGATAGCCATAACATTGAGAGGTACCGGTGGAACATGCGCGTTGTCCGCATGTACTTGACGTTTGTGCCAGTTGCTCGTCATACTTATTTCAGTCCTTTTCCATTGTGGACCAAAAATATCTTGCCCTGAGGATTTTCCTAGCCATGATATGCCCTGGGGCGTGCGTCCCGAAGGCTCCTTCATGTATTTCCCTAATCAGTTTCTGAGATTCTTTGAGATTGACGCATCTTAGCAAAGTGGAGTCAAAATTCTTTTTATAAAGGGTTTCTCCTATCAACATAAACCCTACGGCCCTTTTCCGAATAATCCTTTTATCATTGTCACTGATTCCCTCGAGGTATTCACCCTTTGTTAAGTATCGCCTTATGTCATGATACCAAGGGGTTTCATCTTTTCACTGTCTATCATCATACAAAAGGCTTGTTTATTGTACCTTTTGACTTGGATGATGGGCATCTCATGTTCTTGTTCTAATGTGAACATGGATGATAATGTTGCCAATGCATCTGCAATTTGGTTGTCTTCCAGAGGGACATACTTGAAGCTGATGTTTTCCATTTTTGAAGTCATGTTACGAATGTGTTCCAGATAAGGGATTAACTTGGAATTTTTAGTTTCCCATTCACCCTTGAGTTGATAAATAACAAGGGAAGAGTCACCGAATACTTTGAGTCTAGTTACCCCATGATCCAAAGCTGTTTGAATACCTAGAGCACAAGCTTCGTATTCTGCCATATTGTTTGTGCAATCAAAGTTTAATCTGGTCATTCCTGGTATATACTTCTTTTCGGGAGATATTAAAATAGCTCCGAATCCAGTGTCCTAGTAAATTTGAAGCTCCATCGAAGAACATGATCCACTCATTATTCTCTAGTTCTTCATGTTGGATGTGCATTATGTGTTCATCTGGAAAATCATCTTGTATGGATTGATATTCGTCTATTGGTCCATGTGCTAGATAATCTGCTAAAGGGCTTCCTTTGATAGCTTTTTGAGTGACATGAACGATATCAAATTCTGATAAGAGTACCTGCCATCTGGCTATCCTTCCGGTCAAAACGGGTTTTTCAAACAGATATTTGATTGGGTCCATTTTGGAAATCAACCAAGTTGTATGTCTGGCCATATATTGTCGAAGACGTTGAGTTGCCCACACCAATGCACAACATGTTTTTTCGAGTGGTGTATAACGAGTCTCATAGTTTAGAAATTTTTCCTGAGGTAATATATGGCTTGTTCTTTTTTACCAGTATCATCTTGTTGACAGAGCACACATCCCATGGATTCGTCGAGTCCTGAAAGGTAAAGAATCAGGGGCTTTCCTTCCACAGGTGGTACCAGTATCGGGGGATTGGTTAGGCACATTTTGATTTTTTCGAAAGCTTGTTGACATTCGTCGTTCCAAACTTTTGGTTGGTTTTTACGCAATAGCTTGAAGATAGGCATGCACTTGTCCGTTAATTGCGCGATGAACCGTGCGATGTAGTTTATTCGGCCCAAGAATCCTCTGATTTCTTTTTCTGTCCTTGGTGGGGGCATTTCTATGATTGCCTTTGTTTTATCGGGGTCCACCTCAATTCCTCTTTTACTAACAATAAACCCAAGGAGTTTTCCTGATCGTACTCCGAATGTGCATTTAGCCGGTTGAGCTTAATCTGGTATTTTCGAAGTCGATTGAATAACTTCTTTAAATATTGGAGGTGATCTATTTCATTTTTGGACTTGGTGATCATATCATCCACATATACTTCGATTTCTTTGTGAATCATATCATGAAATAGTGTGACCATAGCCCTTTGGTAAGTAGCCCCTGCGTTCTTGAGTCCAAAAGGCATTACTCTATAGCAGAATGTACCCCATGGTGTAATGAAGGAAGTTTTTTCTCTATCTTCGACAGCCAATTTAATCTGGTTATACCCTGCATATCCATCCATGAAAGAATAGAGAGTATTTGTAGCAGTATGATCTACCAGCATATCGATATGTGGTAAGGGAAAATCATCTTTCGGACTTGCACGGTTTAAATCCCTGTAATCTACGCATACTCTGATTTTTCCATTTTTCTTTATGACTGGCACAATGTTGGCCAACCATTCAGGGTATTTTGATACAATTAGAAAATTGGCATCCAATTGTTTTTCTACTTCTTCTTTAATTTTTAAGGACCATTCTGGTTTTACTCTTCTGAGTTTTTGCTTGACGGGCCGAATTCCCTCTTTTATTGGTAACCGATGCTCTACTATGCTCTTGTCAATCCCAGGCATATCATGGTAGGACCAAGCAAACACATCCATATATTCTCTTAGTAATTGTATTAACCTTTCCCTGACGTCATTATTAATTTGGGTACCGATGTTTACTTCTTTCTTATCGTCTTCTGATCCCAAATTGATAGCCTCGGTTTTCTCCTGATGGGGCTGTATTGATTGAGCTTCTTTTTCTAACAGTCTTTGCATATCCGGGGAAATGGTCCCCTCCTCACTGTCTGACTCAATCCATTCGTCTTCAGCTTTCAGATCTTCCAAGGAGTTTTCAATCACAGACATGACTGTATGGGTTATGCTTTGTTTTAGATTCTTTTATTAAATGTATGAGAGAGAAAAGAATGAAAGAGAATATGTGTATTAAAAAAATGCCTCATTGTATTGATAGAAGAAAATATTTACAAAGCCCAATTTAACCAAAAATCTCATAATCATGGACAAGGATCACGAGAAATACATCGGAAGCTTTTATTATTTCTTTATTTTTATTGCAAAAAAAGTAAAAATGATGAGCCCTAATCTGCTGGTCTCCCTTATCCCGTCTTTTACTCAGGCTTTGATAAGGGCTGGTCGTCCACCTTTGGAGTAGATGCGTCAAAGGTGATCCATCCCGCATCTATTAAATCTTGGACCTTATGCTTTAAGGTTATGCAGTTATCTGTAGAATGTCCTGGAGCGTCCGAATGATAGTTGCATTTTTCATTAAGCTTATACCATTCTGGATATGGTGGCTCCATCTTCTTGGGAGGGATGCGTACGAGGAGCTTGGCGTCTAGTAATTTTAACAGCAAGCTTGCATAAGAAGTGGGTATTGGGGTGAACTTCCTTTCTGGTCTACGTGACTTAGTTTGCTGAGAGGAGGAAGAAGGAATGGCCAAGTTGATTGCATTTACGGTTCCTTCTTTCTTTTTCCCGAGGCTCTTTTTAATGAATGGAGTAGAGGAGTTGGAGGAGTTCTGCTGTGCAATCCTTCCGCTCTTCAGACCTTGCTCTACTCTTTCTCCTATAATGACTACATCTGCGAAGAGTGTTGATGTGTTCCCTATCATTTTGTCATAATAAGGACCCGTCAAAGAATTGATGAACAGGGATGTAGTCTCTTTGTCGGATAAAGGAGGTTCCACTTGTGCTGCCAATTCCCTCCATCTTTGGGCATATGCTTTGAAGGATTCATCATCTTTCTTGCTTAATAGTTGTAGATCTGCTCTTTCAGGGGTCAGATCTATATTGTATTTATATCGACGAAGAAAGGCATCTGCCAGGTGTCTCCAGGTTTGGATTTGGCCCCCTTCTAGTTGCATATACCAGTTTAAGGCCGATTCAGCTAAACTCTCCTGAAAGCAATGGATCAGGAGTTTCTCATTATCAGCATATGCAGCCATCTTACGGCAGTACATTGTAAGATGGTTTTTGGGACAAGTTAACCCTATGTATTTCGGGAAGTCCAGGAGTTTTGAACTTGTTAGGGAATTGGATGTCTTTAACGAGGCACATATCAGCCGCCTCTCTTATATCAAAGTTATGTCCTTCCATAGCTCTCAGCCTCTCTTCAAGAGCAATGATTTGTTGTTTTGATATTTCAGGAGCATGAATATGTACTGCTCTTGTGCTAGATGGATCATGCTCACTCTGAGGTTCCTCTTCTTCTTCCTGGTGAGAGGCTTGTCCATTCTGAGGACCCTCCTGATGAATATTTTGTTGATGCATCATATCTAACATTTGAGCCATTTGCTCTTTCAGCGTATTAAGCTCCGCGGTGAGCTTTCGGTTTTGTTCTTCTAGCTGTTCCATCTTCTTGGCTTTTTGAGCACGAGTGAGGACGGGCGGAAGACCGACCACCTTCTAAATGATTTTAATGATTCTTATTATAACTTTTATTTTAAATGATTAGTGTGGAATAGATATGTCTTAGGATGAATGTGTTTATGTATGAGAGATTTTATTATGATGATGTTTATGCATACCTTTCTTAATGCATTGGTTCTCTCTCTTGGTTTTACCACTTATTGAATGATATGGTATGAATGATACGACTTTGTCAAGAAAAATTTTTTTATAAGGTATTTTTATGACTTTAATTTGATTATATATTTTTATGATTTTTAGGTTTTTTCATTTTTTTTTGTTTGTTGTATGATTTCCCTATGCTAATGCATCAATACAAATGCAGCAAACGTATGCACACACAATTCATACATCCACGAGCAGAGCCACGCTATTACGAGGTAGGGTTTTCCTGCAGAAACGTGCTTGGTTTGGGTGGTTCTAAACTGTTCTCACCAGGCCAAAGGTCCCCAAGGTGCCCCCATTATAGGGACCTCTCAATCTCTCAATCCTCGGGTCATGCACGGAACTCCGTGGCGACACCTTTAGACCAAAAGAAGAGAGTTATCACCTTGAGTTGGTGGTTTTCCGACAACGGCAGTAGCCCCGTGTGCCAACTAACCGATCGTATCTGCCACCCACTCCCTACAGGTATTCACTCTTGCCCCCGGGTATAGAGGGACTGTTGTGTGCAAGGGTTTTTGTGTGCAGTTTATATTTCAAACAATTTGCAGAAATAATCATACAGCAGTTATTAAAGCCATACAGTAAAAACATACGGAGGGTAAAGGCGTAATTTCAAATCATTACTTAGTTTGAATTTATCTGTCACTAAATGGGATCAACTCTCTAGCTTCCCCAGTGGAGTCGCCATCTGTCGCCGCCGTCCCTTTCGACGTCCGGGGGGACGTCTCGAACGTTTATGCGAGCGGTCGCGAAAAGATGGTTTAGACTCGCGTATTTGTTTTAAAATATGTTCATTGCTTCAACATTGAAAAAGCAAGGTTTTCGAAAGGGGTTCTTATGGAGTCGCCACCAATATTTTGACCATAAACATTGGAAAAGGAGGAAAAGGCGTTGTTTTTAATAAAAAACCAGTCTTGGCCATTATAACCAGAGTTAGGTAAGGGAGTTAGTTACGTGTGGGGAAGGTGTTAGCACCCCACAACGCCCCTTTCGGGTTCCCTATGACAGATTAATTCATTTAAGTAAAGACTACGAGAAATTACGCGATTACCCTATTTTATTACATAATATTAAATGGCTATCTACATGATTTTATTCTATATTGCATGCATAAAATGATTAATAAAGCTAAATAAAGCAATAAAAGAGACAAAATAACTATCTACATGATTTTATTCTACATGGCATAAATAAAGCTAAATAAAACAATAAATTAAGCAATAAAAGAGAAGAGAATTGAAAAGAACCTCCAGTAGCAAGCTTGATATTGAGAATCTCGAACCGTGAGGATGCGTTTTGGCAACCCCTCTCTCTACACGAGACTCTCCTCACCAATACAGGATCGACTCTACTAAAAATTTAAAGAAGAATCGAATGCCGAATATAATTCCTTAACCGATTGTTACCTATTTAAGGCAATCGGAAAGATCATTCAAGAGAGGGAGAGAAATAGACAAGTGCTCTGAGTTTTAGAAAGTGTTTCGAGCTCTCGGGATGTCTGGGGTGTGAAAAAGTGACAAATGAGCCTCCTATTTATAGTTTTCGAAGCTGGCGCACTTCGGGACCACCGTCCGGACTCGGGACGGCCGTCTGGACTGGGACGGCCGTCCCAAATGGCAAAATTACACAGGCTGGGACCCCCTGGGGACCCGGGACGGCCGTCCCACTTTTCTGGGGCTTGGGACGGCCGTCCCAACTTCGGGACGCGCGTCCCAACTGGCTGGAGCAAGTTGGGACGGCCGTCCCACCTTTGGGACGGCCGTCTCGACTGTTCTGGCCAGTTTCGCGCGTTTCGGGACTCCGGGAAGCTTTCCTTGCCTGTTTTGGACGTCAGTTGATGCCGATATGCGTTTGTTGAAGCTTTATCTTCATGTAGGAAGTCTCCTTGGCTCTTATTTGTAATGCTAGACGAGCTTTATCTTGTTACGGGTGATCTCTTTTATCTTTATTTGAGAGACCGGGCAAAATTAGGGGTCTACACTAGGTTCCTTCTTTTTCTTTTTGTTTAGGGAATCCTAGCGAACCTTATTTTATAACCCTAACTTTTGCCTAGGCTACCCTTTTCGTTCGGGTTTTCTAACGGGTTGACCCTATCTTTTGCGTAGCCCCCTTGGTGGGTTTCCTACCGGGTATTTTGCCCTTTTCTTTTGGCCTTTGGATTCTATGGGCCTTTTCTCTTCTTTTTTTTGTATTTTTTTGTGTTGTTTTTTTCTTTTCACAATATTGGCGAAACACGACTTTATTTATGCTGAGGTAAAGTCTTATTTTGTGCTTCTAATCGACCAGCTTAATTGTAATGTTAATGGTAAATTTTGATTATTTGGACGCGCTTTGATTCTTTTCTTTTTCTTGTTTATTTAGACAAGGTTATTATGAGGTCTAGTCATGAAATAGCAAGAAGAGAAGCAGATAGTAAGAAGTGTATTCTTTATTAATTAATAAGGGAATATGTGCCCTGAAATGCCCGGGGGTCGGGTTAGCCCCGGGGGATAATCTCTAACAATCATTGGGTTTACATCCCTTAAGCGAAGAAAAAAATCTCCTAATGACTAGGGTAGCTCTTGACGCTTGCATCCCTCTGCTTTGGAATATTTGTTTGAGTGTGCGGAGGGGTGACTTCCCTTTTTTTCCTTCTGCTCGGCCCTTTGTAGGGTCATATCCTAGGCCACACTTGAAAGGATTATCTTTGAATTCTGGGGGTTCCCTCATCCCTTGGGTATCTGCCCCCAATCCTTGGCCAGGATGGTAACCATGCTTCATCTTGGGAAGTCTTTCTACACTGGCAATTTCGAGCGCTTGAAAAGATGTTTCAAGGGCCTCTTTAGCCGCATCCACATAAGGTTGGGTTAATGGTCCACTGATCAGGATGTCATCTTCTGCTTGGACCGTGACCAATTTGTCATCCACTATAAACTTGACTTTTTGGTGGAGTGTTGAAGGTACTACCTTAGCGTCATGAATCCAAGGCCTGCCGAGGAGACAACTATATGCCGGATTAATATCCATTAAATGGAAATCGACGTTGAAGATAGTGGGTCCAACTTGGATTGGCAAATTAACTTCTCCCACTACTTCTCATTTTGATCTGTCGAAGGCTCGAACGATAGTGCTGCTTGGGCGCAGACGGGTTCCTTGTATAGTCAACTTGTCGAGTGTGCACTTGGGCATCACATTCAAGGATGACCCATTATCCACAAGAACTTTGGCAATGAGGTACTCCTTGCACTTGATGGAAATGTGCAAGGGCTTGTTGTGGTTTGACCCCTCGAGGGGGAGTTCTTCCTCTATGAAGGTGAGGTCATCGCTTGCCGTAATGTGACCGACGATCCTCTCGACCTTTTCTTGGAATATGGTGTGAGGAACATGTGCTTCGCTTAAGACCTTCATCAGGGCATTTCTATGCGGTTCTGAGCTCATCATTAAAGATAACAGGGTTATCTTTGCAAGTGTATGATTGAGCTGGTCAATAATGGAGTACTCGCTTTGTCTTATAAACTGGAGTAATTCCTCAGTCTCCTCCTTGGATTCCTTATTTTCTTTTTCTTCGGTCTGTTTATTTTTTCCTTTATTTTTGGGGACTTCTTCTTGTAAGTCCTTGGGGGAGTAGACGATTCCACTTCTAGTCATGCCCTCAATGCCCTCCTTTATTGGTGAAGATTCCCCATATCTCCATGGTACAACTTTATTTGACTCGTAGGGGAAAGGATGTGGCATAAATAGTCGCACAAGTGTCCTTGCCCCTTCTTCCTTATTGGTTTTGAGGACCAACGGTCGAGGCTTATTACCCTCTTGTGGTGGATCAACCGTTGGGGAGAGTTTGATTAAAAGCGACGTTCTCTCCATTCTTCTGATTTGGAAGACGTGTCAGTTAATTCTTCCTTTTTATTATCTTGTTTATTAAAAGTGAAGGAGGGGAAGTTAAATATGCAAATGAATGACATGTATGCAAGTAGATAATTGTTGAATAAAGAAAAAAGTTCATTTATCCGTAGAAGGTGTACATTCCCTTATTCCATACTACGAAGCAACTTTTGACAGAAATGGAAAAGCCTAAAGAAACCCACAGGCGGGTCTTGATCTCTATGTAATTCCCTTTCGGCTTCCTGGACGTGACGAGCGAGAGCTTCGCTTTGCTTCTGGACCGCCTGGCTCATATCTTCACTGTACTTTTGAGCCTCTTTGATCTTTGCCTCTTGATGGACGACCAAGACTTGTAGTTCATCGAGTTTTGCAAGGTCTCGATCCTTTTCTCGTAGTACTTGACCGTACTGAGCTAGCCCGTCTCTTTCTTTGCGGCGTAGCTCAGTGAGACTTTTGTTGAGTCTCGGGTTGGCCTCCCGCTCTTGGCGTATTTCTGACCGAGTCCTTGTGAGATATTGTAACAAGTCCTTGATCGTATGAGCCTATTTTGCTGATTCAGCCTCAAGACATGCTGATTTGGCGTTTATTTCTTGAAGTTGGCTATCCCAGCTAGTTCTAGCAGCTTTGGATGCTCGAATAGCTTGCTCGTTAGAGTCAGCACATTGATCCTTGAGGCGCTCTATTTCATGATCCTTTTTCTTGCATTGCCTCTGTAGACCGTCTATGGTGAGGATAGATTCTTGTTCTCTTTCTTCAAGGGCCCTCATCTGGGCTCCCATGATTTCTATCCTCCGGGTCAAGGCGTCGACTTGATTTTGCAACTCTTCACTATTTGCACATGTGGCGAGTGAGGTGGATGCTTGAGACATCCCTCTTTTGCGTCTCCACTCTTCATAGTCACTGGAGACAGCTACTCGAGCTTTTCCTAGCTCTCTATCTCCCATAAAGACTGGTTTCTCCCATGCTCTTCTCACGACTAGTGAGTTGGCGATGGTGCATGGGTCTCCGAAGAAACACAGTCCTCCGAGCTCCCCTGGGATATTGTAGTTTGAGTCCTCATGAGTTGCCTCATAGCTACTCTAGGTGAATAGGCTATGCAACCCCTGAGTCCTATCAACGTTATGCTAGGGTAATCCCCACATCTGATGAGGACTGGGCCGGGTCGGAACTAAGGACAAACCCAGGATAATTGGTTGGCGTCCCATTGTTCCAACTCGTCCTTCCATTCTAAGGTTAGACGTCGGTGGAGAGGGATTTTGGAGAATCTTCTCAAAGGGTCAGGGAACATCCCCATGTGACTAGAAGCGTAGAAATGTGTGATTCCCCACACAAAAAGTAGTGAAGAGCAACATCGGAGTGTTTTTCCTTGCTTCTGGCGGCAAAATTCCACCGAGAGCAAGGTGTCAGCAAGAATTGTGGGCAAGGGACTCTTCGAGTTCACGTCACAGGCGAAGAAGGCGTCCATGACGGCTTGATCCATTTTGTCGATGTGGAAGGGAAACAAGATTGTTCCAAATATGATTAAGGCCAGGGTTTTGTTAAAAGCGACCCATTCTGCCCTTTCAGCCAAAGCGGACAGATGGTCTTCTAACATTGAAACTTTCCAACCCTGGATGTTCCCTTTTTCTATCAGGGTAGTCTGCCGGAATGGCAATCATATGATGGCAGCGATTTGTGCTGCAGGAGTATACGCCTCGTGGCGAATATGGATCCCGGCTGATTTGGGCCATTTTAGCATAATCTCGTACTCCTCCAAAGTGGGCACCATGTCAAACTGCGGAAATTCGAAGCAACGCAGACTGGAGTTCTGATGTGGACATAAAGGCCCAAGCCCATAACGAGAAGGATCAAGACCAAGATCCAATCCAAGACTTAGGTGAACCTATGACAAGAGGCAGACTCAGAAAAACACAAGAGGCATTGCAATACAAAGTGACCAATTTGCTAAAGACCCAACTATTAAAAGATCCAAACATGGAGGAGTCTAGACCTATCACATGCATAGAATGTTTGGAGAGCTAAGAGGTCCAACTAAAAGATTTAGTTTTTATTATTATTATTTTTGTGCTGCAGGAGTATACGCCTCGTGGCGAATATGGATCCCGGCTGATTTGGGCCATTTTAGCATAATCTCGTACTCCTCCAAAGTGGGCACCATGTCAAACTGCGGAAATTTGAAGCAACGTAGACTGGAGTTCTGATGTGGACATAAAGGCCCAAGCCCATAACGAGAAGGATCAAGACCAAGATCCAATCCAAGACTTAGGTGAACCTATGACAAGAGGCAGACTCAGAAAAACACAAAGGCATTGCAATACAAAGTGACCAATTTCCTAAAGGTCCAACTATTAAAAGATCAAAACATGGAGGAGTCTAGACCTATCACACTCATAGAATGTTTGGAGATCTAAGAGGCCCAACTAAAAGATTTAGTTTTTATTATTATTATTATTTTATTTGCTACAGTGGGGATTTGAACCCAAGACCCAAAGCTTATAATGCCTTCACTGAACCATCTGGGCAACTTAACTTTGCTTGGGATATTAGGATTTTAATTTATCTTTATTTCTTGCAATTAGACAAACTCATAAACTTAAGTTGTATTAAACATTTGGAAATTCAGAATGAACGGTAGTAATATTCAGATTACTTTGTAAGTTGTTGCTCTGCTAGGGTTCTTCCTTGCATCATTTGATCTTATCAAGAATTATCCAATTCTTGTGGCGATCCTTCTTGGCTTATCAAATATTCCTATTTGTGGAGCCTACGATATCCTTTATGTTTTTCTATTTTCTATTTCCAATCAAATCAACTCTTAAAACTGAACCCTAAATTGTTTCCCTTCTATTCGAGTGTCGTCATTTGGTATTCAGAGAAAGGTTCAAAAGCGGTACTGTTCATCGTATTGTTCATTGGTACTGTTCATCGAGACTATTCACGGTACTGTTCATTTGTTACTATTCATTGTCACTCGTTCACTGCATCTGTTCATTGTCACTCGTTCACGTGTACTCGTTAAAAAAACTGTTGTTTATACAATTTTGATATTGAATTTCATTTATATATATATATATATATATATATATATATATATATATATATATATATATATCAAAGTTGTGTTTGAAATTAGTTTTCTCGCAAAAAAGGAAAAGAATCAAAAAAGGAAAAGAATCAAAAAAAGAAAAGAATCAAAAAAAGAAAAGAATAAAAAAAGGAAAAGAATCGAAAAGAATCAAAAGAAGAAAAGAATCAAAAGAAGAAAAGAATCGAAAAAAAAAAAAATATATATATATATATATATGTATATGTGGCAGTTGTTCTTCCTTTAAATTTCAGTGCACATTAGTTGTTTGATAAAATTCCTAAGTGTCAAGCGTCTTTGTTTAATCTTTGTTTTCCCATACAGTTTATATTTGTCTTGCTTGTTGTTAGAAGTAAAATTTTTCTTTGCTACTTGTCCTTTGTTGGTACTACAATTCTGTTTTATTCCTTGTGATTGCTACAGTTGAAAGTGATTCTTGAAATATAGATTGTTTGATTCTTGTAAGAACCATAAGTCAGAGAACGAGTGGAAAAAGGCAAGAGTGCATATTATACAAAAGCCAAATTGAGAGTAAACATGAGTGATACATCTTTGAGTGCAAACACGTGAGAAGAGTAGTGAGGTCCTATTACTTCATTTGTTTGGTCCTTTCTTTTTTTTTACTTGAAAGATGGTAGGTACAGGTGGTGGTGGTATCCCTCCTCTAGGGGATGACAATAGATTATTGATTGATGCCATTACAACCCAAATGCAAAGAATGTTGACAGAGCATACTGAGGAGTTGTATGGGAGAATTGAACAACTAAAAAATCAAGGAAATGATGACGATGGTGGAGGTAGAAGGAGGAGAAGGAGAAATAATGAAGGTGATGTTAGAGATAATAGAATTGAAGGAGTAAAGCTGAACATACCCTCTTTTCAAGGAAAGAGTGATCCAAAAGCATATTTGGAGTGGGAAATAAAAATTGAGCAACTGTTTGCATGCCATAATTACACAGAAGATAAAAAGATGAGGGTGGCAGCCATGGAATTCACTGATTATGCTCTCATTTGGTGGAACCAATTACAAAAGGAAAGGGTGAGATATGAAGAACCCTTGGTGGAAAGTTGGGAAGAAATGAAGAGGTTGATGAGAAGAAGATTTGTTCCTTCTCATTATCAAAGAGATCTTCACAACAAGCTCCAAAGGCTCATACAAGGTAGTAGAGGTGTTGATGAATATTACAAAGAGATGGAGGTCTCCATGATTAGGGCTAATGTTATGGAGGCACGGGAGGCTACTATGGCCCGATTCCTGCATGGGCTAAATAGTGATATAAGGGATGTTGTGGAGCTACAAAATTATGTTGAGTTGGAGGATTTAGTACATCAAGCTTTTAAGGTGGAACAACAATTGAAGAGAAAGGGTGCCATGAGGAGGAGTTCATCTAATTTTCACTCTCCTAGTTGGAAGGACAAAAATAACAAGGAGGGTGGATCATCAACAAGCAATTCCAATGTTATAGCTCATAGAAATCAAAATAGGTCTGATGAGGCACTTAAGAAAATAAGAAGTAGTGAGGTTAAGTGCTTCAAATGTTTGGGAAGAGGTCACATAGCTTCTCAATGTCCCACTAAGAAGACTGTGTTACTTAAGGAGGATGGAGAAATAATTAGTGAATCTTCTTCAGATTCTTCATCTAGTGATGAAAATGAGCATGAAGATGAAAGAGAGTTAGAAGGAGATTTGTTCATGATTAGAAGGATGTTGGGTAGTCAATAAGTTGAATTGGATGATTGTCAAAGAGAAAATATTTTTCATGCAAGGTGCCTCATTCAAGGGAAGTTTTTCTCTTTAATCATTGATGGTGGGAGTTGCACTAATGTGGCTAGTGCACGATTTGAAAGTAATGAAGATCTTATTTACTTTGGCAAAGATCTTGTTGATTTGATGAAGTCAAAAATGAAGTCAAAGGCAACTCTGTGGTAGTCAAAGGTTACTTAAGATAAAAGAGAAGAGGATTAGTATGTCTGCAGCTCTGCTTAGGTATAACCATTTTATCTTTCTGCTGCATGAGGTTTCTTCACTTAAAAAGATTTTGCAATTGCCTCTAAAAAATGTTTTAACCGTTAAAAACAAAACATTTTGACAAAAGAAATTTTAATCAACTATTTTAACTGATAGTATATGTGGCGTATCAACTAAAAAGTTCTTCACACTTCTATAACAGGTTTTCAACTAAAACAACTTCAAAATAACTGATTGTTTTCATTAAAAGAAGTGTTGAAAACTTTCTGTCAGTATTTTAACTAATACAATTTCGAAATAACCGATTAAAATCACTTAAAAAGATCAGGGAAGTGTTTTTTCAGTATTTTAGTCAATATAACTTCGAAATAATCGATTAAAACCACTTGGTATATCAGATGACCGATCAGAATGGCTTTATAACCGATCAGAACTAGATATGATCAATCAGAATGAGTTTATGACCGATCAGAACCAGATATGATTGTAGACCCCAAATCTTGCCCGGCCTCCAAATAAAGAGTAGAAGACCTCCTATTCGAAGATGGATGAAGCCTAAAAAGCCACTAGGAGAGACTATTAGGCCCCATGCTAGGATAGGAAGGACTTTCTGTACAAAAATAAGGTTTCTCGCCTTTTTGGGGACGAGACTGCCGTCTCGAAATCGAGACCGCTGGTCTCGCTTTCCCAAACGGCGGTCTCGCCACCTGCGAAGGACAAGACAGCGGTCTCGTTTGGTGAGACGGCGGTCTCGACCCTGTCAGACGAGAACGGCGGTCTCTCCACTCTCAGGCGCGAAAACCTATAAATAGGGGCTCCCCCCCCCCTCATTTCCACACACCACACAACTTTTGCTCTCCCTTCTCTATAAAACCTCTCTCTAGAAACCCTCCAACGCATTTCCGGAGTTTCTGAGTGCCTTTGTGAGCGTTTTTCGGCGTCTAGAAAAGTTTCCAGCGCTGTGTAGAGTGAAGGGCTGCCACAAAGCACCCTCTTTTTTAAAAGAAATAAATAGAAAGCTTGCTTCGAAGGTTTCTACTCTCTCTCTCACCTTTTTACCGCTTTATTTAAATAACGAAATAGATAGGGCCATGTAGTCATAATATTTTAATTCCGCAAATAAAAGGGCAAAAGCGTGTTTTTCCGGTTTATTTATTAACAAAATAGTTGTCCTGTCATAGGGAACTCGAAAGGGGTGTCGTAAAGGAACTAACACTTCCTTTACACGTAACTAACTCCCTTACCCAACTCTGGTTCTAATGACCAAAGTTGGTTTTTCGAAAACCAACGCCTTTTAAACTCCTTTCCCGATGTTTCCGGTAAAAACATCGGTGGCGACTCCACAGAACCCTTCAAAATTAGTCCTTGGGTTAGTCCGGTTATCGGACAACTCAAGGACGACCTTTCGAAAACCTCGCCCCTAGATTAGCCCGGTTATCGAACAACCTAAAGACGTTGTAACCACCCATAAAAAACGCGAAAATCAAGAGGGTCGAAACCATCGCGTCGCTCCGACCGCCTCTCTTTTTGGTGGCGGCGACAGACGGCGAATCCACTGGGGAAGCCTCGAGAGTTGATCCCATTTAGTGATGGGCCGGCTTAAAAATAAATAAACCAAGAAAATAACGCTTTTGCCCTTAACTTGTATTATAACATGTTTTACGGTTTGACTTTAATAACTATTGCTTGTTTATACTTACGCAATTGTGTGAAATACAAACTGTACACAAACCCTTGCACACTACAGTTCCCTCTATACCCGGGGGCAAGTGAGAAATCCATAGGGAGTGGGTGGCAGGTACGGTTCGCTGTAGTGAGGGCCTTGAGCTCACCAGTGTGATCGGAAACCACCACTCAAGGTGATAACCTTCCTCTTTTGGCAACAAGACTGACTATGGCCTTAGTGCTAAGCATGGTCGGACGGCTGGAGAGTGGGGACCCTATAATGGGGGCACCTTGGGGGCCTTAGCCTGGTGAGAACAATTAGAACCAACCCTTGCCAATGCACTTTTCTGCAGGAAAACCCTACCTCGTGATAAAAACGAATTCTCGCTTGTTCGTGGATGATCGAATTGTGTGTGCATATGTTTGTTGCATTTGTCTGTTGCATAGCATAAAAAAACAACAGAACAAAAAAAAATATATCTTTCCAAATAAACCCCCTTATCTTGGACAGTCTGCCTTTTAGCTAGCCTGGTTTCAGGTTCTTTGTAAGCTAAGTAGCCACGCAGTTTCGACAGAAGAGATAAAAGGCTATAAAATAAACAAATAAAAATAAAATATGTTTCCAAAACAATAAATGGGACCTGATTCATAAACATTCCAAATCCTTCATATAAGTAGTTTATTTTTCGAAAAAATACGTATCATACAAAACATGATAAACAGAAAATAAACACTCATATTCATTCAAATAAGCATCCCTTTCATCAAACATGCATTTTGGTTTTAGAAATGGAGGGGACTAGTAGACATACCAAAGAAGGTGGATATTCCCCGTTTCGATACTGAGAGGTTGGAACGGTTGAGCGTGGCAATGCCATCAGAGGTCCGTGCCGACTTTGAAAAATCCTATGGACGGATTTTGGACCTGCTAAAGATCTGTGTTGATCAGGTGTTCCTCAGGGCACTAATCCACTTCTGGAATTCCAGTCTACGGTGTTTCGAATTTCCGCAGTTCGACCTGATGCCCACCTTAGAGGAGTACGAGACCATGTTGAAATGGCCCAAATCAGCCGGGGTCCATGTCCGCCACGAGGCATACACTCCTGCAGCACCGGTCGCTGCCCTTATTCAACTACCATTCCGGCAGAGTACCCTGATAAGGAAGGGGAATGCCCAGGGTTGGAAAGTATCAATGTTAGAAGACCACCTGTCCTATCTGGCTGAAAGGGCAGAGTGGGTCGCCTTCAACAAAACCCTGGCCCTTATCATTTTTGGAACGATCTTGTTCCCCTTCCACTTTGACACAGTAGATCAGGCTGTCATGGATGCCTTCTTCGCCTAGGATGTGAACTCGAAGAGTCCCCTGCCTGCAATCCTTGCCGACACCTTGCTCTCGGTGGAATTCTGCCACCAGAAGCAAGGAAAAACACTCCGTTGTTGCTCTTCATTACCATTTGTGTGGAGCGCCACACACCTTTACGCCTCCAGCCACATGGGGATATTCCCCGACCCTTTAAGGAGCTTCTCCAAGATCCCCCTCCAACGATGCCTGACTTCAGAATGGAGGGACGAGTGGGAACGAAAGGACGCCAACAGTTTATCCTGGGTTTGCCCTTGGTTCCGACCCGGCCCAGTTCTCATCAGATGCGGGGACTATCCGAGCATACCCTTGATAGGACTCAGGGGTTGCATAGCCTACTCACCTAGAGTAGCTATGAAGCAGCTCATGAGGACCCAAACTACTATCTCTCGAGGAGAACTCGGAGGACTATGTTTCTTTGGAGACCCGTGCACAATCGCCAACTCACTAGCTGTGAGAAAAGCATGGGAGAGGCCAGTCTATATGGGGGACAGAGAGCTAGGAAAAGCTCGGGTGGTTGTCACCAGTGACTACGAGGCGTGGAGAAAGAAAAGAGGGATGGCTCAACCATCCACCACACCCACTACAAGCGCCAATGATGAAGGGTTGCAGGCTCAAATTAATGACTTGACCCAGAGGATGGAAATCATGGGGGCCCAGATGAGGGCCCTTGAGGAAAGAGAGCAAGCATCCATCCTCACAATAGACGGTCTGCAAAGGCAAGGAAAGAAAAAGGATCATGAAATAGAGCGCCTCAAGGACCAGTGTGCTGACTCCAACGAGCAAGCTATCTGAGCATCCAAAACTGCCAAAACTAGTTCGGATAGCCGACTTCAAGAAATAACCGCCAAGTCAGCACGCCTTGAGGCCGAATCATCAAAGCAGGCTCAAACGATCAAGGAGTTGTCGCAAGAGCTGACCAAGACTCGGTTAGATATCCGCCAAGAGCGAGAGGCCAACCGGAGACTCAACAAAAGTCTCGCTGAGCTATGTTGCAAAGAAAGAGATGGGCTAGCTCAGTACGGCCAGCTACTACAAGAGAAAGACCGAGCCGTTGAAAATCTCGATGAACTACAAGCCTTGGTCGTTCATCAAGAGGCGAAGATCAAAGAGGCTCAGAAATACAGTGAAGACATGAGCCAGGCGGTCCGCAAGCAAAGCGAAGCACTTGCTCGTCACGTCCGGGAAGCTGAGAGAACTACAGAGGGATCAAGACCCGCCTGTGGGTTTCTTTAAAGTTTTCCGTTTTTGCCAAAAGTTGCTTTGCAGTATAGAATAGGGGAATGTACACCTTCTGTCGAATAAATAAAATCTTCTTTATTCAAATGACTGTCTACTTGCATGCATAAACATTCATTTGCATATTTAATTTCCCCTCCTTCACACTTAATAAATAAGATAATAAAAAGGAAGGATTAACTAACACGTCTTCTAAATCAGAAGAATGGAGAGAAAACCGCTCCTAATAAAGCTTACCCCAAGGGTCGACTCGCTGCAAGAGGAAAATAAGCCTCGGCCGTTGGTCCTCAAGAACAAAGAAAAGGGGGCAAGGACTCCAGTGCGACTATTTATGCCACGTCCTTTCCCCTACGAATCGAATAAAGCTGTACCGTGGAGATATGGAGAATCTCCACCAATAAAAGAAGAAATAACAAACATAGCCGGTATTGGGGGCATGACTAGAAGTGGAAGAGTCTACTCCCCCAAGGACTCACAAGAAGAGGTCCTAAAAAATAAAGGAAAAAATAAAAAGACCGAAGAAGAAAAAGAAAATAAGGAATCCAAGGAGGAGACAGAGGAATTACTCCAGTTTATAAGGCAGAGCGAGTATTCCATTATAGACCAGCTCAATCACACATATGCAAAGATAACATTATTATCTTTAATATTGAGCTTGGAACCGCATATAAACGCCCTGCTGAAGGTCTTGAGCGAGGCGCATGTACCTCATACAATATCCCAAGAAAAGGTCGAGAGGATCGTTGGTCACATCACGGCAAGCGATCACCTCACCTTCACAGAGGAAGAACTCCCCTCGAGGGGTCAAACCATAACAAGCCCTTGCACATCTCAGTCAAGTGCAAGGAGTACCTCGTCGCCAGAGTTCTTGTGGATAACGGGTCATCCTTGAACGTGATGCCCAAGTGCACACTGGACAAGTTAAATATCCAAGGAACCCATTTGCGCCCAAGCAGCACCATCGTTCGAGCCTTCGACGGATCCAAACGTGAAGTGGTGGGAGAAGTTAACTTTCCAATACAAGTCGGGACCACTATCTTCAACGTCGATTTCCATGTCATGGATATTACTCCAGCATATAGTTGTCTCCTCGGCAAGCCTTGGATTCATGACGCTAAGGCAGTACCTTCAACGCTCCACCAAAAAGTCAAGTTCATAGTGGACGACAAATTGGTCACGGTCCAAGCAGAAGATGATATCCTGATCAGTGGACCGTCCACCCAACCTTATGTGGATGCGGCTGAAGAGGCCCTTGAAACATCTTTTCAAGTGCTCGAAATTGTCAACATAGAGCGACTTCCCAAAAACACAAAGGTAGCTCGCATGATGTTGAAGCATGGTTACCATCCTGGCCAAGGACTGGGGGCAGATTCCCAAGGCATGAGGGAACCCCTAGAATTCAAAAACAATCCTTGCAAGTATGGCCTAGGATATGACCCTACTAATGGCCGAGCGGAAAGAAGAAAAGGGAAGTCTCCCCTCCGCACACTCAAGAAAATTTTCCGAAATGGAGGGGTGCAACCGTCAAGAGCCACCTTAGTCATTAGGAAATCTTTTTCTCTATTTAAGGGATGTAAACCCCAGGATTGTTAGAGATTATCCCCCGGGGCTAGCCCGACCCCCGGGCATTTCAGGGCACATATTCCCTTATTAATTAATAAAGAATGATTCTTACTATCTGCTTCTCTTCTTTCTATTTCTGACTAGACCACATAAATAACCCTGTCTAAGTAAACGAAAAAAGAAGAAGAATAAAAAGCGCATTCAAATAACCAACATTTACCATTGCTATCATCGTCAAGCTAGTTGATTAGAAGCACATAAAAATAAGACTTCACCTCATCCATAAAGAAAGTCATGTTTCGCCAATATTGTGAACAAAAATAAATACACAAAAACAAAACAAAAAAAAAGAGAGAAAAGCCCAGAGAAGTCAAAGGCCAAAGAAAAGGGCAAATAACCCAGTAGGAAACCCACTAAGGGGGCTACGCTAAAGATAGGGTCAAC
Organism: Sphenostylis stenocarpa; assembly: GCA_963425845.1. Lineage (NCBI taxonomy): Eukaryota > Viridiplantae > Streptophyta > Magnoliopsida > Fabales > Fabaceae > Sphenostylis > Sphenostylis stenocarpa. The sequence continues at coordinate 62,638,809 of OY731404.1, forward strand.
CCGGTAGGATACCCGAACAACAATAAAGGGTAGCCTAGGCAAAAGTTAGGGTTACAAAATAAGGTCCGCTAGGATTCTCCAAAAATTACAAAAAGAGGGAACCTAGACAAAAGTTAGGGCCAAGCACAATATCCTAGTTTGAAAACCCAAAGGGCGATCTAGGGAAATCAGCTAGCCATTAAAAAGCAATAGGAATAAAACCAAAAAGCGCAAATACAAAAGGAAAGGAAACTGTTTTCTTAGACAAAAGCTCAAACACCTAAGCCTAACCCTAGCCAACCATGCTTACAAACACTTTCTAAATAAAAATTAACCCTCTAAAACACAAGCCATTGAAATTTGCCTCTTTGTTTCGTTTCCCTTGACCCTCACATCAATATTCTAACAATTAATTTGGGAATATGGAGGCGTATAGTCAACAAGAGGATTGAAATCCATAAAGCGAGGAAAAAGGGGCACTAATGACAAAGAGTATGCTGCAAAAGAAAAAAAAAAGAAAAAAGGAAAAGAGAAAGAAAAGAAGAAAAACAAAATGACTCTTCCGTCACAAAAGTCCGGCATGGTACAACAAGTACGAAAGCACAGATCAGAGGGCACTCGGCGCTACAAGACACGTCGGTTAAATCCTTCCGAAAATTTAATCAAAATAGGCATTATAGGACATCAAACATGAAAACATTGCATGCATAAAAATGTTTTTGAATCAGGTCCTATTTTCTCTTCTAAAAAAAAAAAAAAAAAAAAAACTCTTCCGTAATTCGAGACCGCCGTCTGGATCTCCCAGACCGTCGTCTCGGTCCCCCGGAAAGACGAGAACGTCGTCTCAACCAACGAGACCGCCGTCTCGACTTACCCAAAATCGAGACCGCAGTCTCGATGACCCAGACCGCCGTCTCGATTTGAAGGAGACTCGAGACCGCCATCTCGCCTTCCCAGACGGCGGTCTCGAACTGGAAAATTTGCTATATATAGGGGGCGCGCTTGGGGGGTTCTTCACAACTCTCCTTGCCTCCAAAACCTCCATATCTCAGATTTTGCACTCCCAAGCACCCCCCCTAGTCAATATGTTTGGTAGAAGCGCCTCCAGCAAGAGAAGGAGCACTGTCGGTGCCAGCAGTTCTGCGGCACCGCCACCCCAGATCCCTCTCGCTTGTCACCACGCACCGAGCCCGCCTCGACAACATCCGGACTTATCCGTGGCACCCGATGCTCGAGACTTGACTTCAGCATCCCGGCTGAATTTGGGTGGGAGGACGACGTCCGAGCCCACATAGACGACGATCGGGTGGGGCTTTCTGCCGCAGCCACCACCTACACATGTGTACCCACAAGCGTGCATCGGAATTCTTGGCCTCTGTCTCCTACTCCGAGGCCCCCTCCACAGTCCCAGGCCTGCAGCCCACTAAAATGGTGACCTATTTCATGGGTGGAAGATACCAGGCCACCACCCTCGACAAGTTCAACATGGCCATCGGGTTCGTCCGGCCCGAGGACACATTGACCCAGGGATACCGTGAGGCCATCTGCTCCCGGCCCACCAACCTCACTGCCGCCGAAATGTGGCATGAGCTCACAGGAGCCACCACGCTGCCCACGCTGATGAGGGGCTTCGTGCTACCCCCAGCACTCCGCATTTGCCACAAGTTGCTGGCAGGAACCATCCATGGGAGGAAAGAGAGTCAGGGTAAGGTATCCCTCCCTGACCTCTTCGTACTTTATTGCATGAGCCAGAAACGGCGTTGCAACCCCGACTACTTCTTCCTGAGAGCCCTCAAGGACTTCGGGAACAGATCAGCGGGGGCTATCCTCGTGGCTCCTCTCATCACTCCCCTGGTAGAAAGATGGGGGTGCCCTGGCCGGGAAGAGCTGGCCTCCAACTTGCGACCCGAGTCCATCAACGGGTCAGTCCTGGTCAGCATGGGAATGCTGATACGTCGAGGGACCCAGTTGGCCCTCCATCTCACACTGGATTTCGCACTAGATCTCCAGGGGCTTCTGGCGATGCAGGATATCCCCACGCCTCCCGAATTCCAGCAGCAGCAGCATCAGCAGCAACAACCACCACCATACATGGACGATTTCGCCGGCATGAACCGCAACATGAACGATCTGCACTGGCAGTTCGACCAAATGAGGGTGCAGCAAGAAGCCTACCACACTCGGCAAGAGGAGATGTATCAGCATCAGCAGGTGATGCGGCAGGAATGGACAACATTCCAACAAGGATACCGCGACGAAGTCCGGGAGCAAGCGGACTTCCGATATCACCTCTACCAGCAATTCGCTCACGAATCATCTCCAGATGATAGCCCTTAGGGATGGTACTTGCCTAAATAAAAAGTGGTTGTAATAAAATTTCCCTATAAATAAAATTTTATTTCATGCATCTCTTTGCCACCCTTTGCAAAAGCTAGCGTAAAACAAAAAAGCTTAAAAAGGAAAAAGGCATACGCTCAATAAGAAAAGCCAAAATCCTAAATCGCGAGAAAAAAGAGATAAAACCGCGAGAAAAAGGCAGGATTAAGACAAGCCATCACCTCAACCAACAAAAATTTGACTACCAAATCAGAGTCGAACAAAAAACAATAATCATCCGACCAACCCGCAAGAATCGGATAATCACCACCAAAGATCAAAAACAAAGAATCCCCAGCAAACAAGCAAGCTGGATGAGCACCCACAAAATCCCCGGCACAACCCGGAAGACCATTCAGAAAGGTCCAAGTACATCTACCAACACAGAAATCACTCCCCAAGGAGCCGGCGCATGAGCTAGAGCAGTAAGCCGCCACCATAGCCAAAGGATCAACTACCGCAAGAAGGGGCATCCAGAGGCACCAAACCAGACGAGGGTTCATACTCGTCAACCAAGGGGTCAGCTACCGTGTCAAAGGAGCATCCCGAGGTTTCACGCCGGCGCATGAGCTAGAGCAGTAAGCTGCCACCACGGCCAAAGGATCAGTTACCGCAAGATGGAGCATCCGGAGGCTTAACACCAGATGGGGGTGTGTACTCATCAGGCCTTACAAAGGGGGCTTACCAAACGGGGTTCATACTCGTCAAACACCGGATGGGGGTGTATACTCATCGGGCCTTACAAAAGGGGGCTTACCGGGCGAGGGTTCATACTCGTCAAACCGGATGGGGGTTCATACTCATCGCCCGAAGGGGTCGGCTACTGCGTCAAAGGAGCATCCCGGAAGCGCACAACATCTCCCCAGAGGATCGTCCGCCGCAAAGACGGAGCATCTGACGGGCAACCGGGCAAGAGGGTCAACTCCTTTACCCTCCAGTCGATCACCTGGGCACAAAAGGCCGGCAGTCGACTGGTCGGGTAAAGGGGGGGCAGCTGTAGACCCCAAATCTTGCCCGGCCTCCAAATAAAGAGTAGAAGGCCTCTTATTCGAAGATGGATGAAGCCTAAAAAGCCACTAGGAGAGACTATTAGGCCCCATGCTAGGATAGGAAGGATTTTCTGTACAAAAATAAGGTTTCTTGCCTTTTTGGGGACGAGACCGTCGTCTCGAAATCGAGACTGCCGTCTCGCCAAACGAGACGGCGGTCTCGCCACCTGCGAATGGCAAGACGGCGGTCTCGCTTTCCCAGACGGCGGTCTCGCAACCTGCGAAGGACGAGACGTCGGTCTCGTTTGGCGAGACGGCGGTCTCGACCCTGTTAGACGAGAACGGCGGTCTCGCCACTGTCAGGCGCGAAAACCTATAAATAGGGGCTCCCCCCCCTCATTTCCACACACCACACAGCTTTTGCTCTCCCTTCTCTCTAAAACCTCTATCTAGAATCCCTCCGACGCATTTCCGGAGTTTCTGAGTGCCTTTGTGAGCGTTTTTCGGCGTCTAGAAAAGTTTCCAGCGCTGTGTAGAGTGAAGGGCTGCCGCAAAGCACCCTCTTTTTTAAAAGAAATAAATAGAAAACTTGCTTCGAAGGTTTCTACTCTCTCTCTCTCTCACCTTTTTACCGCTTTATTTAAATAACGCAATAGATAGGGCCATGTAGTCATAATATTTTAATTCTGCAAATAAAAGGGCAAAAGCGTGTTTTTCTGGTTTATTTATTAACAAAATAGCTGGCCTGTCATAGGGAACCCGAAAGGGGCGTCGTAAAGGAACTAACACTTCCTTTACACGTAACTAACTCCCTTACCCAACTCTGGTTCTAATGACCAAAGTTGGTTTTTCGAAAACCAACGCCTTTTAAACTGCTTTTCCGATGTTTCCGGTAAAAACATCGGTGGCGACTCCACAGAACCCTTCAAAATTAGTCCTTGGGTTAGCCCGGTTATCGGACAACCCAAGGACGACCTTTCGAAAACCTCGCCCCTAGGTTAGCCCGGTTATCGGACAACCTAAAGGCGTTGTAACCACCCATAAAAAACACGAAAATCAAGAGGGTCGAAACCATCGCGTCACTCCGACCGCCTCTCTTTTTGGTGGCGGCGACAATGATCGATCAAATTTGAGTTATGACCGATCAGAATTATTTTAATCGTTTTAAAACGTGTTTCAATTAATTAAAACAACTTGGAAAATTTGTACTAAACGTTTCAATCGATTAAAACGTATTTTTATCAGTTAAAATCACTTGAAAAAGTTTATAAAAATGTTTTGCAGTATTTTAATCGATTGAAAGTCGAAACAATCGATTAAAACAGATTAGAAGATTTTTTGAAAAGAGTTTTAATTGATATAAACGTTGTCGTATCAGTTAAAACAAATCTGGAAAATAATCAAGAATGTTTTAATGGATTAAAAGAAGATTTAACAGATTAAAACAAGACTTTTAACAGATTAAAAGATTATTTTAACAGATTAATTAAACCAACAGTTTTGAAAATCTTTTATATAAACAGAATGGTTTAACCTTTTGAAAACATATCTTTTACACATTTTTTAGCAATCAATCAAGCAATCAAAAGTGCTATTTTCAAGAGAGAATCACGCTTGTTTTTGTGAAGTTCATCAAAGTTCTTTCTTGAGGCAAATTTGCATTTCTTTGGAGAAGAAACACATATTGCAGAACTGCATAAAACTGGTTTGAGCGTTCTTAGTTTCTTCTGTTTGTTTCTTTACTTTCTTTTACTATATTGTGGGTGCCTGGAATTGTGGGCACTGGTTTCTGTAGCTGGAATTTGGCTACAGGGTAGTTCAAGAACTGGAATTTGGTTCTTGGTGAAAGGTTACGTGAAGGAACTGGAATTGTGGTTCTTGTGTTAGATTGAGTGTAAGGTTAAGGTTGTAATCTGTAAAACATTCAATCTAGTGGAACCCAGCTTGAATTTGGCTGGAGACTGGACGTAGCCCTGGGATTGGGTGAACCAGTATAAAACTTGGTGATATCTTTCTAAACCTTTCTCTTCTTTAATTTTGTGATTGCATTTATTTTTGATTGCTTGCTGTGTGTGATTCAAGAATTGATCAGATTTCTTAATCTTTGAAATTGATAATTTGTTAATTGCAAAAATATTTCAAAGATCAATTCACCCCCCCCCCCTCTTGATCTCAGCCTATATTTCTAACAATTGGCATCAGAGCGAGGTTCTTGAGAGTTATTCAAGTTCTTCGATCCATGGCTGAAAACAAATTACCTTTTTCTGAGGGGGCTTCTATTAATAGACCTCCACTGTTTTGTGGAACAGATTATCCTTTTTGGAAGATTAGGATGAAGATCTTTATTGAATCTATTGATAGAAATGTTTGGGATGTAATTGCTAATGGTCCATTAATTACAGAAAAAGAATGGTCCAGCTTAAATGATGAAGAAAAGAAAAAAGTCCAAAGTGATTGTACTGCTAAAAATATAATTACTTCTGCACTAAATATGGATGAGTTTTTCAGGGTCTCCCAATGCAAATCTGCCATGGAAATGTGGGAAGTTCTTGAGGTGACTCATGAGGGAAGTTCTTGATGTAAAGAGAGCCAGAAAACATACTCTGATAAGAGAATATGAACTCTTCAAAATGCAAACTGGTGAAAGTATTGCAGATGTGCAGAAGCGCTTCACGCATATCATCAATCATCTAATGGGCTTAGGTAAAACTTTTGATAAAGAAGAATTAAATATTAAAGTTCTGAAATGTCTTGACAAGTCATGGCAGCCTAAGGTCACAACAATCTCAGAATCAAAAGATTTATCAGTCATGACAACAACTTCCTTGTTTGGCAAACTCAGAGAACATGAGATGGAAATTAACAGATTCAATGAGAAAGAAGTCTCTGAGAAAAAAGGTAGAAGTATAGCACTCAAGGTTGAAGAAAGAAGTCAAGAATCAGAGGAGGAAAGTGAAAATATTGGACTACTTGTCAGAAAGTTCAACAAATTTCTCAAGAAAAAGATTCAAGATAAAGAAAAACATAAAAGGTATGAGAAAAAATATGATTCTTCTAACTATAAATGTTATGGTTGTGGTAAGCAGGGTCATGTAAGAATGGAATGCCCTGAAAGGAACAAATACAATGACAAGAAAGAAGAAAAAGTAAAGAGAAGAGCATATGTAGCATGGGATGATAATGATACTTCATCAACGGAAAATTCTGATAATGAAGAAGCCAACTTGTGTCTAATAGCAAATCAAAATCATCAAACCAGCAGTGTAAGTTCTAACACTTCTTCAAATTTAGTGAATTATAATTCATTACAAGAAGCATTTAAAGAAATGCATGAAGAAGCTAAGAAACTGCAAAAAGAAAATGATAGGCTAAAAGGCATGAATAATTGGCTAGTAAATAAAGTAGATTCCCTTGAAAAGAAAATTCTTGAAGATGAAACTGATCTTGATTTTTTAAAAATAATCCATGATAATTCTGATTGTGTATGTAATAAATCATGTAATAATTGTTTAGAATTACAAAAGAAGATTGATTTTTTATCTCAAACTGTTTCAAAATTTACACAAGGTCAAGCTAACCTTGATGTTCTTCTTGGGTCACAAAAACTGATTTTTGACAAATCTGGTATATGATTTAAATCTAGGATAAAATCCAGAAAAACACATATAAACAGGAAATCATACTCATCATCAGTGGTTAAATGTTTCTACTGCATGAAAAAAGGTCATTCTGTAAAATATTGTAGAATTAAGAAGTATGTTATTCCTAGAGGAAGAATGAAATGGATTCCAAAGTTAAAGTCATTTCAAATAACCTAAATGGACCCAATAATTACAAAAAGGGTACCAGATACATGCTAAATCTGTTTTGCAGGAACAAAATCTAGAAGTCCCTTGGTGCTCAATACAGCAGAATTGATTCTGGTTTGGTAAACTGATTGTTTTAATTGATATAAAACAATTTTAATCGGTTAAAATCACTTACAGAAAATATCATAAAATCTATCCGTATAGTTTTAATCGATTAAATACGAATTAATCGATTAAAATACTGTCAGGAATTTTAGTTTAGTTGTTTTAATCGATTAAAAATGATTTATATTAGTTAAAATCACTAAGAGGTCAAATTTAATCGATTCTTCTTCGTTTTAATCGATTTAAATTCTGGTATCATTTTCTAAATCTCTTCCAGTACAGAAACAATCGATTCTTTTAAGTATTAATCGATTATTTTACTATTGCATTTTCAAACCTAATATTAAAGATCAAATTAATAGGCTAATTTGTTGATTAATCGATTAATTTGTTCCTGAAAATCATTTTCACAACTTTCAATTGAAAATTGGTCAACAAAACAGAGTCAAAAATTCAAGTTTTGTGTTAAATCAAAATCTGCATAATACATTTATTACATCTGTTGACCAAGTCAAAAATTCATCCAAGAACAAAATAGCTGCAGTACCCACTGTCCTGAAATTTGTGCCTCTGCCTTCAGTCAAGGGGACATATGAAATTAAAGCTGTTTGTTGCAGGTTCTGTCGAATTGGACTACAATTCACAAAATTTGACATCCGTGACTCTTCTTGTTCACTTGAAGTCCATTATTCTAATTCTTCAGTCTCTGGTTCAAGTTTCTTCTCTCTTTCTTCTTGTACTCACGTTTCAAAATCCCTCTCTAAAACTATACAACAAGATGCTCAGAAGATCAAAATCAAGAAGGAAGCAGAAAGGAGAGTCTTCCTCTGCTGGAAATCAGGGAGGCCACCTTGAAAATTGGTTCAGTGGTGAAAGAGATAAGATGAATAATTTCATCACTAATTTTAGTCAAAAGCATCTTGTAATCCCCAAATTCATAAGGTTTGCGTGGCTGAATGAAGAAGGATTCACTTCGTTAAGAAGGAAACTAAAGAATCAAAAGCTGAAGAATTTTCTAGAATATACTAGCAATATTCAACCAGATCTGGTAAGAGTTTTCTATGCAAATCTCACTGTCAGTGGTTCCACCTTAAGGTCTCAGGTAAAAGGAGTCAATATGGTCATTACTCCTGACATTTAGGATGAAGTTGCTGGCCTCAAAGATGTTGGGGTAAAAATCTCTAAAGGTAATATTGCTGAATTACCAGAGTTTAACAAAACTCAATTTTTTCGCACCTGTCTCAAAGACCAAAATGATTCGGCTAGAATTTTCAATGTTGGGAAGATGAGGCTTGAATCAAGAATTCTTGCCTTCATTATTGCATGGATGCTTACTCCAAGGGGAAGTAATCATGCTATACTCAATGAGGGTGATTTGGCTCTCATGTACTGCATTGAAAATAGGATTCGGGTTAACTGGGTCTATGTTATTAAAGACCACATGGTAAAAGCCAAGAGGCTTGCTGATTATAAATTACCTTATGCTTTGTTGATCAATAAATTTTTTAGACATTTTACAGTGGATTTAGAAGGGGAGTATGTAGAAACTCCGAAAGCATCAAATGAGATTGATGACTCAACCCTACGAAAAATGGGGTTTATTAAAATTGATGATGAATGGATTTCTAAGGTTGATGCTGGTATGTCTGAGGGTGAGGAAGACAATGATGAAGAAGATGAGCAAGGTCAAATTCCTTCCTCTCCAGCTGCTGCAGAGGTTCCCGAATCTACTAGTGGTCAAGCTTCATATGAAAATATGGAGATCATCCCCTACATGGAGTAGCCTGACCGTGGGACTCCTCTGTCTCAATTTGAAAGGACAATGCTTTCTCAAATGGCCACTTTGCAGGAAAACCAGAGAAAGCATATGCAGATGACATACCAACATTTTCAGCAGTCCAACAATCAGTTCACATCCCTTGGAAACCAGATTGCTGATATCTACACCAAACTGGAAGATATGCAGCTAAACCAAGGAAACTGGGATGATTAAGTTTTTTTTGGACAAAAAGGGTCCATTCTTATCTTTTTTTTTTTCTCTTTACGTCATATTTCTTTTGCTTCTAAATTCTCTTTTATGGACTGTAATATTAACTAGTTATTAACCAGAAACAATATTTTTAGCTTTGATTAATATAATGTAGGTTTTAAGTTGAATCAGGAAAACCTAGATAGAATTTAACATAGATCCCTGATATTTTTAGATGATACAAAATGGATTTAATCGATTAAATCGATTGAAAGAAACACTTACATAGGGAAATCACAACAGAATAATCGATTAAATTGCGTATCAATCGATTAAAATCTATATGTCATCAACTAAAACTAGTTTACATCAGTTGAATTAGCTAAATAAGATTCTATTCGAATTTTTATGGATCTATTGGTTAAAAGTTAATCGATGTTGTTGATATTATTGTAAAACACTTTTCTAAATGATTGGTTTTACAAAATTTGCACTGGATTAGGCATGACAGATGCATCAAACATTGCTTAGTTTTTCAAAACTGGTTGTTTTAAACAATACAAACAAACTTTAAATCAATTAAAAGCACTTATACAGCATTTTTCAACACTGTTTTAATCTATTAATTGTCGATTTAATCGATTATATCAACTTATGTTTTAAATTTTCAAAATTCATCACTGTTTTAATTGATTAAAACATAATTTCAATCGATTAAAACCATTAAACAAGAACCTTTTAATCGATTTTGTCCTGTTTTTAATCGATTTTTACTCTGGGAAGAAAAATTAAAGGCTTTAGTTAATGGTTGTTCTTGTAACATGCTACTAAAGTGTGATTCCCTTATCTTTACACGTGTTAATTGTATTCATTACAAACGTGTTAATGAAGATAAATTTGAATCAACTTTGATTAATCTTTACATGAGTAAAGTATCATATCCAATTTGTTTTCTATTTTTCAAAATCTAAAACTTAATACATATCATGCATTTTTTTTTCTCTCTTTGTTCCCTATTTTTGATGAAGTCAAAAGGGGGAGAAATAATTGCCTTAATTTTGATCAATTTAGAGGGAGAAATAATAATTTTGTAGTTGAGGGAAGCAGAAATTTAGGGGGAGAAATAGGAAAATGATTAAATGTTGATTACTCACTAATCTATTTTGTCAAGTGACTTCTTTTGCAGAGTTATTATTCAAAGTGGTGTTTGTCTTCATCAAATAGGGGGAGACTGAAAGTAATGAAGATCTTATTTACTTTGGCAAAGATCTTGTTGATTTGATGAAGTCAAAAATGAAGTCAAAGGCAACTCTGTGGCAGTCAAAGGTTACTTAAGATAAAAGAGAAGAGGATTAGTATGTCTGCAGCTCTGCTTAGGTATAACCATTTTATCTTTCTGCTGCATGAGGTTTCTTCACTTAAAAAGATTTTGCAATTGCCTCTAAAAAATGTTTTAACCGTTAAAAACAAAACATTTTGACAAAAGAATTTTAATCAACTATTTTAACTGATAGTATATGTGGTTTATCAACTAAAAAGTTCTTCACACTTCTATAACAGGTTTTCAACTAATATAACTTCAAAATAACCGATTGTTTTCATTAAAAGAAGGGTTGAAAACTTTTTGTCAGTATTTTAACTAATACAATTTCGAAATAACCGATTAAAATCACTTAAAAAGATCAGGGAAGTGTTTTTTCAGTATTTTAGTCGATATAACTTCGAAATAATCGATTAAAACCACTTGGTATATCAAATGACTGATCAGAATGGCTTTATGACCGATCAGAACCAGATATGATCGATCAGAATGGGTTTATGACCGATCAGAACCAGATATGATCAATCAGATTTGACTTATGACCGATCAGAATTATTTTAATCGATTAAAACGCATTTCAATTGATTAAAACGTATTTTTATCAGTTAAAATCACTTGAAAAAGTTTATAAAAATGTTTTGCAGTATTTTAATAGATTGAAAGTCGAAACAATCGATTAAAACAGATTAGAAGATTTTTTGAAAAGAGTTTTAATTGATATAAACGTTGTCGTATCAGTTAAAACAAATCTGGAAAATAATCAAGAATGTTTTAATGGATTAAAAGAAGATTTAACATATTAAAACAAGACTTTTAACAGATTAAAAGATTGTTTTAACAGATTAATTAAACCAGCAGTTTTGAAAATCTTCTATATAAACAGAATGGTTTAACCTTTTGAAAACATATCTTTTACACATCTTTTAGCAATCAATCAAGCAATCAAAAGTGCTATTTTAAAGAGAGAATCACGCTTATTTTTGTGAAGTTCATCAAAGTTCTTTCTTGAGGCAAAATTGCATTTCTTTGGAGAAGAAACACATATTGTAGAACTGCATAAAACTGGTTTGAGCGTTCTTAGTTTCTTCTATTTGTTTCTTTACTTTCTTTTACTATATTGTGGGTGCCTGGAATTGTGGGCACTGGTTTCTGTAGCTGGAATTTGGCTGCAGGGTAGTTCAAGAACTCGAATTTGGTTCTTGGTGAAAGGTTAGGTGCAGGAACTAGAATTCTGGTTCTTATGTTAGATTGAGTGTAAGGTTAAGGTTGTAATCTGTAAAACATTCAATCTATAGTGGAACCCAGCTGGAATTTGGCTGGAGACTGGACGTAGCCCTGAGATTGGGTGAACCAGTATAAAACTTGGTGATATCTTTCTAAACCTTTCTCTTCTTTAATTTTGTGATTGCATTTATTTTTGATTGCTTGCTGTGTGTGATTCAAGAATTGATCAGATTTCTTAATCTTTGAAATTGATAATCTATTAATTGCGAAAATCTTTCAAAGATCAATTCACCCCCCCCTCTTGATCTCAGCCTACATTTCTAACACGGTTGGTTTTAAAAATAAATTTGGAGACTAAGCCACACCTGCGACCTTACAAACTTCAATGGCTTAGTGAAGATGGTGAGATGACCGTGAATAGGCAAGTTGAAGTGGGTTTTTCCATAGGGAAATATGAAGATTCTGTTTTGTGTGATGTGGTGCCTATGGAGGCTTGCCATTTACTTCTTGGGAGACCATGGCAGTATGATAGGAGAGTTATACATGATGGTTTCACTAATAAGTTCTCTTTTATACATAAAGACCGCAAAACTACTCTTGCACCTTTGGTTCCAAAAGAAGTTAGTGAGGATCAACTAAAAATGAGAAAGAAAAGAAAAGAAGAAAGAAAAGAAAAAGGAAAAAGAGGAAGAAAAAGAGAAAGAGAGGAAAAAAATCAAATCTATTTATAAAAGAAAAAGAAGTCAAAAGAGCTATGCAATTGAGAAAACCAATACTTTTACTTTTGAGCAAAGAAAGTAAATCAAACAGTCCATGTTTTACTAACTCTCTTCCAAAAGAGGTTTCTTCTTTGTTGCAGGATTTTGAAGATGTTTTTCCCAAAGAAGTGCCTATAGGTCTACACCCTCTTAGGGGTATTGAGCATCAAATTGACCTTATTCTAGGAGCTTCATTGCCTAATAGACCAGCCTATCGAAGCAATCCCCAAGAAACTAAGGAGATTCAAAAGCAAGTTGAAGACTTAATGCAAAAGGGGTGGGTTAAAGAAAGCTTGAGTCCATGTGCAGTTCCAGTCATTCTAGTCCCTAAGAAAGATGGAACTTGGAGGATGTGTACAGATTGTAGAGCTATCAATAACATCACGTAAAGTATAGACATCCCATTCCTAGGTTAGATGACTTGTTGGATGAATTGTATGGTGCTTGTATCTTCTCTAAAATTGACTTGAAAAGTGGATATCATCAAATTAGAATTAGAGAAGGAGATGAGTGGAAAACAGCTTTTAAAACTAAATATGGGTTGTATGAGTGGCTAGTTATGCCCTTTGGGTTAACTAATGCTCCAAGCACTTTTATGAGAATGATGAACCATGTCTTGAAAGAGTTTTTAGGCAAATGTGTAGTGGTGTATTTTGATGATATTCTGATATATAGCACTGATTTTGATTTGCATGTTGAACATTTGCGTGTTGTCATGAATGTGCTTAGAAAGGAAAAATTGTTTGCTAATCTTAAAAAATGTACCTTTTGCACTGATCATGTTGTGTTCTTGGGATTTGTTGTGAGTTCTAAAGGGGTACAAGTTGATGAGGAAAAGATTAGAGCCATCCAAGAGTGGCCTACCCCTAAGAATGTGAGTGAAGTGAGAAGCTTTCATGGGTTAGCTAGTTTCTATAGGAGGTTTGTTAAAGACTTTAGTACTTTGGCTGCACCTCTTAATGAAATAGTCAAAAAGCATGTTGGGTTTAAATGGGGTGAAAAACAAGAAAAGACATTTTTTGAACTTAAACACAAACTATCTAATGCCCCCATCCTTGCATTACCAAATTTTGCAAAATCTTTTGAAATTGAATGTGATGCATCTAATGTGGGTATTGGGGCTGTTTTGCTACAAGAAGGTCATTCAATTGCTTATTTTAGTGAGAAGTTGAATAGGGGTGCCCTAAACTATCCCACCTATGATAAAGAATTGTATACCTTAGTGTGTGCTTTACAAACTTGGCAGCATTACCTTTTACCAAAAGAGTTTGTAATTCATAGTGATCATGAATCTCTAAAATACTTAAAGGGACAAGGTAAGTTAAACAAGAGGCATGTCAAATGGGTTGAGTTCTTGGAGCAATTTCCATATGTCATCAAGCATAAAAAGGGAAAAGGGAATGTGGTAGCTGATGCACTTTCTAGGAGACATGCATTACTTTCTATGCTTGAAACTAAATTGTTTGGTCTTGAATCTTTGAAAGACATGTATGTGAATGATGTGGATTTTGCTGAAACTTTTGCTGCATGTGAAAGGTTTTCTAAAAATGGATACTTTAGGCATAATGGATTCTTATTTAAAGCAAATAAATTGTGTGTGCCTAAGTGTTCCATTAGAGATTTGCTTGTGAGTGAATCACATGAAGGGGGTTTGATGGGTCATTTTGGGGTTCAAAAGACTTTAGAAATTTTGCAAGAGCATTTCTTTTGGCCTCATATGAAACGTGATGTGAATAAGTTTTGTGATCATTGCATTGTGTGTAAAAAGGCTAAACTAAGGTTAAGCCTCATGGGTTGTATACTCCTTTACCTGTTCCTGAATATCCTTGGACTGACATTTCTATGGACTTTATTTTAGGGCTGCCTAAAACAAAGAATGGAAAGGATTCTGTGTTTGTTGTTGTTGATAGGTTTTCTAAGATGGCACATTTCATACCTTGTAAGAAGGTAGATGATGCTTGTCATGTGGCTGATTTGTTTTTCAAGGAAGTAGTAAGGCTACATGGGCTGCCGAGGAGCATTGTGAGTGATAGGGATTCAAAATTCCTTAGTCACTTTTAGAGGACCTTGTGGGGTAAGATTGGTACGAAATTATTTTTTTCTACTACTTGTCACCCACAAAATGATGGTCAAACTAAGGTAGTTAACAGGACTTTAGTCACATTGCTTAGGACTATTTTAAAGAAAAATCTTAAGACTTGGGAAGCATGTTTACCGCATGTTGAGTTTGCTTATAATAGGGTTATCCATAGCACCACTAATTGTTCACCATTTGAGATTGTGTATGGATTTAATCCTTTGACTCCTCTTGATTTGTTGTCTTTGCCTAACATTTCTATGTTTAAGCATAAGGAAGCACAGGCTAAAGCAGAATATGTGAAGAAGCTGCATGAGCAAGTAAGAGCTCAAATTGAAAAGAAGAATGAGAGCTACGCGAGGCAAGCTAACAAGGGTAGGAAAAAGGTGGTGTTCCAACCTGGTGATTGGGTTTGGGTACACATGAGAAAGGAAAGGTTTCCTGAACAAAGAAAGTCTAAACTTCAACCTAGAGGAGATGGGCCATTCCAAGTCTTAGAGAAGATCAATGATAATGCTTATAAGATTGATCTACCAGGAGAGTATAATGTAAGTTCTTCTTTTAATGTTGCTGACTTGACTCCTTTTGATGCAGGAGATGAATTCATAGATTTGAGGAAAAATGCTGCCCAAGAAGGAGGGAATGATGTGGACATAAAGGTCCAAGCCCATAACGAGAAGGATCAAGACCAAGATCCAATCCAAGACTTAGGTGGACCTATGACAAGAGACAGACTCAGAAAAACACAAGAGGCATTGCAATAGAAAGTGACCAATTTGCTAAAGGCCCAACTATTAAAAGACCCAAACATGGAGGAGTCTAGACCTATCACATGCATAGAATGTTTGAAGAGCTAGGAGGCCCAACTAAAAGTTTTAGTTTTTATTATTATTATTATTTTATTTGCTATAGTGGGGATTTGAACACAAGACCCAAAGCTTATAATGCCTTCACTGAACCATCTGGGCAACTTAACTTTGCTTGGGATATTAGGATTTTAATTTATCTTTATTTCTTGCAATGATACAAACTCATAAACTTTAGTTGTATTAAACATTTGGAAATTCAGAATGAACGTACGTAATATTCATATTACTTTGTGAGTTGTTGCTCTGCTAGGGTTCTTCCTTGCATCATTTGATCTTATCAAGAATTATCCAATTCTTGTGGCGATCCTTCTTGGCTTATCAAATATTCCTATTTGTGGCGCCTACAGTATCCTTTATGTTTTTCTGTTTTCTATTTCCAATCAAATCAACTCTTAAAACCTAACCCTAAATTGTTTCCCTTCTATTCAAGTGTCGTCAAGTTCCAAAAATGAACTAGAACCCTGATAAAAATGGGATCGACACAGATCTTCAGTTGGTCGAGGATCCGTCCATAGGATTTTTCAAAGTCCGAGCGGACCTCTGGTGGCATTATCGCGCAAAGTCGTTCCAACTTCTCAGTATGGTATCGGGGAATGTCCACTTTCTTCAATTGTCTACCAGTCCCCTCCATTTTCTAAAACCAAAATGCATGTTTTATGAACATGATGCTTATTGTAGGTATGAATGTGAGTGTTTATTTTTCCTATTTATCATGTTTTATTTCTACATGATGTATGGTATTTGTGTATTTTTTTATTTTTTTTTAGAATAAACTACCTATATGAATGATTTATGAATGCAATGTTTATGAATAAGGTCCCATTTCGGGCTTTTATTTGATTTCATATTTATATTATTATAACATTTTATCTCTTCTGTCGGACTGCGTGGCTACTTAGCTTGCAAAGAACCTGAAGTCAGGCTAGCTAAAAGGCAGACTGTCCGAGATAAAAATGGCTTATGCGAAAGAATAATGTTTAGCTTCCCTTATCTCTTCTGTCGGACTGCGTGGCTACTTAGCTTCCAAAGAACCTGAAACCAGACTAGCTAAAAGGCAGACTGTTCGAGATAAGGGTGTTTATTGCAAAGAAACGTTTTTTTTTGTTTTTTTTTTTGGGATTTTTCTGTTGTTTGGTTATGCTATGCAATCAAATGCAACAAACAAATGCGCACACAATTCAATCATCCGCGAACAGACGAGAAGTCGTTTTAATCACGAGGTAGGGTTTTCCTGTAGAAAAGTGCATTGGCAAGGGTAGGTTCTAACTGTTCTCACTAAGGCTTAGGCCCCCAAGGTGCCCCCATTATAGGGTCCCCACTCTCCAGCCTTCCGACCATGCTTAGCACTAAGGCCATTGTCAGTCTTTGTCCCAAAAGAGGAAGGTTATCACCTTGAGTGGTGGTTTCCGATCACACCGGTGGGCTCAAGGCCATCACTACAGCGAACCGTACCTGCCACCCACTCCCTATGGATTTCTCACTTGCCCCCGGGTATAGAGGGAACTGTTGTGTGCAAAGGTTTGTGTACAGTTTGTATTTCAAACAATTGCGTAAAAATAAAGAAACAACAGTTATTAACGCCAAGCAATTAAAACATGTTACAATACAAGGTAGGGTAAAAGCGTAATTTCTTAGTTTATTTATTAAACTGGCCCATCACTAAATGGGATCAACTCTCTAGGCTTCCCCAATGGAGTCGCCATCTGTCGTCGCCGTCAAAAAGAGGCGGTCGGAGCGACGTGATGGTTCTGACTTTCCGTTTTTCACGTTTTTATGGGTGAGGTTACAACGCCTTTAGGTTGTCTGATAACCGGGCTGAACCTGAGGGCGAGGTTTTCGAAAGGGTGTTCTTAGATCGTCCGATAACCGGGCTGACCTAAGAACTAATTTGAAAGGGTTCTAATGGAGTCACCACCAATGTTTTTACCAGAAACATCGATGTCGCCGCCGTCCGTTCCGACGTCTAGGGACATCTCGAACGTTCATGCGAGCGGTCGCAAAAAGATGGTTTAGACTCGCGTTTTATGTTAAAATATGTTCATTACTTCCGAGGTGCTCAACAACTGAACTATCCTCTAATAAAAGCAAGGTTTTCGAAAAGGGGTTCTTATGGAGTCGCCACCAATGTTTTGACCTTAAACATTGGAAAAGGATAAAAAGACGTTGATTTTAATAAAAACCAAACTCGGCCATTATAACCAGAGTTGGGTAAGGGAGTTAGTTACGTGTGGGGAAGGTGTTAGCACCCCACAATGCCCCTCTCAGGTTCCCTATGACAGATTAATTCATTAAGCAAAGATTACGAGAAATTACGCTATTACCCTATTTTATTGCATAATATTAAAAAAATGACTATTTACATGACTTTATTTCATATTGCATACATAAAGCAATAAATAAAGCAATAAAAGAGAAGAGAAGTGAAAAGAACATCTGTAGCAAGCTTTGTATTACAAATCTTGAACTATGAGGATGCGTTTTGGCAATCCCCCGCTCTACAAAGACTCTCCTCCCCGAATACAATATCGACTCTACTAAATTTTAAAGAAGAATCGAATGTTGGAATACAATTCCTTAACCGATTGTTACCTTTTTAAGGCAATCGGAGAGTTCATTCGAAGTAGGGAGAGAAGACAAGTGTTTGGAGTTGTCTGGGGTGTCAAAAAGTGGCAAATGAGCCTCCTATTTATAGTTTTCGCAGCTTGGGACGGCCGTCTGGGGCCAGGAAAACAGGGATGGGCGTCTGGGGAAGTCGGGACGGCCGTCTGGGATTTGGGACGGCCGTCCCAAGCATCAAAACCAGTTGGGACGGCCGTCTGGAACTTGGGACGGCCGTCTGGGCATGTGGGACGGCCGTCCCAACTTCTGGGACGGCCATCTCGACTATTTCTGCCAGATTTTGTGTTCTGGGACCCCCAGGAAGCTTTCCTTTCTTTATTCGGACGTCGATTGATGCCGATAGACGTCCACTGAAGTTTTATCTTCATATAGGAAGTCTTCATGGCCTATATTGAGATGTCGGGCAAGCTTTATCTTGTTTATAGGAAGTCTCCTTAGCCTTTATTGATAGGTCGGGCAAAATTAGAGTTCTACAGCTGCCCCCCCTTCACCTGCCTGACTAATTGTTGGCCTAATATGCCGACAAAGTTAGTTGGTAGGGGAAGGAGTTAACCCTTTTTTCCCGGTTATCCTTCAGATGCTCCTTCGCTTGAAGTTTGCTGATCCTCCGGATGATAAATATTTTTGATAGGTACCAACCCCTATCTGGTTTGAGCCTTCTTTTATAAGGCTCTTGTGGGTACCTACCCCCACTAGGTATGAATCTTCTCTTTGCTAGATTCTGATCTGGTATGAACCATATTCCATAAGATTCTTGTGGGTACCTACCCCCACTTGGTACAAACCTTGTTCTGCAAGGCTTTGGTGAGTACTTACCCTCACTTGGTATGAGTTCGCATTTTGCTAAACCCTTGTGGGTACTTACTTCCGAGGTGCTCAACACTGAACTATCCTCTAATAGAAGCAAGGTCTTTGCAACCCGTTTTTGTAATGCTCTGGTGAGTATTTTACTCTACCTGATGCAATTTGCTAGGTTCTGATGAGTACCTACCCTCATCCGGTACAAACCTTATTTTATAAGGCTCTGGTGGGTACCTACCCCCACCTGGTACGAATCTACATTTTTGCTAGATTCTGATGAGTACCTGTAGACCCCAAATCTTGCCCGATCTCACAATAAAGATCAGAAGACCTCCTTTTCGAAGATGGACGAAGCCTAAGAAGCCACTAGGAGAGACTATTAGGCCCCTATACTAGGATAGGAGGGATTTTTGGCACAAAAATAAGGATTTTCGCCTTTTGGGTTCGAGACCGCCGTCTTGGATTCGAGACCGCCGTCTCGCCTTGCACAAGTGGCGAGACCGTCGTCTCGTTTGGCGAGACGGCCGTCTCGCCACTCGCGAAAGGTGAGACCGCCGTCTCACCACCTGCGAAAGGCGAGACTGCCGTCTCGCCATTCCTGCAAGGCGAGACGGTCGTCTGGAATGTCGAGACGGTCGTCTCGACCTTGTCAGACGAGACGGCCGTCTCGACCTGACAGGCGCGAATCCCTATAAATAGGGCCTCCCTTCCCCTCATTTCACACAGTTTTCCACTCTCTTTCTAGTCACATCAAGAGTTTCTCTTTCTAGAATCCCTCCGACGCATTTTCGGAGCTTCTGAGTGTCTTTAGAGTGTTTTTAGAGCGTTTCGAGAGGTTTTCGACGCCGTGTAGAGTGAAGGGCTGCCGCAAAGCACCCTATTTTTGAAAGAATTAAAAAGAAAGCTTGCTTCGGAGGTCTCTACTCTCTTTCTCTACCTTTTACTGCCTTATTTAAATTATGCAATAGACATTAGGGCCATGTAGTCGTAATCCTTAAATTCCGCAAAATAAAAGGGAAAAAGCGTATTTTTCAAGTTTATTTATCAACAGAATAGCTGGCCTATCATAGGGAACCCGAAAGGGGCGTCGTAAAGGAACTAACACTTCCTTTACGCGTAACTAACTCCCTTACCCAACTCTGGTTCTAACGACCAAAGTTGGTTTTTCGAAAACCAATGCCTTTTAAACTCCTTTTCCGATGTTTCCGGTAAAAACATCGGTGGCGACTCCAGAGAACCCTCAAAACTAGCTCTTGGATTAGCCCGGTTATCAGACAATCCAAGAGCACCCTTTCGAAAACCTCACCCTCAGGTTCAGCCCGGTTATCGGACAACCTAAAGGCATTGTAACCACCAATAAAAAACGCGAAAATCAAGAGAGTCGGAAACCATCGCATCGCTCCGACCGCCCTTGTTTTGACGGCAGCGACAGATGGCGACTCCGCTGGGGAAGCCTAGAGAGTTGATCCCATTTAGTGATGGGCCGGCTTAAAAATAAATAAACCAAGAAAATAACGCTTTTTGCCCTACCTTGTATTATAACATGTTTCTTGTTTGGCTTTAATAAGCTGTTGTTTGTTTATACTTACGCAATTGTGTGAAATAAAAGCTGTACACAAACCCTTGCACACAACAGTTCCCTCTATACCCGGGGGCAAGTGAGAAATCCATAGGGAGTGGGTGGCAGGTACGGTTCACTGTAGTGATGGCCTTGTGCCCACCGGTGTGATCCGAAACCACCACTCAAGGTGATAACCTTCCTCTTTTGGCACAAAGGCTGACTATGGCCTTAGTGCTAAGCATGGTCGGAAGGCTGGAGAGTGGGGACCCTATAATGGGGGCACCTTGGGGGCCTTAGCCTTGGTGAGAACAGTTAGAACCTACCTTCGCCAAATCACTTTTCTGCAGGAAAACCCTACCTCGTGATAAAAATGAATTCTCGCCTATTCGTGGATGATCGAATTGTGTGTGCATATGATTGTTGCATTTGTTTGTTGCATGGCATAACCAAACAACAACAAAAATCATAAAAAATATTTTTACAATAAACACCCTTATCTTGGACAGTCTGCCTTTTAGCTAGCCTGGTTTCAGGTTCTTTGTAAGCTAAGTAGCCACGCAGTTCCGACAGAAGAGATAAGGGACGCTAAATATTTTTCACATAAAGCCACATTTTATCTCGGACAGTCTGCCTTTTAGCTAGCCTGGTTTCAGGTTCTTTGTAAGCTAAGTAGTCACGCAGTTCCGACAGAAGAGATAAAAGGCTATAAAATAAACAAATAAATAAAAATAAAATACTAAATAAAATCCGTTTCCAAAACCATGAATGGGACCTGATTCATAAACATCACAAATCATTCATATAGGTAGTTTATTTTTTTTCGGAAAAAATATAAATACCTTACAAAACATGATAAACAAAAATAAACACTCACATTCATTCAAATAAGCATCATTTTCATAAAACATGCATTTTGGTTTTAGAAAATGGAGGGGACTAGTAGACAATTGAAGAGGGTGGATATTCCCCGATATCATACTGAGAAGTTGGAATGGCTTTGCGCGGTAATGCCACCGGAGGTCCGCGCCGACTTTGAAAAATCCTATGGACGGATTCTCGACCTGTTAAAAATCTGTGTCGATCAAGTGTTCCTCAGGGTATTAATTCCCTTTTGGAACTCCAGTCTGCGATGCTTTGAATTTCCGCAGTTCGATATGGTGCCTACCTTGGAGGAGTATGAGATTATGTTGAAATGACCCAAATCAGCTGGGGTCCATATCCGCCACGGGGCATATACTCCTGCAGGCACAAGTCGCTGCCATCATTCAACTACCCTTCCAGCAGACCGCCACGATAGGAAAAGGGAACATCCGGGGTTGGAAAGTCTCAATGTTAGAAGACCACCCGTCCAGACTTGGCGGAAAGGACGAGTGGGTTGCCTTCAACAAAACCCCGGCTTTAATCATTTTTGGAACTATCTTGTTTCCCTTCCACCTCGACACGGTGGATCAAGCCGTCATGGATGCCTTCTTCGCCTGGGAAGTGAACTCGAAGAGTCCCTTGCCTGCAATTCTTGCCGACACCTTGCTCTCGGTGGAATTTTCTGCCAGAAGCAAGGAAAAACACTTCGCTGCTGCTCTTCACTGCTATTCGTGTGGAGTGCTACGCACCTTTACGCCTCTAGTCACATGGGGATATTCCCCGATCCTTTAAGGAGCTTCTCCAAAATCCCTCTCCAACGACACTTAACCTCAGAATGGAGGGACGAGTTGGAACAAAAGGACGCCAACAGTATATCCTGGGTCTGCCCTTAGTTCAGACTGGCCCGAGTCCTCATCGAATGTGGAGACTATCCGAACGTACCCTTGATAGGACTCGGGGGTTGCATAGCCTACTCACCTAGAGTAGCTATGAGACAGCTCATGAGAACCCAAACTACCATCTCTCGGGGGAACTCGGAGGACTCGTGTTTCTTCGGAGACCCATGCACAATCGCCAACTCACTAGCCGTGAGAAGAGCATGGGAGAGACCGGTCTATATGGGAGATAGAGAGCTAGGAAAAGCTCGAGTGAGCTGTCTCCGAGTGACTACGAGGTGTGGAGACAAAGAAGAGGGATGTCTCAACCATCCACCACACTCATTACAAGCGCCAATAGTGAAGAGCTGCGGGCTCAAGTCGATGCCTTGACCCGAGAGGATAGAAATCATGGGAGCCCGGATGAGGGCCCTTGAAGAAAGAGAGCAAGAATCTATCCTCACCATAGATGGTCCGCAAAGGCGGTGCAAGAAAAAGGATCATGAAATAGAGCGCCTCAAGGATCGGTGTCGCTGAGTCTAACGAGCAAGCTATCCAGAGCATCCAAAGCTGCGAGAACCGGCTCGGATAGTCAAATTCAAGTGATAACCGCCGAGTCCGCACACCTTGAGGCCGAATCGGCAAAACGAGGCTCGGACGATCAAGGAGTTATTGCAAGAACTCACCAAGACTCGGTCAGACATACGCCAAGAGCGAGAGGCCAACCGGAGACTTAACAAAAGTCTTACTGAGCTATGCTGCAAAGAAAGAGACGGGCTAGCTCAGTACGGTCAAGTACTACAAGAGAAAGACCGAGCCGTCGCAAAACTCGACGAACTGCAAGCCTTGGTCGTCCATCAAGAGGTGAAGATCAAAGAGGCTCAAAAATACAGCAAAGATATGAGCCAGGCGGTCCAAAAGCAAAGCGAAGCACTTGCTCGTCACGTCCGGGAAGCCGAAAGAGAACTACATAGAGATCAGGACCCGCCTGTGGGTTTCTTTAGGCTTTTCCATTTTTGCCAAAAGTTGCTTCAGAGTATGGAGTAGGGGAATGTACACCTTCTGAATGGATAAATGAAATCCCTCTTTATTCCACAATTGTCTACTTGCATGCATGACATTCATTTGCATATTTAATTTCCCCTCCTTCACGCTTAATAAATAAGATAATAAAAAGGAAGGATTAACTGACACGTCTTCCAAATCAGAAGAATGGAGAGAAAGCCACTCCTAATAAAGCTTACCCCAACGGTCGACTCACCGCAAGAGGAAAATAAGCCTCGACCGTTGGTCCTCAAGAATAAGGAAGAGGGGGCAAGGACACCAGTGCGACTATTTATGCCACGTCCTTTCCCCTACGAATCGAATAAAGCTGTACCGTGGAGATATGGAGAATCTTCACCAATAAAAGAAGAAATAACAAATATAGTCGGCATTGGGGGCATGACTAGAAGTGGAAGAGTCTACTCCCCCAAGGACACACAAGAAGAGGTCCTCAAGAATAAAGGAAAAAAATAAAAAAGACCGAAGAAGAAAAAGAAAATAAGGAATCCAAGGAGGAAACAGAGGAATTACATTGTTATCTTTGATAATGAGCTCGGAACCACATAGAAACGCCCTACTGAAGGTCTTGAGCGAGGTGCACGTACCTCATACCATATCCCAAGAAAAGGTTGAGAGGATCGTCGGTCATATCACGACAAGCGATCACCTCACCTTCACGGAGGAAGAACTCCCCCTCGAGGGGTCAAACCACAACAAGCCCTTGCATATCTCAGTCAAATGCAAGGAGTACCTCATCGCCAAAGTTCTTGTGGATAACAGGTCATCCTTGAACGTGATGCCCAAGTGCACACTCGACAAGTTGACTATCCAAGGAACCCGTCTACGCCCAAGCAGCACCATCGTTCGAGCCTTCGACGGATCTAAACGAGAAGTAGTGGGAGAAGTTAATTTGCCAATCCAAGGTTGACCCACTATCTTCAACGTCGATTTCCATGTAATGGATATTACTTCAGCATATAGCTGTCTCCTCGGCAGGCCTTGGATTCATGATGCTAAGGCAGTACCTTCAACGCTCCACCGGAAAGTCAAGTTCATAGTGGATGACAAATTGGTCACGGTCCAAGCGAGAAGACGACATTTTGATCGGTGGACCGTCTACCCAACCTTATGTGGATGCAGCTGAAGAGGCCCTTGAAACATCTTTTCAAGCGCTCGAAATTGCCAGTATAGAGCGACTTCCCAAAAACACAAAGGTAGCCCGCATGATGTTGAAGCATGGTTACCGTCCTGGCCAAGGACTGGGGGCAGATTCCCAAGGCATGAGGGAACCCCCAGAATTCAAAGACAATCCTTTCAAGTATGGTCTAGGATATAACCCTACCAAGGGTCGAGCGGAAAGAAGAAAAAGAAAGTCTCCCCTCCGCACACTCAAGCAAATTTTCCGAAGTGGAGGGGTGCAAGCGTCAAGAGCTACCCTAGTCATTAGGAGATCTTTTTCTTCATTTAAGGGATGTAAACCCCATGATTGTTAGAGATTATCCCCTGGGGCTAGCCCGACCCCCGGGCATTTTAGGGCACATATTCCCTTATTAATTAATAAAGAATACTTCTTACAATCTGCTTCTCTTCTCTCTATTTCTGACTAGACCACATAATAACCCTGTCTAAGTAAACGAAAAAAAAGGAGAGTAAAAGCGCATCCAAATAATCAACATTTACCATTGCTATTGCCATCAAGCTAGCTGATTAGAAGCACAAAAAATAAGACTTTACCTCACCCATAAAGAAAGTCATACTTCGCCAATATTGTGAATAAAAATAAAGACACACAAAAAATAAAAGTCCATAGAAGCCAAAGGCCAAAAAGAAAAAGGGCAGAATACCCGGTAGGAAACCCACAAAGGGGGCTACGCAAAAGATAGGGTCAACCTGGTAGGATACCCGAACAACAATAAAGGGTAGCCTAGGCAAAAGTTAGGGTTACAAAATAAGGTCCGCTAGGATTCCCTAAAGATACCAAAAGAAAGAACCTAGACAAAAGTTAGGGCCAAAACATAGTATCCTAGTTCGAAAACCCGAAGGGAGATCTAGGGAAATCAGCTAGCCATTAAAAGCAATGGAAATAAAACTAAAAGGCGCAAATACAAAAAAGGGGGAAAAATGTTTGCTTAGACGAAGCCTAAACACCTAAGCCCAACCCTAAGCCAGCCATGCTTACAAAAACCACTTTCTAAATAAAAATCAACCTTCTAAAACACAAACCATTGATTTTTACCTCTTTACTTCTTTTCTCTTGACCCTCACAACAATATTCTAATAATTAATTTGGGAATATGGAGGCGTATGGTCAACAAGAGGATTGAAACCCCTAAAGTGGAGAAAAAGAGACACTACATGGCAAAGAGTGCTCTACACAAAAAAAAGGGGAAGAACAAAAAAATAAGAAAAGAAAGAAAGAAATTATCCTTCGGTCACAAGAAGTCCGACATGGTACAGCCAAGAGTAAGCACGACAAATCAGAGGGCATTCGGCGCAACAAGACACGTCGGTTAAGTCCTTCTGAAAAATTAACTAAAGTAGGCATTATAGGACATCAAACATAAAAACATTGCATGCATAAAATGTTTTTGAACCGAGTCCTATTTTCTTATTCAAAAAAAAGGAAAAAAATAAATAAATAAATAAATAAAAAATATATATAACCGAAAATTGGAGACGGCCGTCTGGGATTTCCAGACCGCCGTCTTGGTCCCCCAGCAGATCGAGACCACCGTCTCGACCTACGAGACCGCTATCTCGACCTACGAGACCGCCGTCTCGACTTAGGCAAAATCGAGCTTTTGAACCCAAAGTCGAGACCGCCGTCTCGATAACCCAGACGACCGTCTCGACCTGCGAAAAATCGAGACTGCCGTCTCGAATTTCCAGACGACGGTCTCAATCTGGATTTTTCCCCTATATATAGGGGCGCGATGGGGGGGGTTCCTCACAATTCTCTGCACTCCAGAACCCTCCAACTCTCAGATCTACCACTTCCAAGCACCTCCTGGCCAATATGTTCCGTGCAAACCCCTCCAGGAAGAGAAGAGGAACTGCCGGTGCAAGCAGTTCTTCGGCACCAGCCCCGCAAGACCCTACTCAGCTGTCGCCGTAGCACCGGGCCCGCCTTGAGCACATCCGGGATTATTCTTGGCACCCCATGTTCAGACTAGACTTCGCATCCTCCCCGAGTTCGGGTGGGAGGACGATGTCTGGGCCCACATAGACAACATTGGGTGGGGATTCTTGTTGCAGCCTCCACCTACCCACGTGTACCCTCAAGCAGTACTGGAGTTGTTGGCCTCCATGTCCTACGCCGAGGCTCCCTCCATGGTCCCGGGCCTGCCACCCACCAAGATGGTGAATTACTTTATGGGTGGAGAATACCGGACTACCACCCTTGACGAATTCAATGTGAGCATTGGATTCGTCCGACCCGAGGACGTGCTCACTCGGGGATACCGGGAGGCCATCTGCAGTCGTCCCGCCAACCTCACTGTCGCCGAGATGTGGCAGGAGCTCACCAGGGCACCTACGCTACCCACGCTGATGAAGGGTTCTACGCTCCCTCCAGCCCTCCGCATTTGCCACAAGCTGCTGGCTGGGACTGTCCATGGGAGGAAGGAGAGTCAGGGCAAGGTAACCCTCCCAGACCTCTTTGTACTTTATTGCATGAGCCAGAGGCGGCGTTGCAACCCTGGCTATTTCTTCCTGAGGGCCCTTAAGGACTTCGAGAGCATACCAGTGGGAGCCATCCTCGTGGCTCCTCTTATCACTCCCCTGGCAGAAAAATGGGGATGCGCCGGCCGAGAAGAACTGGCCCCCAGCCTTCGATCCGTGTCCATCAACGGATCGATCCTGATCAGCATGGGGATGTTGATGCGCCGAGGGACCCAGTTGGTCCTTCATCCCTCCCTGGACTTCGCGCTGGACCTCCAGGACATCGTGGCAATGCACGATCTTCCGACACCTCCTGATTTCCAACAGGCTCAGCAACACCCCCCACAGTACACAGACGACTTTGCTGGCCTGAACCGCAACATCAACAATCTGCGCCAACAAATTGATCAAATGTCTGTGTGGCAAGAGCAGATGTCCCTAAGGCAGGAAGCCTTCGACACTCGGCTGGAGACGATCTACCAGTATCAGCAGGGGATGCAGCAGGAATGGACAACATTCCAGCAAAGGTACGATGATGAAGCCCGGGAACAAGCAGAATTCCAGGAACATGTATACCAGCAATTCCCCCACCCTGGATCGTCTCCAGATGATACCCCTTAGGGACAGTACTTGTAAGAATAGGTGGTTGTAATAAAATTTTCCTTATGAATAAAATTTTATTTCACGCATTCGTTGCCATTCTTTCCAAAAGTCAGCGTAACAAAAAAGAACTAAGAGTAAAAAGACGAACGCTCAAGAAAAAAGCCAAAATCCTACATCGAGAGAAAAAAGAGATAAAACCGCAAGAAAAAGGCAGGATTAAACCATCACCTCAACCCACAAAATTTCGACTACCAAGCCAGAGTCGAACAAACAAAATTGCCCGACCAGCCAGCAAGAGTCGGATGATTACCACAAAAGATCAAAATCAAAATAATCCCCAACAAACAAGCAAGCTGGATGAGCACCCACAAAATCCCCGGCGCAGACCGAATGACAATTCCCAGAAAAGACAAACACAAACAAAGAAAAGTACATCTCAACCGGCGCATGGGCCACCTGAATAGTAAGCCGCCACTACCACCAGTCCTACGCAGTGGACTGTACCAGCCTGATAGGGGTTCATACCTATCAACCTGCGCACGCGGTGCGCCTGATCTGCGCTTGAGCCGGATCAGTAAGTCGCAACTACCAGCCTGATGGGGGGTTCATACCCATCCAGTTCGACACACAGCGGAGTGCAACTACCAGCCTGATGGGGGGTTCATACCCATCCAGTTTGACACACAGCGAACTGCAACTACCAGCCTGATGGGAGGTTTATACCCATCAACCGAAGGATCGACTACCGTCAGAAGGAGTATCTTGAGGTTCTACCACATGTCCACCGAAGGAATTGGCTACCGTCAGAAGGAGTATCCCGGAAGTGCACGAACACAAGTTTTCCCCAGAAGATCAACCGCCGCAAGACGGAACATCCGAAGGGTAACCGGGCAAGAGGGTCAACTCCTTTATCTTCCTGTCGATCTGTCTGGCACAATAAGCCAACAACCGACTAGTCAGGTAATGGGGGGGCAGCTGTAGACCCCAAATCTTGCCCGGTCTCACAATAAAGATCAGAAGACCTCCTTTTCGAAGATGGACGAAGCCTAAGAAGCCACTAGGAGAGACTATTAGGCCCCCATACTAGGATAAGAGGGATTTTTGGCACAAAAATAAGGATTTTCGCCTTTTGGGGTCGAGACCGCCGTCTCGCCTTGCACAAGTGGCGAGATGGCCGTCTCGACGAGACCGTCGTCTCGATGAGACGGTCGTCTCGCCACTCGCGAAAGGCGAGACCGCCGTCTCATTTGGCGAGACCGCCGTCTCACCACCTGCGAAAGGTGATACCGCCGTCTCGTTTGGCGAGACCGCCGTCTAGCCATTCTTGCAAGGTGAGACAGCCGTCTGGAATGTCGAGACGGTCGTCTCAACCTTGTCAGACGAGACGGTCGTCTCGACCTGACAGGCGTGAATCCCTATAAATAGGGCCTCCCTTCCCCTCATTTAACACAGTTTTTCACTCTCTCTCTAGTCACATCAAGAGTTTCTCTCTCTAGAATCCCTCCGACGCATTTCCAGAGCTTCTGAGTGTCTTTAGAGTGTTTTTAGAGCGTTTCGAGAGGTTTCCGACGCCGTGTAGAGTGAAGGGTTGCCGCAAAGCACCCTATTTTTGAAAGAATTAAAAAGAAAGCTTGCTTCGGAGGTCTCTACTCTCTTTCTCTACCTTTTACTGCCTTATTTAAATTATGCAATAGACATTAGGGCCATGTAGTCGTAATCCTTAAATTCCGCAAAATAAAAGGGCAAAAGGGTATTTTTCCAGTTTATTTATCAACAGAATAGCTGGCCTATCATAGGGAACCCGAAAGGGGCGTCGTAAAGGAACTAACACTTCCTTTACGCGTAACTAACTCCCTTACCCAACTTTGGTTCTAACGACCAAAGTTGGTTTTTCGAAAACCAACGCCTTTTAAACTCCTTTTCCGATGTTTCCGGTATAAACATCGATGGCGACTCCAGAGAACCCTCAAAACTAGCTCTTGGATTAGCCCGGTTATCGGACAATCCAAGAGCACCCTTTCGAATACCTCGCCCTCAGGTTCAGCCCAGTTATCGGACAACCTAAAGGCGTTGTAACCACCAATAAAAAATGCGAAAATCAAGAGAGTCGGAAACCATCGCGTCGCTCCGACCGCCCTCGTTTTGACGGCGGCGACAGTACCTAATCTGGTACAAACCTTATTTTATAAGGCTCTGGTGGGTACCTACCCCCACCTGGTACGAATTTGCATTTTGCTAGATTCTGATGAGTACCTACCCTCATCCGGTACAAACCTTATTTTATAAGGCTTTTGCTGGTACGAACCCTATTCTATAGGGCTCTGGTGGGTACCTACCCCCACCTGGTACGAACCCTATTCTATAAAGCTCTGGTGAGTACCTACCCTCACCCGGTACGAACCCTATTCTATAATGTTTTGGTGAGTACCTACCCTCAGCCGGTACGAACCCTATTCTATAAGGCTTTGGTGAGTACCTACCCTCACCCGGTACGAACCCTATTCTATAAGGCTCTTGTGGGTACCTACCCCCACCTGGTACGAACCCTATCTTATAAGGCCTTAGTGAGTACCTACCCTCACCCGGTACGAACCCTATTTTATAAGGCTCTGGTGAGTACTTACCCTCACCCGGTACGAACCCTATTCTATAAGGCTCTTGTGGGTACCTACCCCCACCTGGTACGAACCCTATTCTATAGGGCTCTTGTGGGTACCTACCCCCACCTGGTACGAACCCTATTCTATAAGGCTCTTGTGGGTACCTACCCCCACCTGGTACGAACCCTATTCTATAAGGATCTTGTGGGTACCTACCCCCACCTGGTACGAACCCTATTCTATAAGGCTCTGGTGAGTACCTACCCTCACCCGGTACGAACCCTATTCTATAAGGCTCTTAGGATGCTCTTTTTCGGCATTCAGTCTTTTGATTGATGACTACAAACCCTCATCTGGTTTTTGGAGATGTGTTGGTGGCTTATTGTCTCTGATCATGCGCCTATTCCATGGGGAGTGATTGATTTTCTTTCTTTTTGACTTTTCTGTTTTAGTCATTCAGTTTTACCGGGGATTTCTTAGTTCTTGGCTTTTTTGTTTAGTCATCCGGTCTTTTCCGGGGATTCTTTGTTTTTGGCTTTTCTTTTTAGCCATTCGGTCTTGCCGGGTATTCTTGTTTTTGGATTTTCTTTTTAGCCATCCGGTCTTGGCGGGTATTCTTGTTTTTGGCTTCTTTTTTTTTTTTAGCCATTCGGTCTTGCCGGGGATTCTTTGTGTTTTGGCTTTTCTTTTTAGCCATCTGGTCTTGCCGGGTATTCTTGTTTTTGGATTTTCTTTTTAGCCATCTGGTCTTGTCGGGGATTCTTGTTTTTTGGCTTTTCTTTTTAGTCATTCGGTCTTGCCGGGGATTCTTTATTTTTGGCTTTTCTTTTTAGCCATCCGGTCCTGCCGGGGTTTCTTGTTTTTGGCTTTTTTTGTTTAGCCATCCGGTTTTACCGGTGATTTCTTGTTGGTTGCCTCTTAGTTTAGGCAGGAATCTCCTGGGGATTTGTGGTTTCGGGCTTTTCTATTTATCCGTCCGGTTTTTACCGGGGTTTATTGATGATTGCCTCTTAATTTAGGCAGGAATGCATTGAGGATGTTAGAATCACGCAGCAAAATGATCGCGTGGTCGGACAAAAACCAAGAGGGGGGGTGAATTGGTTTCTTAATAAAAATTAGGTTTTCAAAATTTTCCCCAAATTTTACCGATTAAAAACTGTGTAAATGTAAATAGAGAAGAGAAGAGAATCTTACACAGGAGATTTATACTGGTTCGGATCAAAAGACCCTATGTCCAGTTGCTAATCACTCAACAGAGGATTAACGCTGTCACTATAAACAAGTTGTTACAAACAGATTATAATTGAAAAGATAAAGATACGAAAACACCTCTCTTGAAATCCACAAGAGATGATGAACAACTTTCCCTAGAGACGACACAGCACACAATCCACTAAGAACTCCACTTAGTGATTCTTATCGCTTCTAGCCCACACCAGGTTCCAAAAGCCCCTTTTCCTTGCAACAAACAGTTCTCTGGCACTCACAGCACTTAACTTTTGTATGGAAAAGGTTGTTCTACTTTTCTGAGTGTCAAAGAAGAGTTTAAGTAGAGAAATTAGGGTTTAGGAATTGGGGATTTCGAAACTAGGGTTCTTGGTAATTGGGTTTTTGAAAATAGGGTTAATTTGAAGTTTAAAATAAAAAACAGACTGAAATAATCGATTAAATGGAGTTATAATCGATTAAAACAGAGCAAAATACAACAGAACCCAAAACCTCTCTGTTTTAATCGATTATTAGGCGTTTTAATCGATTATCAGACGTAATAATCGATTATTTTGAAGTTTAATCGATTAAAGCAGTGAGTTTATACAGAAAATGGTTTTCTCACTGTTTTAATCGATTATTTCCCTATATAATCGATTAAAGCCGAGCCTGGATGATATATTTGGGCTTTTTGAAGCTTCTAAGGTGCAGACTATGTACCGGCTATCTTAAACTCTAATATTACAGACTCAATCTAATTAAAACAGAGTTATTACAATACAAAACAAGTCTTCAACACACTAAGTCTTTGAGTTCTTGGATCATCATCAAAATCAACAATCTTCATGTTCATCAAGTGCAACATCAAGTCCTTGAATGTTCAACAATCTCCCCCTTTTTGATGATGATCAAAATTATCTTTTAAAGCCCTTGTAATAACTTGTTTTATCTGTCATACTAACAAACACATCAAACATACCAGATAATATTTAAATGTAATTCATAAAAGGCTTTAAATTTTTCTCCCCCTATTTTGATTATAATCAAAAAGCGCTCTGCAATAACAATCATAAGAGCTCCCCCTCAAAATATGCATAAGTTGAAGATAACTCCCCCTCAATCAAAGCAATAACAAAACATCATATTTTATTTCAGAAATGTCAATACAGTACATCACACGAAAAGAAAACAAACAACAAATTTAAAATTCTTCACTATCATCATCATTAAAGTGTGCATTAAATCTATTTTCTAAACGACACACTTTATCATCTACATCAGATATACGGCGAATTAATTCCTCATGTTGTACTCCAGAAAGAGTGAAGAATGATTGCATCCTCTGATCATGTCAGATAACATGTCTTCCATGGATTGTCGAGGTTCTTGATGAGTAGAGGAAGTTCCAACACCTTGGATTTGGTCCGAGGGAAACTCAGCATCTTGAGGCATATCTTCATCAGAATCGTCATTAGCATCCCCTTGATTTGGAACGTCATCTTTGTGAACATAAATATCATTGACTCGCACCATTTGGAGTTGAATCAATGTGCTATCCAGCATGCGGTGTAAGTTGTTTGTTCTAATTGCTTGTTCACCTTCAACATTCACTCCTTTATATTCAAGAATACGGGAGACAAGGAGGGTATATGAAATTTTGAAGGTGGGATGACATTTTGCTTTAAGCATGGTCATTGTGACAAGAACACCCCAATCTAAAGGTTCATTATTCATTATGGCATGAATAATTCGAAGATCAATGGAAGAGCATTGGGCATGATTCGTAGCCCGGGGACATAAGATCCATACAAGTAAATGTAGAAGCATGCGTTCTTCCTTCTTTAAAGGTCCAGCATGAAGGATACGTCCAATCTCCATTGAGGGATTCCGCAGAAAAGAGCGAAAAGCTAGGAACCTGTCAAAGTTATCTAGCTCACCATATACGTTAATAGCATCTTCTCTAATTGGAAAGTGAGCAACATTCTCCCAAATATCATCATCAAGAATTATTGTGAACCCCTTTTACATGGGATGTAGCAATTTGATCTCTAAATTTGAATCTAGAGTAGAATACCCTAACTAAGTCAGGATAGTACGTACCTTGCATTTGGATAAACGGGAGAACTCCTTGAATTTCAAGAAGATTTGGAAAATTGAATCCCCTATGAATGAATTGCTCACCTATAAGAAATTTGGGAGAAATAATAGACTTTTCCTTCCAGTAGGTTAGAAATTCTTGTTGGCCATATGCATAAGAGATCCATCCTTCTACAGAATTAGGACGGGGATGAGAGGAGGGTGCAGATCTTCTTCTAGTTGGGATCTTAGGGCGAGAAGATGAGGCCATTTGAAATAGTAGATGAATATCAAGAAAATTTAGAAGGACAAGTGATGGAATAAGGAGACAAAGAGAGTATAATAAGGCAAGAAAGTTTGATTTCAAGAGATAGAAGTGAGTAGAAGTGAAATAGAGGTCTCTATATATAGCAAAATCATGTCCAACGTTCATATAGAAGAGAATATAGGTCAAAAGATCCGTTGGCAATGGCTAGAAGGCTAAACTGGTCGGGTTTAATCGATTAAAATTCAGAATAATCGATTAAACCAGTATTAGTTACATTTAATCGATTATTTTCAGCTGATAATCGATTATCAGCTGGTTTTAATCGATTATTTTGCGAAATAATCGATTATTCCAGAGAAGAATACTCTGTTTTGGATGTTTTGAGGGAAAATAATCGATTATAACACTAATTAATCGATTATTCCAGAGGATACATCAAATTTTTGAGGTTTATACACATGATAACCTATGAATATCCTACACCACGAATTATAACATTACAATCATCCAAAAATAGTCAGATTAAGCAGAATTTAAGCTATTTCTAATATACCTAAGTCTCTTCTAAGATCATAGAATCTATCCTTGGGTAGAGGCTTAGTAAATATATCTGCTAATTGACGTTTGGTATCTACATACTCTATTTTACAGTTTCCTTTGCTGATATGATCTCTTAAAAAGTGATGTCTTATTTCTATATGTTTAGTCCTAGAGTGCATTCATCAAGGGCCTCTCTTATGTATTCATCATCACCTGCAAGTTCTTTATTTGACTCAAGAGGATTTCCCCCAAGGTCTACAATCTCATCAAAGGTAACATGTATAGATTCTTCTATATTTAAAGTTCTCCTATTAAACACTCTATATGCCTTGCTATTTAATGAATATCCTAGAAAAATGCCCTCATCGGCTTTTGAATCAAATTTTCCTTGATTGTCCTTTCCATTATTTAGCACAAAACATTTACATCCAAAAATCTTTAAATGAGCAACATTAGGTTTTCTACCATTAAACAATTCATATGGAGTAGATTTAATAATTGACCTAATGAGCATTCTATTTAAAACATAACATGCAGTACTAACCGCATCAGCCCAAAAATATTTAGGAACATTAGATTCATTTAACATAGTTCTAGCAAGTTCCTCTAATGACCTATTTTTCCTTTCAACTACACCATTTTGTTGGGGAGTCCTAGGAGCAGAAAAGTTATGTAATATTCCATTTTCTTCACAATAATTCTCAAACTTTTCATTTTGAAACTCACCACCATGGTCACTTCTTAAAACTTTAATTCTTAGGTCTTTCTCATTTTGAATTTGTTTAGCAAACTTTCTAAAGACCTTAAAAGCTTCACTTTTCATAGTTAGGAAAAATGTCCAAGTATATCTAGAGTAATCATCAACAATTACAAGTCCATAATAATTTCCACCAAAGCTTTTTATCCTAGAAGGTCCAAATAAGTCTAAATGTAATAATTCTAGGGGTTTTGAAGTGGAAATAACATTCTTTGATTTAAATGATGATTTTACTTGTTTACCCTTTTGGCAAGCATCGCACAATCTATCTTTTTCAAATTTTAACTTAGGCAATCCAATAACTAAGTCTTTTGAGATCAATTTGTTCAAATGATGCATATTTATATGAGTCGCTCTCTTATGCCATAACCAAGGGTTCTCTTCCTTAGCAACTAAACATGTTATACTTGACTCATGCAAACAATCCAAATCAATCAAATATATGTTGTTATGCCTAATGCCTTTCAATGCTACATTTTCGGAATCTATCAAGTGAATGGTGCAAAATTTACTTTCAAAGATTACCTTGAATCCTTTGTCACATAATTGGCTTCTGCTAAGGAGATTATGCTTTAAACCATCAACAAGAAGCACATCCTTAATCTCCAATGTGTTTGCACCACCTATGTTTCCAATTCCGAGAATCTTCCCTTTGTTGTTATCCCCATAAGTCACATATCCTTGTTCTTTGGCTTTGAAACTCACAAATTTCGATTTATCTCCAGTCATATGTTTTGAGCATCCACTATCAAGATACCACATAGACTTCTTTGATTTGTAAGTTTCCTACAAAACAAGAACATAGTAAACTTAGGTCCCCATAACTTTTGGGTCCTTGGGGTTAGAGACAAACAAAATTATTTAACAATTGGAACCCAAATGTATTTACCTTTAGGAACACCAAAATATTTAATTTTACATCTATTTGAGGTATGACCATGTTTCATGCAATAAAAACATGCTTTTGATGTAGCTATGGAATAAGATGCATTATTTACCAAACATGCTCTAGATCCTTTTTCTACCCATACTCTTTTCTTTTTAGTTTTACCCTTTTTCAAAGGAACTCGTTGATTTACATTATTTTGTGCAAACACCATTTCATGCTTCTTAAGATCATCTATTTCCTTCTCGGCTTTGTCTAGCAAATGGTTAAGAATATCTATGTCATATTCATGCTCTTTACAGTTTGCACATGCTAAGTTTTTATCCTCATCTAAACATACAATTTTCATATTAGCTACCTCCTTTTCTTCTAAACATGCAATTTTCAATTTTAAGGACTCATTTTCCTTTTTGGATCTACTTAGATTCTTCTTTACAACTTTATATTCATCTTTCAAATTCTTAAAAGCAATAAATAATTCATTGTAAGCATTTTGCAATTCATCATGGTCATTTTCATCACTAGAAGATGAGTCGGAATCACTAACCTCAAAATCCGAAGATATGTTGTCATTTGCCATTAAGCAAATGTTTGCTTCTATTTCCGAGTCACTTGATTCCGAACTTGAATCACTGTTGTCCCAAGCAATATAGGCTTTCTTCTTGAATTGCTTTTTGCCCTTGTTTTCATCGTTTTTCTTGTTTGGGCATTCGGTCTTTACATGCCCTGCTTCACCACAACCATAACATTTTATATTTACGGAAGTAATTTCTCTTACCTTTCCTTTACCTTTGAAGGGATGTCTTCCTTTTGCTTTCATGAATTTGGTGAACTTTCTTATAATAAGACTCAACTCTTCTTCATCATTTTCTGAGTTTTCTTCTTCTTCCTTTTTATTTTTACCTTTGGAAATTTCGGTTTTGAAGGCAAGGTTCTTCTTTTGGTATTGACCTTCTTCCTCATTTAGCCTTCCAAGATCAAGCTCATGCTCTCTAAGCTTTCCAAATAACGCCGCCATAGACATTGTGGCAAGATTTTGTGACTCCGAGATGGCCGTCACCTTAGGTTGCCATTTCCTATCCAAAGATTTCAAAATTTTAACATTTAATTCATCAACGTAAAAAATTTTACCTAGTCCGGTGAGATGGTTCACGATATGAGTGAAACGCTTTTGTACGTCAAAGATCATTTCGCCTAGTTGCATCCGGAACATCTCATACTCTTGGATTAGAGAATTTTTGCGTGCTCTTTTAACGTCGTCTGTTCCTTCGTGGGTTACTCTAAGCATTTCCCACATTTCCTGTGCACTTTTACAAACAGAAATTCTATAAAACTCGTCAAGTGTTAGAGCAGATGAAATAATATTTCTAGCCCTAACGTCAAATTGGGCTTTCCTATTTTCTTCTGCAGTCCATCAAGAAAAAGGTTTAAGAACGTCAACACCGTTCTCAGTAGTTTTAGGAACAAATGGACCGTTTAAAATAGCATCCCAAACGCCTCTATCAACAGACTCTAAAAATATTTGCATACGTACCTTCCAGAAAGGATAATTTTGACCCGCAAAAAGTGGGGGTCTGTTGATAGACGCACCTTCGGCAAAAGTTTGATTTTGTCCGGTCATTTTCGAAAATTTGAATGACTATCCAAGCAAGCTCTGATACCACTTGTTAGAATCGCGCAGCGGAATGATCGCGTGGTCGGACAAAAACCAAGAGGGGGGGTGAATTGGTTTCTTAATAAAAATTAGGTTTTCAAAATTTTCCCCAAATTTTACCGATTAAAAACTGTGTAAATGTAAATAGAGAAGAGAAGAGAATCTTACACAGGAGATTTATACTGGTTCGGATCAAAAGACCCTACGTCCAGTTGCTAATCACTCAACAGAGGATTAACGCTGTCACTATAAACAAGTTGTTACAAACAGATTATAATTGAAAAGATAAAGATACGAAAACACCTCTCTTGAAATCCACAAGAGATGATGAACAACTTTCCCTAGAGACGGCACAGCACACAATCCACTAAGAACTCCACTTAGTGATTCTTATCGCTTCTAGCCCACACCAGGTTCCAAAAGCCCCTTTTCCTTGCAACAAACAGTTCTCTGGCACTCACAACACTTAACTTTTGTATGGAAAAGGTTGTTCTACTTTTCTGAGTGCCAAAGAAGAGTTTAAGTAGAGAAATTAGGGTTTAGGAATTGGGGATTTCGAAACTAGGGTTCTTGGTAATTGGGTTTTCGAAAATAGGGTTAATTTGAAGTTTAAAATCAAAAATAGACTGAAATAATCGATTAAATGGAGTTATAATCGATTAAAACAGAGCCAAAAATAACAGAACCCAAAACCTCTCTGTTTTAATCGATTATTAGGCGTTTTAATCGATTATCAGACGTAATAATCGATTATTTTGAAGTTTAATCGATTAAAGCAGTGGGTTTATACAAAAAATGGTTTTCTCACTGTTTTAATCGATTATTGCCCTATATAATCGATTAAAGCCGAGCCTGGATGATATATTTGGGCTTTTTGAAGCTTCTAAGGTGCAGACTATGTACCGGCTATCTTAAACTCTAATATTACAGACTCAATCTAATTAAAACAGAGTTATTACAATACAAAACAAGTCTTCAACACACTAAGTCTTTGAGTTCTTGGATCATCATCAAAATCAACAATCTTCATGTTCATCAAGTGCAACATCAAGTCCTTGAATGTTCAACAGAGGATTTGTTGATTTCTGTTGATTGTGCCTCTTGACTAGGCGGATGCTTCAATAGTGGTGAAGACTTTATGCTTTGGGCTTGTATTGTCTCTTGCATAGGTAGATTTCCCGTTTCTTGGGGATATTGGCTCTTTGCTTGTTTCTGAGTAAGCAGAGGCTCTATTGGAAGTGAAGGCTTTGCATTTCACTGGGGATATCCATATTGGGTGTTATAAGCGATTAACTCCCTGAGGATATGAATTTGTAGTTTGCCTCTGTCGTAGGCTTACTGGGGTAGTTTTTATTTTTGGTGATCCACCGGGGATTTTGATCATTTTCCGGAGATCTATTTTGAATTGCCCCCTAGGGAGGAATGGAGTTTTTGACTCCTTGTTGGATGCCGTTTATTTTGAGCTGGCTTTGCCTATGCTCTTATTCCTGCTGGGGAATGGGTTTTTATCTTTTTCTCGCGATTTTGAAAATTTGGCTTTTAAATGTGTGCGCCTTTTATGCACACTGGCTTTTTCTTCTGTACTGGATGAAGAGATTTCTTTTTTTTCTTTTTGGCGATCCCGAGGAGTTTATTGACTTCCTGGCGATCCAATTTTAATGATTTGATTTTTTTTATGATGGAGTCTTGGCTCCTGACTTTGTGAAGCTCTTATTTGAGCTTGGATGAAGAGATTTTTTTCTTTTTCTCTTTTTGGAGATTTTTCTGAAATGCTTTACTTGGAGGTATTTATTCAGCCTTTATTGTGGCTTCTATTGGAGAATGAAAAGTTTTTCTTTTCTTTCTTTTTTTGTTGCCTCCTAGGGATATGGACGATTTGACTCTGTATTTTCTTTGATGGACTCTTGTGTAGTCTTTATTCTCCTTTGGAGAAGTAGCAGAGACTCTTGGATGAGTGTGCTTGATGACTCAAGTGGTGATACAGCTGAGTCGTGAGGTAATCTTTTTGTTTTGCCTCTGGAGTAGGCAAGGATCCGCTTGGGGATGATCAAGCCTTTCCGTTGGCTTTTTCATGTTGATAACCTCCTTTTCCTTGGATGGAAGGATGTTGATTGAAGCTTCGAATGACTCTTTTTTGACGACTCATGTGGTGGTGCTGAGTCATGAAGTAATTTTTG
This sequence comes from Sphenostylis stenocarpa, assembly GCA_963425845.1. Lineage (NCBI taxonomy): Eukaryota > Viridiplantae > Streptophyta > Magnoliopsida > Fabales > Fabaceae > Sphenostylis > Sphenostylis stenocarpa. The sequence goes on from OY731404.1 coordinate 62,678,476, forward strand.
TTTTGCCTTTGGAGTAGGCAAGGATCCGCTTGGGGATGATCGAGCCTTTCCGTTGGCTTTTCTATGTTGATGGCTTCCTTCTTTCTTGGATGGAAGGATGGTGGTCGGATCTTTAAGTGAATCTGTTTGACAACTCATGTGGTGATGTTGAGTCGCGAAGAAAATTTTTGTCTTGCCTTTGGAATAGGCAAGGATCCATTTGGGGATCATCGAGCCTTTCCGTTGGCCTTTTTCTTGTGCACCTTCGTTTATTAGGATAGAAGGTTAGAGCTAGTTTGAAGCTCTTTATTCTGCTGAAATGGTTTTGACTTCGCCTTTTTCTTTCGCGATTTTGATCTTTTATCACGAGTTATTTGAAATCTGGCTTTTTAATATATCATGTGTGCCTTTTTATTTTATAATTTTTTGTACACGTGGGCTTTTTGAAATGTAAACAAAAATAACAACTTTTATTTATTACTTCTTTTTTTTCCTTGGTGGTACATTCAAGCATTTTAAACTACTAGAAAATATCTAAAGACCTCCTAATCATCTGCTTCTGGGCTGGAATGGGAGGATGGTGCTGGCAAAGGGATGCGGCAGAGTATGCGGCGCTGGAACCTTGCCTGAGTCTGGACCAAATTTTCTATTTGACGATCGGTCCTATCTTGCCTCATGGTCAGCTGACTGAACTGCTGTCGCATGAACTGGAACTGCCCTTCCATGTAGGCGTGCTCATCATCTATACGTCGGTATAAGCCGGCGAAGTCTGGATCGTATGATTGCTGCTGGGATTCCGAAGTCTTAGGGATGTCCTGTGGTGTGTCAAAATCACGCATATCTAGCGAAATCGAGATTATGGGGTTTAAAATAAACCCTGATCCTTGTCGACTAAGGATGTTCATGTGGACCAGTGTGCCTCCGTTAATCGGCTCTGGTTGGAGGCTAGCTGGGAGGTCTTCTCCGTCAGTGCATCCCCAATATTCAGCTAAAGGGGTGAGAAAGGGGGCCACCATGATGGCTCCTGCTGAGCCACGAGTTCTGTAATCCTTTACGGCTTTCACGAAGGCATACCCTGGGTTGCATCGATGTCCTTGATGCATTCCCTTGGCTTTCCTTCCGGCTATGTATGGTCCCAGCTAGCAATTTATGGCATATGCGGAGCGGAGGAGAGAAAGCTGCACCCTTCAGACGTGACGACAGGGTATGTGCTCCGGTGATTTCTTTCCACATGCTGGTGGTAGTGAGAGCAGCAGGTTTCTCAAGATATGCAGACCTATATTCTGGTGTTCTCGTGTCTGCTCGTTGGCAAAAACCCATTATGACATTAAAGTCATCCAGAAAAGTGGTCCGGTATGCCCCGTCCATCCAATAGGAGACGGCTTGAGTAGGCGGCACTCCGGGAGTCGTGGAAGGCATCTCCACCAGATTGACAGAGGCAAGGAATTCCAGCGTAGCAATATGGTGGATCTGAGTAGGTGGCTCACGGAGCAGAAAGTCCCATCCTATGTTATGGATGATTCTTCTAACATCTTGATCCCAACCGAATGTAGTCAAGATTTCAAAATCCAAACATAGCATGGGATGCTAGGAGAATTGTTGGATATTTGCCAAGCTTTGTTGATGTGGTTCTGCCAGCAGAGTGTTGGTGACAGGAGTTCCTCTAACGGAGGTTCTGGTGCGTTTTCTCCTGGATGAAGCCTCTCCACGTTCCATTGTATGCCTTACTCACTTAAGGATGCTAAAAGTGTGTAGAAAGGGAGGAGAAGCAAGATGGAATGCTTGGAATGGGGTACCAAGGCAAGGATCCGCGCCTAACATATATAGGAGGAGCCAGGAGAGTTGGGACGACCGTCTGGGTTGGGACGGCCGTCTCACATAAAATTTTTCCTTTGGGATAGCCATCTGGGGAGTGGGACGGTCGTCCCATTCAAAATTTGGCACTGAGACGGGCGTCTCAAACTTGGGACGGGCGTCTCACTTGAAATTGGTTGTTTGGGACGGCCGTCTCGCCCTTGGGACGGCTGTCTCAAGCTTTTCAAGTTGGTTTTCATGTTTTTTTGTTGAGAAGGAGGATAGGACTCCATTCATTGATGTTTTAATGCATGTAATGTTTCATGATATGCATCCTATGATCTATTTCAGTTAATATTTCGAAAGTTTTAACTGATGTGCTTTGACTTCGGGCGCATTCTTGGTGTTGTACCTTTCTGTCATCATGTTTCTTGATTAACAAGCTTGGTTGTACCTGATTTGCCGTCTCGGAATTTTCTTACTATAGCCGAAGAGCAATCTTTTGTTTGTAAGGCAACTGCCATATCAATGCCCCCCTTCCTTTCCTTAGGGATTTCAACCTTCCTATTGATCACTATATTTCCACATTCCCCTTATTACTTGAATGCTTTATAGTGAAATGGTCAAGAGAAGAGAAAGAAAAGGATTTACAACAAGGGCTTGTGTTTTAGAGGGATATTTTTTGTAATAGAGGTTTCTGTAAGAATGGCTAGCCAAGGTTGGTCTGTGTTTAGGCTAGTTTAGGAAAACGTTTCGTTCTTATGATGTGGCGTCTTTACTTTACTGATTTGTGGCGCCTTTTTGTGATTGATTAGCTTTCCTAGCCCGCCCTTTCAGGTTTTCAGCCTAGGATGTTATGCTTATGTCCTAACTTTTGTCTAGGTTTCCCTTTTTGTATTTATTTTTTAGGAATACTTAGCGGACTTTTTGTAACCCTAACTTTTGCCCAAGCCACCCTTTATTATTGTTCGGGTCTCCTGTCGGGTTTACCCTAACTTTTGTGCAGCCCCCTTTTGTGGGTTTCTTGCCGGGTATTTTGCCCTTTTATTTTCTTGCCTTGGCCTTTGGCCTTGATGGGCTCTCCTTTTTTGTATATATATATATATATATATTTTTTTTGCATAACATTGTCGAAACTTGATTCTATTCAGATAGATTTTATCCGTGTTTCTAGTTAATCAATCATATTTGACTTTGCTTTGTGATGCTTTGATTGTTCTGACGCATTTGGAACAAAACATCTATCTAAACCTTGTTTATTAAAAATGGGGTATAGATATATTTAGCAAGAAAAGAAGCAGATAGTAAGAATAACATTCTTTTGTAATTTCGGGGAAATGTGTGCCCTAGAAATGCTCGGGGGCCGGGCATACCCCGAGGAGTGATCTCTAATAGTCACTAGGTTTACATCTCTTAGAATTGGAAGAAGGACACCTAATGACTAACGCTACCCTTTGCACTAATATCCCTCCTTTTCGGAATATCGTCTTTGAGGGGTAAGACTTCCCTGTTTTTCGTATGGTTTGATCTTTTGTAGGGTCGTATCCTAAACCATACTTTAAAGGATTATCTTTGAAATCCGGTGGCTCTTTTATTCCTTGAGCATTCTCTCCGAGCCCCTGTCCTGGGCGATATCCATATCTTTTCATCATATGAGTCACCTTTATATTTCCAGGAAGTCTTTCTATGTTGGCAATTTCGAGCGCTTGAAAAGATGTTTCAAGAGAGCCTCTTCAGCCGCATCCACATATGGTTGGACAGACGGTTTGCTGATTAGAAAATCTTCTTCAGCCTGAACTGTGACAAGTTTATCATTTGTCACAAACTTGACTTTTTGGTGGAGCGTTGAAGGTATTGCCTTAGCGCTATGAATCCAAGGTCTACCAAGGAGACAACTATATGCTGGCGTGATATCCATCACGTGGAAGTCTATGTTAAAGATAGTAGGGCCAATTTGGATTGGTAGACTAATCTCTCCTACTACTTCACGTCTTGATCCATCAAAGGCTCGAACGATTGTATTACTCGGGCGCATGTGGGTTCCTTGCATTGTTATCTTGTCAAGTGTGCCTTTAGGCATAACATTTAGGGATGACCCATTATCCACAAGAACTTTGGAAATGAGATATACCTTGCATTTGACAAAAATATGCAAGGGCTTATTGTGATTTGACCCTTCTAAAGGGAGTTCTTCATTTGTGAAGGTAAGATGATCATTGGTTGTAATGTTACCAATAATTCCTTCAAATTTGTCCTGGGATATTGCATGCGGAACGAATGATTCATTCAAAACCTTTAACAGTGTGTTTCGATGCGGTTCTGAACTCATTATAAGTGATAACAAGGTTATCTTTGTAGGAGTGCGATTGAGTTTATCGATGATGGAGTACTCACTTTGTCTTATGTACTGGAGTAATTCATCTGTCTCCTCCTTGGATTCTTTTTCCTCTTCGGCCTTATTTTTTGCCTTATCTTTAGGAATATTATCTTGTAATTCCTTGGGGGAGTATATTCTTCCGCTTCTAGTCATGCCCCCAATACCGGCTATGTTGGAGATATCTTGATTAACTAGTGATTCTTCTGAGTATCTCCAAGGTACAACTTTGTTTGATGAATAAGGGAAAGGACGAGGCATGAATAAACGTAAAGGCGTTATTGCCTCTTCCCTTTTATCGATTGGAATGAACAATGGTGCTTGTTTGTTATCATCTTTGGGTCTATCAACTGTTGTAGAGATTTTGATGACGAAAGGCTTCTTTTCCATTTACTCTGATTTGTGGAAAGCACATCAATTAATCCCTTCTTTTTTATTATCTTTATTATTAAAATGAGGAGCGATGTATGAATGTATGCAACTTATGAATGCAATAGACAATTTAAGGAAAATCCTTTTTATTTTAACTAGAAAGTGTTTATCCTTCTATACAATGCTTTGAAGCAAGTGTTGACAAAAACGGAGAATCTTGAAGAATCCTATAGGTAAATTAGGCTTTCTTTTTAATTCATCTTCAGCTATTCTCACATGATTTCTGAGCGTCTTGATTTGCTCATGTACCGCCTGGCTCATATCTTCACTATATCGACGAGCCTCTTTTATCTTTTCTTCTTGATGAACGATCAAGGCATGCTGTTGGTCAGACCTCTCTATTACTTGGTCTCTTTCACGAAGTAACTGACCATACTGAGCTAATCCATCTCTTTCTTTATCTTGTAGCTCCTCCAGGTCTTCTCTGTATCTTTCAGCAGTTTCCCACCACTTTTGTGCTTCTGACCGAGTTTCTGCTAGGTCATCCTGTATTAACTTGATCGTTTTTGCCTGTTCTGCAAGCGCACTCTCAAGATGTGCTATTTCATCATTCATGTCCCGGAATAAACTATCTTGTTCAAGCCTCGAAATTTTTAGTGCTTGTTTAGTCTCTTCTTGATAACCAACACAATCATTCTTAAGGCACTCTATTTCATGGTCCTTCTTTTTACATTTCCTTTTTAGACCATCTATTATAAGGGTTGCTTCTTGCTCTTTTTCTTCGCAGACCCTCAATTGAGCTTCCATTACTTCTACCCTTTTATTTAAGGCATTGACCTGCAATTGTAGCTCTTCAATGACTAATGTTGTTGTGAATGTAGCAGATGGTTGAGGTATCCTTCTACTTTTCCTCCATTCATCATATTCATGGGATGTAGACATCTGAACCTTTCCAAGTTCTTTATCTCCTATATAGACTGGTCTTTCCCATGCTTTCCGGACAGCGGATATTTCTTCAAAGCTATGGGAGTAATGGCATAGACTCAGCCCTCTGAGCTCTTCTTGAGTTGGCACAGTCTGGGTTCTGATGAGTTGTCTCATAGCTATCTTAGGAGAGTAAGCTATACAACCCCTGAGGCCTAGTAGCGGTATGCTCAGGTAATCTCCGCATCGTACAAGAATATAACCGGGTCGGAACCAAGGGCAAACCCATGATACATGCTCTATGTTCCAATTTTCTAACTCGGTTTTCCATTCTAAAGCTTGATGATGTTAAAGAGGGATCTTTGCAAAACTTCTTAAAGGATCCGGGAATATGCCCATGTAGCTTGAAGCATAGAAGTGATGATGCCCCATACATATAGTAATGAAGTGCAACATCTAAGTGTTTTCCCCTGTTTCTATCGGCAAAAATCTACTGAAAGAAGGGTATCAGCAAGAATTGCAGGTATAGGACTCTTAGAGTATACATCCCAGGCAAAGAATGCATCTATTGCAGCATGATCCACAACGTTCACATGAAATGGGAATAATATGATTCCGAACATTGCCAATGCTAGAGTTTTGTTGAAGGTAGACCAATCTTTTTTTCAGCCAAAGAGATTAAGTGGTCTTCTATTATTGACATTTTCCAACCTCGGATGTTCCATTTTCCCTCTAGGATGGATTGATGAGGAGGCAATCGTATGATAGTAGCAACCTTACTCACGACCACATACACTCCTGAGCAGACATAGACCCCGACTGACTGAGGCCATCTAACCATGAGTTCATATTCTTCTAAGGTTGGTACTAAATCGAACTGCGAAAAATCAAAGCAGTGTAGATTGGGATTCCAAAAGTGGACCAATGCTTTAACAAAGATTGGATCGATGCTGACTTTCAGGAGGTCAAGAATCCTTCCATAAGATTTCTCAAAATTAGCACTGACCTCTGGCGGCATATATGTACACAACTGCCTTAACTTTTCTACACGGCATAGAAGGATTTCCACTTTCTTTAACTGTCTATTACTGGATCCCTCCATTATCTAAAAGAAATGAAAATGCATGATATGAGGATGAGTCCTTGTAAATGCATGCATATAAGTGTTTGTTTTTCTAAGTATTATCATGTTTTATTCTTAGTATGATACATGATAGTACTTGGTTTTTTTCTTGAAAAGAAAACTATCTATATGAATGTTTATGATTTTTGATGAAGAGAGTCCTATTTTCTTCTCTTATTATTTTTATGAACATATGTTGTATGAATCATAAGACTTTTTTCAAGACTCTTTTTATTGTAAAAGATATTTTTATGGCTTTAATTTGTTTTTATATTTTTTATGACCCTTTATCTCTTCTGTCGGTCAACGTGGCTACTTAGCTTACAAAGAACCTGAAACCAGGCTAGCTTAACTGAAGACTGTCTGAGATAAAGTTGGTTTATCTTATCACTTTTATGGTTTTTTAGGGTTTTTCACTATTTTGTTTGTTGTATGATTACCCTATGCTAATGCATCAATACAAATGGAGCAAACGAATGTACACATAATTCATTCATCCACAAGCAGAGCCACGCTATTTTCGAGGTGGGGTTTTCCTGCAGAAACGTGCTTGGTTTAGGCGGTTCTAAACTGTTCTCACCAAGGCCAAAGGTCCCCAAGGTGCCCCCATTATAGGGACCTCTCAATCTCTCAGTCCTCGGGTCATGCACGAAACTCCGTGTCGACATCCTTGGACCAAAAGAAGAGAGTTATCACCTTGAGTTGGTGGTTTCCGACAACAGTTGTAGCCACGTGTGCCAACAAGAAGGTCGTATCTGCCACCCACTCCCTATAGGTATTCACTCTTGCCCCCGGGTATAGAGGGACTGTAGTGTGCAAGGGTTTTTGTTTGCAATTTATATTTCAGACAATTTTGCAGAAAATAATCATACAACATTTATTAAAGCCATATAATAAAACATACGGAAGAGGGTAAAGGCGTAATTTCAAATCTTCACTTAGTTTGAATTTTATCCGTCACTAAATGGGATCAACTCTCTAGCTTCCCCAGCGGAGTCGCCATCTGTCGCCGTCGTCCGTTCCGACGTCTAGGGACATCTCGAACATTTATGCGAGCGGTCGCGAAAAGATGGTTTAGACTCGCGTTTTATGTTAAAATATGTTCATTGCTTCCGAGGTGCTCAACAACTGAACTATCCTCTAATAAAAGCAAGGTTTTCGAAAAGGGGTTCTTATGGAGTCGCCACCAATGTTTTGACCGTAAACATTGGAAAAGGATAAAAAGGTGTTGATTTTAATAAAAACCAAACTCGGCCATTATAACCATGTCGCCGCCATCAAAAAGAGGCGGTCGGAGCGACGCGATGGTTCCGACTTTCCAATTTTTGCATTTTTATGGGTGTAGTTACAACGCCTTTAGGTTGTCCGATAACCGGGCTGAACATAGGGGCGAGGTTTTCGAAAAAGTGTTCTTGGATTGTCCGATAACCGGGCTAACCCAAGAACTAACTTTGAAGGGTTCTTTTGGAGTCGCCACCGATGTTTTTACCGGAAACATCGGAAAAGGATAAAAGAAGGCAATGGTTTTCGAAAAACCAACTTTGGCCATTATAACTAGAGTCGGGTAAGGGAGTTAGTTATGGACTATTCTTAAAATAAAGACAATAAAATTATGCTTCTACCCTATTTATTTATTACAGAATTTAAATAGTTATCTACATGATCCTAATATCTAATGCATACAAGGAAAACAGTAAAAGAAAGCGATAAAAGAGAAAAGATATGAAGGAGAACCTCCGAAGCGCGCTTTTATAAATGTTGAACTTGAGGACGCTTTTTGGTAGTCCCCGCACTCTACAGAGACACTCCTCTCTCGATCAAAAAGTAAAGGTGTCACCCTACCGAGGGCCGGATGTCTCAAAAAAAGAGGACATCCTTAACCGATTTCTACCTTAATGGAAATCGGAAGGCTCACTCGAACTCTGGAAAAATACTCAGAGTCACTCTAAAGTGCCAAAAGGCTTCCTAGAGAGTGGTAGGAGTGAATGGTGTGTGTGAAAATGGGTGGAATGAGGCTCCTATTTATAGAAAAAAGTGCTAGGTCAGGATGGCCATATGGGATTTCGGGAAGGCCTTCTCGCCATTCGGGAAGGCCTTCTCGCCCTTGGTATTTGGGAAGGCCTTCTCACCATTTGGGAAGACCTTCTCGCCCTCACCTTTTGGGAAGACCTTCTCACCCCCACCATTTGGGAAGGCCTTCTCGCCAGAATTTTTTTATTTTTAATTTTTTATTATTATTATTATTATTTTTTTTTTTGGTAAAGAAAAACCTTCCTACTCTAATATGGGGCCTAATAGTCTCTCCTAGTGGCTTTTTAGGCTTTGTCCATCTTCGAATAGGAGGTCTTCTGCTCTTATTTTGAGGCCGGGCAAGATTAGGGGTCTACAAACCAGAGTTGGGTAAGGGAGTTAGTTACGTGTGGGGAAGGTGTTAGCACCCCACAACGCCCCTCTCGGGTTCCCTATGACGGATTAATTCATTAAGCAAAGATTACGAGAAATTACGCTATTACCCTATTTTATTGCATAATATTAAAAAAATGACTATTTACATGACTTTATTTCATATTGCATACATAAAGCAATAAATAAAGCAATAAAAGAGAAGAGAAGTGAAAAGAACCTCCGTAGCAAGCTTTGTATTACAAATCTTGAATTGTGAGGATGCATTTTGGCAATCCCCCGCTCTACAAAGACTCTCCTCCTCGAATACAATATCGATTCTACTAAATTTTAAAGAAGAATCGAATGCTGGAATATAATTCCTTAACCGATTGTTACCATTTAAAGGCAATCAGAGAGTTCATTCGAAGTAGGGAGAGAAGACAAGTGTTTGGAGTTGTCTGGGGTGTCAAAAAGTGGCAAATGAGCCTCCTATTTATAGTTTTTGCAGCCTGGCAGCTTGGGACGACCGTCTGGGGCCTGGAAAATAGGGATGGGCGTTTGGGGAAGTTGGGACGGCCGTCTGGGATTTGGGACGGCCGTCCCAAGCATCAAAACCAGTTGGGACGGCCGTCTGGAACTTGGGACGGCGGTCTGGGCATGTGGGACAGCCGTCCCAACTTCTGGGATGGCCATCTCGACTGTTTCTGCCAGATTTTGTGTTCTGGGACCCCCGGGAAGCTTTCCTTTCTTTATTCGGACGCCGATTGATGCCGATAGATGTCCATTGAAGCTTTATCTTCATATAGGAAGTCTTCTTGGCCTATATTGAGATGCCGGGCAAGCTTTATCTTGTTTATAAGAAGTCTCTTTAGCCTTTATTGAGAGGTCGGGCAAAATTAGGGGTCTACAATCGAAAAAGGAAAGAAAAGGCGTTGGTTTTCGAAAACCAACTTTGGTCGTTAAAACCGGAGTTGGGTAAGGGAGTTAGTTACATGTAAGGGAAGTGTTAGTTCCCTTACGACGCCCCTTTCGAGTTCCCTATGATGAGCCAGTTATTTTATAAATAAACTTTTGAAAAGACGATTTTACCCTTTTATTCGCGAAATTAAAATGATGACTACATGGTCGTAATATCTATTATGCAATTTAATTATGAATAAAAAGACAGTAAAGAGAGGGAGAGAGTGAAGAAACCTCCGAAGCAAGTTTTTTGATTAATTCTCTTGAAAATAGGGTGTGTTTTGGCAGCCCTTCGCTCTTACAATGCTGAAAATCGCTCTCGAAACACTATAAAAAGCTCTCTAAGACACTCAGAAACTCCAGAAATGCTTCGGAGGGACTCTAGGAGGAGAATTTGAAGAAAGTGTAGAAGGAAAAGTGGAAGAAGTGTGTGAAATGAGGGGGGGAGCGCTCACTATTTATAGGGATTCGCGCCTATCAGGTCGAGACGGCGGTCTCAACTGGCAAGGTCGAGACGGCTGTCTCACCATTCGGGATGGCAGTCTCGACTTGTTTAAGTGGCGAGACCGCCATCTCGTTTGGCGAGACAGCGGTATCGACTTTCCAAGTGACGAGAAGGCCTTCTCGCCAAACGGGAGGGGGGTCTCACCATTGGCCCATGGTGAGACGGCCGTCTCGACTTGTATCAATGGCGAGACGGCGGTCCCGAAAAGCGAGATGGCGGTCTCGATCTTGAAGGCAAAAATCCTTATTTTTGTACAGAAAATCCTTCCTACTCTAACATGGGGCCTAATAGTCTCTCCTAGTGGCTTTTTAGGCTTCGTCCATCTTCGAATAAGAGGTCTTCTGCTCTTATTTTGAGGCGGGGCAAGATTTGGGGTCTACAAGACCATATAAACAGTCATGTCTATGATTGAAAACTCTCTGCAGGATCTGAAAGCCGAAGGTGAATGGATTGAGTCAGACAGTGAGGAGGGGACCATTTCCTCGGACATGCAAAGACTGTTGGAAAAATAAGCTCAATTAATACAGCCCCATCAGGAAAAAACTTAGGTCATCGATTTGGGACAAAGAGATAATAAGAAAGAAATAAATATCAGTACCCAAATTGATAATGTCAAGGAAGGGGCAATAACACCTTTGCGCTTATTCATGCCTCGTCTTTTCCCTTATACATCGGATAAAGCTGTACTGTGGATATGCATAGAAGAATTGTCCGTCAATGAAGATATCTCCAATATAGCCAGCATTGGGGACAGGATGAGAAGCAAAAGAATTTATTCACCCAAGGAGCTACAAGATAATGCTCCTAAAAACAAAGGAAAAATAAAGAAACCGAAGAGGAAAAGGAAAAAAGAATCCAAGGGGAAGATTAAGTAGACCTTGGATTCGCGGTGCTAGGGAAGTTTCTTCAACGCTCCACCGAAAAATCAAATTCGTGGTAGGCGACAAGTTGATCATGGTTCAAGCTAAAGACTACATTCGAATCAACGAGTCGTCCACCATACCTTAAATGGATGCGGCTGAAGAGGACATTTGAAAATATGGAAAGACTTCATAGTAATATGAAAGTGGCCCATATAATGAAGAGATATGGATACAGCCCAGGACAAGGGCTTGGAAAGGATGCTCAAGGAATAAGAGAGCCACCAGATTTTAAGGATAGCCCTTTAAAGAACAACCCTACAAAAGATCAAGTTGTACAAAGAAAAGAGAAGTCTCCCCTCCATACCTTAAATACGATCTTCCGAAAAGGAGGGATATTAACATCAAGGGTAGCGTTAGTCATTAGATGTCCTTCTTCCAATTTTAAGGGATGTAAACCCAATGACTATTAGAGATCACTCCTCGGGGTGTGCCCGACCCCCGAGCATCTTTAGGGCATGCATTTCCCTTTGAATTACAAAAGAATGCTATTCTTACTATCTGCTTCTCTTCTCGCTAATCATATCTATACCCCATAAATAACCATCTTTGGACAAATGTGTTGTTCCAAAATACGTCAAAATAATCAAAACGCCATAGACAAAATGAAGCCAAAGTTAACATGATTGATTAGCTAGAGACACGAATAAGAAAATCGTGTTTCGACAATGTTTTGAGAAAAGAAATTATTATTAAAAGAAGCCTGTCAAGGTCAAAGGCCAAGACAAAAAGATAAAAGGGCAAAATCCTAGGCTGAAAACCCAAAAGAGTGGACTAGGAATGTTAATCAGCCACAAATAGGCACCATAAAGTAATCATTTGAAGACGCCACCTCATAAAAACAAAACGTTTGTTTGAACTAGCCTAAACACTGACCAACCCTGGCTAGCCATTCTTACAGAAACTATTACTTCATAAAAAATCCCACTAAAACACAAGCTTTTGCAATAAATCTCTTTCTTTCTCTTCTCTTGACTATTCACCATAAAGCATTCAAGTAATTAACTGGGGAATGTCAAAATATAGTGATCAATAGGAGGATTGAAATCCCTAAGGAAAGGAAGAGGGGCATTAACATGGCAACTGCTTTACATTCAAAATGATTACTCCTCGGTTATAGCAAAGATCCGAGACGGCAAATCGGTACAGCTAATCATGTTGATAAAAGCACATGATGATGGAAGCAAAATTAACAGAAGCTGAATGGGTTCAAAGCCGATATGACCAGCTAAACCTTATTGAAGAAAAACGGCTGAATATTATATGTCACGGACAAGCCTATCAAAGGAAAATAAAAAAGGCTTACGAAAAAGTCAACCCTCATATTTACCATAAGAGGGATTTAATGGTAAATAATGGGCTTTCGGCCTAGAAGATAAAATTGGAAAATGGGCAGCAAACTATGAAGGACCCTTTGTAGTCAAATGAGCTTTCTCAGGAGGGGCACTTATCCTCACTAATATGGACGGAGAGGAACTTCGACACCCAATCAATTCTGATGCAGTGAAGAGGTATTATGCTTGAAGACATTGCTCAAGACCCGCCAGGAATGAAAATCCGCAAAGGACATTCCTGGGCAAAAGATAGGGTCCATATTCCTTGTTAGGATACGTCCTAGGCAAAAAGTAGAGGTTAAAAAAAAAAGAAATTAAGAGCAATGGTTACCTCAGTCAAAAACCGAAAAGGCAGCTAAGGTAACATTCTTCCAGAAGCAAGCAGTCTACATAGTCTTCACTCTGAGCTCAGGCATCTCAACTGAAGCAATTAGGAGAACTAGGGGGCAGATATCATGGACATGACTATTTAAGCCTATACAGTATAGCCAACCTTGACCACCCATTCTTCTAAATACCCTTGAAATCCTTCTATAAAAGAAATAAACTTTTGCTCTTTTATCAATAAAATTCCCTTTCATTTCCTTTCTCTTGACCAAATATTATGGAAATGCCTCTTAATTGATAAATCATAAATATGCACAAAGACCTTTAATCAAAGATCAAGCATGCATCTAAAAAGGAGAGGAAGGATAAAAAATATATAATAATAAGAAAAGAATAAATGCCTGCTAGGATATTCTTAGGTAAAATTAGGGTAGCCTGCTAGATCGGAAACCCCAAAGAACGGTCTAGGCAAAAGATAAGGCAAAAGCCCCCTAAGATATTCTAGGCAAAAATTAAGGCAGTCCGCTAGATCGAAAACCCGTAAAGGGCGGTCTAGGCAAAAGATAGGGCTAAAACCAAAAGATGAATAAAAGAGGAGCCCGTCATCATGGTCATAAAGGAGGAGCCCATCGGCGTATTCATAAGAAGCCAACGGGAGAAGGCTAGTTACTTTCTAAGTGCATCATAAATAAAAAAATAAATAGATTGCATCTAGAACATTCACACACAAAGTAGTCGCACAAAACAACTGTCAAAATCAAGAAAAAAAAATAATTTTCTTTAAATAAGAATAATAAACATGCATATAAGAAGGCTAGGCTCCATATTTGTGATTGAAAACAGGAGGCGCCAGAATCCAGTCTCCAAATAAAAATTCCCTCAAGGAAAGAGAGGAAGGTTATCTTCAAAACCACTCCAACAGAATAAAGAGCTTCAAGAAAACCAAACTCCAATCATTCTCCTTCTACCCCAATAAAAAGAAGGTACATCAAAAAAGGCCAACGGAAAGGCTCGATCATCCTCAAGCGGATCCTTACCTACTCCAAAGGCAAAACAAAAATTACCCCACGGCTCAACATCATCACCACATGAGCCATCAAGCATATTCGTTTTAAGATCCAACCACCATCCTTCCATCCAAGAAAGAGGAAGACATCAACATAGAAAAGCTAACGGAAAGGCTCGATCGCCCCAAGCGGATCTTCGCCTATTCCAGAGGCAAAACAAAAAGATTATCTCACGACTCAGCTTTATCACCACATGAGTCATTGAGCACATTTACCCAAAATCTCCTCCATATTTCCAAAGGAGAATAAGGGCTACACAAAGAAAATATGGAGTCAAAATCTCCATGTCCCCAAGGGATCAACGAAGAAGAGAGAAAAGAAAACCTTTCACCCTAGCAAAGGCCACAACAGAAAAAGGCCGAATAAAAATCCCCAAGTAGAGCATCTCAGAAAAATCTACAAAAAGAGGGAAACAAGAAAATTCCCATCCTCCAGCTCAATAAGAGCTTCACAAAGCCAGGAGCTAAGACTCCATCATCATAAAAAAATTCAAATCAAAGTTGGATCCCCAGGAAGGCAACAAACTCCTTGGTGGATCGCCAAAAAAGAAAAAGAATAAAATCTTTCATCCCTAGCGGATACTCAAAAAAAGAAGAAAAAGCTTGCGTGCATAAAAGAAATTAAAATGTAAAAAGGTGCATGCATTATCCAAAATAAAAAAGCCAAATTTCAAAATCGCAGAAAAAAGATATAAAACGCAAGAAAAAGGCAAAATAATTAGAAAACTCATTCCCCAATGGAATAAGAGTATCGGCAAAGCCAACTCATACCAAACTACATCCAAAAAGGATTCAAAAAACTCCAATCCCCGGGAAGGCAATCAATTCCTCGGTGGATCATCAAAAAGAAAAACTATCCCAGTGAGCCTATCAGCAAAGGTAAAATTACAAATCCATATCCGCAAGAAGTTAATTGCCTATAAATATACAGGCAAGACCTGGCAAACAAAAGAGTCAATATCCCTAAAAAGGGAAATCAACCTATGCAAGAGGCAATACAAGCCCAAGCATAAAGCCTTCATCAGTGAAGCATCTGCCTACATAAGAGGCACAATAAGCAAAAATAAAAAATCCTTAGTGGATTCTTGCCTAAATAAGAGTCAACCAACAAAGAATCCCTGGCAAGACCGAATGGCTAAACAAAAAATCCAAAAACAAAGAATCCCCGGCAAGACCGGATGGCTAAACAGAAAATCCAAAAACAAAAAAATCCCCGGTAAGACCGGGTGGCTAAACAGAAAAGTCAAAAGCAAAAAAAAATCTCCGGCAAGACCGGATGGCTAAACAGAAAAGCCAAAAACAAAGAATCCCTGGCAAGACCGGATGACTAAAACAGAAAAGTCAAAAACAAAATCAATCACTCCCCATAGAATGGCCGCATGATCAGAAACAGTAAGTCGCCAACACATCTCCAAAACCGGATGAGGGTTTGTACTCATCAAACACAAGATTGACTACCAAAAAGAGCATCCTGAGAGCCTTGCAGAATGGGGCTCGTCAAGAATCTAGCAAAAGCAGATTCGTACTTGGTGGGGTAGGTACCCACAAGAGCCTTGCAGAACGGGGCTCGTCAAGAGTTTAGCAAAAGCGAACTCGTACCTGGTGGGGGTAGGTACCCACAAGAGCTTAGCAAATGTGGGCTCGTACCTGGTAAGGGTAAGTACTCACTAGAATCTAGCAAATGCGGATTCATACCTGGTGGGGGTAGGTACCCACAAGAGCTTAGCAAAAGTGGGCTCGTACCTGGTGAGGGTAAGTACTCACAAGAATCTAGCAAATGCAGATTTGTACCTGGTGAGGGTAAGTACTCACAAGAGTTTAGCAAGTGCGGACTCGAACCTGGTGGGGGTTTGTACTCACAAGAGCCTTATAGAAGGAGGTTCGGACCAGATGAGGGTTCATTCTCATCAAACCAGATAGGTGTTGGTACCTATCAAAAATATTTATAATCCAGAGGATCAACAACTTCAGCAAAGGAGCATCTGAAGGATGATCGGGAAAAAGGGTTAACTCCTTCACCTACCAACTAATCTTGTGGGCACATTAGGCCAATAGTTAGTTAGGCAGGTGAAGGGGGTGCAGCTGTAGACCCCTAATATTGCCTGACCTCTCAATAAAGACCAGAAGACTTTCTCTCTGAAGGTGGGTAAAGCTTCGATGGACGTCCATCGGTATCAACCGACTTTCGTCTAAAGAAAGGAAAGCTTTCCTGGAGTCCCAAAACATAAAATTTGACCAAAACACTCGAGACAGCCATCCCAGAAAGCAAGACAACCGTCCCAAACAAGCGAGACGCACGTTCCAGATGTGAGACGCGCATCTTACCCAAAAAAACAACTTGAGACGGCCATCCCAACTTCCAGACGGTCGTCCCAAACTTTTCAGACCGCTATCCCTGTTTTCTTGGCCCTAGATGGCCGTGGCTGGCTAAAAAAACTATAAATAGGGACCTCATATGACATTTTTTCACACACCTCACTCCTCTCTTCTCTCCCTCTTTCGAATGATCTCTCCGATTGCCTATAAGGTAACAATCGGTTAAGGAAGTTTCTTCCGGCATTCGATTCTTCTTAAAGTTTTTGTAGTGTCGGTCCCGTATTCGGGGAGGAGAGTTTGTGTAGTGCGGGGGATTACCAAAACGCATCCTCACAGTTGAAAAATTGTAATAAAAGCTTGCTACGGAGGTTCTTTTCACTTCTTTTCTCTTTTATTGCTTTATTTACTGCTTTATGTATGCAATAGAAAATATAATCATGTAGATAGCAATTTTTTAATATTGTGTAATAAAATAGGGTAATAGCGTAATTTCTCTTAATCTTTATTTTATTAATTAATCCGTCATAGGGAACCCGAAAGGGGCGTCGTGGGGGTGCTAACACCTTCCCCACGCGTAACTAACTCCCTTACCTAACTCTGGTTATCATGGCCAAGTTTGGTTTTTCTTAAAATCAACGCCTTTTTATCCTTTTCCAATGTTTATGGTCAAAACATTGGTGGTGACTCCATAAAAACCTTTTTGCGAAAACCTTGCTTTTATTAGAGGATAGTTCAGTTGTTGAGCACCTCGGGAGCAATGATCACATTTTTAAATAAACGCGAGTCTAAACAATCTTTTCGCGACCGCTCGCATAAACATTCGAGATGTCCCTAGACGTCGGAATGGACGGCGGCGACAGGTCTTACGGCCACGGGCTGGGACCGCAAGAAATAAAAAGAAATCTTTTAAAAGAGAAACCTAACAACTGGCCTTCCTATCCTACCCTATTACTCTGGTTGTGACAGAGGCTTGACATCTATGCTGGGGGCAGGGGCATCGAAGGTGACCCAACCGGCGTCTATTAACTCCTGGACCTTATATTTTAAGGCGCGGTAGTTCTCCACCGAGTGTACGGGAGCGCCTGAGTGGTAAGCGCATTTCTCATTGGGCTTATACCACTCAGGGTAAGGTGGGTCCACCTTTCTTGGCAGGACGTATGCCTGGAGCTTGGCCTCCACCAGCTTAGGCAGTAAACTCCCGTAGGAAGTTGGTATGAATTTCCTTTCCTTCCTTGAAGACTGTTTGGCTGGCTTCGCAGAAGAGGAAGGAGCGGTGAGACTGATGGTGTTGATGTTTCCCTCTTTCTTTTTACCCAGGGATTTCTTAAATGATGCGTTGGAGGAGGAAGGTTGCACTATCCTTCCACTCTTTAATCCTTGCTCTATCCTCTCGCCTATGGTGACCACATCCGCGAAGAGGATTGACGTGTTCCCTATCATTTTATCATAATAGGGCCCAGTCAACAAGTTAATGAACATGGATATGGTCTCCTTATCCGATAGTGGGGGTTCCACTTGGGCAGCCAGTTCCCTCCAGCGTTGGGCATACGCCTTGAAAGCCTCGTTGCTTCTCTTAGTCAGCATTTGCAGATCTGACTTGTCCGGGGTCAGGCCGATGTTATACTTATAGCGACGGAGGAAGGCGTCTGCCAGCTGTTTCCAAGTCTAGATTTGTCCCCCTTTTAATTGCATATACCAACTCAGAGCTGAGTCAGCTAAGCTCTCCTGAAAGCAATGTATCAGGAGTTTCTCGTTATCAACATATGTGGCCATCTTACGACAGTACATAGTAAGATGGCTCCTGGGACAAGTCATTCTCGTGTACTTTGGGAAGACCGGTACTTTGAACTTGGGAGGAAAGTGGATGTTCTTCACGAGGCACATGTTAGATGCCTCTTTCACGTCAAAGTTGTGCCCCTCCATGGCCCTTGTAGACCCCAAATCTTGTCCGGCCTCAAAATAAAGAGCAGAAGACTTCCGTTCGAAGATGGGTAAGGCCTAAAAGGTCCCTAGAATTGGTCAATAGGCTCCATACTAGAATAGGAAGGATTTTTGTATGTGAAAAATAAGAAATTCCACCCAAAGGGTCGAGACTGTCGTCTCGTTTGGCGAGACCGCTATCGCGCCATTGGCTAAGGGCGAGACCGTCATCTCGTTTGGCAAGACCGCCGTCTCGCCACTTGCTAAAGGCAAGATGGCGGTCTCGACCTGACAGATGTGAATCCCTATAAAAGGGGGGGGGACTTTCTCACTCTTGACACACCATTCTACCACTTTTCCTTCTGTAAAATCTTCGAATTACTCTCTTAGGACCCCTTTGAAGCATTTCCAGAGTTTCTTAGAGTTCTTAGAAAGCATTCTATAGTGTTGCGAGGAAGAGCGATCATCATTATAGAGCGTGGAGATTGCCAAAAAGCACCCTTTTTCAAAGAACTTACTATAAAAGCTTGTTTCGAAGGTTCCTATAGACTCCCTTCTCTACTTTACTGCTTTTTAGATAGTATTGTTGTGAATTAATCATTTAGGGCTATGTAGTCAATAATTTAATTTCTGCAATGAATAAATAAGGGTAAAAGCACAATTTAGAGTTATTATTTCTTTATAAAAACGGTCCATCATAGGGAACCCGAAAGGGGCATTGTAGGGAAGTTAATACCTTCCCTACACGTAACTAACTCCCTTACCTAACTCTGGTTATAATGACCAAAATTGGTTTTTCTTAAAAAACCACTGCCTTCTTTTTTCCTTTTCCAATGTTTCTGGTAAAAACTATTAGAAAAGGAGGCTGAGATCAAGAGGGGGGTGAATTGATCTTTGAAAGATTTTAGCAAATTACATATTATCTATTTTAAAGATTAACAGTTCTGATCAATTCTTGAATCAAACAAAGCAAACAATCAAATTAAAGGCAGTGGCAGAATTAAAGAGAGAAAGGTTTAGAAAGATACAACCAAGATTTATATTGGTTCACCCAATCCCAGGGCTACGTCCAGTTTCCAGCCAAATTCTAGCTAGGTTCCACTAGATTGAATGTTTTACAGATTACAATTCCAATCACACACCCAATCTATCACAAGATCCACAATTCCAATCCTTGCACCTAAACCTTCACCAAGAACCAACTTCCAGTTCTTGACCAACCCTGCAGCCAAATTCTAGCCACAGAAACCAGTGCCCACAATTCCAAGCACTCACAATACAGTAAAGAAAAGTAAAGAAACAAAGAGAAGAAACTAGAACACCTAAACCAGGTTTATGCAGCTCTGCAGAATAAGTTTCTTCACCAAAAGAATGCAAAATTTTCCTCAAGAAATAACTTCGCAAAACTTGCACGATTCTCTCTTGAAATTAGCACTTATGATTGCTTGATTGATTGCCAAAAGATATGTTTTAAAATATTCAAGCAATTCTGCTATATAGAAGATTTTCCAAACTGCTGGTTTAATTAATCTGTTAAAATAATCTTTTAATATGTTAAAAGTCTTGTTTTAATCTGTTAAAACTTCTTTTAATCTGTTAAAATGTTTTTGATCATTTTCCAGATTTATTTTAACTGATACGACAAAATTTATATCAATTAAAACACTTTGTAAAAAGTCCCTTAAGTTGTTTTAATCGATTAAAAAACTGTCAAAATTTTTCATAAAACTTTCAAAGTGATTTTAACTTATAACAATCTGTTTTAATCGATTTAAAACACTTTGGAAAAATCTCTTAGTTGTTTTAATCGATTATTTCAAATTTGTATCGATTAAAATACTGACAGAACAACTTTCAAAACACTTCAAGTTATTTTAATTGATTATTTCAAGTTTGTATCGATTAAAATACTGATAGAACAACTTTCAAAACACTTCAAGTTATTTTAATCGATTATTTTGAGTTTGTATCGATTAAAATTCGTCGAACACTTTTCAAAATATTCTAAGTCATTTTAATCGATTATTTCAATTCTATATCAGCTTAAAATACTGGCGTAAGGTTTTCAAAAACTCCTTTAATGAAAACAATTGATTATTTCAAAGACATATCAACTAAAATAGTTCCAAGTGTATGTTTTAAAAGGTTTTAATCGATTATTTCGAAAACCTATCAGTTAAAAACTTGTTACGAAAGTGTTAAGAACATTTTAACTAATAAAGCTCATATAATATTAGTTAAAATAGCTTACTTAAAAATCATTTAACAAAATACTTTGTTTTTAACAGATTAAACACGTTTTAGAGGCTTTTGCAAAATCTTTTAAATGAAGATACCTCATGCAGCAGAGAGATAAGAATGATTATACCTAAGTAAAGATGCAGACTCACTAAACACTCTACCCTTTTATATAAGTGACCTTTGACTGCAACAGAATAGCTTTTGACTTTATTTTGACTTCATCAAATCAACAAGATCTTCGTCTAAAAGATTCAATAAGATCTTCATTACTTTCAGTCTCCCCCTATTTGATGAAGACAAACACCTCTTTGAATAATATTTCTGCAGAAGAAGTCACTTGAATATATAGACTAGTGAGTATTCAAACAAATTAATCATTTCTCCCCATTTCTCCCCCTATATTACTACTCTCCCTAAAGTAGTGAGTATCAAATTATCATTATCAAAAGAAATCATTTCTCCCCCTTTTGACTTCATCAAAAAAAGGGAAGAGAGGAGCAAAACAAACACTATGCATAGCATGTAACAAATTTTGTTTTTGAAACCAGTATTATAAAAAAATGATATTATCTAGATATATTACTCATTTAAAGACCAATCAAAGTTGATTCAATCTTATCTTCATTAACACGTTTGTAATGAATACAATAAACATGTGTAAAGATAAGGGAACCATGCCTTAGTAGCATGTTACAAGAACAACCATTAACTAAAGCCTTTAATTTTCTTTCCACAGTAATAATCGATTAAAAATAGGGCATAATCAATTAAATTGTTCTTGTTACTGATTTTAATCGATACAAATAATGTTTTAATCGATTAAAATAGTAATGAAAGTTGAAATCTAAAAACCTAAGTTCATTTAATCGATTAAATCGACATTTAATCGATTAAAACAGTATGAGAAATTTTGTATAAGTGCTTTTAATCGATTAAAGTTCATTTATATCAATGAAAATATTTAGAGTTTGAAAACTAAGTGAAGTTTGATGCATCTAAAATGCCTAATTCAGTTCGAATTTTATAAAATCGATCATGAGCAAGAGGTTTTGTGAAAATATCAGCTAATTGTTTTTCAGTTTCTATAAAGAAAATTTCACAATCACCTTTCAAAACATGATCTCTAATGAAATGATGTCTAATTTCTATATGTTTTGTCCTAGAATGTTGAATTGGACTTTTTTGTTAATATAATGACACTGGTATTATAACATAAAAGAGGAATTTTACTGAGAATTAAACCATAATCTTCAAGCTGTTGTTTGAGCCAAAGAGATTGAGCACAACAACTTCCAGCTGCAATGTACTCGGCTTCAGCTGTAGAAAGAGCAACACATGCTTGCTTTTTACTATGCCATGAGATTAGACTGCTTCCAAGGAGATGACAAGTTCCACTGGTGCTTTTCTTGTCAAGCTTACACCCTGCAAAATCTGAGTCAGAGTATCCAATTAAATTTAGTTTGGACACACCAGGATTGGCAACAGAGGAAGATTCTCCTTTATGTTTCTTCCTTGATTTTGATCTCCTAAGCATCTTGTTGAGAAGATTAGAGAGGTATGTGAGTATGGGAGAGAAGAGAGAAGGAATTATGAATCAGAGAATGAAGAATGATACTGATATACTCAAGTGTGCAGAATAATGAGTTTCGGATTTCAAATTTTGTAAATTGAAGTCCAATTTGACAGAACCTGCAAAGAAACAGCTTTAATTGCACATGTCCCCTTGACTAAAGGCAGAAGCGCAGGTTTCTGGACAGTGGGTACATCAGCTAAAGTGTTCTTAGATAAGTGTTTGACTTGGTCAAAGGATACAGTAAATGCATTATGCAGATTTTGATTAACACAAAAACTTGGAAATTTGACCTTGATTAGCTGAGCAATTTTCAATTGACTGTAGTTAAAATAATTTTCAGGAACGAATTAATCGAGTAATCAACAAATTAACCTATTAATTCGATCTTTAATATTAGGTTTGAAACTGCAACATGTTGAAATAAACGATTAAAAACATAAAATAATCGATTATTTTTTGTACTGAAAGATTAATGATATGACAAAGTAATTTTAATCGATTAAAACGAAGAAGAATCGATTAAAATTTACTTTTTAATGATTTTAACTTATATCAATTCTTTTTAATCAATTAAAAGAACTATACTAAAAACTTGATAGAATTTTAATCAATTAATTCATGTTTTAATGGATTAAAATTGTATGGACAACTTTTCTCGATATTCTCTATAAGTGAAATTAATTGATTAAAACAATTTTATATCAATTAAAATACATAGTTCATGAATCCGTAAACAACATTTGTTGATTGGGTACCAAAGAACTTCCAGATTTTGTTCCTACAAAACAGATTTAACATATATCTGGTACCCTTTTTATAATCATTGTGTCCAATCAAGTTATTTGAAATGAATTCTTGGGAATCCACTTCGTTCTACCTCTTGGTATAGCATATTTCTTGATTCTACAAAATTTCACAGAATGACCTTTTTTCATACAATAAAAGCATGTAACAAATGGTGACGAAATAGATTTACTATAGGCAAAATAATTTTTAAATGCTCTACTTTTCTTTCCAACAAGAGGCGTAAAACCAATACCACCACGATCAATAACCAACTTTTGAGAATCAAGTATAACATCAAGACTGGTTTTTCCTTGTGCAAGTTTAGATGCAGTTTTTATTAAATATGTTAATTTCTTTTGTAACTCAGGACAATTTTTACAATCTTTATCATTAAACATACAATCAGAATTATTACCTATTTCCAAATTTTCATTCTTAGTTTCTTCATCAATAATTTTCTTTTCAAGAAGAGTGATTTTGTTTTCTAATAAACTATTCATATTTTTTAATCTTCTGTTTTCAATTTCTAATTTCTTAGCTACTGCATGCATTTCATAAAAAGCATCTTGTAATGAATTGTAATTCATTGAATCAGAACTTACACTGGTAATTGGAGAATCCGAATTGACCATCAAACATATCTCTGTTGTTTCTTCATAAGCCATTTCAAGAGTTTTCCACATCTGTGCAGCAGTTTGACAATGAGATATCCTAAAAAAATCATTTTTGTTAAGTGCAGATGTGATGATATTCTTAGCAGTACAATCATCTTGGATTAGTTTCTTTTCACAATCATTTAAACTAGACCATTCTCTGTTAAAAACATAAGTTCCTTGTTCAATAATATTCCAAACATTTATACCAACAGATTCAATAAAGATCTTCATTCTTATCTTCCAAAATGAGTAATTTGTACCACAAAACAGTAGAGGTCTATCAATACAAGCACCCTCAGAAAATTTATTTCCAGCCATTTGGATCGAAAAACATGAGTAAATTTCAAGAATCTTGCTCTTGATACCAATTGTTAGAAAAGGAGGTTGAGATCAAGAGGGGGGTGAATTGATCTTTGAAAGATTTTAGCAAATTACAGATTATCTATTTCAAAGATTAAGAGTTCTGATCAATTCTTGAATCAAATAAAGCAAACAATCAAATTAAAGGAAGTGGCAGAATTAAAGAGAGAAAAGTTTAGAAAGATACAACCAAGATTTATACTGGTTCACCCAATCCCAGGGCTACGTCCAGTTTCCAGCCAAATTCCAGCTGGGTTCCACTAGATTGAATGTTTTACATATTACAATTCCAATCACACACTCAATCTATCACAAGAACCACAATTCCAGTCCTTGCACCTAAACCTTCACCAAGAACCAACTTCCAGTTCTTGACCAACCCTGCAGCCAAATTCCAGCCATAAAAACCAGTGCCCAAAATTCCAGGCACTCACAATACAGTAAAAAAAAGTAAAGAAACAAAGAGAAGAAACTAGAACACCCAAACCAGGTTTATGCAACTCTGCAGAATAAGTTTCTTCACCAAAAGAATGCAAAAATTCCCTCAAGAAAGAACTTCACAAAACTTGCGCGATTCTCTCTTGAAAGTAACACTTATGATTGCTTGATTGATTGCCAAAAGATATGTTTTAAAATATTCAAGCAATTTTGTTTATATTGAAGATTTTCCAAACTGTTGGTTTAATTAATCTGTTAAAATCATCTTTTAATCTGTTAAAACTCTTGTTTTAATCTGTTAAAACTTCTTTTAATCTATTAAAATGTTCTTGATCATTTTCTAGATTTGTTTTAAGTGATACGACAATGTTATATCAATTAAAACACTTAGTAAAAAGTCCCTTAAGTTGTTTTAATCGATTATTTCACCTTTTAATCGATTAAAAAACTGTCAAAAGTTTTCATAAAACTTTCAAAGTGATTTTAACTAATAACAATCTCTTTTAATCAATTTAAAACACTTTGGAAAAATCTCTTAGTTGTTTTACTCAATTATTTCATATTTGTATCGATTAAAATACTGACAGAACAACTTTCAAAACACTTCAAGTTATTTTAATCGATTATTTCGAGTTTGTATCGATTAAAATACTGACAGAACAACTTTCAAAACACTTCAAGTTATTTTAATCGATTATTTCGAGTTTGTATCGATTAAAATTTTGTCAGAACACTTTTCAAAATATTCTAAGTCATTTTAATCGATTATTTCAATTCTGTATCAGTTAAAATACTGGCAGAAGGTTTTCAAAAACTCCTTTAATGAAAACCATCGATTATTTCAAAGACATATCAACTAAAATAGTTCCAGTGTATGTTTTAAAAGGTTTTAATCGATTATTTCGAAAACCTATCAGTTAAAAACCTATTACGAAAGTGTTAAGAACATTTTAACTGATAAAGCTCATATAATATCAGTTAAAATAGCTTACTTAAAAACCATTTAACAAAATACTTTGTTTTTAACAGATTAAACACGTTTTAGAGGCTTTTGCAAAATCTTTTAAATGAAGATACCTCATGCAGCAGAGAGATAAGAATGATTACACCTAAGTAAAGATGCAGACTCAGTAAACACTCTACCCTTTTATATAAGTGACCTTTGACTGCAACAGAATAACCTTTGACTTTATTTTGACTTCATCAAATCAACAAGATCTTCGTCTAAAAGATTCAATAAGATCTTCATTACTTTCAAAAACATTGGTGGTGACTCCTCAAACCTTTTGAAAACCTCGCTTTTAGGTCTAGCCCGGTTATCGGACAACCTAAAGGCGTTGTACCACACTTTTAAAAAACGTGAGTCAAACAAAACCATCGTGTCGCTCCAACCGCCTCTTTTGACGGCGGCGATAGATGGCGACTCCGCTAGGGAAGCTAAAGAGTTGATCCCATTTAGTGATGGACTAGTTTTAAGAAATAAAACTTAAAATTGCGCCTTTACCCTTCCTTGCTTTATAACATGTTTTAATTGCTTGGTTTTAATAATTGTTGTATGTTTAATTTATGCAATTATTTGAAATAGAAATTGTACACAAACCCTTGCACACAACAGTTCCCCCTATACCCAGGGACAAGTGGGATATCCATAGGGAGTGGGTGGCATTGTACGATTTGTCATAGTGAGGGCATGAGCCCACCGGTATGGTCGGAAACCACCACTCAAGGTGATAATCTTCCTCTTTTGGCCCAAAGACTAACTAGGCCTTAGTGCCATGCATGGTCTGAAGGTTGGGAGAGTGGGGACCCTATAAGGGGGGCACCTTGGGGGTCTGGCCTTGGTGAGGAAATTTAGAACTACCCTGAATATGCACTCTTCTGCAGGATACCCCTACCTCGTGATAAAAAAAACGTCGTTCTACTGTTCGCGGATGAGTGAATTGTGTGTGCATTTGTTTGTTGCATTTGATTGTTGCATAGCATAACCATACAACAGAAAAATAAAAGAAAAACCTCAAATAAAAATCTTTTCACAATAAACACCCTTATCTCGGACAGTCTGCCTTTTAGCTAGCCTGGTTCCAGGTTCTTTGCAAGCTAAGTAGCCACATAGCCCGACAGAAGAGATAAGGGACGTTAAAACTATTCTTTTGCAATAAACCATTTTTATCTCGGACAGTCTACTCCGACTTTGAAAAATCCTATGGACGGATTCTCGACTTATTGAAGATCTGTGTCGACCCCATTTTTGTCAGGATTTTGGTTCATTTTTGGAACTCCAGTCTGCATTGCTTCAAATTTCCACAAGTTGATATGGTGCCCACTTTGGAGGGAGTATGAGATTATGTTAAGATGGCCCAAGTCAGCCGGGGTCCATATTCGCCACGAAACGTATATTCCTACAGCCAAGATCGCTGCCATCATCCTATTGCCACCTCAGCAGACTGCCCTGATAGCAAAAGGGAATATCCAGGGTTGGAAAGTCGCAATGTTGGAAGACCATCTGTCCTCTTTGGCTGAAGGGTAGACTAGTTCACTTTTAACAAAACCCTGGCTCTGATCGTGTATGGGGCTATGTTGTTTCCCTTTCACCTCAACATAGTGGATCAAGCCGTCATGGACGCCTTCTTCACCTGGGATGTGCATTCAAAGAATTCCTTGCTTGTACTTCTTGCTGACACCTTGCTTTCGATTGAGTTTTGTCACCAAAAGCAAGGGAGAACGCTTAGATGCTGCTCTTCACTGCTATTCGTGTGGGGTATCGTATATTTCAGCGCCTCTAGTCACATGGGGATGTTCCCTGACCCTTTGAAGAGCTTCTCAAGAATCCCCCTCCACTAACGTCTAACTATGGAGTAGAAGGTCGAGTTGAAACAATGGGATGCCAACCACTTATCCTGGGCATGCCCTTGGTTCTGACCTGGCCCAATCCTCATTAGATGTGTGGATTATCCAAGCGTACCCTTAGTAGGCCTCAGAGGTTGCATAGCCTATTCTCCCAAAGTGGCTATGAGATAACTTATGAGAACCCAAAACGCATTATCATAGGAAAAGCTTGGAGGACTGTGTTTCTTCGGAGACCCATGCACTGTTGCGAACTAACTTGTTGTACGAAGAGCATGGGAGAGACCATTCTTCATGGGAAATAGAGAGCTAGGCAAAGTTCGAGTAGTTGTCTCCAGTGACTATGAGGAGTGGAGGAGAAACAGAGGGATGTCACAACCATTCACCCCACCTACTGCGCCTTCAGCCAGTGGAGAGCTCCAAAGCCAAGTCGATGCCTTGACCCGGAGGATAGAAATCATGGGAGCCCAGGTGAGGGCCCTTGAAGAAAAAGAGCAAGAATCTATCCTCACTATAGACGGTCTACAAAGGCAGTGCAAGAAGAAAGATCAAGAGATAGAGTGCCTCAAGGACCAATGCGCTGACTCTAGTGAGCAGGTTATCCGAGCATCCAAAGTCACCAGA
The DNA here is from genome assembly GCA_963425845.1 of Sphenostylis stenocarpa. Lineage (NCBI taxonomy): Eukaryota > Viridiplantae > Streptophyta > Magnoliopsida > Fabales > Fabaceae > Sphenostylis > Sphenostylis stenocarpa. The sequence goes on from OY731404.1 coordinate 62,706,297, forward strand.
TTAAACTCAGATAATCAACTTCAAGAAGTAACCACCAAGTCAGCACACCTTGAGGCCGAATGTGCAAAACAGGCTCAGACGATCAAGGGAATACTACAAGATCTCGCAAGGACTCGGTCTGAGATACATCAAGGACGCGAAGCTACCCAGAGACTTAATAGAAGCCTTACTGAGTTGCGCTATAAAGAAATAGACGGGTTAGCTCAGTATGGTCAGGTGCTACAAGAAAGAGACCGAGCCCTTGAGAGAATCGATGATTTATAAGCCTTGGTCGTCCATCAAGAGGTGAATATCAAAGAGGCTCAAAAGTATAGTGAAGATATGAGCCAGACGGTCCACCAGCAGACCGAAACACTCGCTCACCATATACGGGAAGCCCAAGAGGAATTACATAGAAATCAGAACCCGCCTATGGGTTTCTTTAGGCTTTTTCATTTCTGTCAAAAAGTGCTTCATAGCATGGTGTAGGGGAATGTACACTTTCTATAAATAAATAAAATTTCCTTTTATTCAACAATTGTCTACTTGCATGCATTTCATTCATTTTTCATACTTGATTATCCCTCCTTCACTTTTAATAAATAAGATAATAAAAAGGAAGGATTAACTGATACGTCTTCCACAATAAGAAGGAGGGAGAGAAAATCGTTCGTAATCAAGCTCCCCCCAACGGTTGATTCACCCCAAGAGGACAATAATTCTCGGTCGTTGGTTATCAAAGTTAATAAGTGAGAGGGGACAAGGATGTCTTTGCGATTATTTGTGTCTCTTCCTTTCCCCTATGACTCAAATAAAGTTGTTCCGTGGAGATACGGGGAATTTTCACCAATAAAGGAGGACATCTCCAACATATTAGGCATTGGGGGTGTTGAATATAGAAGAAATAGAGTTTAGGATTAATCTCCCTTGTGTATAAATCACACATAGGGTAGTCTATTTATAGTAGAGAGATACAACTAAAAGAGTAACTGAAAGTAACAGAATAAACAGAAGATATTGTTTGATATTATGGTTAATATCTAACAATATCTTAACAATATTAAATAATATCTAAACAATATCTAACACTCCCCCTCAAGCTGGAGCATATAAATTGTATGTGCCAAGCTTATTACAAATATAATCAATTCTAGGACCCCGTAAAGATTTAGTAAAAATATCTCGCTAACTGATCACTTGAGTTAACAAACTCGGTCTTGATGTCTCCGGACATAATCTTTTTCTCGAATGAAATGACAGATCAATCTCAATGTGTTTGGTCCTCTCATGAAAGACGGGATTAGAACTAATATGAAGAGCGGCTGATTGTCACACACAAGTGACATTTGAGTGACATCTCCAAATTGTAACTCTCTAAGCAATTGCTTGGGCCAAACAAGTTCACAAGCAGCTGAGACCATAGCTCTATATTCTCGCTTCGCACTAGATCTTGCCACAACACTTTGTTTCTTACTTTTCCATGAGACCAAGTTACCACCAATGGAGACACAATATCCAGATGTAGATCTTCTATCCGAAGGAGATCCTGCCCAATCAGCATCTGAGTAGCAAACAACTCTTGTATGGTTATTAGAATCATATAACAATCCTTTTCCAGGAGATCCTTTAATATACTTTAAGATACGAATGAATGCATTCCAATGATCTTCACATGGGGAATTAAGAAATTGGCTTACCACACCGATCTGCAAAGAAAATGTCATGACGAGTAACTCGTAAGATAATTCAATTTTCCAACCAATCTTCTATACCTGCTCGAGGATCGGTATAAGCTCCCCCGTTTTGGTAAAAGTTTAGTATTGGGATCCATGGGCGTATCAACAGACTTTGAATTCATCAACCCAGTTTCCTCTAAAATATCCATGGCATACTTCCTCTGAGATATAACAATACCATCATTGGACTGTGCCACCTCAATACCCAAGAAATATCTAAGTTTGCCAAGATCTTTGGTCTGAAAATGGTGACAGAGATGTTGTTTCAACTGAGAGATGTCATGGTTGTCACTACCTATAAGAATGATGTCATCAACATATACTATCAAGTAAACACATCCAGCACTTGAGTGTCGATAAACGATAAAGTGATCTGCTTCACACCGAGTCATACCAAATTATTGAACAACCTTGCTAAACTTTCCAAACCAGGCCCTAGGAGACTGTTTTAGGCCATATAGGGATTTGCGAAGACGACATACCATCACAGAAGACTCCCCCTGAGCAACAAACCAAGGAGGTTGCTCCAAATAGATTTCTTCTTGCAAATCACCATTGAGGAAAGCATTTTTAACATCTAGTTGATAAAGAAGCCATTATTGAAGAGCGGCCATGGCGATAAATAAACGAACAAAAGTCATCTTTGCCACAGGGGAAAAGGTATCTCCATAATCCAACCCAAAAATTTGAGTATAACATTTGGCCACAAGACGAGCTTTGAGGCGATCAATAGTACCATTAGGTCCAACTTTGATAGCAAACACCCACCTGCAACCAACAACAGATTTCCCAGACGGTAACGAGACCAATTCCCAAGTTCCACTATTATGAAGAGCACTTAGTTCATCTAACATGGCCTAACGCCAACCAGGATGGGCTAAAGCTTCACGGACAGTTTTTGGAATGGTCACAGAAGAAAGAGAGGAAAGACATGTATAAAACGGTAATGACAGTCGATGATAACTCAAACCAATATAATGAGGAGAGGGATTACGTGTAGAACGGATACCTTTTCAGAGGGCAATGGGAAGGTCAAACTCAGGTGTCACATCTGGAGGAGACAGAGTAGTTGGCACTTGAGTAGAGTCACATGGTGGTGGTTGTGATTGGTTTCGGCAACTATAAACCTGAAGAGGCAGTGAAGAAGAAGTTGACTGCAGAGTAGAATCTAATGGTGAAGAAGACACAGTTAGAGGGTCACAAACAACAGGAACATTAAATGTATTAGGAGTGTTGACAAGATTGGATGGAGACAGACAGCATCCGAAGGATGACCGGGCAAAAGCGTTAACTCCTTCCCCTACCAACTAATTTCGTCGGCATATCAAGCCGACAAATTAGCTAGGCAGGTGAAGGGGGGCAGCTGTAGACCCCTAATTTTGACTGGCCTCTCAAAATAAAGGCTAGGGAAACTTCACACAAAAATAAAGTTCACCTCGCTGCATATCAAAAACCGAGAAAGACCTCCCGCAACAAGACGGAGTTCACCCATCCACACAATAAAGACTAAAGAGACTTCCTACATGAAGATAAAGCTCGCCCGACATCTTAATGAAGGCCAAGAAGACTTCCTATATGAAGATAAAGCTTCAACAGACACACATCGGCATCAAACGACGTCCAAAAAAGGAAAGGAAAGCTTCCCGGGGGTCCCAAAACGCGAAGACAGGCCAAAACAGGTTGGGACAGCCGTCCCAAACTGGGACGGCCGTCCCAAACACCAAAATGCAAGTGAGACGCACGTCCCAAGCCCCAAAATTCAAATGGGACGGCCGTCCCAAACACAACTGGTCGTCCCAACTTGTCCCAGTGCAAAATGCGCAGTTGGGACGGCCGTCCCAGATGTCCAGGTCCAGGCTGAAATCTATAAATAGGAGCCTCATTTTGTCATTCTCCACACCCCAGACAACTCCAAGACTTGTCTTCTTCTCTCCCTCCTTCGAATGATCTTTCTGATTGCCTTTAATAGGTAACAATCAGTTAAGGAATTTGTATTCCGGCATTCGATTCTTCAGTAAAAGTTTAGTCGAGTCGATATTATTTTCGAGAGGAGAGTCATTGTAGAGCGAAGGATTGCCGCAAAGCATCCTCTGTGTAAAAGACTTATAATATAAAGCTTGCTTCGGAGGTTCTTCTCAATTCACTTCTCTTTTACTGCTTTATTTATCGCTTTTTGTATGCAATGTAGATAAAATCATGTAGATAGCCATATTTAAATACTGTATGAATAAAAGAGGGTAATAGCGTAATTTCTCGTAATCTTTACTTAAATGAATTAATCCGTCATAGGGAACTCGAAAGGGGCGTTGTGGGGTGCTAATACCTTCCCAACACGTAACTAACTCCCTTACCCGACTCGGTTATAATGGCCAAGTTTGGTTTTTATTAAAATCAATGCCTTTTTCTCCTTTTCCAATGTTTATGGTTAAAACATTGGTGGCGACTCCAAAAGAACCCTTTTCGAAAACCTTGCTTCTATTAGAGGATAGTTCGGCGTTGAACGCCTCTAAGCAATGAACATATTTTTAACAAAAAACGCGAGTCTCAACCATCTTTTCGCGACCGCTCGCATTAACGTTCGAGATGTCCCAGGACGTCGGAACGGACGGCGGCGACAGGGAGAAATTAAACCTCCGAAGCAAGCTTTGTTTTTATATTTCTTTGAAAAGAGGGTGCTTTTTGGCAGCCCTTCACTCTACAAGACGTCCGAAACTATTCTAAACGCCGAAAAATGCTCTCAAAGACACTCAAAAACTCCGGAAATGCGTCGGAGGGATTCTAGAGAGAAGTTTTTAGAGAGAAGGCAGATCTAGAAGCTTGTGGTGTGTGGAAATGAGGGGGAGGACCCCTATTTATAGGTTTTCGTGCCTCGACGGTGGCGAGACCGCCGTTCTCGTCTGACAGGGTCGAGACCGCCGTCTCGCCAAACGAGACCGTCGTCTCGTCCTGCGCAGGTGGCGAGACTGCCATCTGGGAGAGCGAGACCGCCGTCTCGCCATTTGCAGGTAGAGAGATCGCCGTCTCGTCAAACGAGACGGCAGTCTCGCCACTTGCCTGAGGCGAGACGGCGGTCTCGATTTCGAGATGGCGGTCTCGTCCCAAAAAGGCGAGAAAACTTATTTTTTGTACAAAAAACCCCTCCTATCCTAGTATGGGGCCTAATAGTCTCTCCTAGTGGCTTGTTAGGCTTCGTCCATCTTCGAATAGGAGGTCTTCTTCTCTTTATTTGAAGGCCGGGCAAGATTTGGGGTCTACAGCTGCCCCCCTTTACCCGACCAGTCGATTGCCGGCCTTTTGTGCCAAGGTGATCGACTGGAGGGTAAAGGAGTTGACCCTCTTGCCCGGTTGCCCTTCAGATGTTCCGTCTTTGCGGCGGATGATCCTCTGGGGAGATGTTGTGTTGTGCGCTTCTGGGATGTTCCTTTGACGCGGTAGCTGACCCCTTCGGCTGATGAGTACGGACCCTCATCTGGTTTGACGAGTATGAACCCCCGCCCGGTAAGCCCCCTTCTGTAAGGCCTGATGAGTACACACCCCCATCTGGTGTTTGACGAGTATGAACCCCCGTCTGGTAAGCCCCATTCTGTAAGGCCTGATGAGTACACACCCCCATCTGGTGTTTAGCCTCCGGATGCTCCATCTTGCAGTAGCTGATCCTTTGGCTGTGGTGGCGGCTTACTGATTTTGATCATGCGCCGATGTGAAACCTTGGGATGCTCCTTCGACGCGGTAGCTGACCCCTTGGTTGACGAGTACGAACCCTCGTCTGGTTTGGTGCCTCTGGATACCCCTTCTTGCAGTGGCTGACCCTTTGGCAATGGTGGCGGCTTACTGATTTTGACCATGCGCCTATCAGACACTCCTTGGGGAGTGATTTCCGTTTGTCGGTAGATGCTCTTGGACCTCTTTGAATGGTCATCCGGGTTGTACCGGGGATTTTGTGTTTCATCCAGCTTTGTTGGTTGCTGGGGATTTTTTTGTTTTTGTTCTTTTGGTGGTGATCGTCCGATCCTTGCTGGTTGGTCGGATGGGTCTTGGTTTCGTTCGACTCTGATTTGGTAGTCGATATTTTTTTGGTTGAGGTGATGGCTTAATCCTGCCTTTTTCTCGCGGTTTCCTCGCTTTTTCCTCGCGATTTAGGATTTTGGCTTTTCTTATTGAGTGTATGCCTTTTTCTTTTTTAAGCTTTTTTGTTACGCTGGCTTTTTATTTCTCTTTGTTGAGCCCTCGATGGTTTGGACTCTTTTGACTACCGATAATGATGGGCTCTTGGAACCTTTATTCTCCGTTGGGGAGTGTGGAGAAGGCTTTGTCTCGACGGCGACGTTTGAGCTATGATAATTTTTGTGTTGCCTTAATGGATCCTTTTGGGGGTGACTAAGCCCTTCCGTCGACTTTTTATGATGTTGGATGATCGTACCCTCCTTTATTGGGTAGAAAAATGACGACTGGAGCCTTTGATTTCTAAAAGCTCCTATTTTGACGGGTCGCTTGATTGACGACTAGCTCTTGTTTTCTTGGGGGCATTATTTGGGGAGTTGGTCTTCGATGATCCTGTTTTCAATCACAACCATGGAGCTAGTCTCCTTATATGTATGAATGCTTTTCATTCTGAAGTAATTTCTTTTATTTTTGACAAAGCCATTTTTGTGCGACTATTTATGTGTGGATGCTTCTTATGCAATTTGTTTTATTTATGGGCATCCAAGAAGTGACTGGTACTTTCTTCTTTGCTCTATTCTTTTGCACTCTTTGTTTTAACCCTATCTTTTGCCTAGACCACCCTTTGCGGGTTTTCGATCTAGCGGGCTTTGATTTTTGCCTAAAAATTTTTGGTGGCTTTTCTTTTTGTGACAGCCTTATCTTTTGCCTAGACCGCCTTTTGCGGGTTTTCGATCTAGCAGGCTACCTTGTACTTTTTGCTTGATCCTGGTTGGTGTCATTCGTCTCGTTTTTATGCTTTTTTGAATTGCTTGTTTTATGCATGCTCATATTTCATTAATACAGAGGCATTCATACAAATAGGTAATAGAGAAGGAAAGACAATTTTATTGATATAAACAGATAGTTTATTTTTACATGGGGATTTACAAAAGAATTTGTAAGCAAGGCTGGCTAGGGTTGGCTAAACTGTATGAGGGTGCCACAATCATGTCTGTGATCTTTGTTTCCCCATTTTTCCTGGTTACTTCAATTGAGATGCTCGAACCCGGAGTGAAGACTATGCGAAGTCTGCTTGCTGTTGTGAAGGTATTACCTTAGTCGCCTTTGCGGTTTTCAGCTAAGGTAATCATTGCTGTTGTGAAGGTATTACCCCATTTTTTTTATTTTTTTTTTGAAACCTCTAGTTTTTGCCTAGGACGTGTCCTACCGAGGAATGTAGACCCTATCTTTTGCCCAAGACGCTCTTTGCGAGTTTTCATCCTGACGGGTCATGAGCAATGTCTTTAGGCGTAATATTTTTTCACCGCATCTGAGTTGATAGGATATCGAAACTCTTCTCTATCCATGTTGGTGAGGATAAGGGCTCCTCCTGAGAAGGCTCGCTTGACCACAAAGGGTCCTTCGTAGTTGGCCGCCCATTTCCCGATTTTGTCTTTCCGGGCTGGAAGTAGTTTCTTTACTACTAGATCTCCTTCTTGGAAAGCGCGGGATTGACCTTCTTGTCGTAGGCCTTCTTAATTTTCCTCCGATAAGCTTGCCCCCAACATATGGCGTCCAGCTCGTTTTTCTTCGATTAGGTTCAACCGATCATACCGGTTTTGGACCCATTCGGCTTCGTCAATTTTGCTTCCATGACAACTCGTAGGGAGGGTATTTCGACCTCTACTGGTAGTACGACCTCCATTCCGTATACAAGGGAAAACGGGGTAGCTCCTGTGGAGGTTCGTACCGACGTTCGGTAGCCATGTAAGGCAAAGGGAAGCATTTCATGCCAATCTTTGTAGGTCACAACCATTTTCTGGATGATTTTATTGATATTCTTATTGGCTGCCTCTACTGCACCATTCATCTTTGGTCGGTACGTAGAAGAATTGTGATGTTGTATCTTGAAGTATTGGCATAACTCCTCCATCATTTTATTGTTGAGATTGGTCCCATTATCAGTAATGAGCTTATGAGGGATGCCGTACTGACATATAACGTTTTTCTTGATGAAGGTGGTCACCACTTTCCAAGTCACATGTGCATATGACGCCGCCTCAACCCACTTGGTGAAATAGTCGATTGCTACCAAGATGAAACAATGGTCGTTAGATGCTTTGGGTTCGATGGGTCCGATGACATCCATGCCCCACATAGAAAATGGCCATGGTGTAGCCAGGTTACTGAGAGGTGCGGGCGGCACATGGATGTTATTGGCGTATACTTGACACTTATGACATTTCTTGGCATATTGGTGACAATCAGCTTCCATCGTGGACCAATAGTACCCTGCCCTGAGGATTTTCTTTGCCATGATATGCCCAGGTGCGTGGGTTCCAAAAGTCCCCTTGTGGATTTCTTTTATCAAGGTTTGGGCTTCTTCTTGGTCCATGCACCTTAGGAGGGTGGAATCGGGGCTCTTTTTTTAGAGGGTTCCTTCAATCAACGTGAACCCTGCGGCTCTCTTGCGAATGGTTCGCTTATCATTGTCATTGACTCCTTCGGGGTATTCGCCCTTCATGAGGTACCGCTTGATGTCATGGTACCAGGGGTTTTGATCGTGCTCGCCATTTACTGCCATGCAGAAAGCTTGTTTATCATGCATTTTGACTTGAATGATTGACATCTCATGTTCCTGGTCCAGGGCAAACATGGATGATAGAGTGGCAAGAGCGTCGGCAACTTGATTGTCCTCCCTAGGGATGTACTGGAAAGTGACGCTTTCCATTCTCGAGACCAGCTCGCGGATGTACTCTAGATATGGGATTAATTTGGTGTTTCGGGTTTCCCATTCACCTTTAAGTTGATAGATGACAAGGGATGAGTCACCGAATATTTTGAGCTTAGTGACTCCATGATCTAAAGTCGCTCGAATTCCTAGCGCACATGCTTCGTATTCGGCCATGTTGTTGGTGCAATCGAAATTAAGTCTGGCCGTTACAGGGATGTGTTTCTTTTCGGGGGATATTAAAACAGCTCCTACCCCGTGTCCAAGCATGTTTGAAGCCCCATCGAAGAACATGGTCCACATCTCTTCTTTGGTCTCTTCGTGTTCGATGTGCATGATATGCTCATCGGGAAAGTCATCCTGTAGGGATTGGTACTCGTCTGTGGATCCATGGGCTAGATAATCCGCTAGGGGACTTCCTTTAATAGCTTTCTGGGTGACATGAATGATGTCAAATTCTGAGAGGAGAACCTGCCACCTAGCTATTCTTCCGGTCAAAATGGGCTTCTCGAAGAGGTATTTAATTGGATCCATTTTGGAGACCAACCATGTTGTATGCCGAGCCATGTACTGCCTGAGACGTTGGGTGACCCACACCAATGCGCAACAAGTTTTTTCAAACGGTGTATAACGGGTTTCATAATCTGAGAACTTCTTGCTGAGGTAGTAAATGGCCCGTTCCTTTTTTCCGGTTTCATCATGTTGGCCGAGCACACATCCCATTGACTCTTCGAGGATTGATAGATACATGATCAGAGGTCTCCCTTCAATGGGTGGTACCAATACTGGTGGATTGGTTAAACAAGTTTTGATTTTATCGAACGCTTGTTGGCATTCTTCGTCCCACACCGTTGGCTGGTTTTTTCGCAACAGTTTAAAGATGGGTATACATTTATCTGTTAACTGTGCGATGAAACGGGCAATGTAATTAATCCTGCCCAGGAAACCTCTGACCTCCTTTTCCGTGTTAGGTGGAGGCATTTCAAAAATTGCCTTCGTTTTATCGGGGTCCACTTCGATTCCTTTTTCGCTGACAATGAACCCTAGGAGTTTTCCTGATCGTACTCCGAAAGTGCATTTTACCGGGTTTAGCTTAAGTTGATACTTCCGAAGTCGATCAAAAAGTTTTCGGAGATATCGAATGTGGTCCATTTCATTTCTGGACTTGGCAATCATGTCGTCCACATACACTTCTACTTCCTTGTGGATCATGTCATGGAATAGTGTGACCATAGCCCTTTGATAGGTTGCCCCCGCATTTTTCAGTCCAAATGGCATCACTCGGTAGCAGAAGGTACCCCATGGTGTGATAATGGAGGTTTTTTCTCTATCCTCAACGACCAACTTGATTTGGTTGTACCCCGCATACCCATCCATGAAGGAATAAAGCGTGTTGGTAGCGGTATGGTCTACCAGGGTGTCTATGTGTGGTAGGGGAAAATCATCTTTTGGACTTGCTCGATTGAGGTCCTTGTAATCCACGCAGACCCTGACCTTCCCGATTTTTTTGATGACGGGTACTTGTAGACCCCTAATTTTGCCCGGCGCCTCAAAATAAAAGCTAGAGGAACTTCACCCGAAGATGGAGTTCATCCGGCTTCCCAAAATGAGAAGGACCTCCCACAACAAAAGACGGAGTTCATTCATTCACACAATAAAAGCCAAAATAGACTTCCTACACAAAGACAAAGCTCGCCCGGCATCTTAATGAAGGCCAAGAAGACTTCCTATATGAAGATAAAGCTTCAACGGACACACATCAGCATCAATCTACGTCCGAAAACGGCAAGGAAAGCTTCCCGGGGTCCCAAAACGCGAAGACTGGACAAAACAGGCCAGGACCACGGTCCCAAAAGTGGGACGGCCGTCCCAACTGCAATTAAGCAGTTGGGACGCGCGTCCCGAACGTGGGACGGCCGTCCCAAACCCAGTTTAAGTGGGACGGTCGTCCCGGCTTCCCTGGGGGTCCCGTTCTGTGTAAATTTGCCATTTGGGACGGCCGTCCCAGTCCAGACGGCCGTCCCAACCCAGACGGCCGTCCAAAAGTGCGCCAGCTGCGAAAAACTATAAATAGGAGGCTCATTTGCCACTTTTTCACACCACGGACACTCAGCAGAGCTCGAAACACTTTAGAGCACTTGTCTACTTCTCTCTCTCTCTCGAATGATCTTTCCGATTGCCTTAAATAGGTAACAATCGGTTAAGGAATTATATTCCGGCATTTGATTCTTCTTTAAATTTTTAGTAGAGTCGATCTTGTATTGGGGAGGAGAGACTGTGTAGAGAGAGGGGTTGCCAAAACGCATCCTCACGGTTCGAGGTTCTCAATATAAAGCTTGCTACGGAGGTTCTTTTCAATTCCCTTCTCTTTTATTGTTTTATTTATTATTTTATTGTTTTATTTAGCTTTATTATGTCATGTAGAATAGGATCATGTAGATAGCTATTTTAATATCTCTTTTATTGCTTTATTTAGCTTTATTCATCATTTTATACACGCAACATAGAATAAAATCATGTAGATAGCCATTTAATATTATGTAATAAAATAGGGTAATCGCGTAATTTCTCGTAGTCTTTATTTAAATGAATTAATCTGTCATAGGGAACCCGAAAGGGCGTTGTGGGGTGCTAACACCTTCCCCACACGTAACTAACTCCCTTACCCAACTCTGGTTATAATGGCCAAGTGCGGTTTTTCTTAAAATCAACATTTTTTCCTTTTCCAATGTTTATGGTCAAAACATTGGTGGCGACTCCATAAGAACCCCTTTTCGAAAACCTTTTAAAACAAAAACGCGAGTCTAAACCATCTTTTCGCGATTGCTCGCATAAACGTTTCTAAGACGTCCCCCTCCGGACGTCGGAAAGGGACAGCGGCGACGAGATGGCGACTCCACCGGGGAAGCTAGAGAGTTGATCCCATTTAGTGACGAGATAAATTCAAACTAAGTAAAGATTTGAAATTACGCCTTTACCCTTCGTATGTTTTCTACTCGTATGGCTTTAATAAGCTGCTGTATGATTATTTTCTGCAAATTGTTTGAAATATAAATTGCACACAAAACCCTTGCACACAACAGTCCCTCTATACCCGGGGCAAGAGTGAATATCTATAAGGAGTGGGTGGCGGATACGATCGGTTAGTTGGCACACGGGCTACCGCTGTTGTCGGAAAACCACCAACTCAAGGTGATAACTCTCTTCTTTTGGTCTAAGGGTGTCGCCACGGAGTTCCGTGCATGACCCGAGGATTGAGAGATTGAGAGGTCCCTATAATGGGGGCACCTTGGGGACCTTTGGCCTGGTGAGAACAGTTAGAACCACCTAAACCAAGCACGTTTCGCAGGAAAACCCTACCTCGTGATTAAATAAGCGTGGCTCTGCTCGTGGATGTATGAATTGTGTGTGCATACGTTTGCTGCATTTGTATTGATGCATTAGCATAGGGTAATCATATAACGAGACAAAAAAATGAAAAACCCTAAAAATCATAAAAAAGTGAAAAACCCTAAAAATCATAAAATAATGAAAAAACCCTAAAGGGTCATAAAAAAAAATATAAAAACAAGTTAAAGAAATAAAAATACCTTTTTACAAAATTCTTGGCAAAGTCGTATCATTCATACCATATCATCCAATAAGTGGTAAAATTAAGAGATAAAATAATTACAAGCATGCTCATCATTTTAATAAACCCCTAAAAAATGGGTCTTAGAGACGTGTTTTGGGAAAATTACTGGGTCAAATCGCCTACGGCAATTTGCAACTTGGTTCTTCACCCTTTTCTCTTCGTTTTGACATGTCTGTGCGTCCAAATCGGACAACCCAGTCAAAAGTTATGCCACTTTCAATATCTGCTGTCATAAAAAATATTTTTGTACTGCATGCATAAAGCACATTTATTCTAGGATGCATTAGATATCCTTAGACAATAGCGAAAGAGACCCAAGTGCGTTTATCACCTTCCTAGAAGAGATGAGTGCGCTAAGGTATGTTGGCAACCTTTGAAAAAAGGGAACCATCACACTGAAGTGGGTATGGTATTCCTTAAAACATAGGCTTTTGAGAAGATACCAAAACTATTGTCTAAGGCATATCTATCCCACACTGATCATTCATAATAAAAAAAGAATAATAATAAAAATCTTTAAAATCATTTAGAAGGTGGCTGGTCTTCCGCCCGTCCTCACTCGTGCTCAAAAGGCTAAGAAGATGGAACAACTAGAAGAACAAAACCGAAAGTTCACCGCTGAGCTTACTACGCTGAAAGAACAAATGGCTCAAATGTTAGAAATGATGCATCAACAGAATCTTCATCGAGAGGGTCCTCAGAATGGACAAGCCTCTCACCAGGAAGAAGAAGAGGAACCTCAAAATGAGCACGATCAATCTGATACAAGGGCAGTGCATATTCATGCACCAGAAGTATCAAAACAACAGCTGACTGCCCTTGAAGAGCGATTGAGAGCCATGGAGGGGCATAATTTTGATGTTAAAGAGGCGGCTGATATGTGCCTCGTCAAAAACATCCAATTCCCTAACAAGTTCAAAACTCCGGACTTCCCAAAATACATGGGAACAACCTGCCCAAGAAGCCATCTTACAATGTACTGCCGTAAGATGGCTGCACATGCTGATAATGAAAAACTCTTGATCCACTGCTTTCAGGAGAGCCTGGCTGAATCAGCCTTAAACTGGTATATGCAACTGGAAGGAGGGCAAATCCAAACCTGGAGACATATGGCAGATGCGTTTCTTCGTCGTTATAAATACAATATCGATCTGACCCCTGAAAGAGCAGATCTACAACTACTAAGCAAGAAAAACGATGAATCTTTTAAAGCATATGCTCAAAGATGGAGGGAATTGGCAGGCACAAGTGGAACCTCCTCTCGTCCATGTTCATCAATTCTCTGACTGGTCCCTATTATGACAAAATGATAGGGAACACATCAACACTCTTTGCGGATGTGGTCACTATAGGAGAAAGAGTAGAGCAAGGTCTAAAAAGCGGAAGAATTGCACAACATACTTCCTCTAATTCCTCTACTCCTGACGTTAAAAAAGGTTTTGGCCAGAAGAAGGAAGGAAGCGTAAATGCCATCAACCTTGCTACTCCTTCTCCCTCTTCGCCACCAGCTGGGCAATCACGCAGACAAGAGAAGAAATTTACCCCCATTCCAACCTCTTATGGGAGTCTGTTGCCAAAACTGTTAGAGGCCAAGCTCCTAACACGTATCCCTCCAAAGAAGAAAGATCCACCTTACCCCGGTTGGTACAAGCTCAACGAAAAATGTGATTACCACTCAGGCGCTCCTGGGCATTCTGTGGAAGATTGCATCAACTTAAAATATAGGGTTCAAGAATTGTTGAATGCGGGATGGATTACCTTTGACGCATCTACTCCAAAGGTGGACGACCAACCCTTATCGAAGCCCGAGTAAAAGACGGGATAAGGGAGACCAAGCAGATTAGGGCTCATCATTTTTACCATTTTTTGCAATAAACATAAAGAAATAATTCAAGCTTCAGATGTATCTCTCGTGATCCTCGCCCTTGATCACGAGATTTCTGATTAAAGTGGGCTTTATATATATTTCTCTTTTCATCAATACAATGAGGCATTTTCATAATATTCATATGCTTCTCATTCTTTTCTCTCTCATTCCAAAATAATTGAATAACATCTACACCCAAATATATACCATATAAACAGTCATGTCTGTGATTGAAAACTCTCTGCGGGATCTAAAAGCCGAAGGCGAATGGACTAAGTCAGACAGTGAGGAGGGGACCATTTCCCCGGACATGCAAAGACTATTGAAAAAATAAGCTCAATGGATATAGCCCAGGACGAGGGCTTGGAAAGGATGCTCAAGGAATAAGAGAGCCACCAGATTTTAAGGATAACCCTTTAAAGAACAACCCTACAAAAGAACAAGTTATACGATGAAAAGGGAAGTCTCCCCTCCGTACCTTAAAAAGACGATCTTCCGAAAAGGAGGGATATTAGCATCAAGGGCAGCATTAGTCATTAGATGTCCTTCTTCCGATTTTAAGGGACGTAAACCCAATGATCGTTAGAGATCACTCCTCGGGGTAGGCCCGAACCCCAGAGCATCTTTAGGGCACGCATTTCCCTTTGAATTACAAAAGAATGCTATTCTTACTATCTGCTTCTCTTCTAGCTAAACATTTCTATACCCCATTAAATAACCAATGTTTAGACAAATGTTTTGTTCCAAAATGCGTCAAAATGCCATAGACAAAATGAAGCCAAAGTTAACATGATTGATTAGCTAGAGACACGAATAAGAAAATCGTGTTTCGACAATGTTTGAGAAAAGAAATTATTATTAAAAGCCCGTCAAGGTCAAAGGCCAAGACAAAAAGATAAAAGGGCAAAATCCTAGGCTGAAAACCCAAAAGGGCGAACTAGGAAAGTTAATCAGTCACAAATAGGCGCCAGAGTATTCAGTTGAAAGACGTCACCTCATTAAGAACAAAACGTTTGTTTAAACTAGCCTAAACACCGACCAACCTTGGCTAGCCATTCTTACAGAAACCTTTATTACAAAATATCCCTCTAAAACACAAGCCTTTGCAATAAATCCTTTTCTTTCTCTTCTCTTGACCATTTCATTACAAAGCATTCAAGTAATTGACTGGGAAATGTGGAAATATAGTGATCAATAGGAGGATTGAAATCCCTAAGGAAAGGAAGAGGGGAATTGACATGGCAATTGCTCTGTATTCAAAATGATTACTCTTCAGTTATAGCAAATATCCGAGACGACAAATCGGTACAGCTAATCATGTTGATAAAAGCACATGATGATGGAAGCAAAATTAACAGAAGCTGAATGGGTTCAAAGCCGATATGACCAGCTAAACCTTATTGAAGAAAAACGGCTGAATATTATATGTCACGGACAAGCCTATCAAAGGAAAATAAAAAGGCTTACAAAAAAGGTCAACCCTCATATTTACCAAAAGAAGGATTTAATGGTAAATAAGTTGCTTCCGGCCCAAAACAATAAAATTGGAAAATGGGCACTGAACTACGAAGGACCCCTTTGTGGTCAAATGAGCTTTCTCAGAAAGGGCTCCTATCCTCATCAATATGGATGGAAAAGAACTTCGACACCTAATCAACTCCGGTACGGTGAAGAAGTATTATGCTTGAAGACATTGCTCAAGACCCGTCAGGAATGAAAATCCGCAAAGGACATTCCTGGGCAAAAGATAGGGTCCATATTCCTCGCTAGGATACGTCCTAGGAAAAAAGAAGAGGTAAAAAAATAAATAAATAAATAAATAAATAAATAAATAAAAAAAAAAGAAACTAAGAGCAATGGTTACTTTAAGTCGAAAACCGAAAAGGCGGCTAAAGTAACATTCTTCCAGAAGCAAGCAATCTGCATGGTCTTCACTCTGAGCTCAGGCATCTCAACTGAAGCAATTAGGAGAACCAGGGGGCAGATATCATGGACATGACTGTTTAAGCCTATACAGTATAGCCAACCCTGACTACCCATTCTTCTAAATACCTTTTGAAATCCTTCTAGAAATAAACTTTTGCTCATTTATTAATAAAATTCCCTTTTATTTCCTTTCTCTTGACCACATATTATGGAAATGCCTCTTTATTGATAAATCATAAATATGCGTAAAGACTTTTAATCAAAGATCAAACATGCATCCAAAAAAAAGAAGCATATAAAAATAATAAAGGAATAAAAGCCTGCTAGGATATTCTTAGGAAAAAACTAGGGTAGCCTGCTAGATCGGAAACCCCAAAAGAACGATCTAGGCAAAAGATAAGGCAAAAGCCCCCTAAGATATTCTAGGCAAAAATAAAGGCAGCCCACTAGATCGAAAACCCGTAAAGGGCGGTCTAGGCAAAAGATAGGGCTAAAACCACAAGATGACCAAAAGATGAGTAAAAAATGAGCCCATCATTATGGTCATAAAAGAGGAGCCCATCGGCATATTCATAAAGAAGCCAACGGGAGAAGGCCAGTTACTTTCTAAATGCATCAAAAATATATAAACAAATAGATTGCATTTAAGACACCCACACACAAAGTAGTTGCATAATACGACTTTGTCAAGCTCAAGAAAAATATCTTCTCTTTAAATAAACATGCATATAAGGAGGCTAGTCTCCATACTTGTGATTGAAAACAGGAGGCGCCAGAATCCAGTCTCCATATGAAAATCAAAATCACAAAAGACGAAATCAAAACCATTTTAGCAGAATAAAGAGCTTTAAGAAAACAATAGCTCCAACCATTCTCCTCAAACCCCATTCAAGAAAGAAGGACACCATCAAAATGAAAAAGCCAAATGGAAAGGCTTGACCATCCCCAAGAGGATCCTTGCCTACTCCAAAGGCAAAACAAAAAGACTACCATACGACTCAGCTTCATCGCCACATGAGTCATCAAGCACATTCATGCAAAAGTCTCCATCACTTCCCCAAAGCAGAATAAGGAGAACAAGGACTACATAAGAGTCCATAAAAAAAAAACACAGAGTCAAAATCCCCATATCACTGGGGGGCAACAAAAAGAAAGAAGAGAAAAGCCTTTCATCCTCTGACAAAGGCTACTGCATGAAAAAGCCGAGAGAAAATCCCCAAGAAAAGCACATCAGGAAAAATCTATAAAAGGAGAAAATGAGAAATTTCCATCCACAGGAAACCAATAAATTCCCCAGGGATCACCACGAAGAAAAGAGAAAAATACATATCTTTCCATCTAACGTGCATAAAAGGCGCACATATAAACCCATTCCCCAGCAGGAATAAGAACATAAACAAAAAACCAATTCAAGCAATGAGGAGTCGAAAACTCCATTTTTTCCCCTTTGGGGGGCAATTCAAAATAGATCCCCGGAATGAAATCCATCCTCCAAAGGATCATCAAAAAGAAAAATCCCCAGCAAGCCTACCATCAAAAGGCAAAATACAAAATTCATATACTCAGGGAGACCCAACAGGAATATCCCCAACGAAGTGCAAAACCTTCACTCCCAAGAATGCCTAAGGCAAGCAAAAAACTGATATCCCCAAGAAAAGGGAAATCAACCTATAAGAGGTAATACAAGCACAAAGCCTTCAAAAAGCATCCACCTACTCAGAGGTATTATCAAGAACAAATATCCTCAAGAAGAACATCAGCCTATTCAGAAGTGAAAAACAACAAGTAAAAAGCCTTCACCACTATTGAAGCACCCGCCTAATCAAGAGGCACAATCAAAAAATCAACGAATCCCCAGTAGATTCCCGCCTAATCAAGAGGCACAACAAAATCCCCAAGTGGATCTTCGCCTAATCAAGAGGCACAATCAAGAAAAGCCAATCAACAAGAATCCCCGACAAAACCGGATGGCTAAAAAGAAAAAAAGCCAAGAACAAAAAATCCCCGGCCAAGACCGGATGCCTAAAAAGGCGACCAACAGAGAATCCCCGGTAAAGCCGGATGACTAAAGCAAAAAAGAGTCAAAATCAATTACTCCCCAGAGGCGCATGATAAAAAACAATAAGCCGCCGACAATAGAACCTTAGCAAGATTCAGGTTCACATCCGGTGGGGTGAAAAAATACACTAGAACCTTAGCAAGATTCAGGTTCACACCCGGTGGGGTGAAAAAATACACTAGAACCTTAGCAAGATTCAGGTTCACATCCGGTGGGGTGAAAAAATACACTAGAACCTTAGCAAGATTCAGGTTCACATCCGGTGGGGTGAAAAAATACACTAGAACCTTACCAAGATATAGGTTCACATCCGGTGGGGTGAAAAAATACACTAGAACCTTACCAAGATTCAGGTTCACATCCGGTGGGGTGAAAAAATACACTAGAACCTTAGCAAGATTCAGGTTCACATCCGATGGGGTGAAAAAAAATACACTAGAACCTTAGCAAAATTCAGGTTCACATCCGGTGGGGTGAAAAAATACACTAGAACCTTAGCAAGATTCAGGTTCACATCCGGTGGGGTGAAAAAATACACTAGAACCTTAGCAAGATTCAGGTTCACATCCGGTGGGGTGAAAAAATACACTAGAACCTTAGCAAGATTCAGGTTCACATCCGGTGGGGTGAAAAAATACACTAGAACCTTAGCAAGATTCAGGTTCACATCCGGTGGGGTGAAAAAATACACTAGAACCTTAGCAAGATTCAGGTTCACATCCGGTGGGGTGAAAAAATACACTAGAGCCTTGTCAAGATGCAGGTTCGCACCCAGTGGGGGTGTAAAAACCATTAGAGTCCGTCAAGATGCAGACTCGCACAATAGAACCTCGTCAAAATGCAGGTTCGCACCCAGTGGGGGTGTAAAAACCATTAAAGTCCGTCAAGATGCAGACTCGCACAATAGAACCTTGTCAAAATGCAGGTTCGCACCCAGTGGGGGTGTAAAAACCATTAGAGTCCGTCAAGATGCAGACTCGCACAATAGAACCTTGTCAAAATGCAGGTTCGCACCCAGTGGGGGTGTAAAAACCACTAGAACCTAGTCAATATACGGGTTCACACTAAGTGGAAATATAAAAACCACTAGAATCTAGCAAAGATTCGTACCAGGTGGGGGTAGGTACTCATCAGAGCCTTATAAAAGGAGGCTCAAACTAGATAGGGGATTGGTACCTATCAAAATATTTATCATCCGGAGGATCAACAAGGAGCAGCATCCGAAAGATAGCCAGGCAAAAGGGTTAACTCCTTCCCCTACCAACTAATTCTGTCGGCATATTAAAACCGACGAATTAGTTAGGCAGGCGAAGGGGGGGCAGCTGTAGACCCCTAATTTTGCCCGGCCTCTCAAAATAAAAGCTAGAGGAACTTCACCCGAAGATGGAGTTCATCCGGCTTCCCAAAATGAGAAGGACCTCCCACAACAAAAGACGGAGTTCATTCATTCACACAATAAAAGCCAAAAGAGACTTCCTACACAAAGACAAAGCTCGCCCGGCATCTTAATGAAGGCCAAGAAGACTTCCTATATGAAGATAAAGCTTCAACGGACACACATCAGCATCAATCTATGTCCGAAAACGGCAAGGAAAGCTTCCCGGGTCCCAAAACGCGAAGACCGGACAAAACAGTGCCGGACCACGGTCCCAAAGTGGGACGGCCGTCCCAACCGCAATTAAGCAGTTGGGACGCGCGTCCCGAACGTGGGACGGCCGTCCCAAACCCAGTTTAAGTGGGACGGTCGTCCCGGCTTCCCTGGGGGTCCCGTTCTGTGTAAATTTGCCATTTGGGACGGCCGTCCCAGTCCAGACGGCCGTCCCAACCCAGACGGCCGTCCCAAAGTCCCAAAGCGCCAGCTGCGAAAAACTATAAATAGGAGGCTCATTTGCCACTTTTTCACACCACAGACACTCCAGAGAGCTCTAAAACACTTTAGAGCACTTGTCTACTTCTCTCTCTCTCTCGAATGATCTTTCCGATTGTCTTAAATAGGTAACAATCGGTTAAGGAATTATATTCCGGCATTTGATTCTTCTTTAAATTTTTAGTAGAGTCGATCTTGTATTGGGGAGGAGAGACTGTGTAGAGAGAGGGGTTGCCAAAACGCATCCTCACAGTTCGAGGTTCTCAATATAAAGCTTGCTACGGAGGTTCTTTTCAATTCCCTTCTCTTTTATTGTTTTATTTATTATTTTATTGTTTTATTTAGCTTTATTATGTCATGTAGAATAGGATCATGTAGATAGCTATTTTAATATCTCTTTTATTGCTTTATTTAGCTTTATTCATCATTTTATACACGCAACATAGAATAAAATCATGTAGATAGCCATTTAATATTATGTAATAAAATAGGGTAATCGCGTAATTTCTCGTAGTCTTTATTTAAATGAATTAATCTGTCATAGGGAACCCGAAAGGGGCGTTGTGGGGTGCTAACACCTTCCCCACACGTAACTAACTCCCTTACCCAACTCTGGTTATAATGGCCAAGTGCGGTTTTTCTTAAAATCAACATTTTTTCCTTTTCCAATGTTTATGGTCAAAACATTGGTGGCGACTCCATAAGAACCCCTTTTCGAAAACCTTTTAAAACAAAAACGCGAGTCTAAACCATCTTTTCGCGACCGCTCGCATAAACGTTTCTAAGACGTCCCCCTCCGGACGTCGGAAAGGGACGGCGGCGAAAGTACTATGTTGGCCAACCATTCTGGGTATTTGGAGACCACCAAGAAATTGGCTTCCAACTGGCTTTGCACCTCTTCCTTTATCATTAAGGACCAGTCGGGCTTGATTCTTCTGAGCTTTTGCTTTATAGGTCGGAACCCCTCTTTTAGTGGCAATCTGTGTTCTACTATGCTCGTGTCGAGCCCAGGCATGTCATGATATGACCAAGCGAATACATCCATATATTCTTTCAGAAGCTGTATCAATCCCTTTTTCATGCTACTTTCCATTTGGGTGCCGATGTTCACCTTTTTCTCCTCATCCTCTTTTCCCAAATTAACAGTTTCTAATTCTTCCCGATGTGGTTGTATGATGCGCGTTTCCTTTTCCAGCATTCTTTGCATGTCCGGAGAAATGGTCTCCTGTTCACTGTCGGACTCGACCCATTCGCTCTCAGTTTCTGAGGTCCACGGAGATTAATCAATCACAGACATGATGTGTTTTAGGTTCTGTTTTAGTCATAGATTTTATTATTCAATTTATTTTTGAAAGAATAATAAATAGAAGAGGGAAAAGAATGAATATGACAAAATGCCTCGTGTATTAATGAAAATGAAGATGTATGTACAAACCCTTTTAATCAAAATTCCTGCGGCCACGGGCGGGGACCACAGGAGATATAGAGAAAAGCTTAAAAAAGAAAAGACCCTAGGGCTGATCCTCCCGGTCCTCCCTCTCTGCTACTCCAGCTTGGCTAGAGGTTTGACATCCGTGTTGGAAGCAGAGGCATCAAAGGTTATCCAACCGGCATCAATTAATTCCTGGACCTTATACTTCAAGGTCAAACAGTTGTCAGTTGAATGCCCTGGTGCATCCGAGTGGTAGCTACATTTTTCATTGGGCTTGTACCACTCGGGATAAGGAGGCTCCAGCTGCTTCTTGGGAGGAACGCGTGCCAGGAGGCTGGCCTCCAACAGCTGGGGCAGCAGCTTTGCATAGGAGGTGGGGATAGGAGTGAACTTCCTCTCCTTTCTTCGTGGCTGCCGCTTGGCCTGAGGGGTGGAGGAAGGGGTTGCGAAATTAATGGCGTGCACAACCTCTTCTTTCTTTTTGAAGGGCTTCATGAATGATGTGCTGGAAGGAGAGGGTCATGCTATTTTTCCGCTCCTCAGCCCTTGCTCCACTCTTTCTCCTACAATGACTATGTCCAAGAAGAGATTGGAGGTACTGGCTATCGCCTTATCGTAGTACGCTTCGGTCAGTGAGTCGATGAACATAGCCACTGTCTCATTGTCCGTCAAAGGAGGCTCTATCTGGGCTGCCATTTCCCTCCACCTTTGGGCGTATGCTTTAAAGGGCTCGTCGTTCCTCTTGCTCAGAGTTCTGAGATCTGACCTGTCGGGGGTCAGATCGATGTTGTATCGGTAACGACGGAGAAAAGCGTCAGCCAACTGTTTCCAGTTCTGGACCTGCCCTTTCTCTAACTGCATGTACCAGTTGAGAGTTGTGTCTGCCAAACTCTCCTGGAAGCAGTGGATCAGGAGTTTCTCGTTTTCAGCGTGGGCGGCCATCTTACGACAATACATCGTAAGATGGTTTTTAGGGCAGGTCATCCCGGTGTACTTGGGGAAGTCCGGGATTTTAAATTTGGGAGGGAAGTGGATGTTCTTCACCAGGCACATGTCCGCCACCTCTTTGACGTCAAAGTTGTGCCCCTCAACCGCCTTGAGCCTCTCCTCCAGAGCAGAGAGTTTTTATAGAGGGTTTCTTCAATCAACGTGAACCCTACTACCCTCTTACGAATGGTCCGTTTATCATTGTCATTGATTCCTTCGTCGTATTCGCCCTTCATGAGGTATTGCTTGATGTCGTGATACCAGGGATTTTGATCGTGCTCGCTATTTACTGTCATGCAAAAAGCTTGTTTGTCATGCAGCTTGATT
The DNA here is from genome assembly GCA_963425845.1 of Sphenostylis stenocarpa. Taxonomy (NCBI): domain Eukaryota; kingdom Viridiplantae; phylum Streptophyta; class Magnoliopsida; order Fabales; family Fabaceae; genus Sphenostylis; species Sphenostylis stenocarpa. The sequence continues at coordinate 62,728,985 of OY731404.1, forward strand.
TGAATGGTTAACATCTCATGCTCTTGATCTAAAGAGAACATGGATGATAGAGTATCGAGGGCGTCAGCAAATTGATTATCCTCCCAAGGAACATACTTGAAGGTGACACTTTCCACCCTCGAAACTAAATCACAGATGTGCTCTAGATATGGGATTAATTTAGAGTTTTGGGTTTCTCATTCACCCTTAAGTTGATAGATGCCAAGGGATGAATCGCCGAAAACTTTGAGTTTGGTAACCCCATGATCTAAAGCTGCTTGGATTCCTAGTGCACATGTTTCGTATTCGGCCATGTTATTAGTATAGTCAAAATTCAACCTGGTTGTTACGAGTGTTAGACAAATGGCATCTAGAGGGGGGTGAATAGATGCACAAATTAAAATAGATGTCAAATTAAAAATTTATTTGTGAGTCAATAATTTGTTAAAGGGGAGACAATAATATAATCAGGAAAAGAGAAAGAGATAAGGAAAAGAGAAGAGCACACAAAGATTTATACTGGTTCGGGTATAGCCAACCCTACATCTAGTTCCCAGTCAACTCTTAACACAAGAGTGAATCCCCATTCACTATCTTTCAAATTCAGTTTACAAATTACAATCAACTCAGCAGAAGAACCAGTAAAAAGTAAAATAATTAAAAAGACAATCACCTCCTTAGAAACCCACTAAGGATGAACACCTCCCTAGAATCCCACTAGGGATGAACACCTCCTCTGAACAAATCAAAGGATGAAAACACCTCCTTAGAATCCCATTAAGGATGAACACCTCCCTAGAATCACACTAGGGATGAAAACCTCCTTTGAACAAATCAAAGGATGAAGGTAATAAAAATAAGAACAGACACACTTGGATAATGGAGACAACAAATTGTAGAAGCCTGTAGAATGCCAGTCTCCAAGAACAAGTGTGATTAACAATGAAAGCACAGAAGGCAGTAGAGAAGAGGGTTTTCTCAAAAGGTGTAAAATATCTCTGTTGCCTTGCTCAGAATTCTTTTCTCAAAACTGATTGAATGTAAATTGTATTTTCGAATTCTGTAATTGTGTGTTTGATTTTTCATCAAAACTTAATTAAATAGAAAAATAGCATCAGAAAATGGTTGTTGGACATTAATAATATCATAAAGAAAATCAGGATGTATTAAAAAACATTTATTCTTTAAAACAGATATATTTTTTAAATTTGAATTTCCATAATTGATTATATTACCAAGTATAATTAATTATGATAGAGAAAATATTTTTTCCATTTCTGGTGCATCATAATTAATTATGACAGTGAAAAATATCATGTTATGAATTTTATCACACTTGTGCTTTGGAGGCTTATGCATAATATTACTTCATCAACTTGTACCTCCATATCCAGTATTCTAAGACTCTATCTAGCTTCAGGAATCATCTTGGGCTTGCTTGAATCATCATCTTTATCACCTATGTCATAAATTCAGCCTGTCTTTAAATTCATCTTTGTCGCCGCCGTCTGAAAAAGACAAAGGCGGTCGGAGCGACGCGATGGTTTTTTCGACCCTCTTGATTTTCGCGTTTTTATGGGTGGTTACAACGCCTTTAGGTTGTCCGATAACTGGGCTAACCTAGGGGCGAGGTTTTCGAAAGGACGTCCTTGGGTTGTCCGATAACCGGGCTAACCCAAGGACTAATTTTTATGGGGTTCTGTGGAGTCACCACCGATGTTTTTACCGGAAACATCGGAAAAGGGGTTTTAAAAGGCGTTGGTTTTCGAAAACCAACTTTGGTCATTAGAACCAGAGTTGGGTAAGGGAGTTAGTTACGTGTAAAGGAAGTATTAGTTCCTTTACTACGCCCCTTTCGGGTTCCCTATGATAGGCCAGCTATCTAAAAATATTTAAACCGGTGAAAATAACGTTTTTGCCCTTTTATTATGCGGAATTTAAATTTATGACTACATGGCCCTAATCTATTGCATCATTTAAACCTCCGAAGTAGAGAGAGAGAATTTAAACCTCCGAAGCAAGCTTTCTTTTTTTATTTCTTTAACAAAAATGGGTGCTTTTTAGCAGCCCTTCACTCTACACGACGCTGGAAACTCTTCTAGACGTCGAAAAAACACTCAAAAAAGCACTCAGAAGCTCCGAAAATGCATCAGAGGGATTCTAGAGAGATCGTTCATGTTGCGGTTCATCCCAGCAAAGTCATCCGTGTACGGCGGTGGTTGTTGCTGCTGCTGGAATTCTGGGGGCGTGGGGATATCCTGCATCGCCACCAGCCCCTGGAGATCTAGTGCGAAATCCAGTGTGGGATGGAGGGCCAACTGGGTCCCTCAACGTATCAGCATTCCCATGCTGACTAGGACTGACCCGTTGATTGTCTCGGCTCGCAAGTTGGAGGCCAGCTCTTCCCGGCCAGGGCACCCCCATCTTTCTGCCAGGGGACTGATGAGGGGAGCCATGAGGACGGCCCCCGCGGATCTGTTCCCGAAGTCCTTGAGGGCTCACAGGAAGAAGTAGCCGGGGTTGCACCGCCGCTTCTGGCTCATGCAGTAAAGTACGAAGAGGTCAGGGAGGGATACCTTGCCCTGACTCTCTTTCCTCCCATGGATTGTTCCTGCCAGCAACTTGTGGCAGATGCGGAGTGCTGGGGGCAACGCGGAGCCCCTCATCAGCGTGGGCAACGTGGTAGCTCCTGTGAGCTCATGCCACATTTCAGCAGCAGTGAGGTTGGTGGGCCGGGAGCAGATGGCCTCACGGTATCCCTGGGTCAATGTGTCCTCGGGCCAGACGAACCCGATGGCCATGTTGAACTCGTCGAGGGTGGTGGCCTGGTAGCTTCCACCCATGAAGTAGGTCACCATCTTAGTGGGCTGCAGGCCCGGGACCGTGGAGGGGACCTCAGAGTAGGAGACCGAGGCCAAGAATTCGAGTACCGCTTGTGGGTACACATGTGTAGGTGGTGGTTGCAGCAGAAAGCCCCACCCGATGCTGTCTATGTGGGTTCGGACGTCGTCCTCCCACCCAAATTCCGCCAGGATGCTGAAATCAAGCTTGAGCATTGGGTGCCACTGATAGGTCCGGATATTGTCAAGACGGGCCTGGTGTTGTGGTGACAGCTGAGAAGGGTCCTGGGGTGGCGGTGCCGCAGAATTGCTGGCCCCGGCAGTGCTCCTTCTCTTCCTGGAGGCGCTTCTACCAAACATCTTAACTAGAGGGGGCTTGGGAGTGCAAGAGTTGAGAAAGGGAGGTTCTGGAGGCAAGGAGAGTTGTGAGAAACCCCCCAAGCGCGCCCCCTATTTATAGGATTTTTTTCCAATTCGAGACCGCCGTCTGGGAAGGTGAGACGGCGGTCTCGATTTTGGGCTTAAACGAGACGGCGGTCTCTTCGAGCGAGACGGCGGTCTCGTTTTTGCCTGAGTCGAGACGACGATCTGGTGGGTCGAGACGGCATTCTCGCCTTGGAGGGTAACCGAGATGGCGGTTTGGGATAACCAGACGGCGGTCTCGATTTACGGAATGTTTTTTTTTTTTTTTAAAGAAAATAGGACCTGGTTCAAAAACATTTTTATGCATGCAATGTTTTCATGTTTGATGTCCTATAATGCCTATTTTGATTAAGTTTTCATAAGGATTTAACCAACGTGTCTCGTTGTGCTGAGTGCCCTCTGATTTGCTGTGTTTACTTTTAGCTGTACCATGCCGGACGTCTTGTGACCGAAGGATAATTTTCCTTTCTTTTCTTTCTTTCTCTTTCTCTTTTTTTTCTTTTTTTTCTTTTTTTTCTTTTTTTTCTTTTTTTTCTTTTTTTTTTTCTTCTTTTTTTTTCTTTTGCAGCGCACTCTTTGTCATGTAGTGCCCCTTTTTCCTCGCTTTAGGGGTTTCAATCCTCTTGTTGACTATACGCCTCCATATTCCCAAATTAATTATTAGAATATTGATGTGAGGGTCAAGAGAAAAGAAGTAAAGAGGCAAATTTCAATGGTTTGTGTTTTAGAAGGTTAATTTTTTATTGATAAAGTTTTTGTAAGCATGGTTGGCTAAGGTTAGGCCTAGGTGTTTAGGCTTTGTCTAAGCAAACATGTTTTCTCTCTTTTTTGTATTTTGCGCTCTTTGGTTTCATTTTTATTGCTTTTTAATGGCTGGCTGATTTCCCTAGAACGCCCTTTGGGTTTTCGAACTAGGATACTGTGTCTTGGCCCTAACTTTTGTCTAGGTTCCTTCTTTTGGCATTTTTGGGAATCCTAGCGGACCTTATTTTGTAACCCTAACTTTAGCCTAGGCTATCCTTTATTTTTGTTCAGGTATCCTACCGGGTCGACCCTATCTTTTGTGTAGCCCCCTTAGTGGGTTTCCTACCGGGTAATTTACCCTTTTCTTTGGCCTTTGGCTTCTCTGGGCTTTTTTCTCTCTTTTTGTTTTGTTTTGTGGATTTATTATTTTTTTGTTCATAGTATTGGCGAAGCATGACTTTCTGTATGAGGTGAAGTCTTATTTTTATGTGCTTATAATCAACTAGCTTGATGATGGTAGCAATGGTAAATGTTGCGCTTTTTACTCTTCTCTTTTATTTTCGTTTGCTTAGACAGGGTTATTCATGAGGTCTAGTCAAAAATAGAGAGAAGAGAAGCAGATAGTAAGAATCATTCTTTATTAATTAATAAGGGAATATGTGCCCTAAAATGCCCGGGGGTCGGGCTCGCCCCGAGGGATAATCTCTAACAATCATGGGGTTTACATCCCTTAAACAAAGAAAAAGATTTCCTAATGACTAGAGTGGCCCTTGACGCTTGTACCCCTCCACTTCGGAAAATTTGTTTGAGTGTGCGGAGGGGAGACTTCCCTTTTCTCCTTTCTGCTCGGCCCTTAGTAGGGTCATATCCTAGGCCATACTTGTAAGGATTGTCTTTGAATTCTGGGGGTTCCCTCATGCCTTGGGAATCTGCCCCCAGTCCTTAGCCAGGATGATAACCGTGCTTCAACATCATGCGGGCTACCTTTGTGTTTCTGGGAAGTCGCTCTATACTGGCAATTTCGAGCGCTTGAAAAGATGTTTCAAGGGCCTCTTCAGCCGCATCCACATAAGGTTGGGTGGACGGTCCACTGATCAGGATATCGTCTTCTGCTTGGACTGTGACCAGTTTGTCGTCCATTATGAACTTGACTTTGTGGTGGAGCGTTGAAGGTACTGCCTTAGCGTCGTGAATTCAAGGCCTACCGAGGAGACAACTATATGCCGGAGTAATATCCATTACATGGAAATCGACGTCGAAGATAGTGGGTCCGACCTGAATTGGAAAATTGACCTCTCCCACTACTTCTTGTTTGGATCCGTCGAAGGCTCGAACGATGGTGCTGCTTGGGCGCAAATGGGTTCCTTGGATATTCAACTTGTCTAGTGTGCACTTGGGCATCACGTTCAAGGATGACCCGTTATCCACAAGAACTTTGGCGATGAGGTATTCCTTGCACTTGACTGAGATGTGCAAGGGCTTGTTATGGTTTGATCCCTCAAGGGGGAGTTCTTCCTCCGTGAAGGTGAGGTGATCGCTTGTCGTGATGTGACCGACGATCCTCTTGACCTTTTCTTGGGATATTGCATGAGGTACATGCGCCTCACTCAAGACCTTCAGCAGGGCGTTTCTGTGCGGTTCCGAGCACATTATCAAAGATAGCAACGTGATCTTTGCAGGTGTACGATTGAGCTGGTCTATAATGGAATACTCACTCTGCCTTATAAACTGGAGTATTTCCTCTGTCTCCTCCTTGGATTCTTTATTTTCTTTTTCTTCTTCGGTCTTTTTATTTTTTCCTTTATTCTGGAGGACATCTTCTTGTGTGTCCTTGGGGGAGTAGATTCTTCCACTTCTAGTTGTGCCCCCAATGTCGGCTATGTTTGTTATTTCTTCTTTTATCGGTGAAGATTCCCCATATCTCCACGGTACAACTTTATTTGACTCGTAGGGGAAAGGACGTGGCATAAATAGTCGCACTGGCGTCCTTGCCCCCTCTTCTTTATTCCTGAGGACCAAAGGCCGAGGTTTATTTTCCTCTTGCGATGATTCGACCGTTGGGGTAAGCTTTATTAGGAGTGGCTTTCTCTCCATTCTTTTGATTTGGAAGACGTGTTGGTTAATCCTTCCTTTTTATTATCTTATTTATTAGGTGTGAAGGAGGAGAAATTTTAAATATGCAAATGGATGCTTATGCATGCGAGTAGACAGTCATTTGAATAAAGAAAATTTTATTTATTCGACAGAAGGTGTACATTTCGCTATTCTATACTGCGAAGCAACTTTTGGCAAAAGTGGAAAACTTTAAAGAAACCCACAGGCGGGTTTTGATCCCTCTGTAGCTCTCTCTCGGCTTCCCGGACATGACGAGCAAGTGCTTCGCTTTGCTTGTGGACCGCCTGGCTCATATCTTCACTGTACTTTTGAGCCTCTTTGATCTTCGCCTCTTGATGAACGACCAAGGCTTGTAGTTCATCGAGCTTTTCAACGGCTCGGTCTTTCTCTTGTAGTAGCTGGCCGTACTGAGCTAGCCCATCTCTTTCTTTGCAGCGTAGCTCAGCGAGACTTCTGCTAAGTCTCCGGTTGGCCTCTCGCTCTTGGCGGATATCTAACCGAGTCTTGAGGAGCTCTTGCGACAACTCCTTGATCGTTTGAGCCTGCTTTGATGATTCGGCCTCAAGGCGTGCTGACTTGGCGGTTATCTCCTGCAGTTGGCTATCCGAGCTAGTTCTGGCAGTTTTGGATGCCCGGATAGCTTGTTCGTTGGAGTCAGCACACTGGTCCTTGAGGCGCTCTATTTCATGATCCTTTTTCTTGCCTTGCCTTTGCAGACCATCAATTGTGAGGATAGATTCTTGCTCTTTCTCTTCAAGGGCCCTCATCTGGGCTCCCATGATTTCTATCCTCTGGGTCAAGGCATCAATCTGAGCCTGCAGCCCTTCATTGTTGGCGCTCGTAGTAGGTGTGGTGGATGGTTGAGCCATCCCTCTTCTCTTTCTCCACGCCTCATAGTCACTGGTGACAGTCACTCGAGCTTTTCCTAGCTCTCTGTCCCCCATGTAGACTGGCCTCTCCCATGCTTTTCTCACAGCTAGTGAGTTGGCGATGGTGCATGGGTCTTGTTGAAGGCGACCCACTCTGCCCTTTCATCCAGGTAGGACAGGTGGTCTTCTAACATCATTACTTTCCAACCCTGGGTGTTCCCCTTCCTTATCAGGGAACTCTGACGGAATGGTAGTTGAATAAGGGCAGCGACTGGTGTTGCAGGAGTGTATGCCTCATGGCGGACATGGACCCCAGCTGACTTGGGCCATCTCAACATGGTTTCATACTCCTCTAATGTAGGCACCAAGTCGAACTGCGGAAATTCGAAACACCGAAGATTTGAATTCCATAAGTGGATTAGTGCCCTTAAGAACACTTGATCGACACTGATCTTTAGAAGGTCCAAAATCCTTCCATAAGATTTTTCAAAGTCAGCGCGGACCTCCGATGGCATTGCCGCGCTTAGCCGTTCCAATATCTCAGTATGGAAACGGGGAATATCCACCTTCTTTGGCTGTCTACTTGTCCCCTCCATTTCTAAAACCAAAATGCATGTTTTGATGAAAAGGATGCTTATTTGAATGAATGTAAGTGTTTATTTTCTTATTTATCATGTTTTTCTATATGATGTATGGTAATTGCGTGTATTTTTTATTGAAGAATAGACTATCTATATGAATGTTCTATGAGTGCAATATTTTGGGACCAGGTCTTATTTATGTTTTTGGAAATGGACTTTTGATTTTTATTTAATGTTTATTTGTTTATTTTATAGTCTTTTATCTCTTCTGTCGGAACTGCGTGGCTACTTAGCTTACAAAGAACCTGAAACCAGGCTAGCTAAAAGGCAGACTGTCCGAGATAAAATATGGCTTTATGCGAAAGAATATTTAGCGTCCCTTATCTCTTCTGTCGGAACTGTGTGGCTACTTAGCTTACAAAGAACCTGAAACCAGGCTAGCTAAAAGGCAGACTGTCCGAGATAAGGGTGTTTATTTGTGAAAAATATTTTTTGTGATTTTTTGTTCTGTTGTTTGTTTATGCTATGCAACATACAAATGCAACAAACATATGCACACAATTCGATCATCCCCGAACCGGCGAGATTTCGTTTTTATCACGAGGTAGGGTTTTCCTGCAGAAAAGTGCATTGGCCAGGGTTGGTTCTAACTGTTCTCACCAGGCTAAGGCCCCCAAGGTGCCCCCATTATAGGGTCCCCACTCTCCAGCCGTCCGACCATGCTTAGCACTAAGGTCATAGTCAGTCTTATTGCCAAAAGAGGAAGGTTATCACCTTGAGTGGTGGTTTCCGATCACACTGGTGGGCTCAAGGCCCTCACTACAGCGAACCGTACCTGCCACCCACTCCCTATGGTTATCTCACTTGCCCCCGGGTATAGGGGGAACTGTTGTGTGCAAGGGATTGTGTGCAGTTTGTATATCAAACAATTGCGTAAGTATAAACACGCAACAGTTATTAAAGCCAATCATTAAAGCATGTTATAATACAAGTTAAGGGCAAAAGTGTTATTTTCTTGGTTTATTTATTATTTAAGCCGGCCCATCACTAAATGGGATCAACTCTCGAGGCTTCCCTAGTGGAGTCGCCATCTGTCGCCGTCGTCTGAAAAAGACAAAGGCGGTCGGAGCGACGCGATGGTTTTTCGACCCTTTTGATTTTCGCGTTTTTATGGGTGGTTACAACGCCTTTAGGTTGTCCGATAACCGGGCTAACCTAGGGGCGAGGTTTTCGAAAGGGCGTCCTTGGGTTGTCCGATAACCGGGCTAACCCAAGGACTAATTTTGTAGGGTTCTGTGGAGTCGCCACCGATGTTTTTACCAGAAACATCGGAAAAGGGGTTTTAAAAGGCGTTGGTTTTCGAAAACCAACTTTGGTCATTAGAACCAGAGTTGGGTAAGGGAGTTAGTTACGTGTAAAGGAAGTATTAGTTCCTTTACTACGCCCCTTTCGGGTTCCCTATGATAGGCCAGCTATCTAAAAATATTTAAACCGGTGAAAATAACGTTTTTGCCCTTTTATTATGCGGAATTTAAATTTATGACTACATGGCCCTAATCTATTGCATCATTTAAAATTAAAGCAGCAAAAGTAGAGAGAGAGAATTTAAACCTCCGAAGCAAGCTTTCTTTTTTTATTTCTTTAACAAAAATGGGTGCTTTTTGGCAGCCCTTCACTCTACACAACGCTGGAAACTCTTCTAGACGTCGAAAAAACACTCAAAAAAGCACTCAGAAGCTCCGGAAATGCTTCGGAGGGATTCTAGAGAGAAGTTTTAGAGAGAAGGGAGAGCAAAAAGCTGTGTGGTGTGTGGAAATGAGGGGGGGAGGACCCCTATTTATAGGTTTTCGCGCTGTCAGGTGGCGAGACCGCCAGTCTCGTCTGATAGGGTCGAGACCGCCGTCTCGTCCAACGAGACCGCCGTCTCGCCCTGTCAAATGCGACGAGACCTCCGTCTGGGGAGACGAGACCTCCGTCTCGCCTTCGCAGGTGGCGAGACGGCGGTCTAGGAAGTCCAGACGGCGGTTTCGTCCCAACAAGGCGAGAAAACTTATTTTTTGGTACAGAAACTCCCTCCTATCCTAGTATGGGGCCTAATAGTCTCTCCTAATGGCTTGTTAGGCTTCATCCATCTTCAAATAGGAGGTCTTCTGGTCTTTATTTGGAGGCCGGGCAAGATTTGGGGTCTACAATCTTGAATGGTGTTGACTTGAATGTAGTTGACTTGAATCATCATCAAAATCATCCCTTGGGAATGCAGGAACATTTCCATCAATCTCCCCCTCATTGCTTTCAACGAGGATATACTTCTTTTATGGGGATATCAAGATAGCTCCTATCCCGTGTCCAAGCATGTTTGAGGCTCCATCGAAGAACATGGTCCATGCTTCTTCTTTGGTCTCTTCGTGTTCAATGTGCATGATATGTTCGTCGGGAAAGTCGTTCTGTAGGGACTGATACTCGTTTGTTGTTCCATGGGCTAGGTAGTCCGCTAGGGGGATACCTTTAATAGTTTTTTGGGTGACATGAACGATGTCGAACTCTAAGAGGAGCACTTGCCACCTAGCTATTCTTCCGGTCAGAATGGGCTTCTCGAAGAGGTACTTGATTGGGTCCATTTTGGAGAACAACTATGTTGTGTGTCGAGCCATGTATTGTCGGAGACGCTGAGTGACCCACACCAATGCGCAACAAGTTTTTTCAAATGGTGTATAACGGGTCTCATAATCTTGGAATTTTTTGCTGAGATAATAAATGGCTCGCTCCTTCTTCCCGGTTTCGTCTTTTTGACCGAGCACACATCCCATGGATTCTTCGAGTATTGAAAGATATAGGATCAGAGGTCTTCCTTCAACGGGTGGTACCAATACTGGTGGATTGGTTAAGCATATTTTGATTTTATGGAACGCTTGTTGGCATTCTTCATTCCACACCGTTGGTTGATTTTTACGCAACAGTTTAAAGATGGGTATGCATTTATCCGTTAACTGTGCAATGAAATGGGAAATATAGTTGATTCGACCTAGAAATCCTCTGACCTCCTTTTTCGTGCTTGGTGGGGGCATTTCCAAAATCGCCTTGGTTTTGTCAAGGTCCACCTCGATTCCTTTTTTGCTGACGACGAACCCCAAGAGTTTGCCTGACCGTACTCCGAAAGTACATTTTGTCGGGTTCAATTTGAGTTGATACTGTCGAAGCCGATCGAATAGCTTCTTGAGATATTGAATGTGGTCCATCTCGTTTCTGGACTTGGTGACCATGTCATCCACGTATACTTCTATTTCCTTGTGGATCATGTCGTGGAATAGTGTGACCATAGCCCTTTGATAGGTAGCCCCTACATTCTTGAGTCCGAAAGGCATTACTTGATAGCACAAGGTACCCCATGGTGTGATGAAAGAGGTTTTTTCTCTGTCCTCGACGGCCAATTTAATTTGATTGTACCCCGCATACCCGTCCATGAAGGAATAAAGTGTGTTGGTAGCGGTATGGTCTACTAGTGTGTCTATATGTGGCAGGGGAAAGTCATCCTTTGGAATTACATGATTGAGGTCCCTATAATCCACACATACCCTGACCTTACCGTTCTTTTTTATGACAGGCACTATGTTAGCCAGCCATTCAGGGTATTTGGACACTACTAGGAAATTGGCGTCCAGCTGTCTTTGTACCTCCTCTTTAATCATCAAGGACCAATCTGGTTTGATTCTTCTGAGTTTTTGTTTCACAGGTCGGAATCCTTCTTTTAATGGCAGTCGATGCTCTACTATACTTGTATCAAGCCCGGGTATGTCATGATAGGACCAAACGAACACATCCATATATTCTTTTAAAAGTTGCATCAATCCCTCCCTTACGCTACTATCTATTTGGGTGCCGATATTTATCCTTTTCTCATTATCCCCTTCTCCCAAATTGATAGTTTCCGCTTCTTCTTGATGTGGTTGTATAATGCGTGCTTCTTTTTCCAACATTTTGTGCATGTCCGGGAAAATGGTCCCCTGCTCACTGTCGGACTCGACCCATTCACCTTCGGCTTCTGGGGTCCACAGAGACTCATCAATCACAGACATGATATTTTTCTTAGGTTCTGTTTTTAGTCATAGATTTTATTATTCAGTTATTTCTGAAAGAATAATAAATAGAAGAGGGAAAAGAATGAAAGAAATGAATATGACAAGAAAATGCCTCATGTATTAAGAAAAATGAAAGCGTATTTACAAGCGCTTTTAGTCAAAGTTCTCGCAGCCACGGGCGGGGACCGCGGGAAATACAAGAAAAAGCTTAAAAAATAAACTTATGGGTTGATCCTCCCAATCCTTTCCCCCTATTACTCTGGTTTTGACAGAGGTTTGGCGTCCACGTCGGAGGCGGAAGCGTCAAAAGTTATCAACCCGACATCAATTAGCTCTTGGACCTTATATTTTAAGGTCAAGCAATTATCCGTTGAATGCCCAGGTGCATCTGAGTGGTAACTACATTTCTCGTTGGGCTTGTACCACTCGGGGTAAGGAGGCTCCATTTTCTTAGGAGGAACACGCGCCAAAAGGTTGGCCTCCAACAATTGGGGTAACAACTTCCCATATGAGGTTGAGATAAGGATGAATTTCCTCTCCTTTCTTTGTGGTTGCCGATCTATTTGCGCAGTGGAAGAAGGAGTCGCGAAATTAATGGCATGTACGACCTCTTCTTTCTTTTTAAAGGGCTTCTTGAATGAGACGCTTGAAGAGGAAGGTCGCACTATCTTCACGCTTCTTAGCCCTTTCTCCACCCTCTCCTTGATGGTGACCATGTCTGAAAAAAGGTTGGACGTACTTGCTATTGCCTTATCATAGTAAGGTCCAGTCAGTGAGTCGATGAACATGGCCACCATCTCTTTATCTGTTAGTCGGGGCTCTATCTGGGCAGCCAATTCCCTCCAACGTTTGGCATACGCCTTGAAAGGTTTGTCGTTCTTTTTGCTTAAAGCTCTAAGATCTGACCTATCAGGGGTCATATCGATATTGTAGCGGTAACGACGAAGGAAGGCATCAGCCAGCTATTTCCAATTCTAGACCTACCCTCTTTCCAACTGCATATACCAGTTAAGAGCCGAGTCAGCTAAACTCTCCTGGAAACAGTGAATCAGGAGTTTTTCGTTCTCAGCGTGCGCAGCCATCTTACGATAGTACATCGTAAGATGGTTCCTAGGGCAGGTCAGCCCGACATACTTTGGGAAGTTCGAGACCTTGAATTTTGGAGGGAAATGGATATTCTTTACTACGCACATATCCACCACCTCTTTGACGTCAAAATTGTGCCCCTTTACCGCCTTTAATCTCTCCTTTAGGGTGGAGATTCGTTGTTTGGACACTTTTGGGGTGTGGATGTGAATTGCCCGAGCGTCGGATTGGGGAGGCGCCTTTTGATCGAAGAGGAACTCCTCTTCTTCTTCTTCTTCATGACGGGAGGCGTGCTCGGCTTGGGTCTCGCCCTTATTTTGGCCTTGGCGCATAGCCTCCATCAGTTGCGCCATTTGCTCCCGGAGGGTGTTAACCTCTGCGGTGAGCTTGCGATTTTTCTCTTCCAGATTTTCCATCGGCTTTGCTTTTTGTGCGCGAGTTCGGATGGGGAGAGGACCAGCCACTTTCTAGAATGCCCAAAAGAAGTTTATTAATGAATGTCGAGTGTGGTACTAGTATCTTTCAAGACAATGACTTAGGTATCATCCTTTAAGCTTACGATTTGTAGAGTACCCTACCCACTTTGGTGTAATGGTTCCTTCCTTGTCATGGTTTTTGACAAGTATGACGAAGATCACCATATACATACCTTAGTACATTTGTCCCTTCCTTATGGATGGTTACAAATGTGCTTGGGGCCTCTTTCATCTTTGTCTTAGAGATATCTAATGCCCCTAGCATGGGTGTGTTTTATGTATGAGAGATTCTGTTTAGATGATGCTAATGCATTCTTTCCTTTTATTTTCTCTCTTGGTTTTCTTCACTCATGGTATGATGCGACATGAATGTTTTGAATTTGTCAAAAATCATTTTATTTATTTTTCATTTATTGGATTTATTTGATTTTATTTTGTTTTAGAGCCTTTTATCTCTTCTGTCGGACTGCGTGGCTACTTAGCTTACAAAGAACCTGAAACCAGGCTAGCTAAAAGGTAGATTGTCCGAGACAAAATGGTTTATTGCAAAAGAATAATATTAGCGTCCTTTATCTCTTCTGTCGGACTACGTGGCTACTTAGCTTGCAAAGAACCTGAAACCAGGCTAGCTAAAAGGCAGACTGTCCAAGATAAGGGAGTTTATTATAAAAGATATTTTTCTTGTGATTTTTTCTGTTTTTATCTGTTGTTTGGTTATGTTATGCAATCAAATGCAACAAACAAATGCACACACAATTACTTCATTCGCGATCAGGCGAGAAGTCGTTTTAATCACGAGGTAGGGTTTTCCTGCAGAAAAGTACATTGGCAAGGGTAGGTTCTAACTGTTCTCACCAAGGCTTAGGCCCCCAAGGTGCCCCCATTATAGGGTTCCCACTCTCCAACCTTCTGACCATGTTTAGCACTAAGGCCATAGTCAGTCTTTGTGCCAAAAGAGGAAGGTTATCACCTTGAGTGGTGGTTTCCGATCACACCAGTGGGCACATGGCCCTCACTACGGCAAACCATACCTGCCACCCACTCACTATGGATTTCTCACTTGCCCCCGGGTATAGAGGGAAATGTTGTGTGCAAAGTTTTGTGTACATTTTTTATTTTAAACAATTGCGTAAAATAAACAAACAACAGTTATTAAAGTCAAGCAATTAAAGCATGTTATAATACAAGGTAGGGTAAAAGCGAAATTTCTAAGTTTACTTATTAAACTGGCCCATCACTAAATGGGATCAACTCTCTAGGCTTCCCCAGTGGAGTCGCCATCTGTCGCCGCCGTCAAAAGAGGTGGCCGGAGCGACGCGATGGTATTGACTTTCCATTTTTTGCATTTTAATATGGGTGGGGTTACAACGCCTTTAGGTTGTCCGATAACTGGGCTGAACCTAAGGGCGAGGTTTTCAAAAGAGAGCTCTTAGATCGTCCGATAACCGGGCTGACCTAAGAGCAAGATTGAGGGGGTTCTTATGGAGTCACCACCGATGTTTTTACCAGAAACATTGAAAAAGGAAAGAAAAAGGTGTCGGTTTTTTTTTAGAAAAACCAACTTTGGTCGTTAAAACCAGAGTTGGGTAAGGGAGTTAGCTACGTGTAGGGAAGGTATTAGCTTCCCTACGATGCCCCTTTCGGGTTCCCTATGATGGGCCGGTTATTTCATAAATAAATTAAAAATGACACTTTTACCCTTTTATTTGCGGAATTAAAATATGACGACTACATGGCCCTAATTAATGCATATAAATAATAAAGCGATAAAAAAGAGAGAGAAAGAGAAGAAACCTCTGGAGCAAGCTTTGATTAATTTTTTAAAAAGGTTAGGGTGCGTTTCGGCAACCCTTCGCTCTTACAACTTCGAATTCTCTCTCGAAACGCTATAAAAACTCTCTTAAAACGCTCAGAAACTGTGAAAATGCTTCGGAGGAACTCTAAAAGAAGAATTCTATGAAATTATAAGAGGGAAGGTGGAAGAGCTCTGTGAAATGAAGGGGAGAGCGCCCCCTATTTATAGGGATTCGTGCCTGTCAGGTCGAGACCGTCGTCTCGTCTGGAAAGGTCGAGACGGCGGTCTCGCCATTCGAGATGGCGGTCTCGACTTTGACAAATGGCGAGACCGCCGTCTCGTTTGGCGAGACGGTAGTATCGACTTGCCAAAGGACGAGAGGGTCATCTCGCCAAACGGGAGGGTGGTCTCGCCAATGGCAAGTGGCGAGACGGCGGTCCCAAAAAGTGAGATGGCGGTCTCGACCCCTTAAGGTGGGAATCCTTATTTTTTGTATAGAAAATCCTTCCTATTCTAATTGTTAGAAATGTAGGCTGAGATCAAGAGGGGGGGGGGGTGAATTGATCTTTGAAAGATTTTCACAATTAACAGATTATCAATTTCAAAGATTGAGAAATCTGATCAATTCTTGAATCACACACAGCAAGCAATAAAAAATAAATGCAATCACAAAATTAAAGAAGAGAAAGGTTTAGAAAGATATCACCAAGTTTTATACTGGTTCACCCAATCGCAGGGCTACGTCCAGTCTCCAGCCAAATTCCAGCTGGGTTCCACTAGATTGAATGTTTTACAGATTACAACCTCAACCTCACACTCAATCTACCACAAGAACCACAATTCCAGTTCCTGCACCTAACCTTTCACCAAGAACCAAAATCCAGTTCTTGAACTACCCTGCAGCCAAATTCCAGCTACAAAAACCAGTGCCCACAATTCCAAGCACCCACAATATAGTAAAAGAAAGTAAAGAAACAAAAAGAAGAAACTAAGAATGCTCAAACCAGTTTTATGCAGTTCTGCAATATGTGTTTCTTCTCCAAAGGAATGCAATTTTGCCTCAAGAAAGAACTTTGATGAACTTCACAAAAACAAGCGTGATTCTCTCTTGAAAGTAGCACTTTTTATTGCTTGATTGATTGCTAAAGGATGTATAAAAGATGTGTTTGAAAAAGGTTTTAAACAATTCTGTTTATATAGAAGATTTTCAAAAATGCTGGTTTAATTAATCTATTAAAATAATCTTTTAATCCGTTAAAAGTCTTGTTTTAATCTGTTAAGACTTCTTTTAATCCATTAAAACGTTCTTGATTATTTTCCAGATTTGTTTTAACTGATATGACAACATTTATATCAATTAAAACTCTTTACAAAAAATCTTCTAATCTATTTTAATCGATTGTTTCGACTTTCAATCGATTAAAATACTGCAAAACATTTTTATAAACTTTTCCAAGTGATTTTAACTGATAAAGATACGTTTTAATCGATTGAAACGTTTAGTACAAATTTTCCAAGTTGTTTTAATCGATTGAAACAAGGTTTTAATCGATTAAAATAATTCTGATCGGTCATAATGCCATTCTGATCGGTCATCTGATATACCAAGTGGTTTTAATAGATTATTTCGAAGTTATATCAATTAAAATACTGAAAAAAAACACTTCCCTAATCATTTTAAGTGATTTTAATCGGTTATTTCGAAACTGTATCAGTTAAAATACTGACAGAAAGTTTTCAACACTTCTTTTAATGAAAACAATCGGTTATTTCGAAGTTATATCAGTTGAAAACCTGTTATAGAAGTGTGAAGAACATTTTAGTTGATAAACCTCATATACTATCAGTTAAAATAGTTGATTAAAAAACCTTTTTTCAAAATGCTTTGTTTTTAATCATTAAAACATTTTTTAGAGGCAATTGCAAAATCATTTAAGTGAAGAAACCTCATGTAGCAGAAAGATAAAATGGTTATACCTAAGTAGAGCTGTAGATACACTAATCCTCTTCTCTTTTATCCAAGTGACCTTTGACTGCCACAAAGTTTCCTTAGACTTCATTTTTGACTTCATCAAATCAACAAGATCTTTGCTAAAGTAATTCAATAAGATCTTCATTACTTTCAGTCTCCCCCTATTTGATGAATGTAGACCCCTAATTTTGCCCGGCCTCTCAAATAAAGATAAAGGAGATTACCCGTAACAAGATAAAGCTCGTCTAGCATTACAAATAAGAGCCAAGGAGACTTCCCATATGAAGATAAAGCTTCAATAGACACATATCGGCATCAACTGACGTCCAAAACAAGCAAGGAAAGCTTCCCGGAGTCCCGAAACGCGCGAAACTGGCCAGAACAGGTTGAGACGGCCGTCCCGGTTGGGACGGCCGTCCCAACCTCTTAAATCCAGTTGGGACGCGCGTCCCAAAGTTGGGACGGCCGTCCCAAACCCATTTTAAGTGGGACGGTCGTCCCGGCCTTCCTGGGGGTCCCGCTCTGTGTAAATTTGCCATTTGGGACGGCCATCCCAGTCCAGACGGCCGTCCCAACCCAGACGGCCGTCCCAAAGTGCGCCAGCTGCGAAAAACTATAAATAGGAGGCTCATTTGCCACTTTTTCAGACCACAGACACTCCAGAGAGCTCTGAAACACTCTAGAGCACTTGTCTACTTCTCTCCCTCTCTCGAATGATCTTTCCGATTGCCTTAAATAGGTAACAATTGGTTAAGGAATTATATTCCGGCATTTGATTCTTCTTTAAATTTTTAGTAGAGTCGATCTTGTATTGGTGAGGAGAGACTGTGTAGAGAGAGGGGTTGCCAAAACGCATCCTCACAGTTCGAGATTCTCAATATAAAGCTTGCTACGGAGGTTCTTTTCAATTCCCTTCTCTTTTATTGTTTTATTTATTGTTTTATTGTTTTATTTAGCTTTATTATGTCATGTAGAATAGGATCATATAGATAGCTATTTTAATATCTCTTTTATTGCTTTATTTAGCTTTATTCATCATTTTATGCATGCAACATAGAATAAAATCATGTAGATAGCCATTTAATATTATGTAATAAAATAGGGTAATCGCGTAATTTCTCGTAGTCTTTACTTAAATGAATTAATCTGTCATAGGGAACCCGAAAGGGGCGTTGTGGGGTGCTAACACCTTCCCCACACGTAACTAACTCCCTTACCCAACTCTGGTTATAATGGCCAAGTGCGGTTTTTCTTAAAATCAACATTTTTTTCCTTTTCCAATGTTTATGGTCAAAACATTGGTGGCGACTCCATAAGAACCCCTTTTCGAAAACCTTTTAAAACAAAAACGCGAGTCTAAACCATCTTTCGCGACCGCTCGCATAAACGTTTCGAGACGTCTTCAGGACGTCGGAAAGGGACGGCGGCGACAGATGGCGACTTCACTGGGGAAGCTAGAGAGTTGATCCCATTTAGTGACAGATGAATTCAAACTAAGTAAAGATTTGAAATTACGCCTTTACCCTTCTGTATGTTTTTATTGTATGGCTTTAAATAACTGCTGTATGATTATTTCTGCAATTGTTTGAAATATAAATTGCACACAAAAACCCTTGCACACAACAGTCCCTTTATACCCGGGGGCAAGAGTGAATATCTATAGGGAGTGGGTGGCAGATACGATCGGTTAGTTGGCACACGGGGCTACTACCGTTGTCGGAAAACCACCAACTCAAGGTGATAACTCTCCTCTTTTGATCTAAGGGTGTCGCCACGGAGTTCCGTGCATGACCCGAGGATTGAGAGATTGAGAGGTCCCTATAATGGGGGCACCTTGGGGACCTTTGGCCTGGTGAGAGCAGTTAGAACCACCTAAACCAAGCACGTTTCTGCAGGAAAACCCTACCTCGTGATTAAATAAGCGTGGCTCTGCTCGTGGATGTATGAATTGTGTGAGCATTTGTTTGCTGCATTTGTATTGATGCATTAGCATAGGGTAATCATAAAAAAAAAATGGAAAACCCTAAAAATCACAAAAAGCGAAAAGATAAAAGACTTTTATCTCGGACAGTCTTTAGTTGACCGACAGAAGAGATAAAGGGTCATAAAAAAAAATATATAAAAACAAATTAAAAATACCTTTGCAACAAAATAAAAAAGATTCTTGGCAAAGTCGCATCATTCATACCACATCATCCAATAAGTGGTAAAACCAGGAGAGAAAATAAATGCACTAAGAAAAGTATGCATGCACATCATTTTAATAAACCTAAAAAAAAAATGGGTCTTAGAGACGTTTTTTGGGAAAATTACTGGGCCAAATCGCCTACGGCAATTTATAGCTTGGTTCTTCACCCTTTTCTCTTCGTTTTGACATGCTGTGCGTCCAAATCGGACAACCCAGTCAAAAGTTATGCCACTTTCAATATCTGCTGTCATAAAAAAAATATTTTTGTAGTGCATACATAAACACATTCATTCTAGGATACACCAATCATTTAAAAAAGCTATAATAAAAATCTTTAAATCATTTAGAAAGTGGCTGGTCTTCTACTTGTCCTCACTCGTGCCCAAAAGCTAAGAAGATGGAGCAATTAGAGGAGCAGAATCGTAGGCTCACCGCCGAGCTTAATGCCATAAAAGAACAGATGGCGCAATTGACAGAGTTAATATACCAACAATGCTTCCACAATGAGGTCTCTGAGCAACGAATTTCTGCCCTAGAAGAGAAATTAAGAGCATTAGAGAGATACAAAGTTGATGCAAAGGAGGTAACAGATGTACACCTCGTCAAAAATACTCGATTCCCTCCCAAGTTTAAGAAATCTCACGCATCATTCAAGATGTCCTTTGGCAAGAAGAAAGAGGGGAGCGTAAATGCCATCAACCTCACTACCCCTTCTTCATCTTCACAACCATCTAGGCAGTCACGCAGACAAGAGAAGAAATTTACTCCAATTCCAACCTCCTATGGAAATCTGCTGCCAGAATTGATAAAGGATCATCTCCTAGCATATGTCCCTCCAAAGAAGATGGAGCCACCATATCCAGAATGGTACAAACCTAATGAGAACTGCGATTACCATTCAGGTGCTCCTGGGCATTCCGTGGAAGATTGCATCAACTTAAAGCATAAGGTCCAAGATTTAATAGAGGCGGGATGGATTACCTTTGACGCATCTACTCCAAAGGTGGACGACCAGCCCTTATCAAAGCCCGAGTAAAAGACGGGATAAGGAAGACCAGCAATCTAGGGCTCATCATTTTTATCATTAAAAATGCAATAAAAAATACATAAAAATATATCAAAAAGCTTCCGATGTACTCCTCGTGATCCCTGCCCATGATCACGAGATTTTTGGTTAATAAGGGCTTCGTAAATATTTTGTTTCTATCAATACAATGAGGCATTTTTCATAATATTCATATGCTTTTCATTCTTTTCTCTCTCACTCCAAGATAATTAAAATCTAGGCCTAAATAAAGACCATATAAACAGTCATGTCTGTGATTGAAAACTGCCTGAAAGATCTGAAAGCTAAAGGCGAATGGATTGAGTCAGACAGTGAGGAGGGGACCATTTCCCCGGACATGCAAAGACTGTTGGAAAAATAAGCTTAATTGATAACAGCCCCATAAGGAAAAAACTAAGGCCTTCAATTTGGGACAAGGAGACAATAAGAAAGAAGTAAATGTCGGTACCCAAATTGATAATGTTAGGGAAGAGGCAATAACACCTTTGCGCTTATTCATGCCTTGTCCTTTCCCTTATACATCGGATAAAGCTGTACTATGGATATGCACAAAAGAATTGTCCGTCAATGAAGATATCTCCAATATAGCCAGCATTGGGGGCAGGACGATAAGCGAAAGAATTTATTCCCCCAAGGAGCTACAAGATAATGCTCCTAAAAACAAAGGAAAAATAAAGAAACCGAAGAGGAAAAGGAAAAAAGAATCCCAAGGGAAAATTGAGCAGACCTTGGATTCAAAATGCTAAGGCAGTTTCTTCAACGCTCCACCGAAAAATCAAATTCGTGGTAGACAACAAATTGATCATGGTTCAAGTTAAAGACTAGATTCGAATCAGCGAACCGTCTACCATACCTTAAATGGATGCAGCTGAAGAAGACATTTGAAAATATGGAAAGACATCCTAGCAGTTTAAAAGTGGCCCATATAATGAAGAGATATGGATACAGCCCAGGCAAGGGCTTGGAAAGGATGTTCAAGGAATAAGAGACATCCTGGATTTTAAGGATAATCCTTTAAAGAACAACCCTACAAAAGGACAAGTTGTACAATGAAAAGGGAAGTCTCCCCTCCATACCTTAAAAAGACGATCTTCCAAAAAGGAGGGATATTAACATCAAGGGTAGCATTAGTCATTAGATGTCCTTCTTCTAATTCTAAGGGATGTAAACCCAATGACTATTAGAGATCACTCCTCGAGGTGTGCCCGATCCCCGAGCATCTTTAGGGCACGCATTTCCCTTTGGATTACAAAAGAATGCTATTCTTACTATCTGCTTCTTTTCCTACTAAACATGTCTATACCCCATTAAATAACCCTGTTTAGACAAACGTTTTGTTCCATAATGCGTCAAAATAATCAAAGCGCCATACACAAAATGAAGCCAAAGTTAACATGATTGATTAGCTAGAGACACGAATAAGAAAATCGTGTTTCGACAATGTTTGAGAAAAGAAATTATTATTAAAAGAAGCCCGTCAAGGTCAAAGGCCAAGACAAAAAGATAAAAGGGCAAAATCCTAGGCAGACTAGGAATGTTAATCAGTCATAAAGTAATCAGCTGAAGACGCTACCTCATTAAAACAAAACGTTTGTTTGAACTAGCCTAAACACAGACCAACCTTGGCTAGCCATTCTTACAAAAACCTTTATTACAAAAATATCCCTCTAAAACACAAGCCTTTGCAATAAATCCCTTTCCTTCTATTCTCTTGACCCTTCACCACAAAGCATTCAAGTAGTTGACTGGGAAATGTGGAAATATAGTGATCAATAGGAGGATTGAAATCCCTAAGGAAAGGAAGAGGGGCATTGACATGACAATTGCTCTACATTCAAAATGATTACTCTTCTGTTATAGCAAAAGTCCAAGACGGCAAATTAGTACAACTGATCATGTTGATAAAAGCACATGATGATGGAAGCAAAATTAACAGAGGCTGACCGGGTTCGAAGCCAACATAACCAGTTAAACCTTATGGAAGAAAAACGGCTGAATGTTATATGTCACGGACAAGCTTATCAAAGGAAAATAAAAAGGCTTACAAAAAAGATCAACCCTCACATTTACCATAAGAAGGATTTAATGGTAAATAAGTTGCTTCCGACCCAAAACAATAAAATTGGAAAATGGGCACCGAACTACGAAGGACCCTTTGTGGTCAAATGAGCTTTCTCAGAAGAGGCTCTTATCCTCGCCAATATGAATGGAAAATAACTTCGACACCTAATCAACTCCGGTACGGCGAAGAAGTATTATGCTTGAAGACATTGCTCATGACCCGTCAGGAATGAAAACCCGCAAAAGGCATCCCTGGGCAAAAGATAGGGTTCATATCCCTCGCTAGGATACGTCCTAGGCAAAAAGTAGAGGTAAAAAAAAAAAAAAAAAAAAAAAAAAAGGAAACTAAGAGCAATGGTTACTGTAGTCGAAAACCGAACAGGCGGCTAAAGTAACATTCTTCCGTAAGCAAGCAGCTCGCATGGTCTTCACTCCGAGCTCAGACATCTCAACTAAAGCAATTAGGAGAACCAGGGGCGGATATCATAGACATGACTGTATAAGCCTAAACAAGACAACCAACCTCGACCACCCATTCTTCTAAATACCTTTTGAAATCCTTCTATAAAAGAAATAAAACTTTTGCTCATTTATCAATAAAAATTCCTTTTCATTTCCTTTCTCTTGACCAAATATTATGGAAATGCCTCTTTATTGATAAATCATAAATATGCGCAAAGACTTTTAATCAAAGATCAAACATGCATCTAAAAAAAGGGAAGCATATAAAAATAATAAGAGAATAAACGCCTGCTAGGATATTCTTAGGTAAAAACCAGGGTAGCCTGCTAGATCGGAAATCCCAAAAGAACGGTCT
Organism: Sphenostylis stenocarpa; assembly: GCA_963425845.1. Taxonomy (NCBI): domain Eukaryota; kingdom Viridiplantae; phylum Streptophyta; class Magnoliopsida; order Fabales; family Fabaceae; genus Sphenostylis; species Sphenostylis stenocarpa. The sequence goes on from OY731404.1 coordinate 62,752,073, forward strand.
AGGCAAAAGATAAGGCAAAAGCCCCCTAAGATATTCTAGGCAAAAATTAAGGCAGCCTGCTAGATCGAAAACCCGTAAAGGGCGGTCTAGGCAAAAGATAGGGCTAAAACCAAAAGATGAGTAAAAGATGAGTCCATCATTAAGGTCATAAGAAAGGAGCCCATCGACATATTCATGAGAAGCCAACGTAAGAAGGCCAGCTTACTTTCTAAATACATCGAAAATAAATAAACATTAGATTGCATCTAAGACATCCACACACAAAGTAGTTGCATAATACGACTTTGTCAAAATCAATAAAAAAATAAAATAAAATAATTTTTCAAATAAATAAAAATGCATATAAGGAGTCTAGCCTCCATACTTGTAATTGAAAAACAGGAGGCGCCAAAATCCAGCCTCCATATGAAAATCGGAACCACGATGGAAAAAGGCGAAATTTGAACTACTTTAGCAAAATAAGGAGCTCCAAGAAAGCTAGCTCCAACCATCAACCTTCTACACCAATAAACGAAGGTAAACCGTAAAAACAAGCCAACTGAAAGGCTCGATAATCCCCAAGCTGGATCCTTGCCTACTCCGGAGGCAACACAAAAATTATCTCATGACTCAAGCATCATCACTTGAGTCATCAAACATAAATCATTTAAAGCCGCAATCAACATTCCTTCCATCCAAGAAAAAGGAAGTCACCAATAAAAGTACACCAAAAACGGAAAAACCAATGGAAAAGCTCAATTATCCTCAAGCGGATCCTTGCCTACTCCGGAGGCAAAACAAAAAGATTACCTCACGACTCGAAGACATCACCGCATGAGTCATCAAGCACGCTCATTAGAGAGTCGCCGCCTCGAGGAGTCCATCAAAGAAAAAACAGAGTCAAAACCCCCCACATCACTGGGGGGCAACAAAAAGAAAGAAGAGAAAAGCCTTTCATCCTCTGACAAAGGCCACTACAAGAAAAAGCCGAAAGAAAATCCCCAAGAAGAACACATCAAGAAAAATCTATAAAAGAAGAAAATGAGAAAATTCCATCCACAGAAAGGCAAATCAACCCCCCGGTGGATCATCAAAAAGAAAATTTTCTCCCCAGTAAGCCTAACCGCAAAGGCAAATTACAAATTACAAATCCACAGGGAGTTAAGCACCCAATATGAATATCCCCAGCGAAGTACAAAACCTTCACTCCCAAGAATGCCTATGCTTACTCGTAAACAAGCAAAGAGCCGATATCCCCAAGAAATGGGAAATCAACCTATAAGAGGTAATACAAACAAAACTTTCAAGAAACATCTACCTACTCGGAGGTACTATCAAGAACAAATATCCTCAAATAGAACATCAGCCTATTCGGAGGCGAACAACAAGTAAAAAGCCTTCATCATTATTGAAGCACTTGCCTAATCAAGAGGCACAATCAAAAATCAACAAATCCCCAGTGGATTCCCGCCTAATCAAGAGGCACAACCAAACAAAAACATCCCCAAGTGGGCTCTCGCCTAATCAAGAGGCACAATCAAGAATCAATAAATCCCCAAGTGGATTCCCGCCTAATCAAGAGGCATAACAAAATCCTCAAGTGAATCTTCGCCTAATCAAGAGGCACAATCAATAAGAGAATTCAAAATCCCCAAAAGGATTCCCGCCTAAAAAGAGGCAATCGACATAATCCCCGGCAAAGCCGGATGGCTAAAACAAGAAAAGCCAAAAATCAAGAATCCCCGGTAAAACCGGATGACTAAAACAAAAAAATCAAAAAGAAAAAATTACTCCCCATAGGCGCATGATCGGAGACAATAAGTCGCGTAAACCGGATGAGGGTTCGTACTCATCAATCAAAAAGATATTCCAAAAAGAGCATTCCAAGAATTTGTCAAAATGCGATTCGTACCGGATGGGGGTAGGTACTCATCGTAGTCCGTCGAAATGCGGACTCACACCCAGTGGGGGTGTAAAAACCATTAGAGTCCGGCAAGATGCGGACTCGCACAATAGAGCCTTGTCAAGATGCGGGTTCACACCCAGTGGGGTGTAAAAACCATTAGAGTCCGTCAAGATGCAGACTCGCACAATAGAACCTTGTCAAGATGCAGGTTCACACCCAGTGGGGGTGTAAAAACCATTAGAGTCCGGCAAGATGCAGACTCGCACAATAGAGCGTTGTCAAGATGCAGGTTCACACCCAGTGGGGGTGTAAAAACCATTAGAGTCCGTCAAGATGCAGACTCGCACAATAGAACCTGGTCAAGACGCAGGTTCACACCCAGTGGGGGTGTAAAAACCATTAGAGTCCGGCAAGATGCAGACTCGCACAATAGAGCCTAGTCAATATGCAGGTTCGCACCCAGTGGGGGTGTAAAATCCACTAGAACCTAGTCAATATGCAGGTTCGCACCCAGTGGGGGTGTAAAATCCACTAGAACCTAGTCAATATGCAGGTTCGCACCCAGTGGGGGTGTAAAATCCACTAGAACCCAGTCAATATGCAGGTTCGCACCCAGTGGGGGTGTAAAATCCACTAGAACCTAGTCAATATGCAGGTTCGCACCCAGTGGGGGTGTAAAAACCACTAGAATCCGGCAAAATGCGATTCGTACTGGTGGGGGTAAGTACCCACCAAAACCTTAAAAATGCAGATTCATACCAGTGGGGGTAGGTACCCACCAAAACCTTAAAAAGAAAAGCTCAAACCAGATAGGGGTTGGTACCTATCAAAATACTTATCATCCGGAGGATCAACAAGGAGCAGCATCCGAAGGATAACCGGGCAAAAGGGTTAACTCCTTCCCCTACCAACTAATTTTGTCGGTATACTAAAACCAACGAATTAGTTAGGCAGGTGAAGGGGGGGCAGCTGTAGACCCCTAATTTTGCCCGGCCTCTCAAATAAAGATAAAGGAGATTACCCGTAACAAGATAAAGCTCGTCTAGCATTACAAATAAGAGCCAAGGAGACTTCCCATATGAAGATAAAGCTTCAATAGACACATATCGGCATCAACTGACGTCCAAAACAGGCAAGGAAAGCTTCCCGGAGTCCCGAAACGCGCGAAACTGGCCAGAACAGGTTGAGACGGCCGTCCCAGTTGGGACGGCCGTCCCAACCTCTTAAATCCAGTTGGGACGCGCGTCCCAAAGTTGGGACAGCCGTCCCAAACCCATTTTAAGTGGGACGGCCATCCCGGCCTTCCTGGGGTCCCGCTCCGTGTAAATTTGCCATTTGGGACGGCCATCCCAGTCCGGACGGCCGTCCCAACCCGGACGGCCGTCCCAAAGTGCGCCAGCTGCGAAAAACTATAAATAGGAGGCTCATTTGCCACTTTTTCAGACCACGGACACTCCGGAGAGCTCGAAACACTCTAGAGCACTTGTCTACTTCTCTCCCTCTCTCGAATGATCTTTCCGATTGCCTTAAATAGGTAACAATCGGTTAAGGAATTATATTCCGGCATTTGATTCTTCTTTAAATTTTTAGTAGAGTCGATCTTGTATTGGTGAGGAGAGACTGTGTAGAGAGAGGGTTGCCAAAACGCATCCTCACAGTTCGAGATTCTCAATATAAAGCTTGCTACGGAGGTTCTTTTCAATTCCCTTCTCTTTTATTGTTTTATTTATTGTTTTATTGTTTTATTTAGCTTTATTATGTCATGTAGAATAGGATCATATAGATAGCTATTTTAATATCTCTTTTATTGCTTTATTTAGCTTTATTCATCATTTTATGCATGCAACATAGAATAAAATCATGTAGATAGCCATTTAATATTATGTAATAAAATAGGGTAATCGCGTAATTTCTCGTAGTCTTTACTTAAATGAATTAATCTGTCATAGGGAACCCGAAAGGGGCGTTGTGGGGTGCTAACACCTTCCCCACACGTAACTAACTCCCTTACCCAACTCTGGTTATAATGGCCAAGTGCGGTTTTTCTTAAAATCAACATTTTTTTCCTTTTCCAATGTTTATGGTCAAAACATTGGTGGCGACTCCATAAGAACCCCTTTTCGAAAACCTTTTAAAACAAAAACGCGAGTCTAAACCATCTTTCGCGACCGCTCGCATAAACGTTTCGAGACGTCCTCAGGACGTCGGAAAGGGACGGCGGCGACAATGAAGACAAACACCACTTTGAATAATAACTCTGCAAAAGAAGTCACTTGATAAAATAGATTAGTGAGTGATCAAAAAATAATCATTTCTCCCCCTAAATTGCAGTTCCCCTTATTCTCCCCCTAAATTGATCAAAAATAAAGCAAGCAATTATTTCTCCCCCTTTTGACTTCATCAAAAATAGGGATCAGAGGAAAAAAAATATGCATGGTATGTAACAAGTTTTACATTTTTGAAACAGAAGGAAAAAAATTTGAAAATGATATATTACTCATGTAAAGACCAATCAAAGTTGATTCAAACTTATCTTCATTAACACGTTTGTAATGAATACAATTAACACGTGTAAAGATTAGAGAATCATGCTTTAGTATCATGTTACAAGAACAACCATTAACTAAAGCCTTTAATTTTTCTTCCCAGAGTAAAAATCGATTAAAAACAGGACAAAATCGATTAAAAGGTTCTTGTTAATGGTTTTAATCGATTGAAATTATGTTTTAATCGATTAAAACAGTGATGAATTTTGAAAGTTTAGAACATAAGTTCATTTAATCGACTAATTCGACATTTAATCGATTAAAACAGTAATGAAGAATGTTGTATAAGCGCTTTTAATCGATTTAACCAGTTTTGAAAAACTAAGCAATGTTTGATGCATCTATCATGCCTAATTCAGTGCGAATTTTGTAAAATCGATTACGAGAAAGAGGTTTTGTAAAAATATCTGCTAGTTGTTTTTCAGTTTCTATGAAGAAAATTTCACAATCACCTTTCAAAACATGATCTCTAATGAAATGATGTCTAATTTCTATATGTTTTGTCCTAGAATGTTGAATTGGGTTTTTAGTTAACATAATGGCACTAGTATTATCACATAAGAGAGGAATCTTTCTGAGAATTAAACCATAATCCTCAAGCTGTTGTTTGATCCAAAGAGATTGACCACAACAACTTCCAGCTGCAATGTACTCTGCTTCAGCTGTAGAAAGGGCAACACATGATTGTTTTTTACTGTGCCAAGAAATTAGACTGCTTCCAAGGAGATGACAGGTGCCACTGGTACTTTTCCTGTCAAGCTTACAACCTGCAAAATCTGAGTCAGAGTATCCAATTAAGTTTAGTTTGGACTCACCTGGATACCATAACCCAACATTTAAAGTTCCTTTGAGATATTTGAGGATTCTTTTTGCAGCAGTAAGATGTGATTCTTTTGGTGCAGATTGAAACCTGGCACACATACAAACACTAAACATAATGTCAGGTCTACTTGTTGTTAGATATAGTAAAGAACCAATAAGCCCTCTATATTTGGTTTCATCAATAGGTTTTCCTTTTTCATCAGAATCAAGATAGCAGTTTGTGGACATTGGTGTTGAAGCTTCTTTGCAATGTTCCATCTCAAATCTCTTTAAAAGATCTGTGCAGTATTTAGATTGATGAAGAAAGCTTCCTTCTTGAAGTTGTTTAACTTGTAATCCAAGAAAGTAGTTAAGTTCCCCCATCATAGACATCTCAAATTCTCCCTGCATATCTTTGATAAAATCTTTACATAAAGACTCATTAGTAGCTCCAAATATGATGTCATCAACATACACTTGAACTAGAATTACATCATTATTTAATTTTTTCAAGAATAAAGTTTTATCAACCAAACCTCTTTGATAGCCCTTTGAAATGAGAAAATTACTTAACCTTTCATACCATTGTCTTGGGGCTTGTTTGAGACCATACAAAGCTTTCTTTAGTCTATAAACATATTCTGGATGAATATGATCTTCAAAACCAGGTGGTTGTGTAACAAAAACTTCTTCATTCAAGTAACCATTCAAGAAAGCACTTTTGACATCCATTTAAAATAACCTGAAACTTTTCATTGAAGCATAAGCAAGTAGAAGTCTAACAGCCTCTAATCTAGCAACAGGAGCATATGTTTCATCAAAATCAATTCCTTCTTGCTGATTATATCCCTTAGCAACTAATCTGGCCTTGTTTCTAGTAATTATACCATTTTCATCCATTTTATTCCTAAAAACCCATTTTGTTCCTACAATATTTACATTATCTGGTTTTGGGATTAATTCCCATACTTCATTTCTTCTAAATTGATTTAATTCATCATGCATAGCATTGATCCAGTTATTATCTTTTAATGCATCAGATATGGTTTTTGGTTCAATTTGTGAGACAAATGCCATGTGATTGCAAAATTTATTTAAAGATCTTCTAGTGAAAACTCCCTGATTTATTTCACCAATGATGTTGTCTATTGAGAGATTTCTTAGATTTTTCCATTCTTTAGGTAGCTGCTCTTCAGATTCTTCAATATCTTCGGCCTGTTTTTGAGAGACTGTTGATTCTGGCAGTTTAACTGATACATTTTATCAGTTAAAACATCATCTTCTGTACTATACTCAGAAATATTCTACACACTTGGGTTAGTCTTATCAAATACAACATGGACAGATTCTTCTACAGTTTTTAGCCTTTTGTTAAAGATTCTATAAGCATGGTTATTCAATGAATATCCCAAGAAGATACCTTCATCTGATTTGGAATCAAACTTTCCAAGACTTTCCTTTCCATTGTTTAAAACAAAAACCTTACTTCCAAATACTCTAAAATAGTTTATGTTAGGCTTTTTACCTTTGAATAATTCATAGGGTGTTTTCTTAATAAAAGGTCTAATTAAAACTCGGTTTAATACATGGCAAGCAGTACTAACGGCATCAGCCCAAAAATATTTTGGTAATGCTTTCTCATTAAGCATTGTCCTAGCTAACTCTTCAAGAGAACGATTTTTCCTTTCAACTACACCATTCTATTGAGGAGTTCTAGGAGTAGAAAAATTATGCTTAATACCATGTTTATCACAAAATTTATTAAAATTTTCGTTTGAAAATTCTCCCCCATGATCACTTTGAATACAAGAGATGAAATAGCCTTTTTCATTTTGAATTTGTTTCGCAAATTTCTTAAACAAATGGAAAGTATCAGATTTTAGTTTTAAAAATAATATCCAGGTAAATCTTGAGTAATCATCTACTATAACCAGTGCATATAGATTTCCTCCTAAACTCATAGTTCTAGAAGGACCAAAGAGATCCATGTGCAAAAGTTCAAGAGGTCTAGAAGTTGAAACAATAATTTTCTGTGAAAAAGAATTCCTTACTTGTTTCCCCTTTTGACATGCATCACATACTTTGTCTTTCACAAACTTAAGTTTAGGTAAGCCAACTACAAGATCTTTAGAAATAAGTTTATTCAGATGATTCATATGAATATGAGCTAATCTCCTATGCCACAACCAAGAATCATTTTCTTTAGAAATTAAGCAACAATTTTTAGCAGAATTAGTATCTAACATGTAAATATTGTTGATTCTCTTACCGATAATCAGCACTGTTCGAATCTGATTTGATAATTTGACATTGATTTTGACCAAAGACAACTTTGTGTCCTTTATCACAAAGCTGGCTAATACTAATCAGATTATGTTTTAAACCCTCAACATATAATACATTGTTAATAATACCCGATTCTCGTGCATTTGATGTCACCTATTCCAAGGATTCTTCCTTTGTTATTATCCCCATAGACAACAGTCCCACCATTCTTTAGTTTTAAGTTGTAAAATTTTGTAATATCACCTGTCATGTGTTTAGAACAGCCACTGTCAAGGTACCAGAGATCTTCAGTCTGTTTTTCCTGAAAGAGAAATTAGTATAGTTGCAGTATAAAACAAGACAGAGTTGAAATACAATTAATTCTGCACTGGAAGTAACATTTTAATAGATTAATTTGATATTCAATCGATTAATCAAGTTCTGGAAAAAAAATATATCAGAATAATAATCGATTTAAACGAGGAATAATCGGTTAAATTTATCCTTTTAATGATTTTAACTGATATAAATCCATTTTAATCGATTAAAACAGCTAAAGTAAATTCCAGAGAACATTTTAATCGATTAACTCGCATTTCAATCGATTAAAACTATGCGGACAACTTTTTCTGGTATTCTCTGTAAGTGATTTTAACCTATTAAAATAGTTTTATATCAATTAAAATACTCAGTCCAAGAATCCAGAAACAGAATTTGCTGATATGATACCCGGGGACATCCAGAATTTGTTCCTGCAAAACAGATTTGGCATATTTTTGGTACCCCTTTTAATTACTCGGGTCCAATCATGTTATTTGAAATGAATTTTTGGGTATCCATTTCATTCTACCTTTAGGAATAGCATATTTCTTAATTCTACAATACTTTACAGAATGACCTTTTTTCATGCAGTAAAAACATTTAATAAATGGAGATGACATAGATTTGTTATATGCAAAATAGTGTTTAAATGCTCTAGTTTTCTTTCCAATAGAAGGTGTAAAACCTATTCCACCACGATCAATAACTAATTTTTGAGAATCAAGTATCATATCAAGACTAGTTTTCCCTTGTGCAAGTTTAGATGCAGTTTTTATTAAGTATGTTAATTTTTCTTGTAACTCAGGATAGTTTTTGCAATCTTTAACATTACACATGCAATCAGAATTATTACCTATTTCCAAATTTTCATTCTTGATTTCTTTATCAACTATTTTATTTTTAAGAATAGTGATCTTGTTTTCTAATAACCTATTCATACTTTTTAATATTTTATTTTCAGTTTCTAATCTTTTAGCTACTGCATGCATTTCATAAAAAGCATCTTGTAATGAACTATAATTCATAGTAGTTGTTGAGTCAACACTTACACTGGTTATTGGCGAATCCGAGTTGACCATTAAGCATATCTCAGTTGTTTCTTCATAGGTCATTTCAAGGATCTTCCACATTTGTGCAGCAGTTTGACAATGTGCTATCCTGAAAAATTCGTTTCTGTTAAGTGCAGATATGATGATATTTTTGGCAATACAATCATCTTGGATTAATTTCTTTTCACAATCATTTAAGCTAGACCAATCTTTGTTTGAAACATCAGTTTTTTGTTCAATGATATTCCACACATTTATACCAACAGATTCAATAAAGATCTTCATCCTAATCTTCCAAAATGGATAATCTGTTCCACAAAATAGTGGAGGTCTATCAATACAAGCACCCTTAGAGAATTTATTTCCAGCCATGGATCGAAGAACTTGAATAACTTTCAAGAACCTCGCTCTGATGCCAATTGTTAGAAATGTAGGTTGAGATCAAGAGGGGGGTGAATTGATCTTTGAAAGATTTTCGCAATTAACAGATTATCAATTTCAAAGATTAAGAAATTTGATCAATTCTTGAATCACACACAGCAAGCAATAAAAAATAAATGCAATCACAAAATTAAAGAAGAGAAAGGTTTAGAAAGATATCACCAAGTTTTATACTGGTTCACCCAATCCCAGGGCTACGTCCAGTCTCCAGCCAAATTCCAGCTGGGTTCCACTAGATTGAATGTTTTACAGATTACAACCTTAACCTCACACTCAATCTACCACAAGAACCACAATTCCAGTTCCTGCACCTAACCTTTCACCAAGAACCAAAATCCAGTTCTTGAACTACCTTGCAGCCAAATTCCAGCTATAGAAACCAGTGCCCACAATTCCAGGCACCCACAATATAGTAAAAGAAAGTAAAGAAACAAACAGAAGAAACTAAGAATGCTCAAACCAGTTTTATGCAGTTCTGCAATATGTGTTTCTTCTCCAAAGGAATGCAATTTTGCCTCAAGAAAGAACTTTGATGAACTTCACAAAAACATGCGTGATTCTCTCTTGAAAGTAGCACTTTTTATTGCTTGATTGATTGCTAAAGGATGTATAAAAGATGTGTTTTAAAAAGGTTTAAACAATTATGTTTATATAGAAGATTTTCAAAAATGCTGGTTTAATTAATCTATTAAAATAATCTTTTAATCTGTTAAAAGTCTTGTTTTAATCTGTTAAGACTTCTTTTAATCCATTAAAATGTTCTTGATTATTTTCCAGATTTGTTTTAATTGATATGACAACATTTATATCAATTAAAACTCTTTACAAAAAATCTTCTAATCTGTTTTAATCGATTGTTTCGACTTTCAATCGATTAAAATACTGCAAAACATTTTTATAAACTTTTCCAAGTGATTTTAACTGATAAAGATACGTTTTAATCGATTGAAACGTTTAGTACAAATTTTCCAAGTTGTTTTAATCGATTGAAACGAGGTTTTAATCGATTAAAATAATTCTGATCGATCATATCTGGTTCTGATCGGTCATAATGTCATTCTGATCGGTCATCTGATATACCAAGTGGTTTTAATCGATTATTTCGAAGTTATATCGATTAAAATACTGAAAAAAACACTTCCCTAATCATTTTAAGTGATTTTAATCGGTTATTTCGAAACTGTATCAGTTAAAATACTGACAGAAAGTTTTCAACACTTCTTTTAATGAAAACAATCGGTTATTTCGAAGTTATATCAGTTGAAAACCTGTTATAGAAGTGTGAAGAACATTTTAGTTGATAAACCTCATATACTATCAGTTCAAATAGTTGATTAAAAAACCTTTTGTCAAAATGCTTTGTTTTTAATCGTTAAAACATTTTTTAGAGGCAATTGCAAAATCTTTTAAGTGAAGAAACCTCATGTAGCAGAAAGATAAAATGGTTATACCTAAGCAGAGTTGTAGATACACTAATCCTCTTCTCTTTTATCCAAGTGACCTTTGACTACCACAAAGTTTCCTTAGACTTCATTTTTTACTTCATCAAATCAACAAGATCTTTGCCAAAGTAATTCAATAAGATCTTCATTACTTTCACTAATATGGGGCCTAATAGTCTCTCCTAGTGGCTTTTTAGGCCTTGTCCATCTTTGAATAGGAGGTCTTTTATTCTTTATTTTGAGGTCGGACAAGATTTGGGGTCTACAACCACCCTTTTGAGGTTTTCGATCTAGCGGGTTGCCTTAATTTTTGCCTAGGATATCTTAGCAGGTTTTTTCCTTTTTTATGAATGCCCTAACTTTTGTCTAGGCCACCCTTTGTGGGTTTTCGATCTAGCGGGCTACCCTAACTTCAGCCTAAGAATCTCATAGCAGGCATTATTCCTTTTATTTTCATTTTTTCTTTCTCTTCTTTTTTGAGAGATAGGACCCTATCATGCATGCAATGTTTGTGATATGCATCCTATAATGCTATTTTAATTAATATTTCAAAAGGATTAATCAATGTGCTTTTGCTTCTGATGTGCTTTTGTCATCATGTGCTTTCGTCGACATGATAGGTTGTACCGATTTTGATCAAAGAATAATTGTATTTGATTGTAGAGCGACGACCATGTTAGTGTGCCCCTCCCTTTTCTTGGGGATGTCAATCCTATTGATTACTGTTTCCACATTTCCCTACTAATTACTAGAATGTCGTAGTAAGGGTCAAGAGAAAAGAAGGAAAGTTATTTGATTCAAAGGCTTGTACTTTAGAAGCATTTTATTTTTTATAAAAAATGATTTTTGTAAGAATGGCTAGCCAAGGTTGGTCAGACTGTTTAGGCTAGTTTAAACAAACATTTTGTTTATGAGGTTGCATCTTTTATTCTATGGCGCTTGCAACGACTGATTGACTTCCCTAAACCGCCCTTCGGGTTTTCGGTCTAGGATGTTATGTTTTGATTTGTCCTAACTTTTGTCTAGGTTTCCTCTTTTCTTATTTTGGGAATCCTAGCGGACTTTATTTTGTAATCCTAACTTTTTCCTAGGCTACCCTTTATTATTGTTCAGGTTTCCTAGTAGGTTTACCCTAGCTTTTGCGTAACCCCCTTTATGGGTTTCCTACCGGGTATCTTGCCCTCTCTTCTTTGGCCTTTGGCTTCTATGGGATTCTTTTGATTTTTTTTGTACAACATTGGCGAAACTTGATTTTATTATGATGAGGTAAAACCTTATTTAGTGTTTCTAGTTAATCAGTCATGATGGGTTTGACTTTTATTTTGGTCAATGGTGCAATTTGATTATATTGATGCACTTTTGAAAACGTTTGCTTAAACATGGTTATTATGAAGTTTAGACATAAATAGCAAGAAGAGAAGCAGATGATAAGAATGACATTCTTTATAATTAATAGGGAAATATGTGCCCTAAAGATGCTCGGGGGTCGGGCTAGCCCCGAGGAGTAATCTCTAATAGTCATTGGATTTACAACCCCTAAGATTAGAAAAAGAACACCTAATGACTAGAGTCGCTCTCGATGCTTGAACCCCTCTGTTTGGGAAAATCGATTCAAGATGTGGAGGGGAGACTTCCTTTTTCTCTATGCAACTTAATCCTTTGTAGGATCGTACCTTAGGTCATGCTTTAAAAGATTGTATTTAACAACTGGTGGCTCTCTTATTCCATGAGGGTTACTACCGAGCCCTTGTCGAGCCCTTATCCTGGGCGATATCCATATTTTATCATGATGTGGGACACCTTCATGTTGTGGGGAAGTCTTTTCCTTATTCTCTTTTTCGATCTTTTTATTTTTTTCCTTATTCTTGGGATCATTGTCTCGTAGCTCCTTGGGGGAGTAGACTATTCTACTTCTAGTCGTGCCCCCCAATACCGATGATGTTGGCGATATCTTTGCTGATGGTCGATGTTTCTGCGTATCTCCATGGTACAACTTCATTCGATTCGAGGCATGAACAAATGTAATGGCATCCTTGTCCCTTATTCCTTATTAACTTGGATATCCAACGATTGAGGCTTATTATCCTCTTTAGGGGGATCAACCGTTGGGGAGAACTTGACGATGAAAGGTTTGCTCTTCATCTTATTCTGATTCGTGGAAAGCACATCGACTAATCCTTTCTTTTTATTATCTTATTATTATTAAAGTGAGGATGAATGTATGAATGTATGCAAATTATGAATGCAATAGACAGTCGAGGAGATGATGAAAAGGACAATCTCTATTCATTTTATTTAGAAAGTGTACATTCCTCAATGCAATGCCTCGAAGCACATTTTTAAAAGCGAAAAGCCTAAAGGAAACTATAGGCAGGTTAAAATTTCTGTTTATTTTCTTTTTTTGACTTCCCGTGCATGGCATGTAAATGCTCTATCCTCTTTACACGGTAATGAGGAATGTCCACTTTCTTTAACTGCCTATTACTAGATGCATGTTATGAGGATGAAGTTTGTTGGATGCATGCATGTAGGTGTTTTTTTTTCTAAACATTATCATGTTTTATTTTCTAACATGATGTATGATAGTATTTGGGATTTTGTGTTTTTTGTATGTGGATGAGGGCATGAAGAATACCAGCCGCTTTATAGAATATAAAAAGAATTTTATTATTTAATATGAATGGTTTATGGGATGGATATGCCTTAAGACAATGGTTTAGGTATCCTCCTTAAAGTTTACGCTTTGTGGGGTATCATACCCACCTCGGTGTAATGGTTCCTCCCCCATCACAGATTTGACAAGTATAATGGAGGTTACCATCACACCTTAGTACACTTGTCCTTTCTGAAAGTGATGAAGATCTTATTGAATTACTTTGGCAAAGATCTTGTTGATTTGATGAAGACAAAAATGAAGTCAAAGGCTACTTTGTGGCAGTCAAGATCACTTAGATAAAAAGGGTAGTGAGATTAGTGAGTTTGCATCTTTGCTTAGGTATAATAATTTTTATCTTTCTGCTGCATGAGGTTTCTTCATTTAAAAGATTTTGAAAATGCATCTAAAAAATGTTTAAACGGTTAAAAACAAAGTATTTTGTTAAAAGGTTTTTTTAAATCAACTATTTTAACTAATAGCATATAAGCTTTATCAACTAAAATGTTCTTAACACTTTTGTAACAGGTTTTTAACTGATATGTTTTCGAAATAATCGATTGTTTTAATTAAAGGAAGTTTTGAAAACCTTCTATCAGTATTTTAACTGATATAGTTTCGAAATAACTGATTAAAATCACTTAAAATGTTCAGGGAAGTGTTCTGGTAGTATTTTAATCGATATAACTTCGAAATAATCGATTAAAACCACTTGGAGTACTGTTTGATTGATCAGAATGAGCATATGACTGATCAGAACTAGCATATGATCGATCAGAATCTGCTTTTGACTGATCAGAATAGTTTTAATCGATTAAACTGCGTTTCAATCGATTAAAACAACTTAAGAGAATTTCTGCTAAGCGTTTTAATCGATTAAAACAGTTTTTTTTCAGTTAAATCACTTGGAAAAGTTTATAAGAATGTTTTGCAGTATTTTAATCGCTTGAAAGACGAAACAATCGATTAAAACAGTTTGGAAGATTTTTTACAAAGAGTTTTAATTGATATAAACGGTGTCATATCAGTTAAAACAAATTTGGAAAATAATCAAGAACGTTTTAATAGATTAAAAGAAGTTTTAACAGATTAAAACAAGACTTTTAACAGATTAAAAGATTATTTTAATAGATTAAATAAACCAAGCAGTTTTGAAAATCTTCTATATAAACAGAGTTGCTTGAACTTTTTAAAACACATCTTTTAGCAATCAATCAAGCAATCATAAGTGCTACTTTCAAGAGAGAATCACACTAGTTTTTGTGAAGTTCATTAAAGTTCTTTCTTGAGGCAAAATTGCATTCTATTGGAGAAGAAACACATACTGCAGAACCGCATAAAACTGGTTTGAGCATTCTAAGTTTCTTTTGTTTGTTTCTTTACTTTCTTTTACTGTATTGTGGGTGTCTGGAATTGTGGGCACTGGTTTCTGTAGCTGGAATTTGGCTACAGGGTAGATCAAGAACTGGAATTTGGTTCTTGGTGAAGGTTTAGGTGCAGGAACTGGAATTGTGGTTCTTGTGGTAGATTGAGTGTGAGATTAAGGTTGTAATCTGTAAAACATTCAATCTAGTGGAATCCAGCTGGAATTTGGCTGGAGACTGGACGTAGCCTTGGGATTTGGTGAACCAGTATAAACCTTGGTTATATCTTTCTAAACCTTTCTGTTCTTTAATTCTGTGACTGCATTTATTTTTGATTGCTTGCTGTGTGTGATTCAAGAATTGGTCGGATTTCTTAATCTTTGAAATAGATAATCTGTTAATTGCAAAAAACTTTCAAAGATCAATTCACCCCCCTCTTGATCTCAGCCTACATTTCTAACATTTGGTATCAAGAGCAAGGGTCTTGAAAAATACTCAAGGCTTTCGGTCCAAATTTTTTAATGGCTGAAATCAAATTACCTTTTTCTGAGGGAGCTTTTATTAATAGACCTCCACTATTTTGTGGAACAGATTATCCATTTTGGAAGATTAGGATGAAGATCTTTATTGAATCTATTGATAGAAATGTTTGGGATGTAATATCTAATGGTCCATTAATTACAGAAAAAGAATGGTCCAGTTTAAATGATGAAGAAAAGAAAAAAGTTCAAAGTGATTGTACTACTAAAAACATAATTACTTCTGCAATAAATATGGATGAGTTTTTCAGGGTCACCCAATGCAAATCTGCCAAGGAAATGTGGGAAGTTCTTGAGGTTACTCATGAAGGAACAGCTGATGTAAAGAGAGCCAGAAAACATACTCTCATAAGAGAATATGAGTTGTTTAAAATGCAAACTGGAGAAAGTATTGCAGATGTGCAGAAGCGCTTCACTCATATCATCAACCATCTACTGGGCTTAGGTAAAACTTTTGATAAAGAAGAATTAAATATTAAAGTTCTGAAATGTCTTGACAGGTCATGGCAGCCTAAGGTCATAGCAATCTCAGAATCAAAAGACTTATCCGTCATGACAACATCTTCCTTGTTTGGTAAACTCAGAGAACATGAAATGGAAATTAACAGATTCAATGAGAAAGAAGTCTCTGAGAAGAAAGGCAGAAGTATAGCACTCAAGGTTGAAGAAAGAAGTCAAGAATCAGAGGAGGAAAGTGAAAATCTTGGTCTGCTTGTCAGAAGGTTCAACAAATTTCTCAAGAAAAAGATTCAAGATAAAGAAAAACACAAAAGGTATGAGAAAAAATCTGATTTTTTTAATTATAAATGTTATGGTTGTGGTAAGCAGGGTCATGTAAGAATGGAGTGCCCAGAAAAGAACAAATACAATGACAAGAAAGAGGAAAAAGTCAAAAGAAGAGCATATGTAGCATGGGATGATAATGATACTTCATCAACAGAAAATTTTGATAATGAAGAAGCCAACTTGTGTCTAATGGCAAATCAAAATCATCAAACCAGCAGTGTAAGTTCTAACTCTTCTTCAAATTTAGTGAATTATAATTCATTACAAGAAGCATTTAATGAAATGCATGAAGAAACTAAGAAACTGCAAAAAGAAAATGATAGGCTAAAAGGCATGAATAATTGGCTAGTAAATAAAGTAGATTCTCTTGAAAAGAAAATTCTTGAAGATGAAACTGATCTTGACTTTTTAAAATTAATCCATGATAATTCTGATTTTGTATGTAATAAACCATGTAATAATTGTTCAGAATTACAAAAGAAGATTGATTTTTTATCACAAACTATTTCAAAGTTTACACAAGGTCAAGCTAATCTTGATGTTCTTCTTGGGTCACAAAAACTGATTTTTGACAAATCTGGCATAAGATTTAAATCTAGGATGAAATTAAAAAAAAACAAATGTAGACAGGAAATCATACTCATCATCAGTGATTAAATGTTTTTACTGCATGAAAAGAGGTCATTCAGTGAAATATTGTAGAATTAAGAAGTATGCTATTCCTAGAGGTAGAATGAAGTGGATTCTCAAAAATTCACTTCAAATAACCTGATTGGACCCAGTGATTATAAAAAGGGTACCAGAAATATGCTAAATCTGTTTTGCAGGAACAAAAATCTGGAAGTCCCTTAGTGTTCAAAACAGCAAATTCGATTCTGGTTTCATAAACTGAATGTTTTAATTGATATAAAACAGTTTTAAATCGATTAAAATCACTTACAGAGAATACTAGAAAAATTGTCCGTACAGTTTTAATCGATTAAAGTGCTCTCAGGAATTTTAGTTTAGCTATTTTAATCGATTAAAAGGGATTTATATCAGTTAAAACCACTAAAGGTCAAATTTAATCGATTCTTCTTCGTTTTAATCGATTAAAATTTTGTTATCATTTTATAAATTTCTTTCAGTACAGAAACAATCGATTCTTTTATGTATTAATCGATCATTTTACTGTTGCATTTTCAAACCTAATATTAAAGATCAAATTAATAGGTTAATTTTTTGATTAATCGATTAATTTGTTCCTGAAAATCATTTTTACAACATCCAATTGGAAATTGGTCAGCAAATCAGAG
This sequence comes from Sphenostylis stenocarpa, assembly GCA_963425845.1. Lineage (NCBI taxonomy): Eukaryota > Viridiplantae > Streptophyta > Magnoliopsida > Fabales > Fabaceae > Sphenostylis > Sphenostylis stenocarpa. The sequence continues at coordinate 62,769,460 of OY731404.1, forward strand.
TCAAAAATCGAAGTTTTTTGTCTTAATCAAAATTTGCATAATACATTTATTGCATCTCGTTGACCAAGTCAAAAATTTATCAAAGATCAAAATAGCCGATGTAGCCATTGTCCAGAAACCTGCGCCTCTGCCTTCAGTCAAGGGGACATATGCAATTAAAGCTGTTTTTTTTTTGCAGGTTCTGTCAAATCGGACTGCAATTCACAAAATTTGACATCCGTGACTCTTCATTTTGTTCACTTGAAGTCCATTATTCTCATTCTTCAGTTTCTAGTTCAAATTCCTTCTCTCTTCTTTCTTGCATTCACATTTCTCAACTTATCATCTTTCTTCTGTTTTCACATTTTCAAAATCTTCTCTCGAATCTCTGCTGCAAACATGTTCAAAAGATCAAAATCAAGGAAGAAACAAAAGGGAGAGTCTTCCTCTGCTGGAAATCAAGGAGGTCATCTTGAAAATTGGTTCAGTGGTGATATAGATAAGATGAATAATTTCATCACTAATTTTAGTCAAAAGTAGCTTGTAATTCCCAAATTCATAAGGTTCGCTTGGCTAGATGAAGAAGGGTTCACTTCGTTAAGAAGAAAACTGAAGAATCAAAAATTGAAGAATTTTCTAGAATATACTGGCAACATTCAACCAGATTTGGTAAGAGTGTTTTATGCAAATCTCACTGTCAGTGGTTCCACTTTAAGGTCTCAGGTAAAAGGAGCTAATATGGTCATTACTCCTGATATTTGGGATAAAGTTGCTGGCCTCAAAGATGTTGGTGTAAAAGTCTCTAGAGGTAATATTGTTGAATTGCCAGAGTTTAACAAAATTCAATTTTTTCGTACCTGTCTCAAAGATCAAGATGATTCGGTGAGAATTTTCAATGCTGGGAAGATGAGGCTTGAATCAGAATTCTTGCCTTCATTATTGCATGGATGCTTACTCCAAGGGGGAGTAATCATGCTATACTCAATGAGGGTGATTTAGCTCTCATGTATTGTATTGAAAATAGGATTTGTGTTAACTGGGTCTATGTTATTAAAGATCACATGGTAAAAGCCAAGAGTCTTGCTGATTATAAATTGCCTTATGCCTTGTTAATCAACAAATTTTTTAGACATTTTGTAGTAGATTTAGAAGGGGAGTATGTGGAAACTCCGAAAGCATCTAATGAGATTGATGACTCAACTTTACGGAAAATGGGGTTTATTAAAATTGATGATGAGTGGATCTCTAAAGTTGATGCTGGGATGTCTGAAGAAGAGGAAGAAGATGAAGAAGAAGGTGAGCAAGGCCAAATTCCTTCCTCTCCAGCTGCTGCAGAGGTTCCTGAATCCACCAGTGGTCAAGCTTCATATGAAAACATGGAGATCATTCCTTACATGGAGCAGCCTGACCGTGGGACTCCTCTGTCTCAATTTGAAAGGTCCATGCTTTCTCAAATGGCCACAATGCAGGAAAACCAGAGAAAGCATATGCAGATGACATATCAACATTTTCAGCAGACCAATAATCAGTTCACAACCCTTGGAAACCAGATTGCTGATATCTACACAAAACTGGAAGATATGCAACTCAACCAAGGGAATTGGGATGATTGAGTTTTTGGACAAAAAGGGTCCATTCTTATTTTTTTATATTTCTCTTACTGCTAATTTCTATTTCTGGTCTGTAATATTAACTGGTTGTAAACCAGGAACTTTTTTTTTTATCTGTACTAAATATGATATAGGTTTTAAGTTGAAACAAGAAAGCCTAGATAGAATTTAACATAGATCCCTGATAATTTTAGCTGATACAAAATAGATTTAATCGATTAAATCGATTAAAAGAAACATTTACATAGGAAATTCACAACAAAATAATCGATTAATTAGCGCATCAATCGATTAAAATCTATATGTCATGTATTTGTATCAACTAAAACTAGTTTACATCAGTTAAATCAACTAAATAAGAGATTGTTCTGATTTTGATGGATCTATTGGTTAAAATTTAATCAATGTAGTTGATATTATCATAAAACATTTTCCTAAATGATCGGTTTTACAAAATTCGCACTAGATTAGGCATGATAGATGCATCAAACATTATTTAGTTTTCAAAATTGATTGTTTTAATCGATACAAACAAGCTTTAAATCGATTAAAAGCACTTATACAACATTTTTTCTTTACTGTTTTAATCGATTAAATGTCGATTTAATCGATTATATCAACTTATGTTTTAAACTTTAAAATTTCATCATTGTTTTAATCGATTAAAACATTATTTTAATTGATTAAAACCATTCACAAGAACTTTTTAATCGATTTTGTCCTGTTTTTAATCGATTATTACTCTGGGAAGAAAAATTAAAGGCTTTAGTTAATTGTTGTTCTTGTAACATGCTACTAAAGCATGGTTCTCTTATCTTTACATGTGTTAATTGTATTCATTACAAACGTGTTAATGAAGATAAGTTTGAATCAACTTTGATTGGTCTTTACATGAGTAAAGTATCGTATACAAATTTTTTTTTGTACTGTTTTCAAAATTTACAATTTGATACATACCATGCATAATTTTTGTTGTATTCCTCTGTTCCCTATTTTTGATGAAGTCAAAAGGGGGAGAAATAATTGCTTTGCTTTGTAATTTATTTTCCTTATTTAGGGGGAGCAGCAATGTAGGGGGAGAAATGGGTAAATGATTAATTTTTGATTACTCACTAATCTATATATTCAAGTGACTTCTTCTGTAGAGTTATTATTCAAAGAGATGTCAAAAAGGTGTTTGTCTTCATCAAATAGGGGGAGACTGAAAGTGATGAAGATCTTATTGAATTACTTTGGCAAAGATATTGTTGATTTGATGAAGACAAAAATGAAGTCAAAGGCTACTTTGTGGCAGTCAAATGTCACTTAGATAAAAAGGGTAGTGGGATTAGTGAGTCTGCATCTCTGCTTAGGTATAATCTTTTTTATCTTTCTGCTGCATGAGGTTTCTTCATTTAAAAGATTTTGCAAATGCCTCTAAAAAATGTTTAAACGGTTAAAAACAAAGTATTTTGTTAAAAGGTTTTTTAAATCAACTATTTTAACTAATAACATATAAGCTTTATCAACTAAAATGTTCTTAACACTTTTGTAACAGGTTTTTAACTGATATGTTTTCGAAATAATCGATTGTTTTTATTAAAGGAAGTTTTGAAAACCTTCTATCAGTATTTTAACTGATATAGTTTCGAAATAACCGATTAAAATCACTTAAAATGTTCAGGGAAGTGTTCTGGTAGTATTTTAATCGATATAACTTCGAAATAATCGATTAAAACCACTTGGAGTACTGTTTGATCGATCAGAATGAGCATATGACTGATCAGAACCAACATATGATCGATCAGAATGTGCTTTTGACCGATCAGAATAGTTTTAATCGATTAAACTGTGTTTCAATAGATTAAAACAACTTAAGAGAACTTCTACTAAGCGTTTTAATCGATTAAAATAATTTTTTATCAGTTAAAATCACTTGGAAAAGTTTATAAGAATGTTTTGCAATATTTTAACCGATTGAAAGACGAAACAATCGATTAAAACAAGTTTGGAAGATTTTTTACAAAGTGTTTTAATTGATATAAACGGTGTCGTATCAGTTAAAACAAATTTGGAAAATAATCAAGAACGTTTTAATAGATTAAAAGAAGTTTTAACAGATTAAAACAAGACTTAACAGATTAAAAGATTATTTTAACAGATTAAATAAACCAGCATTTTTGAAAATCTTCTATATAAACAGAGTTGCTTGAACTTTTTAAAACACATCTTTTAGAAATCAATCAAGTAATCATAAGTGCTACTTTCAAGAGAGAATCGCGCTAGTTTTTGTGAAGTTCATTAAAGTTCTTTCTTGAGGCAAAATTGCATTCTTTTGGAGAAGAAACACATACTGCAGAACCACATAAAACTGGTTTGAGCGTTCTAAGTTTCTTCTGTTTATTTCTTTACTTTCTTTTACTGTATTGTGGGTGCCTGGAATTGTGGGCACTAGTTTCTGTAGCTGGAATTTGGTTGCAGGGTAGATCAAGAACTGGAATTTGGTTCTTGGTGAAGGTTTAGGTGCAGGAACTGGAATTGTGGTTCTTATGGTAGATTGAGTGTGAGATTAAGGTTGTAATCTGTAAAACATTTAATCTAGTGGAACCCAACTGGAATTTGGCTGGAGACTGGACGTAGCCCTGGGATTGGGTGAACCAGTATAAACCTTGGTTATATCTTTCTAAACCTTTCTCTTCTTTAATTTTGTGACTGCATTTATTTTTTATTGCTTGCTGTGTGTGATTCAAGAATTGGTCAGATTTCTTAATCTTTGAAATAGATAATCTGTTAATTGCGAAAAACTTTCAAAGATCAATCCACCCCCCCTCTTGATCTCAGCCTACATTTCTAACACCTTCCTTGTCGCGAAGGTCACAAACGCACTTGGGTCTCTTTTGCCCTTGTCTTGAGGATATCTAGCGTTCCCTAGCATGAATGCATTTATGCATGAGAGATTTCTATTAAAATGATGTTTATGCATACCTTTCTTATGCATTTATTTTCTCTCTTGGTTTTACCACTTATGAAGTGATGCGACATGAATTATTTGACTTTGTCAAAATCGTTTTATTAAATTTCATTATTTTGTTTTTTATTCATTTTGTGACCCCTTTATCTCTTCTATAGGTCAACGTGACTACTTAACTTACAAAGAACCTGAAACCATGCTAGCTAAAATGATGGTTGTCCGAGATAAAGTTGGTTTATTGGAAATAATGGTTTTAGAATCCTTTATCTCTTCTATCGGTCCACATGGCTACTTAGCTTACAAAGAACCTGAAACCAGGCTTGCTAAAATGTAGACAGTCCGAGATAAAGGTGTTTATTATGAAAAGGTTTTTGAGATTTTACTTTATTTATTTTTGTTGTTGTATGATTATGCTATACAACAAACAAATGCACAAGCAATTCACTCATCCGTGAACAAAGTGACGTTTTTATTCATGAGGTAGGGTTTTCCTGCGGAAAAGTGCATTGACAAAGGTAGGTTCTAACTGTTCTCACCAAGGCCAGGTCCCCAAGGTGCCCCCATTATAGGGACCCTTCAATCTCTCATTCTTTGAACCATGCATGGCAAAAAGGCCTTGTCGACGTTCTTAGACCAAGAGAAGAATGTTATCACCTTGAGTGGTGGTTTCTGACAACGACCTGCTGGCACTAAGGCCATTACCATGGTCAGTCGTACCTGCCACCCACTCCCTATGTGTATTCACTCTTGCCCCTAGGTAGAGAGAGACTGTTGTGTGCAAAAGTTTGTGTACAGTTTATTTCAAACAATTGTAGAAAATAAGAATACATCAGTTATTAAAGCGATGGAATAAAACATGTTATAAAAGCAAGGAAGGGTAAAAGTGTAATTTCTAGTTTTTTATTTATTAAACTAGTCCATCACTAAATGGGATCAACTCCCTAGCTTCCCTAGTGAAGTCGCCATCTGTCGCCACTGTCAGAAGAGGCGGTCGGAGCGACGCGATGATTTTGATTGACTCGCATTTTTTGAAAGAAGTGGTTCAACACCTTTAGATTGTTCGATAACTGAGTTGGACCTAAAGGCGAGGTTTTTGAAAGGGTTTGAGGAGTCACCACCAGTGTTTTAACCTTAAACACTGAAAAAGGTAAAAAAAGAAGGCATTGGTTTTAGAAAAAACCAACTTTGGCCATTACAACCAGAGTCGGGTAAGGGAGTTAGTTACGTGTGGAAAAGATGTTAGCACCCCACAACGCCCCTTTCAGGTTCCCTATGATGGACTAGTTCAGAAAATAAATACTTAAAGAAACTATGCTTTTACCCTATTATTTGATCTACTAGCAGAATTTAAATGTCTACATGATCCTAATATCTAATGCATACAAGGAAAGCAGTAAAAGAAAGCAGTAAAAGATAATAGATATGAAGGAGAATCTCCGAAGCGAGCTTTTATAAATCTCGAACTTGAGGACGCTTTTTGGCAGTCCTCGCACTCTACAGAGTCACTCCTCCCTCGAACAAAAAATAAGAGTACCACACTACCGAGGGCCAGACGTCTCAAAAGGAGACTTTCTTAACCGATTTCTACTTTAAACGGAAATCGGAAAGCTCACTCGAGCTCTGGAATAATGCTCAGAGTCACTCTAAAGTGCTAAAAGGCTTCTTAGAGAGTGTAGGAGTGGAGAGGTGTGTGAAAAAATGTGGAATGAGGCTCCTATTTATATGGGAGCGAGCCTGGGAGGGTGGACGACCATCTGGACATCATGGACGGCCGTCCATGGCTCTAAATTAGGGTGGACGGTCGTCTGGTCATCATGAACGGCCGTCTAGGGCTCAAAATCAGGGTGGATGGTCGTCTGGTCGTCATGGATAGCCTCTGGACACTCTGGATAGTCGTCTGGAGACTCTGGACGGTCGTTTAGACACTCTGGATGACCATCCACATGTTCTGGATGCTCTGGACATTCTGGATAGCCATCTGAGCATTTTGGACAACCATCTGGATGTTCTGGATAGCCATCTGGACATTCTGGACAACCATCTGGACGTTCTAACAAAATTTTATTTTTTATTTTCTCAGAAAACCTCCTTTTCCTAAATGAAGCCTAGTAAACACTACTAAGAGTCTTATGAAGCCTTATTCATCTTGAGAGTGGAGGATTTTTGGTCTTTATTGTGAGGTCGGGCAAGATTTGGGATCTATAGGGTGCGTTCTCATCTAGCCTTACAAAAGGGGGCTTAAACCAGACGGGGGTTCGTACTCGTCAAACCAGATGGGGGTGCATACTCATCAAGCCTTACAAAAGGGGGGCTTAAACCAGATGGGGGTTTGTACTCATCAACCAAAGGGGTCAGCTACTGCATCAAAGGAGCATCTTGGAGGATCACATTCAACATCTAGAAGGTCGGCTACCACAACCAGGAATGCAACCGAAGGACAATCGGGCAAGAGGGTTAACTCCTTCACCTTCCAGTCGATCTTTTTGGCATATTGAGCCAAGAGCCAGCTAGTCGGGTGAAGGGGGTGCAGCTGTAGACCCCAAATCTTGCCCGGCCTCAAAATAAAGAGCAGAAGACTTTTGTTCGAAGATGGGCAAGGCCTAAAAGGTCCCTAGAATTGATCAATAGGTTCCATACTAGAATAGGAAAGATTTTTGTACGTGAAAAATAAGAAATTTCACCCAAAGGGTCGAGACTGTCGTCTCGTTTGGCGAGACCACTGTCTCGTCGTTGGCTAAGGGCGAGACTGCTGTCCCATTTAGCGAGACGACGGTCCTGACCTTGTCAGGCAAGACGACGGTCCCGACCTGACAAGTGTGAATCCCTATAAAAGGGGGGGGGGGACTTTCTCACTCTTGACACACCATTCTACCACTTTCCCTTCTATAAAATCTTCAAATTACTCTCCTAGGACCCCTCTGAAGCATTTTCATAGTTTCTTAGAGTTCTTAGAAAGCATTCTATAGTGTTACGAGGAAGAGCGATCATCATTGTAGATCGTGGGGGTTGCCAAAAAGCACCCTCTTTCAAAGAACTTACTATAAAAGCTTGTTTCGAATGTTCCTATATACTCCCTTCTCTACTTTACTGCTTTTTAGATAGTATTGTTGTGCATTAATCATTTAGGGCCATGTAGTCAACAATTTAATTTCTGCAATGAATAAATAAGGGTAAAAGGGCAATTTAGAGTTATTATTTCTTTATAAAAATGGTCCATCATAGGGAACCCGAAAGGGGCGTTGTAGGGAAGCTAATACTTTCCCTACACGTAACTAACTCCCTTACCTAACTCTGGTTTAATGACCAAAGTTGGTTTTTCTTAAAAAAACCACTGCCATCTTTTTTCCTTTTCCAATGTTTCTGGTAAAAACATTGGTGGCGACTCCTCGAACCTTTTGAAAACCTCGCTTTTAGGTCCAGCCTAGTTATTGGACAACGTAAAGGCATTGTACCACACTTTTAAAAAACGCGAGTCGAATGAAACCATCGAGTCGCTCCAACCGCCTCTTTTGACGGCGGCGACAACCCTTAGTCTCTCCTCCAGAGTGGAGATTTGCTGCTTGGAGACTTCGGGGGGCTGGATGAGCACTACCCTTTCTTCGGACTGCACGGGGGCTTTTTGCTCGTAGAAGAATTCCTCTTCTTCTTCCTCAAGGTGAGATGCGCGGTCACCATGAGTATCGCCCTTATCGAGGTTCTGCTGGCGCATCAACTCCATCATCTGCGCCATTTGTTCTCTTAAGGAGTTAACTTCAGCAGTGAGTTTACGGTTCTACTCTTCTAGCTGCTCCATCGCTTTAGCCTTTTGTGCACGGGTTCGGACCACAGGAAGACCAGCCACTATCTAGGATGTGAAAATGAATTTTATTACTTAAAATGAATGATTTGGTGCGGGATAGCTATGCCTTAAGACAATGGCTTTGGTATAATCCTTCAAGCTTTACACTTCACAAAGCACCATACCCACTTCGGTATAATGGTTCCTTCTCTATCATGGATTTGACAAGTATAACGAAGGTCACCATATACCTTAGTACACTTGTCCCTCCCTTTTGGATGGTTACAAATGTGCTTAGGGTCCCTTTTGCCTTTGTCCTAGGGATATCTAATGCTCCCTAGCATGAATGTATTTTATGCATGAAAAGTTTTGTTAGGATGATGCGTATGTATTCTTTCCTTTATGTATTTATTTTCTCTCCTAGTTTTACTACTCATGAGATGATGCAGGTATGAATGGTTGACTTTGTAAAAAATATTTTTATAAATGTTTTGATTTTGTTATTTTAATATTTTATCTCTTCTGTTGGTCCGCGTGGCTACTTAGCTTACAAAGAAACTGAAACCAGGCTAGCTAAAATGCGAACTATCCGAGATAAAGGTATTTATTACGGAAAATTTTGTTTTAAGATCCCTTATCTCTTATGCCAGTCCACATGGCTACTTAGCTTACAAAGAACCTGAAACCAGGATAGCTAAAATGTAGATTGACCGAGATAAGGGTGCTTGTTATGAAATGGTTTTATTTATTTTATTGTTGTATGATTATGCTTTGCAACAAACAAATGCAACAAACAAATGCACAAACAATTCACTCATTCGCGAACAGTGTGACGACATTTTTATCACGAGGTAGGGGTATCCTGCAGAAGAGTGTGTATTCAAGGTGGTTCTAATTATCCTCACCAAGGCCAAGGCCCCAAGGTGCCCCCATTATAGGGTCCCCACTCTCCCAACCTTCAGACCATGTATGACACTAGGGCCTTGTCAGTCTTTAGGCCAAAAGAGGAAGGTTATCACCTTGAGTGGTGGTTTTTGACCATACCGATGGGCTCATGGCCCTCACTACGGCAAATCGTACGATGCCACCCACTCCCTAAGGTTATCCCACTTGCCCCCGGGTATAGGGGGAACTGTTGTGTGCAAGGGTTTGTGTACATTTGTTATTTCAAACAATTGCATAAAGTAAACATACAACAGTTATTAAAGCCAATCAGTAAAGCATGTTATAAAAACAAGAAAGGGTAAAGGCATAATTTGAAGTTTTTATTTATTAAACTTAGTCCATCACTAAATGGTGTAGACCCTTAATCTTGCCCGACCTCAAAATAAGAGCAGAAGACCTCCTATTCGAAGATGGACGAAGCCTAAAAAGCCACTAGGAGAGACTATTAGGCCCCATATTATAGTAGGAATGATTTTTTGTACAAAGATAATGATTTTCGTCTTCAGGGGTTGAGACCGCCGTCTCACTTTTCGGGACCGCCGTCTCGACCAATGGTAAGTCGAGACTGCCGTCTCATTTGGCGAGACCGCCGTCTTGACCTTACCATTGGCGAGACCCTCCCTCTCGTTTGGCGAGAAGGCCTTCTCACCACTTGGCAAGTCGAGAACACCGTCCCGCCAAACAAGACCATCGTCTCGCCATTGATTCAAGTCGTGACCGCCGTCCCGAATGGCAAGACCTCCGTCTCGACCTGACAGGCGCGAATCCCTATAAATAGGCGGCGCTCTCCCCTTCATTTCACATAGTTCTTCCACCTTCCCTTCTACAATTTCTCAAAATTCTTCTCCTAGAGGCCCTCCGAAGCATTTTCAGAGTTTTTGAGTGTCTAAGAGAGCTTTTTTATAGCGTTTTTGAGCGAGATTTTGACGTTGTAAGAGCGAAGGGCTGCCAAAACGCACCCTATTTTTCAAGAGAATTAATCAAAAGCTTGCTCCGGAGATTTCTTCACTCTCTTCCTCTCTTTTACTGTCCTTTTTTATTCATATTAAATTGCGTAATAGATATTAGGGTCATGTAGTCATCATTTTAATTCCACAAATAAAAGGGTAAAAGCGTCATTTCAAAAGTTTATCTATAAAATCACTGGCCTGTCATAGGGAACCCGAAAGGGGCGTCGTAAGGGAACTAACACTTCCCTTACACGTAACTAACTCCCTTACCCAACTCTGGTTTTAACGACCAAAGTTGGTTTTTCTTAAAAAATCAACGCCTTTTTCTCTCCTTTTTCGATGTTTCAGGTAAAAACATCGGTGGCGACTCCATAAGAACCCTTTTAAACTTGTTCTTAGGTCAGCCCGGTTATCGGACGACCTAAGAACACCCTTTCAAAAAACCTCGCCCTTTGGTTCAGCCCGGTTATCGGACAACCTAAAGGCATTGTAACCTCACCCATAAAAACGCGAAAAATGGAAAGTCGGAACCATCTCGTCGCTCCGACCGCCTCTTTTTGATGGCGGTGACAGATGGCGACTCCGCTGGGGAAGCCTAGAGAGTTGATCTCATTCAGTGATGGGCCAGCTTAATAAATAAACCTAATAAATTTTGCTTTTACCCTACCTTGTATTATAACATGCTTTAATTGCTTGGCTTTAATAACTGTTGTTTGATTATTTTACGCAATTGTTCGAAATAAAAATTGTACACAAACCTCTGCACACAAAAGTTCCCTCTATACTCAGGGGAAAGTGAGAAATCCATAAGGAGAGGGTGACAGGTACGGTTTGCCGTAGTGATGGCCATGTGCCCACCGGTATGATCGGAAACCACCACTCAAGGTGATAACCTTCCTCTTTTGGCACAAAGGCTTATGGCCTTAGTGCTAAGCATGGTCGGAAGGCTTGAGAGTGGGGACCCTATAATGGGGGCACCTTGGGGGCCTAAGCCTTGGTGAGAACAGTTATAACCTACCTTTTCCAATGCACTTTTCTACAGGAAAACCTTACCTCGTGATTAAAAATGACTTCTCACGTGTTCGCGGATGAGTGAATTATGTGTGCATTTGTTTGTTGCATTTGATTGCATAGCATAACCAAACAACAAATAAAACCAAAAAAATATCTTTTACAATAAACGCCCTTATCTCTGACAGTCTGCCTTTTAGCTAGCCTGGTTTCAGGTTCTTTGTAAGCTAGGTAAGTCACGCAGTCCGATAGAAGAGATAAGGGATGCTAGTATTATTCTTTCGCAATAAACTATTTTATCTCGGACAGTCTGCCTTTTAGCTAGCCTGGTTCCAGGTTCTTTGTAAGCTAAGTAGCCACGTAGTCCGACAAAAGAGATAAAAGGCTCTAAAAAATCAAATAAATCTAAGAATAATCAAAATGATTTTTGACAAAGTTGAAACATTCATGTCGCATCATGCCATGAGCGAAGAAAACCAAGAGAGAAAAATAAAAGGAAGAGCACATTAGCATCATCTAAACAGAATCTCTCATACATAAACATATCCATACTAGTCCCACACTCAACATTCATTAATAAACTTCTTTTGGGCACTCTAGAAAGTGGTTGGTTCTCTCCCTATCTGAACTCGTGCACAAAAGGCAAGAGCTATGGAAAACCTAGAAGAAAATCTTAAGGGCAGGGTATTTTTGGTCCATAATGGAGGCCGATTGTCACCAATATGCTAAAAAATGTCACAAGTGCCAAATCTATGCCAATAATATTCGCATTCTGCCCGCACCGCTTAACACCCTAGCCACACCATGGCCATTCTCTATGTGTGGCATGGACGTCATTAGACCCATTGAACCCAAGGCATCTAATGGTCACCGCTTTATCTTGGTGGCCATCGACTACTTCACCAAATGGGTAGAGGCAGCATCATATGCACACGTGACTAGAAAAGTGGTGACCACCTTCATCAAGAAGAATATTCTATGTCGGTATGGCATCCCTCATCGGCTCATTACTGATAATGGGACCAACCTCAATAACAAGATGATGGAGGAATTATGTCAAGATTTCAAAATTCAGCATCACAATTCCTCTCCATACCAACCTAAGATGAACGGTGCAGTAGAGGTAGTCAATAAAAACATCAAAAAATCATCCAAAAGATGGTAATAACCTACAAGGATTGGCATGAAATGCTCCCCTTTGCCTTGCACGGATACCGGACTTCTGTACAAACCTCCATGGGGGCCACTCCGTTTTCCCTCGTATATAGCATGGAGGTCGTACTACCAATAGAAGTTGAAATACTCTCTCTGTGAGTTGTTATGGAAGCAAAGTTGACTGAAGCAGAATGGGTCCGAAACTGATACGATCAGCTAAATTTAATCAAAGAAAAACGGCTGGACGTCATATGTCGGGGGCAAGTTTATCAAAAGAAGATAAAAAAGGCCTACAACAAGAAAATCAATCCCCGCACTTTCCGAGAAGGGGATCTGGTAATAAAGAAATTGCTTCCAGCCTAGAAAGATAAAATTGGAAAATGGGCAGCAAACTATGACAGACCCTTTATGGTCAAGCGAGCCTTCTTAGGAGGAGCCCTCATCCTCGCCAACATGGACGGAGAAGAGCTTCGACATCCAGTCAACTCAAATGCGGTAAAGAAATACTACGCTTAAAGACATTGCTCACAACCCGTCAGGATGAAAACTCGCAAAGAGCATCCTGGGCAAAATATAGGGTCCATATTCCTCGCTAAGATACGTCCAAGGCAAAAAACTAGAAAAAAAAACAAAAAAAAAGAGCAATGATTACCTTAGTCGAAAACCGCAAGGCGACTAAGGTAATACCTTCCTAGAAGCAAGCAGACTTCACATGATCTTCACTCCGAGCTCGAGCATCTCAACTGAAGCAACTAGGAAAAACAAAGAAACAGAAATCAGGGGCATGATTGTTATATCCTATACAGTTTAGCCAACCTTGGTCAACCCTGCTTATAAATTCCTTTGTAATTCCTCCTATAAAAATAAACCATTTGATTGCATCAATAAAAATTGTCTTCTCTTCTCTTGACGTACTTATGAGAATGCCTTTGTATTAACGAAACACAAGCATGCATAAAGAGTCAATACAAGAAAGCATAAGAAAGAAAAAAGGAAAAGAAAAATGCTTGCTAGGACATTCTTAGGCAAAAAAAGGGCAGCCTGCTAGATCAAAAACCCGTAAAGGGCGGTCTAGGCAAAAAGTTAAGGCCTCCATAAAAAGAAAAAGCCCGCTAAGATACCCTAGACAAAAATTAAGGCAGCCTGCTAGATCGAAAACCCGTAAAGGGCGGTCTAGGCAAAAGATAGGGTTAAAACAAAAATAAAATTTCATAAGAATAATCACGGGAAACACATAAAAGAAAATACTAGTCGCTTTCTAGGTGCCCCAACTAAAAATAGATTGCATTAAGAACATCCATACACAAATAGTCGCACAAAAATGACTTTGTCAAAATCAAAACATACAAAAATACTTCAGGCAAATAAAAACAAAAAGAATTCATGTAAGAAAATTTGCTTCGTGCTTGCATTCGAAAAACAGGAAACACCCAAAGGCATCCCCGTAAGACCCCACCGAATCTACCAAAAACATACATCAACCACAAGAGTTTTTTCGATGCACAGCAAAGTCGAACTACAAAACAAAGAATCCCTAGCAATCAACAAGCTGGATGAACCGAAAATCAAAGAAATTCCTGGCACAAACTAGACGACTATTCCAGAAAAGACAAAAACAAAGACAAGAGAACGCATCTCAACGTCGGCACATGAGCTACTGAGCAGTAAGCCGCCACCACCAATCCTACGCAATGGACTGTACCAGCCTGATGGAGGTCATACCCATCAACTTGCGCACGAAGTGCGCCTGATCTGCATGCGAGCCAGACCAATAAGTCGTAACTACCAGCCTGATGGGGGGTTCATACTCATCCAGTCCCACACACAGTGGGATGTAACTACCAACCTGATGGGGGGTTTATACTCATCCAGTCCTACGCACAGTGGACTGCAACTACCAGCCTGATGGGGGGTTTATACCCATCAACTGAAGGATCGGCTACCGTCAGAAGGAGTATCCTGAGGTTCTACCATGTGTCAACCAAAAGGGGACAGCTACTGCAAGAAGGAGCATCCTGGAGGCATACACTTTTTCCCCAGAGGATCAGCCAGCACAAGACGCAGCATCCGAAGGGTAACCGGGCAAGAGGGTTAACTCCTTCACCCTCCAGCCGATCTTCTTGGCACAAAAGGCCAACATTCGGCTAGTAAGGTGAAGGGGGGGCAGCTGTAGACCTTAAATCTTGCTCCGCCTCAAAATAAGAGCAGAAGACCTCCTAAATCTTGCCCTGCTTCAATTTCTTTGTGGATCATATCGTGAAATAGTGTTACCATAGCTCTTTGATAAGTAGTCCCTGCATTTTTTAGCCAAAAGGGCATCACTCTGTAACAAAATGTCCCACACGGTGTGATGAAGAAGGTTTTTCTCTGTCTTTGACGACCAACTTAATTTAGTTGTATCCCGCACATATGTCCATAAAAGAATAAAGAGTGTTTGTGGCGGTATGGTCTACCAACATATCAATATGTAGTAAGGGAAAATCGTCTTTTGGACTTGCACGATTCAGATCCCTATAATCTACGCACACTCTGATTTTTCCATTATTCTTTATGACTGGCACAATGTTTGCTAGCCACTCGGGGTATTTGGACATGATTAGAAAATTGGCGTCCAACTATTTTTGCACTTCCTCCTTAATTTGGTAAGGACCATTCGGGCTTTACTCTTCTGAGTTTCTGTTTTACTGGCTGAAATCCCTCTTTCAATAGTAATCTATGTTCCACAAAGCTTTTATCAAGTCCAGGCATGTCATGGTAGGACCATGGGAACACATCCACATATTCTCTTAATAATTGTATCAACCCTTCCCTAATGTTATTATCAATTTGGGTGCCAATATTTACTTCTTTCTTATCATCTCCTTATCCCAAATCAATAGCCTCATTTTTTTCCTAGTGGGGTTGTATCACTTGAACTTCTTTTTCTAAGAGTCTTTGCATGTCCGGGGAAATGGTCCCCTCCTCACTATCTGACTCAATCCATTCACCTTCAGCTTTCGGATCATACAGAGAGTCCTCAATCCATTCGCCTTCAGCTTTCGGATCATACAGAGAGTCCTCAATCACAGACATCTGTTTATATGGTTCTTTTTTAGGTTTAGATTTTATTAATTATGGAAAAAAATGATGAAAGAGAAAAGAATAAAAGGAATATGAATATTATGTAAAATGTCTCATTGTATTGATGAGAAAAAATATATGTACAAAGCCCTTTTAATCGAAAGACCTCGCGGTCATGGGCAAGGACCATGAGAGATACATCGGAAGTTTTTATGTATATATTTTTTATTTTTTATTTTTTTTTACCAAAAAATGCAAAAATGAGGAGCCCTAATTAGCTGGCCTTCTCTATCCCACCTTGTTATTCTAGTTGTGATAGAGGCTTGCCATCCACCTTACGAGTAGGAGGGTCGTAGGTGATCCATCCGGCATCCAATAAATCTTGGACCTTGTATTTTAAGGTCAAGCAATTGTCCACGGAATGCTCCAGAGCGCCTGAATGGTAATCGCATTTCTCATTAGGCTTGTACCATTCCGGGTAGGGTGGATCCATCTTTCTTAGAGGGATGCGCGCTAGGAGCTTGGCATCTAGCAACTTTGACAACAGACTTCCATAAGAAGTTGGGATAGGAGTAAATTTTCTCTCTTGTCTGCGTGTCTTGGTTGTTTGCAAAGAGGAAGAAGGAGAGGCAAGATTGATAGCATTTACACTTCCCTCCTTCTTTTTGCCAATGGACTTCTTAAATGTTGCAGTAGATGAGGAAGGTTGTGCAATCCTTCCACTTTTTAGTCCTTGCTCCACTCTTTCTCCTATGGTCGCCACGTCCGCAAAGAGGGTCGATGTGTTCCCTATCATTTTGTTGTAATAGGGACCAGTCAAGGAATTGATAAACATGAACGTGGTTTCCTTGTCTGATAGAGGGGGCTTTACTTGGGTGGCCAACTCCCTCCAGCGCTGGGCATAGGCCTTAAAGGATTCATCGTTCTGTTTGCACAGCAGTTATAGATCTGACCTATCTAGGGTCAGGTCAATATTATATTTATAACGACGGAGGAAGGCGTCTGTTAGTTGTCTCCAAGTCTGGACTTGTCCTCCTTCTAGTTGCATATACCAGTTCAAGGCTGAATCAGCCAAGCTCTCCTGAAAGTAGTGAATCAGGAGCTTTTTGTTATCATCATATGCAGTCATCTTACGATAGTACATTGTAAGATGGTTCTTAGGACAAGTCATTCTCATGTACTTCGAGAAATCTAGAGTTTTGAATTTGGGGGGAAATTGAATATTCATGACAAGGAACATGTCATCCGCTTCTTTGATATCGAAATTATGTCCTTCCATGGCCCTTAACCTTTCTTCAAGGGCAGTAATCTGTTGCTTGGAAACCTCAAGAGTATTTATGTGTATTGCCCTCCTGTCATACTGGACATGAACTCCCTGTTCATGCTCAAAGATGGGTTCCTCTTCTTCCTCATGATGGGAGGCATGTTCACTGTGAGGACTTTCTTTGTGGAGTTGTTGACGCATCATCTCCATCATTTGCGCCATTTGCTCCTTTATGGCATTAAGCTCAGTGGTAAGCATACAGTTTTTCTCTTCAAGTTGTTCCATCTTTCTAGCCTTTTGAGCACGAGTGAGGATAGGTAGAAGACCAGCCACTTTCTAAATGATTTAAATATTTTTGTTATAGTTTTGATTATGAATGATTAGTATGGGACAGATATGTTTAGACAATAGCTTTGGTAATTTCTTGAAAGCTTACGCTTTAGGAAATACCATACCCACCTTGGTGTGATAGTTCCTTTTTAGAGGTCACTAATACACCTTAGCACACTCGTCCTTCTTTAGGGGAAGGTTACGAACGCACTTGAGTCTCTTTTACTTTTATCTAAGGATATCTAATGTCGCCTAGAATGAATGTGTTTAATTATGAGAGATTTTATTATGATGATGCTTATGCATACTTTATTTAATGCATTTATTTTCTCTCGTAGTTTTACCACTTATTGGATGATGCGGTATGAATGATATGACTTTGTCAAAAGTCTTTTTATTATTTTAAAATAATTTTGTTGTTTTAAAAATTGTTTTATTATTTTTTAAATTATTTTTATAACTCTTTATCTCTTCTGTTGGTCAACGTGGCTACTTAGCTTACAAAGAACCTAAAACCAAGTTATCTTAAATGAAAGTTGTCCGAGTGATTTATTCTTATTTTCTTTTAAGGGTTTTAAGAATTTTTTGTTTTGACTGTTGTATGATTATCTATGCAAATGCATCAAATAAATGAAACAACCAAATGCACACACAATTCACTCATATGCGAACAGAGCGATGACGTTTAATCACGAGGTAGGATTTTCCTGCAAAAAGGTACATGGTTAAAGGTGGTTCTAAATTGTTCTCAACGAATTCAGGCTCCCAAGGTGCCCCCATTATAGGGACCCCTCAATCTCTCAATCTTTGGACCATGCACGGATCCCCGTGTCGACGTCCTTAGACCAAGAGAAGAGAGTTATCACCTTAAGTTGGTGGTTTCTGACAACGACTCTAGCATTAAGCCAACATAATCGGTCGTACCTGCCACCCACTCACTAGGGTTATTCACTCTTGCCCCCAGGTATAGAGGGACTGTTGTGTGCAAGGGTTTTTGTGTACAGTTTGTATTTCAAACAATTGCATAAAAACAATCATACAGTAGTTATCAAAGCCATACAATAAAACATGTTATAAATACACGGAAGGGTAAAGGTGTAATTTTAAATCTCTAGCTTCCCCAGTGGAGTCGCCTTCTGTCGCCGCCGTCCGTTCCGATGTCTCGAGACATTACGAACGTTTATGTGAGCGGTTGTGATAAGATGGCTTAGACTCGCGTTTTGTTAAAACTAATGATCATCGCTTTCAAGATGCTCATCAACTGAACTAATCTTTAAAAAATCGAGGTTTTCGTACAAAGGGTTCTATGGAGTCGTCACCAATGTTTTCACCATAAACATTGGAAAAGGGTAAAAAGGCGTTGATTTTAAGAAAAACCAAACTTGACCATTATAAATAGAGTCAAGTAAGGGAGTTAGTTACGTGTGGGGAAGGTATTAGCACCCCGACAACGCCCCTTGCGGGTTCCCTATGACAGATTAATTCATAAAATAAAGATTATAAGAGATTACACTCGATATTAAAATGATTATCTACATGATCCTATTTCTATTGAACATAGGAAAGCAATAAATAAAACGATAAATAAAGCAATAAAAGAGAAGAGTAGTGAAAAGAACCTTCGAAGCAAGCTTTTATAGAAATCTTCAACTCTGAGGATGCTTTTTGGTTATCCTCTCGCACTACAAGGACTCTCCTTTCCCAAATACAAGAGAAGCTTTAAACTATCGAATATCGAATATCTCAGAAAGAGATTTCCTTAACCGATTGATACCTTATAGGCAATCGGAAAGATCATTCCAATACTAGAAGTGTATAGAAGAGTAGAAAGAAGTGAATATGTGTGTAAAAGCTACAAATGAGGCCCCTATTTATAGGTGGACGCTGTCAGGATGTCAGGATGGCCGTCCCAAGCCCTCTTAGGTGGGACGATCGTCTGGACATTCGGGCCGGCCGTCCCAAGTGCAAAAATGGGTTGGGACGGCCGTCCCAAGTATAAAACGGGTTGGGACAACTGTCTGAGAATTGGGACGATCGTCCCAAGTGTTTTTCCAAATTCTGGTTTTTTATTTCTTCAGAAAAACTCTCCTTTCTTTAAACGGAAGCCAGTTGATGCTGCTAGGTGCCCAATGGAGCTTTACCCATCTTCAGAATGGAAGTCTTCTAGTATTTATTGTAAAGTCAGGCAAGATTTGGGGTCTATAAGCCTTACAAAAGGGGGCTCATACCAAGTTTTACAAATGGGGACTTTAGACAAGACGAGGGTTCGTACTCATCAAACCAGATGGGGGTGCGTACTCATTGAGCCTTACAAAAGGGGGCTCAGACCAAGTCTTACAAAAGGGGATTTCAAACCAGACGAGGGTTCATACTCATCAAACCAGATGAGGGTGCGTACTCATCGAGCCTTACAAAAGGAGGCTCAGACCAAGTCTTACAAAAGGGGACTTCAGACCAGACGGGGGTTCGTACTTGTCAAACCAGATAAGGGTGCTTACTCATCGAGCCTTACAAAAAGGGGCTCAAACCAAGTCTTTCAATCAAAGGATCGACTACCTCATTGAAGGAGCATCCTGAGAACAAGTCTTACAATCAAAGGATTGACTACCTCATTGAAGGAGCATCCTGAGAACAAGTCTTACAATCAAAGGATCGACTATTGCGTTAAAAGGGCATCCTGAGAATGACCCAAACTAGATGGGGTGCATACTCATCCAACCTTACAAAAGGGACTATAAACCGGATGGGGGTTGGTAGTCATCAAAACCAAGTGGGGGTTCGTACCCATCACCACATGGTCAAAGGAAACACCCTATGGTCAACTTTGAAGAAAACACCACAATTCATCGTCCGGAGGGTCAGCTATCGCACCAAAGGAGCATCCGAAGGATAACCGGGAAAGAGGTTAACTCCTTCACCTGCCAGCCAGTCTTATGGCACATTTTGCCAACAACCATTCGCCCAAGTGAAGGGGGGGCAGCTGTAGACCCCTAATCTTTCCCAACCTCGCAATAAAGTTCAGAAATCCTCCATTCTGAAGATGAATAAGGCTTCATAGGGCCTCTAGTAGTGTTTACTAGGCTTCATTAAGGATAAGGAGGGTTTTCTGAGAAA
Source organism: Sphenostylis stenocarpa (assembly GCA_963425845.1). Classification (NCBI taxonomy): domain Eukaryota; kingdom Viridiplantae; phylum Streptophyta; class Magnoliopsida; order Fabales; family Fabaceae; genus Sphenostylis; species Sphenostylis stenocarpa. The sequence goes on from OY731404.1 coordinate 62,789,606, forward strand.
ATAAAATTAGAAATTTTGTTAGAAGGCCTTGGACGGCCGTCCATGCTTGTTATTAAGCCATGGACGGCCGTCCATGATGACTAGATGGCCATCCACGCTTATTTTAAGCCTTAGACGGTCGTCCATGATGACCAGACGACCGTTCATGCTTATTTTTAAGCCTTGGACGGCCGTCCATGATGACCAATTTGGGCCTTATCTATTTATAGAAGAATTTGGACCTCGCGTCATTCGCTCAAGCGAGCGTAGCTGGTGCTCGATCAAATTTCCAGTTGAAAATCTTCTTCCTTCTTTCCATTTTTCTTCAATTATCTTCACAATTATGATCTTTGCTCTTGTATTAAGGTATTCTACCAATTCATACTACATTGGGAGAAAAATAGATTAATCAATATAATTGTAGCGGTTACATAACAATTAGGAGTATAATTACATCAACTTTTACCACTTAACAACTCCTGCTAACCTAGAATCTTGCTTGTCCCCAAGTAAAGTACTAATTCCTTCAAAAGAAATATGTCATTGCCTATTGTCACTTTCTCTTCCAGAACTCTTAACACAAAAAAAAAACTTTTCCTTCAAAATATGATGCTCACAACTTTAAGTGAAAATAAGATAGTTGTGCATTATAGTTACAGAAACTAATAAGGAACAACTAATCATCAACTATCCTCAGAGAAGAATGATCTCTCAAGAAAAATGATATATAACAATCTCAAACTCTCACAGGTAAGTGTTTATCTCATTCAATCACTTCATTTAGATATTCCAATATTGATAATCATCTTCAAGCAATTAGCATTTGTTAAGCAAGACTTGAATCAAAAGGTCTTTTGAGGCTTGTAATGGGGCTGAACTAAGAAGGAATTCATTGGTTTTTCTGGGATATACAAAAAGTATTTGAGAAATTAAAATTATATGAATGATTATTTTTTAACATTTCCTCAAATCAGGTCTCAAACTTCATGCTTTTGCTTCAACATAATGATAGTGAGTTAACAATCTCACCAGTTATCATTCACACCACTTGAATTTCCTTTTCCTTTCCTCATGCTTTACATTTATCATTTCAGCTTAGCCACAATATTTATTCTTTTCTTTTCCCTTTTGCTCTACTCAACATTCTTCTTTTTTTCAACAACAATACCCATAGGAAAAACAATAACATTCATAATCATTCAATTTCTCAAATATAAGAAGGTGGATAAACATTGTTTAGGCTCTGGGATCCTGTTTTTAGAAACAATCTTGTTTTTTGCTCAAATGGGGTTCAAATGAATTTCCTATAATTAATGAAGGGTTGACTATTGGGCTTTGGGTTATATCTACTTTTACTACACACAAAAATTTCCTTTATCATTTTCAAGTCTCGCTAACATGCAATCAAATCAAAGAATTAACCAATACCAGTTATCATCATAAAGTGTTGCCACTCAATTTATCTATTTTTAGTTCACTCCTCTCTTGGGTTTCAGCTAGCTTCTCCAATTCAGTTAATTCCTAGTTCTCCTCATCAATTCCTTTTTCACTATCATACTCATCATCCTAAATTCACTTGTTATTGGAAACAATCAAAAATATTTTAATTCTCCTCATTAAGTTCTAGATTAGAATTAGACAATAAACAATGGTTTCATGTATAAATCTAAAACAAAATGTGGGACAACAAGGGACTTCAAAATTTAAAACAAAGAAATTAAAAACATTAAATTAAAAATGTTCAAAACAAAGGAATTAAAAACATTAAAAACAAAGTCAGATTCCTCTCTCATTTTATTCACTTGTCATCTCCTTCTCATCTTGTGCCTCAACCTCAGCTGCAGACTTTCTCACCCCCTCCCGAAAAAGTTGGACTATCCCTAGGCCATTGAAGTAAGACTTCAAAGTCATGAGGATAAGTCCACTGTGTACCTGGAGCAATCTTGCAAAGAAAGAACCTAAGGAATAAAAATGCACAAAAAACTTAAAATGCAAAAAGAAAAATAAATTCAAAACATTGGGTTGCCTCCCAAGAGCGCTTGTTTAACGTCATTAGCTCGATGCCTATTTGCTTTATGGTTCATGCAGGTGAGTGATCAAGGTGATCTATATGCATTGTCCTTGTGGGAATGAATTTATTCTTTTCATTGTGAATAACTGTCATCCCACCTTTCTTAGGAACAACATGTATAGGACTTACCTTACGATTGTCAGAGATAGCGTAAATCATACCTGCTTCAGGAGGTTTCAGTACCTCTTTTTGAACAACTTCCTTCATAGTCAGATTGAGATGTCTTTGGGGTTATGCAACAGACTTGTAATCTTGGTTTTCAGTTGAGATGAGTAGCTCCTCGAAAGTATCTATTCTGAGACAATCTTTCTTGTCTTTTGGTTGTTGTACAGCTTCAAACAGATTAAAATTAACTTCATTATCTCTACTTCTAATTTTCAACTTGCCCTTGTCAACATTTATAATTACTTTGGCAGTCTTCATAAATGGCTTTCCCAGGATCAATGGCACTTCCACATTTTCCTCCATGTCCATAATCACAAAATCAACAGGAAATATGAATTTATCCACTCTAACTAAAACATCTTTTACTACTCCATAAGGAGTCTTTGTTGATTGGTCAGCCAGTTGTAGAGTCATTCTAGTTGGTCTAACATCCAAATCTCCTATTCTTTCGAGCAAAGATAATGGCATGATGTTTATGTTGGCCCCTAAATCAAGTAATGCTTTTTTCACTGGTAATGCACCAATTGTACTAGTATAGTGAAGCTTTCAGGGTCCTTGGACTTTTGAGGTAATGATTTCTGGAATATAGCACTGCACCCTGCCTCTAATATACTATTTCATCAGTAAATCTTCTTTTCTTAGTTAAATTTTCTTTCATGAATTTGGTGTATGTTGGCATTTGCTCCATAGCATCCACAAAGGGTATATTGATCTACAACCTTTTGAATATGTCCTGTCGACCCCTAATCTTGTCTGGCGTCGCAATAAAGTTCAAAAATCCTCCGTTTTGAAGATGGTCAAGGCTTCATTAGGCCTCTAGTAGCATTTTCTAGGTACCATTTAGGATAAGGAGAGTTTTCTGAGAAAATAAAAATCAGAAATTTTTTCAGAAGGCCTTGGACGGTCGTCCATGATGACCACACGACTGTCCATGCTTATTTTAAGCCTTGAATGACCATCCATGATGACCAGACGGTCATCCACGCTTATTTTAAGCCTTGGACGGTCGTCCATGATGACCAGACGACCGCCTAGACCTCCTGGCGTGTTTCCCTATAAATAGGGCCTCATTTTCTCATTTTCCACACTCACACACTCTCTTCTCACCCTAAAAGGCACTCTAAGACTTCTAGAAAACTGTGAGCATTATTCCAGAGTCCGAGTGATCTTTCAGACACTCAAGAGTTGAGTTTTCTTTTTTATTTTGGTCGAGAGAGGATCATCTTTGTAGAGGGAGGGGAGTGCCAAAAAACGTCCTCAAGTTTGAAGAATTTATAAAAAGCTCGCTTCGGAGGTTCTTTTCTTTATTCTCTATTTTATCGCTTTCCTTTGTATGCATTAGATATTTGAGCCATGTAGATAGTTATTTAAATATTACAATGAATAAATAGGGTAGAAGCATAATTTTTATGTCTTTATTTTAAGATTATTCCATCATAGGGAACCCAAAAGGGGCGTTGTGGGGTGCTAACACCTTACCCAACTCTGGTTGTAATGGCCAAAGTTGATTTTCTTAAAACCAACACCTTTTTTATTTCCCTTTTCCAATGTTTATGGTAAAAACATTAGTGGCAAGTCTAGAACCCTTTACAAAAACCTCATTCTTAAGGGTAGTTTGGTTATCGAACACCCTAAGAGCGATGACCACATTTTTACAAAATACACGAGTCAATTAACCATCGCATCGCAATCGGTCGCCTTCTCGGTTCCCCTCCCTTAACAGTTGGGGATGGCGGTAACATGTCCATAAACCTGGTGAATTGTCTTTCTTTGTCTATCTGTGAGGGAACCTTGGGATATGGTAACTTCTCTACAAATGGTTTTTGACTCACTCCTTTTTCTATCTTTTTTTTTTCCTCTCCCTCTTCGTTCTTCTTATTAGGGATATGTCTTTCTTTATTATTATTCTCCTCTTCTTCTCCACCTTCAATTTCTCTGTCTTCATCTTCTTTTCTCAAAACCTCTTCTTCAACAGCTAGATTATCATTAATCCCCTTATCTACAACTTTTCCACTCCTTGTAGTTATTGAATTGCATTGCTCCCTGGGGTTAGTTTGTGTGTTGGTTGAAACTTTCCTCCTTGCTACTCAGATAACTGTTTAGCCAATTGGCCCACCTAGGTCTCTATATTTCTGATCAAAGCTTCTGTATTTTTTTATTACACAAATAAGCTTGCATGAATTTCTATAGTGTCCTCCAATTTGCCTATTCTCTCATGCACTGGAGGATAATGTTGTTGTTGTTGATATGGAGGTTGCTGATATGACTGTTGTTGATATGGAGGTTGTCTATTAGATGGACTAGCACCTTATTTTCACCCAAAGTTCTGATTCTGATTCTGATTTTGATTCCCTCTCCATCCTTGTGCAAAATTGTTCGGATAGTTGTTAGAATTAGGGAAATTTCCTTTTCGTCCTTGGCCACTACCACCTTAAGCATCCATATAATGAGCTTCTTCTGCTTGTAAGTTGTCTTAGTAAGAACAATGTCCATTTGAATGGTCACCTCCATAAAAGACACAATTCATGAATTGTTGTTGACTGGGAGAAAATTGGACAACGTGTAGTTGTTGAGGTATTTCGCCATCTGTTGGGTCAATACTTCAATTTGTTGAGTCAGAATTTTATTTTGAGCTAAGATAGCATCTGAGGTGCTAAGCTCAAGTACTCCTTTCCTCTAAACTGGATGTCTATCATGTTGGGCTTGTTGGTCTGTAGAGGCTAGTGCATCAATAATTCTTATGGCATTGTAGACCCCAAATCTTGCCCGCACCCCTAATAAAGCCAAAGATCGCCCATTCCGAAGATGGTTAAGACTTTATCAAGTCCCTAGTAGCTTGTTCTAGGTTCCATTTAGGATAGGAAGGGTTTTTAGAGGCATTAAAAATTGGGAAATCTGTCGGAGACAGTAGATGGCCGTCCAGAATAGGCGGATGGCCGTCCAGAACAGGCAGACGACTGTCCAAGACAAGCAGATGGCCATCCATGGCAACTTTTAGGCCATGGACGGCCGTCCACTTAGCTTGGACGGCCGTCCATGGCCAAAAGTTGCCATGGACGGCCGTCCATGGCCCCTTTTTGCCATGGACGGCCGTCCGCTTTGTCTAGACGGTCGTCCACCTTTTCCTGGCCCGAATCCCTATAAATAGGAGCCTCATTTCTCCGATTTTTCACACCTTTTCCACTCCTCCACTCTCTTGGAAGCTTTTTGGCACTTGAGAGTGACCCTGAGCATTATTCCGGGGATCGAGGGAGCTTTCCGATTTCCGTTAAGGTTGAAATCAGTTAAGGAAGTCTCTTTTTGAGGCATCCGACCCTTAGTAGAGTGACTTGTCTTTATTTTGCGGGAGGAGCGTGCTTGTAGAGTGTGGGGACTGCCAAAAAGCGTCCTCACGTTTTAGAAGAATTAATATAGAGCTCGCTTCGGAGGTTCCTTCTCTATTCTCTGTCTCTTTTACTGCTTTCTTTATCACTTTCTTTGTGTGCATTAGATAATAAAGCCATGTAGATATTTAAATTCTGCAAGTAGATCAAATAATAGGGTAAAAATGTAATTTCTTTAAGTGTTTATTTTCTAAGTTAGTCCATCATAGGGAACCCGAAAGGGGCATTGTGGGGGTGCTAACACCTTCCCCACACGTAACTAACTCCCTTACCTGACTCTGGTTGTAATAGCCAAAGTTGGTTTTTTCTAAAACCACTGCCTTTTTCTTTTTTACCTTTTTCAGTGTTTAAGGTTAAAACACTGATGGCGACTCCTCGAACCTATTCGAAAACCTTGCCTTTAGGTCTAGCTCGGTTATCGGACAGCCTAAAGGCGTTGAACCATTTCTTTCAAAGAAAACGCGAGTCATATAAAAACCATCGCGTCGCTCCGACCGCCTCTTCTGGCGGCGGCGACAGATGGCGACTCCACTGGGGAAGCTAGAGAGTTGATCCCATTTAGTGATGGACTAGTTTCGGAAATAAAAACTAGAAATTATGCTTTTACCCTTTCTTGCTTTTATAACATGTTTTACTGTTTGACTTTAATAATTGTTGTATGCTTATTTTCTGCAATTGTCTGAAATAAACTGTACACAACCCTTGCACACTACAGTCCCTCTATACCCGGGGGCAAGAGAGAATACACATAGGGAGTGGGTGGCAGGTATGGCCAACCATGGTAATGGCCCTAGTGCCAGCAGGTCGTTGTCGGAAACCACCACTCAAGGTGATAACTTTCTTTTTCTCGGACTAAGAACGTCGACACGGACATCCATGCACGGTTCGAAGACTGGGAGATTGAAGGGTCCCTATAATGGGGGCACCTTGGGGGCCTGGCCTTGGTGAGAACAGTTAGAACCTACCTTTCCCGATGCACTTTTCTGCAGGAAACCCCTACCTCGTAATTAAACGTCACTCTGTTCGTGGATGAGTGAATTGTTTGTGCATTTGTTTGTTGCATAGCATATTCATACAACAGCGGAAAAAATACATACATAAAGAGATAAGGGACGTTAAAACCATTCTTTCGCAATAAACACTTTTATCTTGGACAGTCTGCCTTTTAGCTAGCCTGGTTTCAGGTTCTTTGTAAGCTAAGTAGCAACGCAGTCCGACAGAAGAGATAAAAGGCTAAAAAAAAATAAACAAAAAATAATAATAATAACAGAATCAAAACATTTATAAAAAGAATTTTGGCAAAGTCGTATCATTCATATCGCATCATAAGTGGAAAAACCAAGAGAGAAAATAAATGCATAAGGAAAGTACGCATACCATCATTTTAATAAACCCCTAAAAAATGGGTCTTAGAAGCGTTTTTTGGGAAAAAATTTGGGCCGAATCCCCTTTGGGAATTTTTAAACTTGTTCTTCACCCTTTTCTCTTCGTTTTGATATATTGTTCGTCCAAATCGGACATCCCAGTCAAAAGTTATGCCATTTTGAACATCTGTTGCCCTTTTGTACTGATGCATGCATAGATACATTCATTCTAGGGGGCATTAGATATCCCTAAGACAAAGGCGAAAGAGGCCCAAGTGCGCTTGTAATATTCCATAAGGAAGAGATAAGTGTGTTAAGGCATATGGTAACCTTTATGAGGAAGGAACCATTCTGCCGAAGTGGGTATGACACTCCGTAAAGCGTAAGCTTTAAGGATGATGTCAAAGTCATTATCTTAAGGCATATCTATCCCACACCAATCATTCATTTTTAATAAAAACCCTAATTCATATGCATTCTAGAAAGTGGCTAGTTTTCTTCTTGCTCTCACTTACGCGCGGAAAGCCGAGACGATGGAGCAGCTAGAAGAGCAAAATCGTGAGCTCACCTTTGAGCTTAACGCCATAAAGGAGCAAATGGCTCAGTTAATGGAGCACATAGAAGAACAGGACTACAAGCTCACCGCTGAGCTTAATTCCATGAAGGAACAGATGATGCGGTTAATGGAACTAATGTGCCATCAACATGTCCACAATAAAGGCATCTGCATCGACCACGTAGGCGAAAGGATGGAGCAAGGACTGAAGATGGAAGGATCACTCAACTTCCTACTCCCAATGCATCATTCAAAAAGTTTCTTAGCAAGAAGGAGAAAAGAAGCGTGACTACTCCTTCTACCTCTGCGCAACAAGCTAGGTAGCCACGAAAGCAAAAAAAGGAGTTCACCCCCATTCCAACCTCCTATGGGAGTCTACTGCCGAAGTTGTTAGACACCCAACTCCTAGCATGCGTCCCTCCGAGGAAGATTGATCCGCCCTACCCTGAGTGGTATAAGCCGAACGAAAAATGCGCTTACCACTCAGGCGCTCTTGGGCATTCTGTGGAAGATTGTCGGGCCTTGAAATACAAGGTCCAAGAGTTGTTGGATGCTGGATGGCTCACTGTCGACTATGCCACTCCTAACATGGATATCAAGCCTCTATCGCCACCAGAAGAATGAGGAGGGATGAAGAAAGCCAGCTGAATAGAGTTTTTCATGTTTTTTTAAGCTTCCTGTGTATCTCTCACGGTCCCCACCTGTGGGCCCAAGATCCTTGATAAAAAGGGGCTTTGTAATATATTTTGTTTTCATCAATACAATGAGGTATTTGCATAAACATTCATATTCTTTTTGTATTCTTTTCCCTCTTCTATTTATTATTCTTTCAAAATAACTGAATAATAAAATCTAAGCCTAAAACAGAACCCTTAAAACAATCATGTTTGTGATGGATGACTCTCTAGGGATCCGAAAGCGAATGGATTGGGTCAGACGGTGAGAAGGGGACCATCTCCCTGGACATGCAAAGGCTACTAATAAAGAAAGCTCAATAAATATAGCCCTACCAAGAAGAAATCAAGGCCATTGATTTGGATGCAAGGGAAAAAGGAACAAGTATTGATACCCAAATCACTGATAACATCAAAGATGGGTCAACACAAAAATTAAGGGAGTATATGGACGCATGTGCATGGTCTTACCATGACATTCCAAGACATCAAAATCCAACATCATGAGTCCTCTCCCTACCAACCTAAGATGAAGGGTACAGTAGAGGCAACCAATTAGAACATCGAGAAGACCATCCAGAAAATGGTCAAAACCTACAAAGATTGGCATGAAATATCGCCTTTTGCCCTTCATGATTATCAAAGTTTCGTACGATCCTCCAGGGGAGCCACTCCATTTTCCCTCGTACATGGCATGGAGGTCGTACTCCCAAAAGAGGTCGAGATACCTTCCTTGACGAGTTATTGTAGACCCCTAATTTTGCCCGCTCTCTCAATAAAGGCTAAAAGAGACTTCCTACAACAAGATAGAGCTCGCCTGGCATCTCAATAAAGGCCAGAAAGACTTCTTATATGAAGATAAAGCTTCAACGAGCGTCTATAGGCATCAACCAACGTCCGAATAAAGAAAGGAAAGCTTTCCAGGGGCCCCAGAACACAAAAACTTGCCGAAACAGGTCGAGACGGCCGTCCCAAGGTTGAGACGGCCGTCCTAACCTTCCCTGGCCAAGTGGGACGGCCGTCCCAAATGGGACTGCCAATCCCAGCTTTTCAGGGGGTCCCAGCCTTCATAAATCATGCAGTTGGGACGACCGTCCCAACCTAGACGACCGTCCCAACCCAGACGGCCATCCCAAATGTGCAGGCAGCAAAAACTATAAATAGGAGGCTCATTTGCCACTGTTTCAGACACCAGACGACTCCCAGTACTTGTCTATCATCTTCCCTCTTCAAATGAACTCTCTGATTGCCTTAATAAGGTAACAATCAGTTAAGGAATTGTATTCCAGCATTCGATTCTTCTGTAAAAGTTTAGTCGACTCGATCTTGTATTCGGAGAGGAGAGTCTTTGTAGTGCGAAGGATTGCCAAAACGCATCCTCACTATTAAGGATTCGCAATACAAAGCTTGTTACGGAGGTTCTGTTCAATTCTCTTCTCTTTTACTGCTTTATTTATTGCTTTCTGTATGCAATAAGAAATAAAGTCATGTAGATAGCCATTTTTAACATTATGCAATAAAATAGGTTAATCGCGTAATTTCTTGTAATCTTTACTTAAATGAATTAATCCGTCATAGGGAACCCGAAAGGGGCGTTGTGGTGTGCTAACTCCTTCCCCACACGTAACTAACTCCCTTACCTAACTCTGGTTATAATGGCCAAGTTTGGTTTTTAATAAAATCAACGCCTTTTTATCCTTTTCCAATGTTTATGGTCAAAACATTGGTGGCGACTCCAAAAGAACCCCTTTTCGAAAACCTTGCTTTTATTAGAGGATAGTATTGTTGTTGAGCACCTCGGAAGCAATGAACATAATTTTAACATAAAACGCGAGTCTAAACCATCTTTTCGCGACTGCTCGCATAAACGTTCGAGATGTCCTTGGACGTAGGAACGGATGGCGGCGACAGATGGCGACTCCACTGGGGAAGCTAGAGAGTTGATCCCATTTAGTGACGGATAAATTCAAACTAAGTAAAGATTTGAAATTACGCCTTTACCCTCTTTCGTATGTTTTTTTGTATGGCTTCAATAATTGTTGTATGATTATTTTCTGCAAATTGTCTGAAATATAAATTGCACACAACAGTCCCTCTATACCCGGGGGCAAGAGTGAATACCTATAGGGAGTGGGTGGCAGATATGACCGGCTTGTTGGCACACGGGGCTACAACCGTTGTCGGAAACCACCAACTCAAGGTGATAACTCTCTTCTTTTGGTCTAAGGATGTCGCCACGGAGTTCCGTGCATGACCCGAGGACTGAGAGATTGAGAGGTCCCTATAATGGGGGCACCTTGGGGACCTTTGGCCTTGGTGAGAACAGTTTAGAACCACCCAAACCAAGCACGTTTCTGCAGGAAAACCCTACCTCGTGATTAAATAAGCGTGGCTCTGCTCGTGGATGTATGAATTGTGTGTGCATTCGTTTGTTGCATTTGTATTGATGCATTAGCATAGGGTAATCATACAACAAACAAAAATAGTGAAAAACCCTAAAAATCATAAAAGTGATAAGATAAGCCAACTTTATCTCGGACAGTCTTCAGTTAAGCTAGCCTGGTTTCAGGTTCTTTGTAAGCTAAGTAGCCACGTTGACCGACAGAAGAGATAAAGGGTCATAAAAAATATAAAAACAAATTAAAGTCATAAAAATGCCTTTATAAAATAAAAAATTCTTGATGAAGGTCTTATAATTCATACAACCTTTGTTCATAAAAATAAGAGAAGAAAATAGGGCTCTCTTCATCAAAATCCATAAACATCCATATAGATAGTTTTCTTTTTTAAGAAAAACCAAGTACTATCATGTATCATATTAGGAATAAAACATGATAATACTTAGAAAAATAAACACTTACATGCATGCATTTACCAGGACTCATCCTCATATCATGCATTTTCATTTCTTTTAGATAATGGAGGGATCCAGTAATAGACAGTTAAAGAAAGTGGAAATCTTTCTATGCCGTGTAGAGAAGTTAAGGCAGTTGAGTACATATATGCCGCCAGAGGTCAGTGCCAATTTTGAGAAATCTTATGGAAGAATTCTTGACCTCCTGAAAATCAGCATCGATCCAATCTTTGTTAGAGCATTGGTCCACTTCTGGAATCCCGATCTACACTGCTTTGAGTTTTCGCAGTTTGACTTAGTACCAACCTTAGAAGAATATGAACTCATGGTTAGATGGCCTCAATCAGTCGAGGTCTATGTCTGCTCAGGAGTATATGTGGTCGTGAGTAAGTTTGCTACTATCATACGACTGCCTCCTCATCAATCCATCCTAGAGGGAAAAGGGAACATCCGAGGTTGGAAAATGTCCATAATCGAAGACCACTTAATCTCTTTGGCTGAAAAGAAAGATTGGTCTACCTTCAACAAAACTCTAGCATTGGCAATGTTCGGAATCATATTATTCCCATTTCATGTGAACGTTGTAGATCATGCTGCAATAGATGCATTCTTTGCCTGGGATGTATACTCTAAGAGTCCTATACCTGCAATTCTCGCTGATAAGCTTTAGAATGGAAAACCGAGTTAGAAAATTGGAACATAGAGCATGTATCATGGGTTTGCCCTTGGTTCCGACCCGGTTATATTCTTATACGATGCGGAGATTACCTGAGCATACCACTACTAGGCCTCAGGGGTTGTATAGCTTACTCTCCTAAGATAGCTATGAGACAACTCATGAGAACCCAGACTGTGCCAACTCAAGAAGAGCTCAGAGGGCTGAGTCTATGCCATTACTCCCATAGCTTTGAAGAAGTATCCGCTGTCCGGAAAGCATGGGAAAGACCAGTCTATATAGGGGATAAAGAACTTGGAAAGGTTCAGGTGTCTACATCCCATGAATACGAAGAATGGAGAAAAAGTAGAAGGATACCCCAACCATCTGCTACATTCACGACAACATTAGTCAATGAAGAGCTACAATGGCAGGTCAATGCCTTAAATAAAAGGGTAGAAATCATGGAAGCTCAGCTGAGGGCCTTCGAAGAAAAAGAGAAAGAAGCAACCCTTACAATAGATGGTCTAAAAAGGCAATGTAAAAAGAAGGACCATGAAATAGAGCACCTTAAGAATGACTGTGCTGATTATCAAGAAGAGACTAAACAAGCACTGAAAATTCCAAGCTTGAACAAGATAGTCTATTCCGGGACATGAGTGACGAAATAGCACATCTTGAGAGTACGCTTGAAGAACAGGCAAAAATGATCAAGTTAATACAGGATGACCTAGCAGAAACTCGGTCAGAAGCACAAAAGTGGTGGGAAACCGCTGAAAAATACAGAGAAGACCTAGAGGAGCTACATGACAAAGAAAGAGATGGATTAGCTTAGTATGGTCAATTACTTCGTGAAAGAGACCAAGTAATAGAAAGGTCTGACCAACAACATGCCTTGATCGTTCATCAAGAAGAAAAGATAAAAGAGGCTCGTCGATATAGTGAAGATATGAGCCAGGCGGTACATGAGCAAATCAAGACGCTCAGAAATCATGTGAGAACAGCTGAAGATGAATTACGAAGAAAGCCTAATTTACCAGTAGGATTCTTCAAGCTTCTCCGTTTTTGTCAACACTTGCTTCAAAGCATTGTATAGAAGGATAAACACTTTCTAGTTGAAATAAAAAGTTTTTTTTCCTTAAACTGTCTATTGCATTCATAAGTTGCAGACATTCATACATCCCTCCTCATTTTAATAACAAAGATAATAAAAAGGAAGGATTAATTGATGTGCTTTCCACAAATCAGAATAAATGGAAAAGAAGCATTTCGTCATCAAAATCTCTACAACGGTCGATAGACCCAAAGATGATAAAAAAACAAGCACCGTTGGTTATTCCAATCGATAAAAGGGAAGAGGCAATAACGCCTGTACGTTTATTCATGCCTCGTCCTTTCCCTTATTCATCAAATAAAGCTGTACCTTGGAGATATTCAAAAGAATCATCAGTTAATCAAGATATCTCCAACATAGCCGGTATTGGGGGCATGACGAGAAGCAGAAGAATATATTCCCCCAAGGAATTACAAGATAACATTCCTAAAGATAAGGCAAAAGATAAAGTCGAAGAGGAAAAAGAATCCAAGGAGGAGATAGATGAGTTACTCCAGTACATCAGGCAAAGCGAGTACTCCATCATCGATCAACTCAATCGCATTCCTGCAAAGATAACCTTGTTATCACTCATAATGAGTTCGGAACCACATTGAAACGCATTGTTAAAGGTTTTGAATGAATCATTCGTCCCGCATGCAATATCCCAGGACAAATTTGAAGGAATTATTGGTAACATTACAGCCAATAATCATCTTACCTTCACAAATGAAGAACTCCCTTTAGAAGGGTCAAATCACAACAAGCCCTTGCATATTTCTGTCAAATGCAAGCAATATCTCATTTCCAAAGTTCTGGTGGATAATGGGTCATCCTTAAACGTTATGCCTAAAGGCACACTTGACAAGATAACAGTGCAAGGAACCCACATGCGCCCGAGTAATACAATTGTTCGAGCCTTTGATGGATCAAGACGAGAAGTAGTAGGAGAAATTAGTCTACCAATTCAAATTGGCCCTACTATCTTTAACATAGACTTCCACGTGATGGATATCACGCCGACATATAGTTGTCTCCTTGGTAGACCTTGGATTCATAGCGCTAAGGAAATACCTTCAACGCTCCACCAGAAAGTCAAGTTTGTAACAAATGATAAACTCGTCACAGTTCAAGCTGAAGAAGACTTTCTAATCAACAAACCGTCTGTCCAACCATATGTGGATGCGGCTGAAGAGGCTCTTGAAACATCTTTTCAAGCGCTCGAAATTGCCAACATAGAAAGACTTCCCAGTAATACAAAGGTGGCCCATATGATGAAAAGATATGGATATCGCCCAGGACAGGGGCTCGGAAAGAATACTCAAGGAATAAAAGAGCCACCGGAGTTCAAAGATAATCCTTTAAAGTATGGTTTAGGGTATGACCCCACGAAAGATCAAACCATACCAAAAACAAGGAAGTCTTATCCCTCAAAGACGATATTCCGAAAAGGAGGGATATTAGCGCAAAGGGTAGCGTTAGTCATTAGGTGTCCTTCTTCCAATTCTAAGGAATGTAAACCTAGTGACTATTAGAGATCACTCCTCGGGGTATGCCCGGACCCCGAGCATTTCTAGGGCACACATTTCCCCGAAATTACAAAAGAATGTTATTCTTACTATCTGCTTCTTTTCTTGCTAAATATGTCTATACCCCATTTTTAATAAACAAGGTTTAGATAGACGTTTTGTTCCAAATGTGTCAAAACAATCAAAGCGTCATAAAGCAAAGTCAAATATGATTGATTAACTAGATACACGGATAAAATTTATCTCGATAAAATCGAGTTTCGACAATGTTATGCAAAAAAATAATATGTATATACAAAAAGTAGAGCCCGTCAAGGCCAAAGGCCAAGACAAGAAAATAAAAGGGCAAAATACCTGGCAGGAAACCCACAAAAGGGGGCTGCGCAAAAGATAGGGTAAACCCGGCAGGAGACCCGAACAATAATAAAGGGTAGCCTGGGCAAAAGTTAGGGTTATAAAAAGTCTGCTAGGTATTCCTAAAAAAAAAATAATAATAAAAAAGGGGAAACCTAGACAAAAGTTAGGACATAGGCATAACATCCTAGGCTGAAAACCCGAAAGGGCAGGCTAGGAAAGCTAATCGATCACAAAAAGGCACCACAAATCAGTAAAGTAAAGACGCCACGTCATAAGAACGAAACGTCTACCTAAACTAGCCTAAACACAAACCAACCCTGGCTAGCCATTCTTACAGAAACCTCTATTATGAAAAATATCCCTCTACAACACAAACCCTTGTTGTAAATCCTTTTCTTTCTCTTCTCTTGACCATTTCACTATAAAGCATTCAAGTAATAAGGGGAATGTGGAAATATAGTGATCAATAGGAAGGTTGAGATCCCTAAGGAAAGGAAGGGGGGCATTGACATGGCAGTTACCCTATGAACAACAGATTGCTCTTCAGCTATAGCAAGAAAAAGTCTAAGACGGCAAATCAGGTACAACCAAGCTTGTTAATCAGAATAAACATGATGACGGAAAGGTACAGCACCGAGAATGCGCCCGAAGTCAAAGCACATCAGTTAAAACTTTCGAAATATTAACTGAAATAGATCATAGGACACATATCATGAAACATTACATGCATTAAAGCATCAATGAATGGAGTCCTATCCCTTTTTTTTTCAACAAAAAATCAAAAATCCACTCAGAAAGCTCGAGACGGTCGTCCCAAAGTCGAGACGGTCGTCCCAAATCCCCAATTTCAGTTGAGACGCGCGTCCCAGGTGGGACGGCCGTCCCACTTCTCTGCTGATGGACCATGAAGGAATTTTTCAATTGGGACGGCCGTCCCAACCCAGACGGCCGTCCCAACCCAGACGGCCGTCCCAAATCACCTGGCGTCCCCTATATGTATTATGCGCGGATTTGGCCTTTGATACCCCATTCCAAGCATTCTACCTTGCTTCTCTTCCCTTTTAACACACTCCTAGCATTCTTAAGTGAGTACTACATACAATGGAGCATGGAGAAGCCTCATCTAGGAGAAAACGAACTAGAAACCCTGCTAGAGGAACTCCTACTACTAGCACTCTACTAGCAGAATCACATCAACAGCGACTGGCAAATATCCAACAATATTCCTGGTATCCTACACTGTGGTTGGATTTTGAAATCCTAGCTACATTTGGCTGGGAACAAGACGTTAGAAGGTTCATCCACAACATAGGATGGGACTTTCTGCTCTGAGAGCCACCTACTCGGATCCACCGCACTGCTACGCTAGAATTTCTTGCCTCCGTCAACATGGTGGAAATGTCGTCCGCAATTCCCGGAGTGCCACCAACTCAAGCCATCTCCTACTGGATGGATGGAGCCTACCAGACCACTGTTTTGGATGACTTTAATGTCATAATGGGTTTCTGTCAACGAGCAGATACAAGAACACCAGAATATCGGTCCGCTTATTTGGAAAAACCTGCTGCTCTCACCACCACTAGCATGTGGAGAGAGATCACTGGAGCACACACTCTGCCGTCGAACCTGAAGGGCGCAACTTTCTCTCCTCCGCTCTGCATATGCCATAAGTTGCTAGTTGGGACTATACACAACCGAAAGGAGAGCCAAGGGAAGGTAACGCTGGCCGACCTCTTCATTGTTTACTGTATGCATCAAGGGCTGCGATGCAACCCAGGATATGACTTTCTGAAAGCCGTAAAAGATTACGGAACCCACGGCTCAGTAGGAGCCATCATAATAGCTCCCTTTCTTACCCCTTTAGCTGAATATTGGGGATGTACTGACGAAGAAGATCTCCCAGCTAGCCTCCGACCAGAGCCGATTAGCGGAGGAATGCTGGTTCATATGAACATCCTCAGTCGACAGGGATCAGGGTTTATCTTAAACCCCATAATCTCGATTTTGCTGGATATGCGCGATTTCAACATGCCTCAGGACATCCCTTCGACTACAGAATCACAGCAGCAATCATATGATCCAGACTTCGCTGGCTTGTACCGACGGATAGACGATGAGCACGCCTATATGGAAGGAGAGTTCCAGTTCATACGACAGCAGTTCAGTCAGCTGACTATGAGGCAAGACAGGACGGACTAATAGATAGAGAATCTGGTCCAGACCCAGGGAAGGTTCCAGCGCCGCTTGCTTCGCTGCATCCCTTCGCCAGCACCATCTGCCCATTCCAGTCCAGAGGCAGATGATTAGGAGATAGTTTCCTTTTAAATATTTCCTAGTAATTTGAAAATGTTTTGTATCACAAAAAAAAGAGTAGTAATGAATAAACATTGTTATTTCTGTTTACATTCCAAAAGCCCACGTGTACAAAAATTATAAAATAAAAGGGACACGTGATAAAAAGCCAGATTCCAAATAACTCGCGATAAAAATCAAAATCGCGAGAGAAAAAGGCGAAACCATTTCAACAAGAATAAAGAGCTTCAAGAAAACTAGCTCCAACCTTCTACACCAATAAAAGAAGGTACATCGAAGAAAAAGGCAAACGGAAAAGCTCGATGATCCCCAAACGGATCCTTGCCTAATCTAGAGGCAAAACAAAAATTACTCATGACTCAGCATCATCACATGAGTCGTCAACCACAGTCATTTGAAGCCTCAATCAACATCCTTCCATCTAAAAAGAAGGAAACCATCAACATGAAAAAGCCAACGGAAAGTCTTGATCATCCCCAAGAGGATCCTTGCTTACTCCAGAGGCAAGACAAAAAGATTACCTCACGACTCGGCTTCATCGCCACATGAGTCATCAAGCAAACTCATCCAGAATCTCCGCCACTTCCCCAAAGGAGAATAAGGACTACACAAGAGTGCATCAAAGAAAATACGGAGTCAAAACCTCCATATCACCAGGGAGCAACAAAAAGAAAGAAAATAAAAACTTTCATTCCCCAATAGAGGCCACAACGAAAAAGGCCAAATAAAAAATATCCAAGAAGAGTATATCAAGAAAAGTCTACAAAAAGACAAAAAGAGGAAAACAAAATTTTTCCATCTTCCAGCTCAAATAAGAAGCTTCACAAAGCCAGGAGCCAAGACTCCATCATCAAAATTGGATCCCCAGGAAACCGACAGACTCCTCGGTGAATCCCAAAAAAGAAAAAGAAGAAAAACTCTTCATTCCGATCAAATAAAGAGTCTCACAAAGTCAGGAGCTCAAAACTAATAAAGGATTCGATCCCCAAGAAAAATTCCCCAGGGATCACCAAAAAGAAAAGAGAAAAAGATATCTTTTCATCTAAAGAAAAAGTCAATGTGCATAAAAAAGGCGCACATATGTAAAAACCAATTCTCGAAAAAGAAATTCAAATCGAGAGGAAAAGATAAAAAACCATTCCCCAGCAGGAATAAGAGCATAGGCAAAGCCAGCTCAAAACAAAGGAGTCAAAACTTCATTCCTCCCTAGGGGGCAATCCAAAATAGATCCCCAGGAAACAACCAAATCCCTGGTGGATCACCAAAAAGAAAATCCTTAGCAGGCATACCAACAAAAGGCAAAATACAAAATTCATATCCTCAGGGAGTTAATCACCTGGAACACCCAATATGGATATCCCCAGTGAAAGGCAAAACCTTCACTCCCAAGAATGCCTATGCCTACTCAGAGGCAAGCAAAGAACCGATATCCCCCAAGAAATGGGAAATCAGCCTACTCAGAGGTATTATCAAGAACAAACATCCTCAAGTAGAACATCAGCCTATTCAGAGGCGAAAAAACAACAAAGCCTTCGCCACTATTGAAGCATCTACCTAATCAAGAGGCACAATCAAACCAAAAATCCTCAATGGGTTCCCGCCTAAAATAAGAGGCAACCAGCAAAGAATACCTGGCAAAGCCGAATGGCTAAACAAGAAAAGCCAAAAACAAGAACTCCCCGGCAAAGCCGGATGGCTAAACAAGAAAAGCCAAAAATAAGGAATCCCCGGCCAAGCCGGATGGCTAAACAAGAAAAGCCAAAAACAAGAAATCCCCGGTAAAACCGGATGGCTAAAAGGAAAAGCCAAAAACAAAGAAATCACCGGTAAAACCGGATGGCTAAAAGGAAAAGCCAAAAAGCAAGGAATCCCCGGCAAGACCGGATGGCTAAAAAGAAAAGCAAAAAACAAAGAAATCCCCGGTAAAACCGGATGACTAAAAAAGAAAAAGTCAAAAAGAAAATCAATCATTCCCCATGGAATAGGCGCATGATTAAAGACAATAAGTCGCCAACACAGCTCCAAAAACCGGATGAGGGTTTGTACTCATCAATCAAAAGACTGAATGCCAAAAAAGAGCATCCCAAGAGCCTTATAGAATAGGGTTCGTACCAGGTGGGGGTAGGTACCCATCAGAGCCTTGCAAGATGCAAGTTCGTACCGAGTGGGGGTAGGTACCCATCAGAGCTTTGCAAGACGCAGGTTCGTACCGGGTGGGGGTAGGTACCCATCAGATCCTTGCAAGACGCAGGTTCGTACCAGATGGGGGTAGGTACCCATCAGAGCCTCGCAAGACGCAGGTTCGTACCGGGTGGGGGTAGGTACCCATCAAAGCCTTGCAAGACGCAGGTTCGTACCGGGTGGGGGTAGGTACCCATCAGATCCTTGCAAGACGCAGGTTCGTACCAGATGGGGGTAGGTACCCATCAGAGCCTCGCAAGACGCAGGTTCGTACCGGGTGGGGGTAGGTACCCATCAGAGCCTTGCAAGACGCAGGTTCGTACCGGGTGGGGGTAGGTACCCATCAGAGCCTTGCAAGACGCAGGTTCGTACCGGGTGGGGGTAGGTACCCATCAGAGCCTTGCAAGACGCAGGTTCGTACCGGATGGGGGTAGGTACCCATCAGAGCCTTGCAAGACGCAGGTTCATACCGGGTGGGGGTAGGTACCCATCAGAGCCTTGCAAGACGCAGGTTCGTACCAGGTGGGGGTAGGTACCCATCAGAGCCTTGCAAGATACAGGTTCGTACCGGATGAGGGTAGGTACTCATCAGAATCTAGCAAAAATGCAGATTTGTACCAAGTGGGGGTAGGTACTCACCAAAGCCTTATAAAATAAGGTTTATACCGGATGAGGGTAGGTACTCATCAGAATCTAGCAAAAATGCAGATTCGTACCAGGTGGGGGTAGGTACCCACCAGAGCCTTATAGAATAAGGTGTATACCGGATGAGGGTAGGTACTCATCAGAATCAAGCAAAAATGCAGATTCATACCAGGTAGGGGTAGGTACCCACCAAAGCCTTATAAAATAAGGTTTATACCTCATGAGGGTAGGTACTCATCAGAATCTAGCAAAAATGTAGATTCGTACCAGGTGGGGATAGGTACCCACCAAAGCCTTATAAAATAAGGTTTATACTAGATGAGGGTAGGTACTCATCAGAATCTAGCAAAATGCAGATTCGTACCAGGTGGGGGTAGGTACCCACCAAAGCCTTATAAAATAAGGTTTATACCAGATAAGGGTAGGTACTCATCAGAATCTAGCAAAATGCAGATTCGTACCAGGTGGGGGTAGGTACCCATCAAAGCCTTATAAATAAGGTTTATACCGGATGAGGGTAGGTACTCATCAGAATCTAGCAAAACGCTGATTCGTACCAGGTGGGGGTAGGTACCCACCAAAACCTTATAAAATAAGGTTTATACCGGATGAGGGTAGGTACTCATCAAAAATTAGCAGAATGTATTAGGTGGAGTAAAATACTCACCTAAACATTACAAAAACGGGTTGCAAAGACCTTACTTCTATTAGAGGATAGTTCAGTGTTGAGCACCTCGGAAGTAAGTACCCATAGGAGTTTAGCAAAATGCGAACTCATACCGGGTGAGGGTAGGTACTCACCAAAACCTTGCAAAAACAAGGTTCATAGCTAGTGGGGGTAAGTACCCACAAGAGTTTAGTAAAACACAGACTCATATCGGGTGAGGGTAAGTACTCACCAGAGCCTTATAAAATAAGACTCAAACCTGATAGGGGTTGGTACCTATCAAAAATATTTATCATCCGGAGGATCAACAAAGAAGCATCCGAAGGATAACCGGGCAAAAGGGTTAACTCCTTCCCCTACCAACTAATTTTGTCGGCATGTTAAGCCAACAAATTAGCTGGGCAGGTGAAGGGGGGGCAGCTGTAGACCCCTAATTTTGCCCGGTCTCTCAATAAAGGCTAAAAGAGACTTCCTACAACAAGATAGAGCTCGCCTGACATCTCAAGAAAGGCCAGAAAGACTTCCTATATGAAGATAAAGCTTCAACGGGCGTCTATAGGCATCAACCAATGTCCGAATAAAGAAAGGAAAGCTTCCCAGGGGTCCCAGAACACAAAAACTGGCCGAAACAGGTCGAGACAGTCGTCCCAAGGTTGAGACGGTCGTCCCAACCTTCCCTGGCCAAGTGGGACGGTCGTCCCAAATGGTACTGCCAGTCCCAACTTTTTAGGGGGTCCCAGCCTTCATAAATCATGCAGTTGGGACGGCCGTCCCAACCCAGACGGCCATCCCAAATGTGCAGGCAGCGAAAACTATAAATAGGAGGCTCATTTGCCACTGTTTCAGACACCAGACGACTCCCAGTACTTGTCTATCCTCTTCCCTCTTCGAATGAACTCTCTGATTGCCTTAATAAGGTAACAATCAGTTAAGGAATTGTATTCCAGCATTTGATTCTTCTGTAAAAGTTTAGTCAAGTCAATCTTGTATTCGGAGAGGAGAGTCTTTGTAGAGCGAAGGATTGCCAAAACGCATCCTCACTATTAAGGATTCGCAATACAAAGCTTGCTACGGAGGTTCTGTTCAATTCTCTTCTCTTTTACTGCTTTATTTATTGCTTTCTGTATGCAATAAGAAATAAAGTCATGTAGATAGCCATTTTTAACATTATGCAATAAAATAGGGTAATCGCGTAATTTCTTGTAATCTTTACTTAAATGAATTAATCCGTCATAGGGAACCCGAAAGGGGCGTTGTGGGGTGCTAACACCTTCCCTTCACGTAACTATAATGGCCAAGTTTGGTTTTTAATAAAATCAACGCCTTTTTATCCTTTTCCAATGTTTATGGTCAAAACATTGGTGGCGACTCCAAAAGAACCCCTTTTTGAAAACCTTGCTTTTATTAGAGGATAGTTCAGTTGTTGAGCACCTCGGAAGCAATGAACATAATTTTAACATAAAACGCGAGTCTAAACCATCTTTTCGCGACCGCTCGCATAAACGTTCGAGATGTCCCTGGACGTCGGAACGGACGGCGGCGACAGTTACCATGGAAGCAAAACTAACAAAAGCTTAGTGGATCCAAAGCCGATGCAATCACTCAAACATAATCGGAGAAGAACGGTTAGACGCCATATGTCGAGGACAAGCCCACCAAAAGAAGATCAAAGGGCTTATGAAAAACAAGGTCAACCCCCATATTTACCATGAGGGGCAATTTAATGGGAAACAAATCGCTTCTGGTCCAAAATGATAGAATCGGAAAATGGGCGGCAAATTATGAGGGACCGTTTATGGTCAAGCGAGCATTCTCAGGAGGAACTCTTATCCTCACCAACATGGATGGAGAAGAACTTCAACACCCGGTCAACTCTGATACGGTGAAGAAGTATTATGCTTGAAGGACATTTCTCATGACCTGCCAGGATGAAAACACACAAAGGGCATCCGGGGCAAAAGTTAGGATCCACTCGCCTCGTGTCCTAGGCAGAATTTAGGGGCTTTTCCAAAAAAAAAAATCCCCTAAGGAGCAATGGTTACTCTAGCCGAAAACCACAAGGCGACTAAGGTAACACCCTTCCAGAAGCAAGCAGCCTTGTATAGTCTTCACCCTGGGCTTGAGCATCTCAACTAAGGCAATTAGGAGAACCAGGGGGGCAAATATCATAAGACATGATTGTTGAATTCCATACAGTGTAGCCAACCTGGGTCAGCCGTTCTTCTAAATCCCATTTGTAATCCTTCTGTGAAAATAATAAACCTTTGCTCATACATATCAATAAAACTCTCATTAATTTCACTTCTCTTGACCAGTTTATGAAATTGCCTCTACATTGATAAATTATAAATATGTGCAAAGTCATTTTGTCAGGGTCTTTTCGTGCATCATAAACAAGGAAGCATTGAAAAAGAAAAAGAAAAATTAAGGCAGCCCGCTAGATTGAAAACCCCAAAAGGGTGATTTAGGCAAAAGTTAGGGCTTAACTAAAAAATGAATAAAAAAGGGAGTCCATCAGCATAATCGTGAAAGTATAGCAGGAGAATACCAGTCACTTTTCTAAGATGCATCTCATAAAAGGATAGATTGCATTTAGGACATCCACCCACAAATAGTCGCACAAAATGACTCTGTCAAAATCGAAAATAAAATTTTTTGCAAATAAATAACAAAAAACTAAAAACATTCATGCATGTAAGGAGACTAGCTCCATGTTTGTGTTTGAAAACAGGAAGCACTCAAAACAAGCCTCCAAATAATGCTCTCCCTCAAGAAAACAGAGCAAGTTACCAATAACTTCAGAGCAAAATAAAAGCTTCCAAGAACCAGAGCTCCAGCTACCATCCTTCTACCCGGAAAAAGAAGACACAAATAAGAAGTCTCCAAACTTTGCTCTCTCTCCCTCAAGAAGAAGAGTGAGTTGTCATCATCTAATACCTCATAGGAAATAAGAGCTTCCAGAAGTTAAGGCTCCAATCGCTATCCTTCTACCCAATAAAGGAAGGGCATAATCAACAACGGAAAGCCGATGGAAAAAGGCTTAGTCATCCTAAAGCAAATCATTTCCTACCCCCAGAGGCAAACCAAAATAAGTCCACACAGCTCAACATCACCCCCACCTAAGTCATCGAACACACTCACCCAAGGTCTCCTCTACACTCCTCAATGGAGAATAAAGACTTCAAGAGCCCGTCATCATCAACAATCAAAAGAGCCCAATCTCCATACCATCAAGGGTTCAACAAAAAGAAGAAGAGAAAAGAAAACTCTTCATCCCCAACAGATGCCCAAGAAGAAAAGGCCATGACAATGGAAGGCCAATAAATCCCCAACAGATTCCTGCCTACACCAAAAGGCAATCATCAAAATCCTCGGCAACCAACAAGTCGGACGATTGAAGAAAAAGACAAAAATTAGGAATTTCATTTCCCCAGCAGAATAAGAGCTTGATGAAGCTAGCTCGCACCCATATCAATTAAGGAGCCAACACCCCCAAAAGGGAATATCAGCCTATTCAGAGGTGAAACAATACAGCCAAAAGTCTTCACTTCTGATGAAGCATCTGCCTACTCAGAGGCACTACCAAAACCTCAATGAAATATCTTCCTACTCAGAGGCACCATCGTCAGAATACACGAATTCCCAGCAGATCCCTGCCTATTCAAGAGGCATTAATCAAGAATCCCCAGCAACCAACAAAGTTGGATGGTTAAAGAAAAAAGAAAGAATCCCCGGCACACCAGATGACTACACAAGAAGAATCAAGAATGATTACTCCCCATGGAGTTGGCGCATGATCGGAAACAGTAAGCCGCGACCACCTCTTCGGGAAAGGGAAAGACCTAAAGACGAAGACCTGAACACAGACAAAACTGGCGCATGATCGGAAACAGTAAGCCGCCACCACCTATTTGGGAAAGGGAAAGACCTGAAGACAAAGACCTGCACACAGGCAAAACCGGCGCATGATCGGAAATAGTAAGCCGCCACTGAAAGTGATGAAGATCTTATTGAATTACTTTGGCAAAGATCTTGTTGATTTAATGAAGACAAAAATGAAGTCAAAGGCTACTTTGTGGCAGTCAAAGGTCACTTAGATAAAAAAGGTAGTGGGATTAGTGAGTCTGCATCTCTGCTTAGGTATAATCTTTTTTATCTTTCTGCTGCATGAGGTTTCTTCATTTAAAAGATTTTTCAAATGCCTCTAAAAATGTTTAAACGGTTAAAAACAAAGTATTTTGTTAAAAGGTTTTTTAAATAAACTATTTTAACTAATAGCATATAAGCTTTATCAACTAAAATGTTCTTAACACTTTTGTAACAGGTTTTTAACTGATATGTTTTCGAAATAATCGATTGTTTTCATTAAAGGAAGTTTTGAAAACCTTCTGTCAATATTTTAACTGATATAGTTTCGAAATAACCGATTAAAATCACTTAAAATGTTCAGGGAAGTGTTCTGGTAGTATTTTAATCGATATAACTTCGAAATAATCGATTAAAACCACTTGGAGTACTGTTTGATCGATCAGAATGAGCATATGACCGATCAGAACCAGCATATGATCGATCAAAATGTGTTTTTGACCGATCAGAATAGTTTTAATCGATTAAACTGCGTTTTAATCGATTAAAACAACTTAAGAGAATTTCTGCTAAGCGTTTTAATCGATTAAAACAGATTTTTATCAGTTAAAATCACTTGAAAAGTTTATAAGAATATTTTGCAGTATTTTAATCGATTAAAAGACGAAACAATCGATTAAAACAAATTAGAAGATTTTTTACAAAGGGTTTTAATTGATATAAACGTTGTCGTATCAGTTGAAACAAATCTGGAAAATAATCAAGAACTTTTTAATAGATTAAAAGAAGTTTTAACAGATTAAAACAAGACTTTTGACATATTAAAAGATTATTTTAACAGATTAAATAAACCAGCAGTTTTGAAAATCTTCTATATAAACAGAGTTGCTTTAACTTTTTAAAACACATCTTTTAGCAATCAATCAAGCAATCATAAGTGCTACTTTCAAGAGAGAATCACGCTAGTTTTTGTGAAGTTCATTAAAGTTCTTTCTTGAGGCAAAATTGCATTCTTTTGGAGAAGAAACACATAGTGCAGAACCGGATAAAACTGGTTTGAGCATTCTAAGTTTCTTCTGTTTGTTTCTTTACTTTCTTTTACTGTATTTTGGGCGCCTGGAATTGTGGGCACTGGTTTCTGTAGTTGGAATTTGGCTGCAGGGTAGATCAAGAACTGGAATTTGGTTCTTGGTGAAGGTTTAGGTGCAGCAACTGGAATTGTGGTTCTTGTGGTAGATTGAGTGTGAGATTAAGGTTGTAATCTGTAAAACATTCAATCTAGTGGAACCCAGTTGGAATTTGGTCGGAGACTGGACGTAGCCCTAGGATTGGGTGAACCAAGTATAAACCTTGGTTATATCTTTCTAAACCTTTCTCTTCTTTAATTCTGTGACTGCATTTATTTTTTATTGCTTGCTGTGTGTGATTCAAGAATTGGTCATATTTCTTAATCTTTGAAATAGATAATCTGTTAATTGCGAAAAACTTTCAAAGATCAATTCACCCCCCCTCTTGATCTCAGCCTACATTTCTAACAATTGGTATCAAGAGCAAGGGTCTTTAAAAATACTCAAGGCTTTCGGTCCAAATTTTTTAATGGCTGAAAACAAATTACCTTTTTCTAAGGGAGCTTCTATTAATAGACCTCCACTATTTTGTGGAACAGATTATCCATTTTGGAAGATTAGGATGAAGATCTTTATTGAATCTATTGATAGAAATTTTTGGGATGTAATTGCTAATGGTCCATTAATTACAGAAAAAGAATGGTCCAGCTTAAATGATGAAGAAAAGAAAAAAGTTCAAAGTGATTGTACTGCTAAAAACATAATTACTTCTGCACTAAATATGGATGAGTTTTTCAGGGTCTCCCAATGCAAATCTGCCAAGGAAATGTTGGAAGTTCTTGAGGTTACTCATGAAGGAACAATTGATGTAAAGAGAGCCAGAAAACATACTCTCATAAGAGAATATGAGTTGTTTAAAATGCAAACTGGAGAAAGTATTGCAGATGTGCAGAAGCGCTTCACTCATATCATCAACCATCTAATGGGCTTAGGTAAAAATTTTGATAAAGAAGAATTAAATATTAAAGTTCTGAAATGTCTTGGCGGTGTCATGGCGATCTAAGGTCACAGACAATCTCGGAATCAAAAGACTTATCCATCATGACAACAGACTTCCTTGTTTGGCAAACTCGGAGAACATGAAATGGAAATTAATAGATTCAATGAGCAAGAAGTCTCTGAGAAGAAAGGCAGAAGTATAGCACTCAAGGTTGAAGAAAGAAGTCAAGAATCAGAGGAGGAAAGTGAAAATCTTGGTCTGCTTGTCAGAAAGTTCAACAAATTTCTCAAGAAAAAGATTCAAGATAAAGAAAAACACAAAAGGTATGAGAAAAAATATGATTCTTTTAACTATAAATGTTATGGTTGTGGTAAGCGGGGTCATGTAAGAATGGAGTGCCCGAAAAAGAACAAATACAATGACAAGAAAGAGGAAAAAGTCAAAAGAAGAGCATATGTAGCATGGGATGATAATGATACTTCATCAACGTAAAATTCGATAATGAAGAAGCCAACTTGTGTCTAATGGCAAATCAAAATCATCAAACCAGCAGTGTAAGTTCTAACTCTTCTTCAAATTTAGTGAATTATAATTCATTACAAGAAGCATTTAATGAAATGCATGAAGAAACTAAGAAACTGCAAAAAGAAAATGATAGGCTAAAAGGCATGAATAATTGGCTAGTAAATAAAGTAGATTCTCTTGAAAAGAAAATTCTTGAAGATGAAACTGATCTTGACTTTTTAAAATTAATCCATGATAATTTTGATTGTGTATGTAATAAACCATGTAATAATTGTTCAGAATTACAAAAAAAGATTGATTTTTTATCACAAACTGTTTCAAAGTTTACACAAGGTCAAGCTAATCTTGATGTTCTTCTTGGGTAACAAAAACTGATTTTTGACAAATCTGGCATAGGATTTAAATCTAGGATGAAATTCGGAAAAACAAATGTAAACAGGAAATCATACTCATCATCAGTGATTAAATGTTTTTACTGCATGAAAAAAGGTCATTCTGTGAAATATTGTAGAATTAAGAAATATGCTATTCCTAAAGGTAGAATGAAATGGATACCCAAAAATTCATTTCAAATAACATGATTGGACCCAGTAATTAAAAAGGGGTACCAGAAATATGCCAAATCTGTTTTGTAGGAACAAAATCTGGAAGTCCCTGGGTATCAAATCTGCAAATTCTGTTTCTGGATTTATGGACTGAGTATTTTAATTGATATAAAACTATTTTAATTGGTTAAAATCACTTACAGAGAATACTGAAAAAGCTGTTTGCACAGTTTTAATTGATTGAAATACGAATTAATCGATTAAAATGTTCTCTCGGAATCTAGTTTAGTTGTTTTAATCGATTAAAATGGATTTATATCAGTTAAAATTATTAAAATGATAAATTTAACCGATTATTCCTCATTTAAATCGATTATTATTCTGAGACATTTTTTTTCAGAAATTGATTAATCGATTGAATATCAAATTAATCAATTAAAATGTTACTTCCAGTGTAGAATTAATTGTGTATTTCAACTCTGTATCATTTTGTACTGCAACTATACTAATTTCTCTTTTAGGCAAAACAAACTGAAGATCTATGGTACCTTGACAGTGGCTGTTCTAAACATATGACAGGTGATATTACAAAATTTTACAACTTAAAACTAAAATGTGGTGGGACTGTTGTCTATGGGGATAATAACAAAGGAAGAATCCTTGGAATAGGTGACATCAAATGCACAGAATCAGGTATTATTAACAATGTATTATATGTTGAGGGTTTAAAACATAATCTGATTAGTATTAGCCAGACTTTGTGATAAAGGACACAAAGTTGTCTTTGGTCAAAATCAATGTCAAATAATCAAATCAGATTCGAAGCAGTATCGATTATCGGTAAGAGGATCAACAATATTTACATGTTAGATACTAATTCTGCTAAAAATTGTTGCTTAATCTCTAAAGAGAATGATTCTTGGTTGTGGCATAGGAGGTTAGCTCATATTCATATGAATCATCTTAATAAACTGATTTCTAAAGATCTTGTAGTTGGCTTGCCTAAACTTAAGTTTGTGAAAGACAAAGTATGTGATGCTTGTCAAAAGGGGAAACAAGTAAGGAATTCTTTTTCACAGAAAAATATTGTTTCAACTTCTAGACCTCTTGAACTTTTGCACATGGATCTCTTTGGTCCTTCTAGAACTATGAGTTTAGGAGGAAATCTATATGCACTGGTTATAGTAGATGATTACTCAAGATTTACCTGGACATTATTTTTAAAACTAAAATCTGATACTTTCCATTTGTTTAAAAAATTTGCGAAACAAATTCAAAATGAAAAAGGCTATTTCATCTCTTGTATTCAAAGTGATCATGGGGGAGAATTTTCAAACGAAAATTTCAATAAATTTTGTGATAAACATGGTATTAAGCATAATTTTTCTGCTCCTAGAACTCCTCAACAGAATGGTGTAGTTGAAAGGAAAAATCGTTCTCTTGAAGAGTTAGCTAGGACAATGCTTAATGAGAAAGCATTACCAAAATATTTTTGGGCTGATGCCGTTAGTACTGCTTGCCATGTATTAAACCGTGTTTTAATTAGACCTTTTCTTAAGAAAACACCCTATGAATTATACAAAGGTAAAAAGCCTAACATAAACTATTTTAGATTATTTGGAAGTAAGGTTTTTGTTTTAAACAATGGAAAGGAAAATCTTGGAAAGTTTGATTCCAAATCAGATGAAGGTATCTTCTTGGGATATTCATTGAATAGCCATGCTTATAGAATCTTTAACAAAAGGCTAAATACTGTAGAAGAATCTGTCCATGTTGTATTTGATGAGACTAACCCAAGTATGCAGAATATTTCTGAGTATAGTACAGAAGATGATGTTTTAACCGATAAAATGTATCGGTTAAAACTGCGAAATCAACAATTTCTCAAAAACAGGCCAAAGATATTGAAGAATCGAAGAAGCGACTACCTAAAGAATGGAAAATTCCAAGAAATCTTTCAATAGACAACATCATTGGTGAAATAAATCAGGGAGTTTCCACTAGAAGATCTTTAAATAAATTTTGCAATCACATGGTATTTGTATCACAAATTGAACCAAAAACCATATCTGATGCATTAAAGGATAATAACTGGATTAATGCTATGCATGATGAATTAAATCAATTTACAAGAAATGAAGTATGGGAATTAATTCCAAAACCAGATAATGCAAATATTGTAGGGACAAAATGGGTTTTTAGGAATAAAATGGATGAAAATGGTATAATTACTAGAAACAAGGCCAGATTAGTTGCTAAAGGGTATAATCAGCAAGAAGGAATTGATTTTGA
Organism: Sphenostylis stenocarpa; assembly: GCA_963425845.1. Taxonomy (NCBI): domain Eukaryota; kingdom Viridiplantae; phylum Streptophyta; class Magnoliopsida; order Fabales; family Fabaceae; genus Sphenostylis; species Sphenostylis stenocarpa. The sequence goes on from OY731404.1 coordinate 62,819,607, forward strand.
TGAAACATATGCTCCTGTTGCTACATTAGAGGCTGTTAGACTTTTACTTGCTTATGCTTCAATGAAAAGTTTCAGGTTATTTCAAATGGATGTCAAAAGTGCTTTCTTGAATGGTTATTTGAATGAAGAAGTTTTTGTTACACAACCACCTGGTTTTGAAGATCATATTCATCCAGAATATGTTTATAGATTAAAGAAAGCTTTGTATGGTCTCAAACAAGCCCCAAGACAATGGTATGAAAGGTTAAGTAATTTTCTCATTTCAAAGGGCTATCAAAGAGGTTTGGTTGATAAAACTTTATTCTTAAAAAAAATTAAATAATGATGTAATTCTAGTTCAAGTATATGTTGATGACATCATATTTGGAGCCACTAATGAGTCTTTATGTAAAGATTTTATCAAAGATATGCAGGGAGAATTTGAGATGTCTATGATGGGGGAACTCAACTACTTTCTTGGATTACAAGTTAAACAACTTCAAGAAGGAAGTTTTCTTCATCAATCTAAATACTGCACAGAACTTTTAAAGAAATTTGAGATGGAACATTGCAAAGAAGCATCAACACCAATGTCCACAAATTGCTATCTTGATTCTGATGAAAAAGGAAAACTTGTTGATGAAACCAAATATAGAGGGCTTATTGGTTCTTTACTATATCTAACAACAAGTAGACCTGACATTATGTTTAGTGTTTGTATGTGTGCTAGGTTTCAATCTGCACCAAAAGAATCCCATCTTACTACTGCAAAAAGAATCCTCAAATATCTCAAAGGAACTTTAAATGTTGGGTTATGGTATCCTGGTGAGTCCAGACTAAATTTAATTGGATATTCTAACTCAGATTTTGCAGGTTGTAAGCTTTACAGGAAAGTACCAGTGGAACCTGTCATCTCCTTGGAAGTAGTCTAATATCATGGCATAGTAAAAAATAATCATGTGTTGCCCTTTCTACAGCTGAAGCTGAGTACATTGCAGCTGGAAGTTGCTGTGCTCAATCTCTTTGGATCAAACAACAGCTTGAGGATTATGGTTTAATTCTCAGAAAAATTCCTCTCTTATGTGATAATACTAGTGCCATTATGTTAACTAAAAACCCAATTCAACATTCTAGGAAAAAACATATAGAAATTAGACATCATTTCATTAGAGATCATGTTTTGAAAGGTGATTGTGAAATTTTCTTCATAGAAACTGAAAAACAACTAGCAGATATTTTTACAAAACCTCTTGCTCGTGATCGGTTTTACAAAATTCGCACTGAATTAGGCATGATAGATGCATCAAGCATTACTTAGTTTTCAAAACTGGTTGTTTTAATCGATACAAACAAGCTTTAAATCGATTAAAAGCACTTATACAACATTTTTCTTTACTGTTTTAATCGATTAATTGTCGATTTAATCGATTATATCAACTTATGTTTCAAACTTTAAAATTTCATCATTGTTTTAATCGATTAAAACATTATTTTAATCGATTAAAACCATTCACAAGAACTTTTTAATCGATTTTGTCCTGTTTTTAATCAATTATTACTCTGGGAAGAAAAATTAAAGGCTTTAGTTAATGGTTGTTCTTGTAACATACTAGTGGGATTAGTGAGTCTTCATCTCTGCTTAGGTATATTCTTTTTTATCTTTCTGTTGCATGAGGTTTCTTCATTTAAAAGATTTTGCAAATGCCTCTAAAAAATGTTTAAACGGTTAAAAACAAAGTATTTTGTTAAAAGGTATTTTAAATAAACTATTTTAACTAATAGCATATAAGCTTTATCAACTAAAATGTTCTTAACACTTTTGTAACAGGTTTTTAACTGATATGTTTTCGAAATAATTGATTATTTTCATTAAAGGAAGTTTTGAAAACCTTCTGTCAGTATTTTAACTGATATAGTTTTGAAATAACCGATTAAAATCACTTAAAATGTTCAGGGAAGTGTTCTGGTGGTATTTTAATCGATATAACTTCGAAATAATCGATTAAAACCACTTAGAGTACTATTTGATCGATCAGAATGAGCATATGATCGATCAGAACCAGCATATGATCGATCAGAATGTGTTTTTGACCGATCAGAATAGTTTTAATCGATTAAACTGCGTTTCAATCGATTAAAACAACTTAAGAGAATTTCTGCTAAGCGTTTTAATCGATTAAAACAGATTTTTATCAGTTAAAATCACTTGAAAAGTTTATAAGAATATTTTTGCAGTATTTTAATCGATTGAAAGACGAAACAATCGATTAAAACAAATTAGAAGATTTTTTACAAAGGGTTTTAATTGATATAAACGTTATCGTATCAGTTAAAACAAATCTGGAAAATAATCAAGAACGTTTTAATAGATTAAAAGAAGTTTTAACAGATTAAAACAAGACTTTTAACAGATTAAAAGATTATTTTAACAGATTAAATAAACCAGCAATTTTGAAAATCTTCTATATAAACAGAGTTGCTTGAACTTTTTAAAACACATCTTTTAGCAATCAATCAAGCAATCATAAGTGCTACTTTCAAGAGAGAATCACGCTAGTTTTTGTGAAGTTCATTAAAGTTCTTTCTTGAGGAAAAATTGCATTCTTTTGGAGAAGAAACACATACTGCAAAACCGCATAAAACTGGTTTGAGCGTTCTAAGTTTCTTCTGTTTGTTTCTTTAATTTCTTTTACTGTATTGTGGGTGCTTGGAATTGTGGGCACTGGTTTCTGTAGCTGGAATTTGGCTGCAGGGTAGATCAAGAACTGGAATTTGGTTCTTGGTGAAGGTTTAGGTGCAGGAACTGGAATTGTGTGTTAAACATTCAAGGACTTGTTGTTAGACTTGATGGACATGAAGCTTGTTGATTTTGATGATGATTCAAGAGCACAAGAATGTAGAGAGTTGAAGACTTGTTTTATAGTGTAATAACTCTGTTTTGATTAGATTGAGTCTGTAATATTAGAGTATGAGATAGCCGGTACATAGTTTGCACCTTAGAAGCTTCAAAAAGCTTAATTTTATCAAAGTGCCTCAGCTTTAATCGATTAAATGGTGAAATAATCGATTAAAACAGTGAGAAAAATCATTTTCTCTATCTGCTCACTGGTTTAATCGATTAACAGGCCTGTTAATCGATTAACAGGTCTTTTAATCGATTAAAACAGAGAGTTTTGGGGTTCTGTTAATTTTGGCTCTGTAATAATCGATTAACTCTTGATTTAATCGATTATTTCAGTCAGATTTTGAATTTTAACTTCAAATCAACCCTATTTTCGAAAACCCTAATTCCAAGACTCCTAGTTTCGAAAATCCCAATTCCCAAACCCTAATTTCTCTACTTAAGCTTCTCTATGGTACTCAGAAAAGAAGAACAACCTTTTTCATACAAAAGTTAAGTGCTGTGAGTGCTAGAGAACTGTTTGTTGCAAGAAAAAGGGGCTTTTGGAACCTGGTGTGGGCTAGAAGCGATAAGAATCACTAAGTGGAGTTCTTAGTGGATTGTGTGTTGTGCCGTTTCTAGGGAAAGTTGTTCTTCATCTCTTGTGGATTTCAAGAGAGGTGTTTTCTTTACTTTATCTTTTCTATTTTAATCTGTTTGTAACAACTTTGATTATAGTGACAGCATTAATCCTCTGTTTGAGTGATTAGAAACTGGACATAGGGTCTTTTGATCCGAACAAGTATAAATCTCCTGTGTAAGATTCTATCTCTACTCTATTTACGTTTACACAGATTTTTAATCGGTAAAATTTGGGGAAAATTTTGAAAACCTAATTTTTGTTAAGAAACCAATTCACCCCCCCTCTTGGTTTTTGTCCGACCACGCGAACATTCCGCTGCGCGATTCTAACAAGTGGTATCAGAGCTTGCTTTGGTAGTCATTCAAACTTTTCGAAAATGGCCGGACAAAATCAAACTTTTGCCGAAGGTGCGTCTATCAATAGACCCCCACTTTTTGCGGGTCAAAATTATCCTTTCTGGAAAGTAAGAATGCAAATCTTTTTAGAGTCTGTTGATAGAGGCGTTTGGGACTCTATTTTAAACGGTCCATATGTTCCTAAAGTTACTGAGAACGGTGTTGACGTTCCCAAACCTTTTTCTAGATGGACAATAGAAGAAAATAGAAAAGCACAATTTGACGTTAGGGCTAGAAATATAATTTCATCTGCTTTAACCCTTGACGAGTTTTAGAGGATTTCTGTTTGTAAAAGTGCTCAAGAGATGTGGGAAATGCTAAGAGTGACCCACGAAGGTACCAACGACGTTAAGAGAGCACAGAAGAATTCCCTAATCCAAGAATACGAGATGTTTCGGATGCAACAAGGCGAAGCGATATTTGACGTTCAAAAGCATTTCACTCATATTGTGAATCATCTCACTGGATTAGGTAAAATCTTTGACGTTGATGAATTGAATGTTAAAATTTTAAAATCTTTGGATAGGAAATGGCAACCTAAGGTGACGACCATCTCGGAGTCACAAAACTTTTCCACAATGTCTATGGCGGCGCTATTTGGAAAGCTAAGAGAGCATGAGCTAGAGCTTGGAAGGCTAAATGAAGAAGAAGGACAATATCAAAAGAAGAACTTAGCCTTCAAAACCGAAATTTCCAAAGGTAAAAATAAAAAGGAAGAAGAAGACTCGGAGAATGAAGAAGAAGAATTGAGTCTTATGATAAAGAAGTTCACCAAATTCATGAAAGCTAAAGGAAGACATCCTTTCAAAGGTAAGGGAAAGGTAAGAGAAAGTACTTCCGTAAATATAAAATGTTATGGTTGTGGTGAAGCAGGACATGTAAAGACCGAATGTCCAAATAAGAAGAACGAAGAAAACAAAAGCAAAAAGTTCTTCAAGAAGAAAGCTTATATTGCTTGGGACAACAGTGATTCAAGTTCGGAATCAAGTGACTCGGAAGTTGAAGCAAATATTTGCTTAATGGCAAATGACAACATATCTTCGGATTTTGAGGTAAGTGATTCTGACTCATCTTCTAGTGATGATGATAATAACTATGATGAACTGCAAAATTCCTACAATGAATTGTTTAGTGCCTTTAAGAATTTGAAAAATGAATATAAAGTTATGAAGAAGAATTTAAGTAGATCTGAAAAGGAAATTGACTCATTAAAATCTAAAATCACATGTTTAGAAGAAAAGGAATCTTTAGAAACGAAAATTGTATGTTTAGATGAAAATGATGATAAGAACTTAGCATGTGCAACTTGTATAGAGCATGAATATGATATAGATATTCTTAACCATTTTCTAGACAAAGCCGAAAAGGAGATAGATGATCTTAAGAAGCATGAAAGTGTATTAGCTTAAAATAGTGTAAATCATCAAGCTCCCTTGAAAAAGCCTAAAAGGAAAAATAAAAGAGTATGGGTACAAAAAGGAACTAGAACATCTATGGTTAAAGATTCATCATATTCAAAAGTTACATCAAATGCATGCTTTTATTGTATGAAACATGGTCATACCTCAAATAGATGTAAAATTAAACATTTTGGTGTTCCTAAAGGTAAATACGTTTGGGTTCCTATTGTTAAATAATTTATTTGTCTCTAACCCCAAGGACCCAAAAGTTATGGGGACCTAAGTTTACTATGTTCTTGTTTTGTAGGAAACTTCCAAATCTAAGAAGTCTATGTGGTATCTTGATAGTGGATGCTCAAAGCATATGACCGGTGATAAATCAAAATTTGTGAGTTTCAAAGCTAAAGAACAAAGATATGTAACTTACGGGGACAACAACAAAGGGAAAATTCTTGGAATTGGAAATATAGGTGGTGCAAACACATTGGAGATTAAGGATGTGCTTCTTGTTGATGGACTAAAGCATAATCTCCTTAGCATAAGTCAACTATGTGACAAAGGATTTAAGGTAATCTTTGAAAGTAAATTTTGCACCATACATTTGATAGGTTCCGAAAATGTAGAATTAAAAGGCATTAGGCATAACAATATATACTTGATTGATTTGGATTGTTTATATGATTCAAGCATAACATGTTTAGTTACTAAGGAAGAGAACATTTGGTTATGGCATAAGAGAGCGGCTCATATAAATATGCATCATTTGAACAAATTGATTTCAAAAGACTTAGTTATTGGTTTTCCTAAGTTAAAATTTGAAAAAGATAGATTGTGTGATGCATGTCAAAAAGGTAAGCAAGTAAAATCATCATTTAAATCAAAGAATGTTATTTCCACTTCAAAACCCCTAGAATTATTACATTTAGATTTATTTGGACCTTCTAGGATAAAAAGCTTTGGTGGAAATTATTATGGTCTTGTGATTGTTGATGATTATTCTAGATATACTTGGACATTTTTTCTAACTATGAAAAGTGAAGCCTTTAAAGTCTTTAGAAAATTTGCAAAACAAATTCAAAATGAAAAAGACTTAAGAATTAAAGTTTTAAGAAGTGACCATGGTGGTGAGTTTAAAATGAAAAGTTTGAGAGTTATTGTGAAGAAAACGGAATATTACATAACTTTTCTGCTCCTAGGACTCCCCAACAAAATGGTGTAGTTGAAAGGAAAAATAGGTCATTAGAGGAACTTGCAAGAACAATGTTAAATGAATCTAATGTTCCTAAATATTTTTGGGTTGATGCGGTTAGTACTGCTTGCTATGTTTTGAATAGAATGCTCATTAGGTCAATTATAAAATCAACTCCCTATGAATTGTTAAATGGTAGAAAGCCTAATGTTGCTCATTTGAAAATTTTTGGATGTAAGTGCTTTGTGTTAAATAATGGAAAGGACAACTTAGGAAAATTTGACTCAAAAGCTGATGAGGGCATTTTCTTAGGTTATTCATTAATTAGCAAGGCTTATAAGGTGTTTAATAGAAGAACCTTAAATATTGAAGAATCTATTCATGTTACTTTTGATGAGATTGTAGACCTTAGGGGAAATCCTCTTGAGTCAAATAAAGAACTTGCAGGTGATGATGAGTATATAAGAGAGGCTCTTGATGAATTATATTTGGAAGAAAATGAGTCTTCTCAAACACCTGAATTAGCAAAAGAATGGCAATCACCAAGAGGACTCTCAATGGACAATATCATTGGTGATATCTCAAAAGGGGTAAGAACTAGAAATATGACTAACTTCTGCATGTCTGTAGCTTTTGTGTCACAGATAGAACCCGAAAATGTTGAGGAAGCACTTAAAGATGATCAATGGTGCATAGCTATGCAAGAGGAACTTAACCAATTTGAAAGGAATCAAGTCTGGGAATTAATCGCAAGGGAAGAATCACATCAAGTTATTGGAACCAAATGGGTGTTTAGAAATAAACTTGATGAAGATGGAAACATAACAAAGAATAAAGCCAGACTTGTTGCCAAAGGCTATTGTCAGAAGGAAGGTATAGATTATGATGAAACTTATGCTCTTGTTGCCAGGTTAGAGGCTATACGCCTACTTCTTGCTTATGCATCTTTGATGAAAGTTAAATTATATCAAATGGATGTTAAAAGTGCATTTTTGAATGGTTTTATTAAAGAAGAAGTTTATGTGGAGCAACCCCCTGGATTTGAAGATTTTAATTATCCTAATCATATTTTTAAATTAAAAAAAGCATTATATGGGTTAAAACAAGCTCCTAGATCTTGGTATGAAAGGCTAAGTAGTTTCCTAACTTCAAATGATTTTACTAGAGGAAAAATTGATTCTACTCTGTTTATAAAGAAAGTTAAAGAACATATCTTATTGGTCCAGGTATATGTTGATGATATTATTTTTGGATCAACTGATAATTCGTTATGTGTAGAATTTGCTAAGATAATGCAGGGAGAGTTTGAAATGTCTATGATGGGAGAATTGACATTCTTCCTTGGACTTCAAATCAAGCAACTTAAAGATGGCATTTTCATCTCTCAAACCAAATACTGCAAAGAGATCCTTAAAAAGTTTGGAATGGACACCTCAAAGGAAGCTAACACACCCATGGGAACTTCATGCTATCTAGACAAGGATGAATCAGGTTTGGAAGTTAATCAATCTATGTATAGAGGTATGATAGGTTCAACTGTTATACTTAACCGCAAGTAGACCTGATATTATGCATTACTGCATGTGTGTGTGCTAGATTTCGAGCTTGTCCAAAAGAATCTCACCTAATTGCGGTAAAACATATTTTAAAATATTTAAAAGGAACTACTTGGTTTTGGTTTATGGTATCCATCTGATGCTTGTACTAGTTTAATAGGATATTCGATGCTTGATTATGGTGGATGCAAAATTGATAGAAAGAGTACTAGTGGGACATGTCATTTGTTAGGTTCATCCTTAGTATCTTGGCATTCTAAGAAACAGGCATGTGTTGCTTTATCTACCACTTGAAGCTGAATATATTGCAGCTAGTAATTGTTGCGCTCAAATTCTGTGGATGAAACAACAACTAGAAGATTATAGTATATTTCTAAATGACATACCTTTGATGTGTGATAATACGAGTGCAATCAATCTAACTAAGAATCCAGTAATGCACTCTAGGACTAAGCATATAGAAATTAGACATCATTTCTTAAGAGATCACATCAGTAAAGGAAACTGTAAAATAGAGTACGTTGATACAAAGCATCAATTAGCAGATATATTTACTAAGCCTCTACCCAAGGATAGATTCTATGATCTTAGAAGAGACTTAGGGATATTAGAAATAGCTTAAATTCTGCTTAATTAGACAGTTTTTGGATGGTTATAATGTTATAATTCATTATGTAGGATGTTCATAGATTATCATGTGCATAAACCTCAAATGTTTGATGAACTCTCTGGAATAATCGATTAATTGGAGTTATAATCGATTATTTGCATCCAAAACACCCAAAACATGACATTCCTCTCTGGATTAATCGATTAATTCGACCATTAATCGATTAAAATCAGTATTAATCGATTACCAGCCCAATTTAATCGATTAAATGGGTCTGGTAGTGGTTTAATCGATTAAATTGAGATTTAATCGATTAAACCTGGCAAGTTTGGATTCCTAGCCGTTTCCAACGGCTCTTTTGATCCCTATTCACTTTCATATGACCATTGGAGTTGCTTGGCTATAAATAAGGACCTTCATTTCACTTCTACTCACTTCTATCTCTTGAAATCAAGCTTTCTTGCCTTATTCTATCAATCTTGCCTTATTTTCACTTATCTTGTCCTCTTAAAACTTCTTGTTACTCTTCTAATCCTACAATGGCCTCATCTTCTCGTGCTAAAATTCCCACCAGAAGAAGATTTGCACCCTCATCTCATCCTCGTCCTAATTCTGTAGAAGGATGGATCTCTGATGCAGAAGGCCGTCAAGAATTTCTGTCCTATTGGAAGGAACGTGGTATTATTTCTCCTAAGTTCCTTATTGGTGAGCAGTTCATCAATAGGGGATTCAACTTTCCTAATCTCCTTGAAATTCAAGGAGTTCTCCCTTTCATTCAAATGCAAGGTACGTATTATCCTGACTTAGTTAGGGTATTTTACTCTAGGTTCAAATTTAGAGATCAAATTGCTACCTCTAGAGTAAAGGGGGTAACAATTATTCTTGATGATGATATTTGGGAAAATGTTTCCCACTTTCCTATTAGAGAAGATGCTATTAACGTGTATGGTGAGTTAGATGATTTTGACAGGATCTTGGCTTACCGATCTTTTCTGCGAAACCCCTCCATGGAGATTGGGCGTCTCCTTCTTGCTGGACCTTTGAAGAAGGAGGAACGCATGATTTTGCATTTACTTGTCTGGATCCTATGTCCTCGGGCTACGAATCATGCTCAATGTTCTTCAATTGATCTTCGTATTATTCATGCCATAATGAATAATGAGCCTTTAGATTGGGGCGTTCTTGTCACCATGACTATGTTAAAAGCCAAACGCCATCTATAGACCCCAAATCTTACCCGGCCTCCAAATAAATTCAGAAAGCGTCCTATTTGAAGACGGCTGAAGCTTAACAAGTCATTAGGAGAGACTATTAGGCTCCCGTACCAAGATAGGAAGGTTTTTTGGCCCGAAAATAAAGTTTCTCGCCCTGAAGGGACGAGACCGCCGTTTGGAAGGACCAGACCGCCGTCTCGTCTCAGCGCCAGGACGAGACCGCCGTCTCGATTGTCCAGATGGCGATCTCGATTCCTGCCTAGTCGAGACGGCGGTCTGGATTATCCAGACGGCGGTCTCGACCCTGTCAGAGGAAACGGCGGTCTCGACCTGTCAGGCGCGAAAAACTATAAATAGGGGTCCTCCCCCCCTCATTTCCACACAGAAACACACAGTTCCTCCTCCTTCTCTCTAGATTTTCTCTCTCTAGAATCCCTCCGAAGCATTTCGGAGTTTCGAGTGTCTTTAGGAGAATTTTGAGCGTTCTAAATCTTCTTTAGAATCCCTCAGAGGCATTTCGGAGTTTCGAGAGTTTGTAGAGTGAAGGGTTGCCAAAAAGCACCCACTCTTTAAAGAGAAATACAAAAAGCTTGCTTTGGAGGTGCACCCTCTCTCTTTCTAATTTTACCGCTTTCATTTAAAATTATGCAATAGACGCTAGGGCCATGTAGTCATAATCTTTAAATACCGCATAATAAAAGGGTAAAAGCGCAATTTTCCAGTTTAATTATTTATCCAAAATAGCCGGCCTATCATAGGGAACCCGAAAGGGGCGTTGTAAAGGAACTAACACTTCCTTTAGACGTAACTAACTCCCTTACCCAACTCTGGTTCTAATGACCAAAGTTGGTTTTCGAAAACCAACGCCTTTTTAAAACTCCTTTTCTGATGTTTCCGGTAAAAACATCGGTGGCGACTCCACGAACCCTTCAAAACCCGTTCTTGGGTTAGCCCGGTTATCGGACAACCCAAGAACACTTTTCGAAAACCTCGTCTCTAGGTTATCCCGGTTATCGGACAACCTAAGGACGTTGTAACCACCCTTAAAAAACGCGAAAGCAAGAGGGTCGAACAAACCATCGCGTCGCTCCGACCGCCTCTTTTTGACGGCGGCGACAGATGGCGACTCCGCTAGGGACGCCTAGAGAGTTGATCCCATTTAGTGATGGGCTGGCTTAAAAATAATTAAACCAAGAAAATAGCGCTTTTACCCTACCTTGTATTATAACATGCTTTATTGTTTGGCTTTCAAATAACTGTTACTTGTTTCTACTTACGCAATTGATTGAAATATAAATTGCACACAAAACCCTTGCACACTACAGTTCCCTCTATACCCAGGGGCAAGTGAGATAACCATAGGGAGTGGGTGGCAGGTACGGTTCGCTGTAGTTAGGGCCTTGTGCCCACCAGTGTGATCGGAAACCACCACTCAAGGTGATAACCTTCCTCTTTTGGCAACAAGACCGACTCTGGCCTTAGTGCTGAGCATGGTTGGACGGCTGGAGAGTGGGGACCCTATAATGGGGGCACCTTGGGGGCCTTAGCCTGGTGAGAACAGTTAGAACCAACCCTTGCCAATGCACTTTGCTGCAGGAAAACCCTACCTCGTGATAAAAATGAAATCTCGCCTGGTCGCGGATGAGTGAATTGTATGAGCATTTGTTTGTTGCATTTGATTGCATAGCATAAACAAACAACAGAACAAAAATCACAAAAATATTTTCGCAAATAAACACCCTTATCTCAGACAGTCTGCCTTTTAGCTAGCCTGGTTTCAGGTTCTTTGTAAGCTAAGTAGCCACGCAGTTCCGACAGAAGAGATAAGGGACGCTAAATATTCTTTCGCATAAAGCCACATTTTATCTCGGACAGTCTGCCTTTTAGCTAGCCTGGTTTCAGGTTCTTTGTAAGCTAAGTAGCCACGCAGTCCGACAGAAGAGATAAAAGGCTATAAAATAAATCCAAAATAAATAAAATAATAATAAACAAAATCAAAACATTTATAAAAATAATGTTGACAAAGTCGTATCATTCATATTGCATCATAAGTGGAAAAACCAAGAGCAAAAATAAGTGTGCATACGCATCATTTTAGTAAATCCCTCAAAAGTGGGTCTTAGAGACGTTTTTTCTCTTCGTTTTGATATGCTGTGCGTCCAAATCTGACATTCCAGTCAAAAGTTATGCCACTTTGAACATCTGCTGCCCTTTTGCACTAGTACATGCACAAATACATTCATTATAGGGAGCACTAGATATCCCTAAGACAATGGCGAAAGAGGCCCCGAGCACATTTGTGACCTTCGCGACAAGGAAGGGACAAGTGTACTAAGGTGAGATGATGATTGCCATTATACTTGTCAAATCTGTGATGGGGAAGGAACCATTACACCAAGGTGGGTAGGATACCCCACAAAGCGTAAGCTTTAAGGAGGATACCTAAGCCATTGTCTTAAGGAATATCCATCTCATAAATCATTCAATAAAAACCTTTTTGCATTCTAAAAAGCGGCTGGTATTCTTCATGCCCTCATCCGCATACAAAAAAAACAAAAACACAAAATCCCAAACACTATCATACATCATGTTAGAAAATAAAACATGATAATGTTTAGGAAAAAACAAACACTTGCATACATGCATCCACCAAACTTCATCCTCATAACATCATCTAGTAGAAGGCGGTTGAAGAAAGTGGACATTCCTCAATACCATGTGAAGAGGATAGGGCATTCACATGCCATACACGGAAAGTCAAAAAGAAAATAAATAAAAATAAGAATAAAATGTACTTCGAAACATTGCATTGAGGAATGTACACTGTCTGGATGAAATAAATAAAATTGTTTGTTATCATCATCTCTTCAAACGTCTACTGCATTCATAAATTGCATTCATTCTCACTTTAATAATAATAAGATAATAAAAAAGAAAGGATTAATTGATGTGCTTCCCATAAATCGGAATAAGATGGAGAGTAAGCCTTTCGTCATCAAGTTCTCTCCAATGGTTGATCCGCCCAAGGAGGATAACAAGCCTCAACCACTGGATATCCAAGTCAATAAGGAAGAAGGGGCAAAGATGCCGTTACATTTATTTATGTCTCGAACCAAATAAAGTTGTACCATTGAGATACACATAAACATCGTTCATCAATGAAGATATCTCCAGCATAGCCGGCATAAGGCAATGCTCCCAAGAATAAAGAAAAAATATAAAGACCGAAGAAAAACATAATCCAAAAAGGAAATTGAAGAGACTTTTGGATTCACGACGCTGAGGCAATTCTTTCAACGCTCCGCCAAAGAGACAAACTCAGGGTAGGCAACGAGCTAGTCACAGTTTGAGCTAGAGACGACATTCAGATCAGCAAATCGTCTGCCCTACCTTGAATGGAGGCGGCGGAAGAGGACCTTTGAAATATCTTTTGCCAGTATGAAAAGACTTCCCCAACAATATGAAGGTGACCCACATAACATGGATATCGCTCAAACCAAGGGCTCATTAAAAACTCTCAAGGAATAAGGGAGTCACCATATTTTAAAGACAATCCTTTAAAACATGGCCTAGGGCATGACCCTACAAAGGATCAAGTTGCATGGAGAAAAGGGAAGTCTCCCCCCCTGCACCTCAAATCAGATTTTCCCATATAGAGGGGTTCAAGCGTCAAAAGCGACTTTAGTCATTAGGTGTTCTCCTTCTGATTCTTAGGTTTTGTAAATCCAATGACTATTAGAGATTACTCCTCGGGGCTAGCCCGACCCCCGAGCATTGTAGGGCACATATTTCCCTATTAATTACAAAGAATGTCATTCTTACTATTTGCTTCTCTTCTTGCTATTCATGTCTAAACCTCATTAATAACCATGTTTAAGCAAACATTTTCAAAATGCGCCATTGACCAAAATAAAAGTCAAATCCATTACCACTGATTGACTAGAAGCATAAAATAAAGTTTCACCTCGTCATAAATAAAGCCGTGTTTCGCCAATGTTGTGCAAAAAGAAAACAAAAATCAAAAGAAGCCCATAAAAGCTAAAAGCCAAAAAGAGAAGATACCCGGTAGGAAACCCACAAAAGGGGGCTACGCAAAAGTTAGGGTCAACCCGGTAGGACACCCGAACAAAAATAAAGGGTAGCCTAGGCAAAAGTTAGGGTTACAAAATAAGGTCCGCTAGGATTCCCCGAAAATATACAAAAAGAAGGAACCTAGACAAAGGATAGGGCCAAAACACAACATCCTAAGGTGAAAACCCAAAGGGCAGACTAGGGAAGTCAATCAGTCATAGCAAGCGCCATAGAATAAGATGTCACTCCATAAACAAAACGTTTGTCTAAACTAGCCTAAACACTCTAACCAACCTTGGCTAGCCGTGCTTACAAAAACCATTTTTGTCAAAATAAAGCAATTCTAAAACACAAGCCTTTGAATTAAATATCCTCTTCCTTCTTTTCTCTTGACCCTTACCACTACGACATTCTAGTGATTAGTAGGGAAATGTGGAGATAGTAATCAATAGGAGGATCAACATCCCCAAGGAAAGGGAGGGGCGCACTAACATGGCAAGTCGCTCTGCAATTAACACAATCATTCTTCGGTCACGACAAAATTCGAGACGGCAAAATTGGTACAGCGTATCCTGGTCGACGAAAGCACATAACGTCGAAAGCTCATCAGAAGTAAAAGCACATTGGTTAATCCTTTTGAAAAATTAATTAAAATAGTATTATAGGATGCATATCGCCAACATTGCATACATATGATAGGCTCCTATCTCTCAAAAAAGAAGAGAAAGAAAAAACGACAATAAAAAGAATAATGCCTGCTAGGAGATTCTTAGGCAAAAGTTAGGGTAGCCTGCTAGATCGAAAACCCGCAAAGGGCGGTCTAGGCAAAAGTTAGGGCATTTATAAAAAAGGAAAAAGCCCGCTAAGATATCCTAGGCAAAAATTAAGGCAGCCCGCTAGATCGAAAACCCCAAAAGGGCGGTCTAGGCAAAAGATAGGGCTAAACCAAAAAATGAATAAAAGAGAAGGGCCCTTCATCATAATCATAAAAAGTCCAGCAGGAGAATGCCAGTCACTTTTCCAGATGCATCAATAACAAAGAATAGATTGCATTTAGGGCATCCACACATAAGTAGTCGCACAAAACGACTTTGTCAATGTCAAAAATAAAAGAAATGAAAATTACTTCGGACAAATAACAAAAAACGAAAAGCATTCATGCATATAAGGAGACTAGCTCCATGTTTGTGATTGAAAACGGGATCACCGAGACTAAGTCTCCAAATAATGCCCTCAAGAAAGCGAGCAAGTCGTCAATCAAGCGACTCATCGGAATAAGAGCTTCGAAAATCAAGAGCTCCAACTACCATCCTTCTACCCAGAAAAGAAGGCACAAGAAAGTAATAAATTGCTCTCCCTCAAGAAAGAAGAGCGAGTTGTCATAAGAAGCTTCCAGAAGTCAAAGCTCCAAACATCACCAAATAAAAGAGGGCACAATCATCAAGACATCATAAAAGAAAAGCCGACGGAAAGGCTTAGTCATCCCCAAAAGGACCCTTGCCTACTCCAGAGGCAAAACAAAAAGATTACCTCACGACTCAGCTGCATCACCACATGAGTCATCGAGCACACTCACCCAAAGTCGCCTCCACACTCCCCAATGGAGAATAAAGGCTTCAAGAGCCCACCATCATCAACAATCAAAAGAGTCCAGTCTCCATACCAACAAGGGCTCAACAAAAAAAGGAAAAAAAGAAGAAAACCCTTGCATCCCCAGCGGATGTCCAAAAAGGCCATGACAGAGAAGGTCGAATAAAAATCCTCAAATGGATCTCCAAAAATTCAACAAAAAGGAATCAGAAATTCCCATCCCCCAGTGAAATAAGAGCTTCACAAGTATAACTCACATCAACATCAATCAAGGAGCCAAGACTCCATTCCTAGAAAAGAAAAATTAGATCCCCAGGAAGTCAACTAATTCCCTGGTGGATCACTAAAGAAATAAAAACGTCATCCCTAGTGGACCTCCCCAAAAAAAGAAGGGAAAAAGCCAGCGTAATAAAAGAGACTAAAAAGTAAAAAGGCTTACGCATTATCCCCATAAAAAAAAAATCCAAAATTCAAAATTGCGATAAAAAAAGAGATAAATAGCGGAAAAAAGGGCGAAATCAAAACCATTGCAGCATAATAAAGAGCTTCAAGAAAAATAGCTCTAACCTTCTACACCAATAAACGAAGGTACACCAGAAAAAGCCAAAGGCTTGATCATCCCCAGCGGAATAAGAGCATAGCCAAAGCCAGCTCAAAACAACATCATCCAACAAGGAGTCAAAAACTCCATTTCTCCCTCAGGGGGCAGATCAAAATTAGATCCCCGGGAAGGAAACCAATTCCCCGGTGGATCAATCAAAAAGAAAGATCATCCCCAGTGAGCCTATTGCAAAGGCAAAACTTCAAGTTCATTCTCAGAATGTCATATGCATAGGCAAGACCTGCCAAGTAAGAGCTAGCATCCCCATAAGGGAATATCAGCCTAGTTAGAGGCAAAACAAATGAAACCAAAAGTCTTCACTTCCGATGAAGCATCTGCCTACTCAGAGGCGTTACCAGAAACTCGATGGATATCCGCCTACTCAAGAGGCGTCACCAAGATCAATAAATCCCCAGAGGATTCATGCCTACCTAAGAGGCACCCATCAGAAATCCCCGACAACCGGCAAAGTCGGATGACAAATACCAAATGATCAAAAATAAAGAATCCCCAGCGAACAACAAGCTGGATGGCTATCAGGAAAAGCCAAAATCACTCGACCAACCAGCAAGAGTTGGGTGATCACCACAAGAAAAATCAAAAGTCAAAGAATCCCCGGCACAAACCGGATGACAATTCCCAGAAAAAGACAAACAAAAACAAAAGAAAGCACATCTCAACATCGGTGCATGATCAGAATCAGTAAGCCGCCACCATTGCCAAAGGATCAGCTACCGCAAGAAGGGTCATCCAGAGGCACATAACCAGACGGGGGTTCATACTCGTCAGCCAAGGGATCAGCTACCGCGTCGAAGGAGCATCCCAAGGTTTCACGTCGGCGCATGGGCCACCTGAACAGTAAGCCGCCACTACCACCCTAATGGGGGGTTCATACCCATCCGGTCCCACACAACGGACCGTACCAGCCTGATGGGGGGTTCATACCCATCCAGTCCCACACAATGGACTGTAACTACCAGCCTGATGGGGGGTTTATACCCATCAACCGAAGGATCGACTACGTCAAGAGTAGTATCCGGAGGTTCTACCACGTGTCAACCAAAGGGATCGGCTACGTCAGGAGTAGTATTCCAGAGGTGCACAAACACAACATCTCCCCAGAGGATCATCCGCCACAAGACGGGACGTCCGAAGGGTAGCCGGGCAAGAGGGTCAACTCCTTTACCTTCCTGTCTACCTGTCTGGCACAACAAGCCAACAGTTGACTAGTCGGGTAAAGGGGGGGCAGCTGTAGACCCCAAATCTTGTCCGGCCTCCAAATAAAGTCAGAAAGCGTCCTATTTGAAGACGGCCGAAGCTTAACAAGTCATTAGGAGAGACTATTAGGCTCCCGTACCAAGATAGGAAGGTTTTTTGGCCCGAAAATAAAGTTTCTCGCCCTGAAGGGACGAGATCGCCGTCTGGAAGGACCAGACCGCCGTCTCGTCTCAGCGCCAGGACGAGACCGCCGTCTCGATTGTCCAGACGGCGGTCTCGTCTCCTGCAAAGGTCGAGACGGTGGTCTGGATTTTCCAGACGGTAGTCTCGACCCTGTCAGAGGAAACGGCGGTCTCGACCTGTCAGGCGCGAAAAACTATAAATAGGGGTCCTCCCCCCCTCATTTCCACTCAGAAACACACAGTTCCTCCTCCTTCTCTCTAGATTTTCTCTCTCTAGAATCCCTCCGAAGCATTTCCGGAGTTTCTGAGTGTCTTTAGGAGAATTTTGAGCGTTCTAAATCTTCTTTAGAATCCCTCCGAGGCATTTCCGGAGTTTTTGAGAGTTTGTAGAGTGAAGGGTTGCCAAAAAGCACCCACTCTTTAAAGAGAAATACAAAAAGCTTGCTTTGGAGGTTGTAGACCCCAAATCTTGCCCGGCCTCCAAATAAAGTCAGAAAGCTTCCTATTTGAAGACGGTCGGAGCTTAACAAGCCACTAGGAGAGACTATTAGGCTCTCGTACCAAGATAGGAAGGTTTTTTGGCCCAAAATAAAGTTTCTCGCCCTGAAGGGACGAGACCGCCGTCTGGGAATACCAGACCGCCATCTCGTTTCAACGCCAGGATGAGACCGCCGTCTCGATTTTCCAGACGGTGGTCTCGATACTCGCAAAAATGAGACGGCGGTCTGGGTTTTTCAGACGGCGGTCTCGATTCTCGCCAAGTCGAGACGGCGGTCTGGATTTTCCAGACGGCGGTCTCGACCCCGTGACATGAGCGAGACGGCGGTCTCGAATTACGAGACGGCGGTCTCGACCCTGTCAGGCGAGAACGGCGGTCTTGACCCTGACAGCGCGAAAAACTATAAATAGGGGTCCTCCCCCCCTCATTTCCACACAGACAGAAAAACGAAGAGCACTCCCTTCTCTCTAGATTTTCTCTCTCTAAGAATCCCTCCAAGGCATTTCCGGAGTTTCTGAGCGTCTTTAGGCATAGACTGAGCGTTCTAAATCTTCTTAAGAATCCCTCCGAGGCATTTCCGGAGTTTCTGAGAGTGTAGAGTGAAGGGTTGCCAAAACGCACCCTCTTTTTTAAATATAAAGCTTGCTTTGGAGGTGCATTTCTTCATTCTCTATTCTTTAAAATTACTGCTATTTAAATTATGCAATAGAAGCTAGGGCAATGTAGTCACATATTTAAATTCCGCATAATAAAAAGGGTAAAAGCGCGATTTTCCAAGTTTAATTATTCACAAATAAAGTCGGCCTGTCATAGGGAACCCGAAAGGGGCGTCGCAAAGGGACTAATACTCCCTTTGCACGTAACTAACTCCCTTACCCAACTCTGGTTCTAATGACCAAAGTTGGTTTTCGAAAACCAACGCCTTTTTAAATCCCTTTTCCGATGTTTATGGTAAAAATATCGGTGGCGACTCCATAGAACCCAAAGTAAATAAGTCCTTGGGTTAGCCTGGTTGTCGGACAACTCAAGGACACTTTTCGAAAACCTCGTCTCTAGGTTAGCCCGGTTATCGGACAACCTGAAGACGTTGTAACCACCAATAAAAAATGCGAAAATCAAAGAAGAGCCGAAAAACCATCGCGTCGCTCCGACCGCGCCCCCGTTTTCGGGGAGGCGGCGACAGATGGCGACTCCACTGGGGAAACCTAGAGAGTTGATCCCATTTAGTGATGGGATGGCTTAACAATAATTAAACCAAGAAAATAAGCGCTTTTACCCTGCCTTGTATTATAACATGTTTTATTGTTTGGCTTTCAATAAACTGTTGCTTGTTTATACTTACGCAATTGCTTGATATATAAATTGCACACAAGTCCCTTGCACACTACAGTTCCCTCTATACCCGGGGGCAAGTGAGATAACCATAGGGAGTGGGTGGCAGGTACGGTTCGCTGCAGTTAGGGCCTTGTGCCCACCAGTGTGATCGGAAACCACCACTCAAGGTGATAACCTTCCTCTTTTGGCAACAAGACCGACTCTGGCCTTAGTGTTGAGCATGGTCAGACGGCTGGAGAGTGGGGACCCTATAATGGGGGCACCTTGGGGGCCTTAGCCTGGTGAGAACAGTTAGAACCTACCCTAACCAACACACTTTTCTGCAGGAGAACCCTACCTCGTGATAAAAACGGAATCTCGCCTGTTCGGGGATGATCGAATTGTGTGTGCATATGATTGTTGCATTTGTATGTTGCATAGCATAAACAAACAACAGAACAAAATCACAAAAATATTTTACAAATAAACACCCTTATCTCGGACAGTCTGCCTTTCAGCTAGCCTGGTTTCAAGTTCTTTGTAAGCTAAGTAGCCACGCAGTTCCGACAGAAGAGATAAGGGATGCTAAAATATTCTTTCGCATAAAGCCACACTTTATCTCGGACAGTCTGCCTTTTAGCTAGCCTGGTTTCAGGTTCTTTGTAAGCTAAGTAGCCACGCAGTTCCGACAGAAGAGATAAAAGGCTATAAAATAACAAATAAAAAATAAAAGCAATAAAAATTCATTTTTTCCAAAGTTCACAAATAAGACCTGGTCCAAGAATATTGCATTCATAAAAACATTCATATAGATAGTTTATTTTTCCAAAAAAATAAATAAATGCAAATACCATACATCATGTAGAAAAAACATGATAAAATAGCAAAATAAACACTCACATTCATACAATAAACATCATCTTCATCAAATCATACATTTTGGTTTTAGAAGATGGAGGGGACAAGTAGACAAGTGGGGAAGGTGGACATTCTCCGAAGCCATACTGAGAAGCTAGAGCGGCTTAGTGCGATGATGCCCCCGGAGGTCCAAACGGAGTTTGAAAAATCCTATGGACGGATTCTGGACCTCCTGAAAATCAGTGTCGATCAAGTCTTCATCAGGGTACTGATTCATTTCTGGAACTCAAGTCTGCGGTGCTTTGAATTTCCGCAGTTCGACATGGTGCCCACCCTAGAGGAGTATGAAACCATGTTGAAATGGCCCAAATCAGCTGGGGTCCATATCCGCCATGAGGCATATACTCTGCGAGCACCGGTCGCTGCCCTTATCCATCTACCGTACCGACAAAGTACCCCGATAGGAAGAGGGAACACCCGGGGATGGAAAGTAGCGATGTTAGAAGACCACCTGTCCTACCTGGCTGAAAGGGCGAGTGGGTGGCCTTCAATAAAACCCTGGCGCTATTAATCTTCGGAACAATCTTGTTCCCCTTCCAACTCGACACGGTTGACCACGCCGTCATGGACGCTTTCTTCGCTTGCGACGTGAACTCGAAGAGTCCCCTGCCTGCTATTCTTGCCGACACCTTGCTCTCGGTAGATTTCTGCCGTCAGAAGCAACGAAGAACACTCCGCTGCTGCTCTTCGTTGCTTTATGTGTGGAGCATCACACACCTCTACGCCTCCAGTCACATGGGGATATTCCCCGATCCTTTGAGAAGCTTCTCCAAGATCCCCCTCCAGCGACGTCTGACCATAGAATGGAGGGACGAGCTAGAACAAAAGAATGCCAACAGCATATCTTGGGTCTGCCCTTGGTTCTGACCCGGTCCAGTTCTCGTCAGATGCGGGAGCCATCCGAACATACCCTTGATAGGACTCAGGGGTTGCATAGCCTACTCACCTAGAGTAGTTATGAGGCAACTTATGAGGACCCAAACTACTATCTCCCGAGGGGAACTCGGAGGACTGTGCTTCTTTGGAGACCCATGCACAATGGCCAACTCACTGACTGTGAGGAAAGCGTGGGAGAAGCCAGTTTATATGGGAGACAGAGAGCTAGGAAAGGCTCGGGTAACTGTCACCAACGACTATGAGGCATGGAGGAGAAGAAGAGAGATGGCCCGACCATCCACCACACCCGTTCCGGTCGCCAACAACGAAGAGCTGCAGGCACAAGTCAATGCCTTGACCCAGAGGGTAGAGATAATGGGAGCCCAGATACGGTCCCTTGAGGAAAAAGAACAAGCCTCTATCCTCACGATTGATGGTCTACAGAGGCAAGGCAAGAAAAAGGATCATGAAATAGAGCGCCTCAAGGACCAATGTGTTGACGCCAACGAACAAGCTATCCGGGCATCCAAAACTGCCCGAACCAGCTCGGATAGCCAACTGCAGGAGATAACTGCCAAAACAGCACATCTTGAGGCAGAAGCAGCTCAGCAAGCTCAAACGATCAAGGAGTTGTCAGAACAACTCCTCCAAGCTCGGCTAGACCTCCGCCAAGAGTGAGAGAACAACAGAAAACTCAGCCGAGGTATCTATGAGCTACGCATTAAGGAGAAAAGCGGGCTAGCTCAATACGACCAGGTGCTACAAGAAAAAGACCGAGTTGTTGCAAGGCTCGACGAACTAGAAGCCTTGGTCATACATCAAGAGGCGAAAATCAAGGACGCTCAGCAATACAACGAAGAAATGAGCCAAGCGATCCATAAGCAAAGTGAAGCGCTCGTTCACCATGTCCGGGAAGCCGAAAGAGAATTACAAAGGAAACAAGACCCGCCTGTGGGTTTCTTTAGGCTTTTCCGCTTTTGTCAAAAGACGCTTCGAAGTATGGAGTAGGAGAATGTACACCTTCGAAAGAATTAATAGAATCTTTTTCTTATTCAACAGTTGTCTACTTGCATGCATATACATACATTTGCATATTTAAATTTCCCCTCCTTCACACTTAATAAATAAGATAATAAAAAGGAAGGATTAACTAACACGTCTTCCAACTCAGAAGAATGGAGAGAAAGCCACTCCTAATAAAGCTCACCCCAATGGTCGAATCATCGCAAGAGGAAAGTAAACCTCGGCCGTTGGTCCTAAAAAATAAAGAAGAGGGGGCAAGGACGCCAGTGCGACTTTTTATGCCACGTCCTTTCCCCTATGAGTCAGATAAGGCTGTACCGTGGAGATATGGGGAATCTTCACCAATAACAATAACAAACATAGCCGGCATTGGGGGAACAACTAGAAGTGGAAGAATCTACTCCCCCAAGGACACACAAGAAGATGTCCTCCAAAATAAAGTAAAAAATAAAAGGACCGAAGAAGAAAAAGAAAATAAAGAATCCAAGGAGGAGACAGAGGAATTACTCCAATTTATAAGACAAAGCGAGTATTCCATTATTGACCAGCTCAATCGCACACCTGCAAAGATCACGTTGCTATCCTTGATAATGAGCTCGGAACCGCACCGAAATGCCCTGCTGAAGGTCTTGAGCGAGGCGCACGTACCTCATACCATATCCCAAGAGAAGGTCGAGAGGATCGTCGGTCACATTACGACAAGCGATCACCTCGCCTTCACAGAGGAAGAACTCCCTCTCGAAGGGTCAAAGCACAACAAACCCTTGCATATCTCAGTCAAGTGCAAGGAGTACCTCATCGCCAAAGTTCTTGTGGATAACGGATCGTCCCTGAACGTAATGCCCAAATGCACACTGAATAAGTTAACTATCCAAGGGACCCATCTGCGCCCAAGTAGCACCATCGTTCGAGCCTTCGACGGATCAAAACGAGAAGTAGTGGGAGAGATTAATTTGTCAATCCAGATTGGACCCACTATCTTCGACATCGATTTCCATGTAATGGACATAACTCCAGCATACAGCTGTCTCCTCGGCAGGCCTTGGATTCATGACGCTAAGGCAGTACCTTCGACGCTCCACCAGAAAGTCAAATTCATAGTGGAGGACAAACTGGTCACGGTCCAAGCAGAGGACGATATCCTGATCAGTGGACCATCCACCCAACCCTACGTGGATGCAGCCGAAGAGGCCCTTGAAACATCTTTTCAAGCGCTTGAAATTGCCAGCATAGAGCGACTTCCCAGAAATACAAAAGTAGCCCGCATGATGTTGAAGCATGGCTACCATCCTGGCCAAGGACTAGGGGCAGATTCCCAAGGAATGAGGGAACCCCCAGAATTCAAAGACAACTCTCACAAGTATGGCCTAGGATATAACCCTTTCGAGGGCCGAGCGGGAAGAGCAAAAGGGAGGTCCCCCCTCCGCACACTCAAGCAGATCTTCCGAAGTGGAGGGGTGCAAGCGTCAAGAGCCACTCTAGTCATTAGGAAATCTTTTTCTTCGTTTAAGGGATGTAAACCCCATGACTGTTAGAGACTATCCCCCGGGGCGAGCCCGACCCCCGGGCATTTTAGGGCACATATTCCCTTATTCATTAATAAAGAATGATTCTCTCTATCTGCTTCTCTTCTTTCTACTTTTGACTAGACCACATAAATAACCTTGTCTAAGTAAACACAAAAAAAAGAAAAAAAGTGCTTCCAAATGATTGAACCATTGCTATCATCATCAAGTTAGCTGATTAGAAGCACATAAAAATAAAGACTTCACCTAAACCATAAAAGAGAGTCACGCTTCGCCAATACTGTGAACAAAAAAAAAATACACAAAAAGAAAAAGCCCAGAGAAGCCAAAGGCCAAAGAAAAGGGCAAATTACCCAGTAGGAAACCCACTAAGGGGGCTACACAAAAGTTAGGGTCGACCCGGTAGGATACCCGAACAACAATAAAGGGTAGCCTAGGCAAAAGTTAGGGTTACAAATAAAGGTCCGCTAGGATTTCTCCGAAATTTTACAAGAGATAAACCTAGACAAAAGTTAGGGCCAACACACAGTATCCTAGTTCGAAAACCCAAAGGGCGATCTAGGGAAATCAGCTAGCCATCTAAAAAGCGATGGAAATAAAACCAAAGAGCGCAAATAAAAACAAATACAAAAAAAGAAAGAAGGGAAAATGTTTGCTTAGACAAAGCTTAAACACTCAGGCTTAACCCTTAGCCAGCCATTCTTACAAATTCTTTATCAATAAAAAATCAACCCGCTAAAACACAAACCGTTGATTTTTACCCCCTCTGCTTCTTTTCTCTTGACCTTCACGACAATATTCTAATAATTAATTTGGGAATATGGAGGCGTATAGTCAACAAGAGGATTGAAATCCCTAAGGCAAGGAAAAAGGGACACTACATGACGAAAGTGCTCTACCAAAGGAAAAAAGAAAAATAAAAGGAAAAAACAAAAAAAAAAAGAAAAAGAAAGAAACAGACATTCTTCGGTCACAAGAAGTCCAGCTTGGTACAGCCAAAAGGCAAAACACAACAGGTCAGAAGGCTTTCAGGGCGACAAGGCACGTTGGTTAAATCCTTCTGAAATATTAACCAAAGTAGGCATTATAGGACATCAAACATGAAAACATTTGCATGCATAAAATGTTTTTGAACTAGGTCCTATTTTCTTATTCAAAAAAAAAAAATCATCCAGAATTCGAGACCGCCGTCTGGGTTTCCCAGACCGCCGTCTCGTTTCGTTGACCAAACGAGACCGCCGTCTCGAGAAACCAGACGCCGTCTCGACTTAGGCAAAGTCGAGACTGCCGTCTGGGTTATCGAGACCGCCGTCTCGATTTGTTGACCAAACGAGACCGCCGTCTCGACTTTCCAGACGGCGGTCTCGACCTGAAAAAAATCCTATATAAGGGGGGCGCGCTTGGGGGGTTTCCTCACAACTCTCCGAGCCTCCAAAACCTCCAGAACCTCCAAAACCCTCCTCCAGACCCTCTGTGCTCAAGATGTTCAGCAGAAGTGGCTCCAGGAAGAGAAGGGGTACCTCTGGTGCTAGCAGCTCGGCACCACCGCCACCCCAAGACCCTTCTCAACTTCAACCACAGCACCAGGCCCGCCTGGACAACCTCAGAAATTACCAGTGGCACTCAATGCTGACACTGGACTCTGGCATCCTGGCTGAGTTCGGATGGGAAGAGGACGTCCGGGCACATATAGATAGTATTGGGTGGGGCTTTCTGCTATAGCCTCCCCCCACTCATGTGTACCCGCAGGCGGTACTTGAATTTCTGGCCTCAGTCTCCCTCGTCGAGATCCCCTCCATGGCCTTGGGAATGTAGCCCACCAAAATGGTCAATTATTTTATGGGTGGGTAGTACCACACTACCACTTTGGAGGAGTTCAATGTCTCCATTGGATTCATCTGGCCCGAGAAGGCCCTAACCCGGGAGTACTGAGAGGCCATCTGCTCTCGACCCACCCATCTCACCCCCGCCGATATGTGGCGGGACCTCACAGGGGCAAACACACTGCCCACCTTAATGAGGGGATCCGCACTACAACCGGTCCTCCGCATCTGCCATAAGCTGCTGGCAGGCACACTCCATGGGAGGAAAGAGAGCCAGGGTAAGATATCCCTCCCTGACCTCTTTGCTCTCTACTGCATGCACCAGAGGCGGCGCTGCAATCCAGGGTACTTCTTCTTGAGGGCCCTGAAGGACTTCGGGAGCAGATCCACGGGGGCCATCCTTGTAGCTCCCCTCATCACCCCTCTAGCAGAGAGAATGGGGTGCCCTGGCCGGGAAGAGCTGGCCCGCAGCCTCCGACCTGAGCCCATCAACGGGCCGATGCTGGTCAGCATGGGGATGCTGGTCAGCATGGGGATGCTGATACGCAGAGGAGATCAGTTCGCCCTGCACCCCACCCTGGATTTTGAGCTTGACCTCCGGGGAATAGTGGCAATGCAGGATGCGCCCGCATCCCCAAGCTCCCAGCAGCAGCAGCAACAGCAACAACAACAACAGCCCCCACAGTACACTGATGACTTCGCTGGCATGCACCAGCATATGGACTATTTGAGCCAGCAATTCAGCCAGATAGCGGTGTGGCGAGAAGAGCAGACCCAGTGGCAGCAGACCCAGGATGCTCGCATGCAGGCCCTTCAAGAGGGCCAAAATGAGATCCGCCAAGAGCAGCAGAGGATGCGGCAGGATTGGACGGCGTACCAGGAGGATTACAATGACGAAATCCAGGAACAGACCGACTTCCGCTACAACATGTATAGATATTTCCCCCACCGCTCCCCTTCTGATGATGATGATGACTCTTAGGGGGCGGTATGGGTTAAAATAAGAGTTGCTGTAATGAAATTTTCTATGAATAAAATTTTATTTCCCGCATTCTTTGCCTTCTTTTACAAAAGCCAGCGTAACAAAAAGAAGCTTAAAAAGGAAAAAGGCACACGCTCAAGAAAAAGCCAAAATCCAAAAAATCGCGAGAAAAAAGAAATAAAACCGCGAGAAAAAGGTAGGACAAAAATTAAGACTACCTCAACCAATAAAAACCGACTACCAATCAAAAGTCAAACACAAAGAGAAGACCCGACCAGCAAGAGTCGGATAACCACCAACAAAAAGTCAAAAAGTAAAAAATCCCCAGCAATCAATGAAGCTGGATGAACAACAAACCAAATCTCCGGTACAGTCCGGATAACCATTCAAGAAGACCAAGAATATCTACCAGAAAGCCGGCGCATGAGCCACCCGAGCAGTAAGCCGCCACCACCACCAGTCCTGCGCAACGGGACTGTACCAGCCTGATAGGGGGTTTATACCTATCAACCAGCACATAAAAAGCGCTCGCCCGGCGCATGAGCGACCCGAGCAGTAAGCCGCCACCACCACCAGTCCTTCGCAACGGGACTGTACCAGCCTGATAGGGGGTTTATACCTATCAACCAGCACATAAAAAGCGTCCGCCCGGCACATGGGCCACCTGAACTGTAAGCCGCCGTTACCACCCCGATGGGGGTTCATACCCATTCGAGTCCCACACAACGGACCGCACCTACCAGCCGATGGGGGGTTCATACCCATCCGAGTCCCACACAACGGACTGCAACTACCGACTCGATGGGGGTTTATACTCATCAACCGAAGGATCGGCTACGTCAAGAGTAGTATCCGGAGGTTCTACCACTCATCGACCGAAGGATCGGCTACGTCCGAGTAGTATCCGGAGGTTCTACCACTCATCGACCGAAGGATCGGCTACGTCCGAGTAGTATCCGGAGGTTCTACCACGTGTCAACCAAAGGGATCGGCTACGTCAAGAGTAGTATCCTAGAGGCGCACAAACACAACATCTCCCCGGAGGATCGGCCGCCACAAGACGGGACGTCCGAAGGGTAGCCGGGCAAGAGGGTCAACTCCTTTACCTTCCTGTCAACTGCCTCGGCACAACAGGCCAACAGTTGACTAGTCGGGTAAAGGGGGGCAGCTGTAGACCCCAAATCTTGCCCGGCCTCCAAATAAAGTCAGAAAGCTTCCTATTTGAAGACGGTCGGAGCTTAACAAGCCACTAGGAGAGACTATTAGGCTCCCGTACCAAGATAGGAAGGTTTTTTGGCCCAAAATAAAGTTTCTCGCCCTGAAGGGACGAGACCGCCGTCTGGGAATACCAGACCGCCGTCTCGTTTCAACGCCAAGACGAGACCGCCGTCTCGATTTTCCAGACGGCGGTCTCGATACTCGCAAAAACGAGACGGTGGTCTGGGTTTTCCAGACGGCGGTCTCGATTCTCGCCAAGTCGAGACGGCGGTCTAGATTTTCCAGACGGCAGTCTCGACCCCGTGACATGAGCGAGACGGCGGTCTCGAATTACGAGACGGCGGTCTCGACCCTGTCAGGCGAGAACGGCGGTCAGGACCCTGACAGCGCGAAAAACTATAAATAGGGGTCCTCCCCCCCTCATTTCCACACAGACAGAAAAACGAAGAGCTCTCCCTTCTCTCTAGATTTTCTCTCTCTAAGAATCCCTCCGAGGCATTTCCGGAGTTTCTGAGCGTCTTTAGGCATAGACTGAGCGTTCTAAATCTTCTTAAGAATCCCTCCGAGGCATTTCCGGAGTTTCTGAGAGTGTAGAGTGAAGGGTTGCCAAAACGCACCCTCTTTTTTAAATATAAAGCTTGCTTTGGAGGTGCATTTCTTCATTCTCTATTCTTTAAAATTACTATTATTTAAATTATGCAATAGAAGCTAGGGCAATGTAGTCACATATTTAAATTCCGCATAATAAAAAGGGTAAAAGCGCGATTTTCCAAGTTTAATTATTCACAAATAAAGCCGGCCTGTCATAGGGAACCCGAAAGGGGCGTCGCAAAGGGACTAATACTCCCTTTGCACGTAACTAACTCCCTTACCCAACTCTGGTTCTAATGACCAAAGTTGGTTTTCGAAAACCAATGCCTTTTTAAATCCCTTTTCCGATGTTTATGGTAAAAATATCGGTGGTGACTCCATAGAACCCAAAGTAAATAAGTCCTTGGGTTAGCCCGGTTGTCGGACAACTCAAGGACACTTTTCGAAAACCTCGTCTCTAGGTTAGCCCGGTTATCGGACAACCTGAAGATGCTGTAACCACCAATAAAAAACGCGAAAATCAAAGAAGAGTCGAAAAACCATCGCGTCGCTCCGACCGCGCCCCCGTTTTCGGGGAGGCGGCGACAGAGGTGCACCCTCTCTCTTTCTAATTTTACCGCTTTCATTTAAAATTATGCAATAGACGCTAGGGCCATGTAGTCATAATCTTTAAATACCGCACAATAAAAGGGTAAAAGCGCAATTTTCCAGTTTAATTATTTATCCAAAATAGCCGGCCTATCATAGGGAACCCGAAAGGGGCGTCGTAAAGGAACTAACACTTCCTTTAGACGTAACTAACTCCCTTACCCAACTCTGGTTCTAATGACCAAAGTTGGTTTTCGAAAACCAACGCCTTTTTAAAACTCCTTTTCCGATGTTTCCGGTAAAAACATCGGTGGCGACTCCACGAACCCTTCAAAACCCGTTCTTGGGTTAGCCCGGTTATCGGACAACCCAAGAACACTTTTCAAAAACCTCGTCTCTAGGTTAGCCCGGTTATCGGACAACCTAAGGACGTTGTAACCACCCTTAAAAAATGCGAAAGCAAGAGGGTCGAACAAACCATCGCGTAGCTCCGACCGTCTCTTTTTGACGGCGGCGACACCATCCCACCTTCAAAATTCCATATGCCTTCCTTGTCTCTTGCATCCTTGAATACAAAGGAGTAAATGTCGAAGGTGAACAAACAGTACGAACAAATAACTTGAATCGTACGCTAGATAGCACATTGATCCAACTACAAATGGTGCGTGTCAATGATATTTATGTTCACAAGGATGACGTTCAAAACCAAGGTGACGATAATGAAGATTCTGATGAAGATATGCCTCCTGCTGCTGAGCTTCCCTCTGATCAAATTCAAAGTGTTGGAACTTCCTCTGCTCATCATGAAACCCGACAATCTATGGAAGAAATGTTATCTGATATGAATAAGAGGATGCAGGCATTCTTCACTCTTTCTGGAGTACGGCATGAGGAATTAATTCGTCGTATATCTGATTTAGATGATAAAGTGTGCCATTTAGAAAATAGATTTGATGCACACTTTCATAGTGATGATAGTGAAGAATTTTAAATTTGATTGTTATATTGTAATGAATGATTATTTCTAAAATAAAATGTGGTGTTCTTTTATTGCTTTGATTGAGGGGGAGTTATCTCCAAGTTATGCATATTTTGAGGGGGAGCCCTTATGATTGTTATTGAAGCATGCTTTCAATTTTTTATTATAATCAAAATAGGGGGAGAAATATTTAAAGCCTAATATTATTGTTTTTAAATATTATCTAGTATGTTTAATGTGTTTGTTAGTATGACAGATAAAACAAGCTATTACAAGGCTTTAAAAGAAAATTTTGATCATCATGAAAAAGGGGGAGATTGTTGAACATTCAAGGACTTGATGTTAGACTTGATGGACATGAAGCTTGTTGATTTTGATGATGATTCAAGAGCATAAGAACGTAGAGAGTTGAAGACTTGTTTTATAGTGTAATAACTCTGTTTTGATTAGATTGAGTCTGTAATATTAGAGTATGAGATAGCCGGTACATAGTTTGCACCTTAGAAGCTTCAAAAAGCTCAATTTTATCAAAGTGTCTCGGCTTTAATCGATTAAATGGTGAAATAATCGATTAAAACAGTGAGAAAAACCATTTTCTGTATCTTCTCACTGGTTTAATCGATTAACACACCTGTTAATCGATTAACAGGCCTGTTAATCGATTAACAGGTCTTTTAATCGATTAAAACAGAGAGTTTAGGGGTTCTGTTGATTTTGGCTCTGTAATAATCAATTAACTATTGATTTAATCGATTATTTCAGTCAGATTTTGAATTTTAACTTCAAATCAACCCTATTTTCGAAAACCCTAATTCCAAGACTCCTAGTTTCGAAAATCCCAATTCCCAAACCCTAATTTCTCTACTTAAGCTTCTCTATGGCACTTAGAAAAGAAGAACAACCTTTTTCATACAAAAGTTAAGTGTTGTGAGTCCCAGAGAACTGTTTGTTGCAAGAAAAAGGGGCTTTTGGAACCTGGTGTGGGCTAGAAGCGATAAAAATCACTAAGTGGAGTTCTTAGTGGATTGTGTGTTGTGTCGTCTCTAGGGAAAGTTGTTCTTCATCTCTTGTGGATTTCAAGAGAGGTGTTTTCTTTACTTTATCTTTTCCATTGTAATCTGTTTGTAACAACTTTGATTATTGTGACAGCGTTAATCCTCTGTTTGAGTGATTAGCAACTGGACGTAGGGTCTTTTGATCCGAACCAGTATAAATCTCCTGTGTAAGATTCTATCTCTACTCTATTTATGTTTACATAGATTTTTAATCGGTAAAATTTGGGGAAAATTTTGAAAACCTAATTTTTGTTAAGAAACCAATTCACCCCCCCTCTTGGTTTTTGTCCGACCACGCGAACATTCCGCTGCGCGATTCTAACATTGTGGTTGTTGTGGTAGATTGAGTGTGAGATTAAGGTTGTAATCTGTAAAACATTCAATCTAGTGGAACCCAGATGGAATTTGGCTGGAGACTGGACGTAGCCCTGGGATTGGGTGAACCAGTATAAACCTTGGTTATATCTTTCTAAACCTTTCTCTTCTTTAATTCTGTGACTGCATTTATTTTTTATTGCTTGCTGTGTGTGATTCAAGAATTGGTCAGATTTCTTAATCTTTGAAAGAGATAATCTATTAATTGCGGAAAACTTTCAAAGATCAATTCACCCCCCCCTCTTGATCTCAGCCTACATTTCTATCAGCCACTACCACTTCGGGAAAGGGAAAGACCTGAAGACAAAGACCTGCACACAGGCAAAACTGGCGCATGATCGGAAATAGTAAGCCACCACCACCTCTTCGGGAAAGGGAAAGACCTGAAGACAAAGACCTGCACACAGGCAAAACCGGTGCATGATCGGAAACAGTAAGCCGCCACCACCACTTCGGGAAAGGGAAAGACCTGAAGATGAAGACCTGCACATAGGAAAAACCGGCGCATGATCAGAAACAATAAGCCGCCACCACCACTTCAGGAAACGGAAAGACCTGAAGATGAAGACCTGCACACAGGTAAAAACGGCGCATGATCAGAAATAGTAAGCCGCCACCACCTCTTCAAGAAAGGGAAAGACCTGAAGATGAAGACCTGCACACAGGCAAAGCCGGCGCATGACCAGAAGCAGTAAGCCGCCACCACAGCCAAAGGGTTAGCTACCACGTCGAAGGAGCATCCTGAGGCATCTAACCTGATGGGGGTTCATACTCATCAACCGAGGGGTCAGCTACCGCATCGAAGGTGCATCCCGAAATTCTCTACGTGTCATCCGAAGGGTCAGCTACCGTGTCGAAGGAGCATCCTGAAGCATCTAACCTGATGAGGGTTCATACTCATCAACCGAGGGGTCAGCTACCGCATCGAAGGAGCATCCCGAAATTCTCTACATGTCAGTCGAAGGGTCAGCTACCGCACCGAAGGAGCATCTTGAAGCCTCACAGCATATCGTCTGAAGGGTCAGCCTCCACAGCAAGAGGAGCATCCAGAAGACAGTCGGGCAAAAGGGTTAACTCCTTCACCCGCCAATAGACCTCATGGTATGTTAACCCATGGTCAATTGGTCGAGTAAAGGGGGGCAGCTGTAGACCCCAAATCTTGCTCGGACCCCAAATCTTGCCCGGACCCCTAATAAAGCCGAAGATCGCCCATTCCGAAGATGGTTAAGACTTTATCAAGTCCCTAGTAGCTTGTTCTAGGTTCCATTTAGGATAGGAAGGATTTTTAGAGGCATTAAAAATCGGGAAATCCGCCGGAGACAGCAGATGACCGTCTAGAACAGGCAGATGGCCGTCTAGAACTGGCAGACGGCCGTCCACACTGCATGGACGGCCGTCCGCTTTGTCCAGACGACCGTCCACCTTTTGCCAGGGACGGCCATCCGCTTTGTCCAGACGACCGTCCACCTTTTCCTGGCCCGAATCCCTATTGAAAGTGATGAAGATCTTATTGAAATACTCTGACAAAGATCTTGTTGATTTGATGAAGTCAAAGATAAAGTCAAAGTCAACTTTGTAGCGGTCAACAGTCAAAAGAGTAGAGGGATTAGTGTGTCTGCAGCTATGCTTAGGTATAATCATTTTTATCTTTTCTGCTGCATGAGGTTTCTTCACTTAAAAGATTTTGCAAAATGCCTCTAAAAACATTTAAGCAGTTAAAAACAAAGTATTTTAACAAAAGCTTTCTTAAACAAGTTTTTAACTGATATAATTTCGAAATAACTGGTTGTTTTCATTAAAGAAAGTTTTGAAAACCTTCTGTCAGTGTTTTAACTGATAAAGCTTCGAAATAACCGATTAAAATCACTTATAATGTTAAGAGAAGTGTTTTTGCAGTATTTTAAACGATACAACTTGGTTTTAATCGATTAAATCCACTTAGTGTTCTGGATGATCGATCAGAATGCAATTATGACCATTCAGAATCAGATATGATAGATCAGAATTGAGTTATGACCGATCAGAGCTTTTTCAATCGATTAAAACATGTTTCAATCGATTAAAACAACTTAGAAAATTTCTACACAGCGTTTTAATCGATTAAAACTTATTTTTATCAGTTAAAATCACTTGGAAAATTTTACAATAAAGTTTTGCAGTATATTAATCGATTGAAACACGAAACAATCGATTAAAACAAATTAGAAGATGTTTTGTAAAGAGTTTTAATTGATATAAACATTGTCGTATCAGTTAAAACAAATCTGTTAAAGAATCAAGAATGTTTTAATGGATTAAAAGAAGTTTTAACAGATTAAAACTACACTTTTAACAGATTAAAAGATTATTTTAACATATTAATTAAACTAGCAGTTTTGAAAATCTTCTATATAAACAGAGTTTCTTGAACTTTTTACATATCAATCTTTTACATATCCTTTAGCAATCAAGCAAGCAAACTTTAGCACTCTTTCAAGAAAGATTCGCGCTAGTTTTTTGTGAAGTTCTTTGAAATTCTTTCTTGAGGCAAATTGTTTTCTTTTGAAGAAGAAACACACTGCAGAATTGCATAAAACTGGTTTGAGCATTCTAGTTTCTTCTTTTCAATTCTTTTCATTCTTTTACAGTATTGTTTGGTGCCTGGAATTGTGGGCACTGGTTTCTCTGCAGCTGGAATTTGGTTGTAGAGGTTGTCAAGAACTGGAATTTGGTTCTTGGTGAAAGGTTAGGTGCAGGAACTGGAATTGTGGTTCTTGTGGTAGATTAAGTGTAAGATTGTAATCTATAAAACATTTTATTTAGTGGAACCCAGCTGGAATTTGGCTGGAGACTAGACGTAGCCCTGGGATTGGGTGAACCAGTATAAACCTTGGTGATATCTTTCTAAACATTTTTCTTCTTTAATTCTGTTGCTGCATTTATTTTTTGATTGCTTGTTGTGTGATTCAAAAACAAATCTGAAATCTTAACTTTTGAAATAGATAATCTGTTAATTGCGAAAATCTTTCAAAGATCAATTCACCCCCCCCCTCTTGATCTCAGCCTCTTTTTATAACAATTGGCATCAGAGCGAGGTACTTGAAAGTTATTCAAGTTCTTCGATCCATGGCTGGAAATAAATTCTCTGAGGGTGCTTGTATTGATAGACCTCCACTGTTTTGTGGAACAGATTATTCATTTTGGAAGATTAGGAAGAAGATCTTTATTGAATATGTTAGTATAAATGTTTGGAATATCATTGAACAAGAAACTGATATTTTTAACAAAGATTGGTCTAGCTTAAATGAATGTGAAAAGAAATTAATCCAAGATGATTGTATTGCCAAAAATATCATTATATCTGCACTTAACAGAAACAATTTTTTCAGGATAGCACATTGTCAAACTGCTGCACAAATGTGGAAAACCCTTGAAATGGCCTATGAAGAAACTACAGAGACATGCTTAATGGTCAATTCGGATTCTCCAATAACCAGTGTAAGTTCTGACTCAACAACTACTTTGAAATATAGTTCTTTACAAAATGCCTTTTATGAAATGCATGTTGTAGCTAAAAGATTAGAAACTGAAAACAAAAGATTAAAAAGTATGAATAATCTATTAGAAAACAAGATCACTATTCTTGAAAAGAAAATTGTTGATGAAGAAATCAAAAATGAAAATTTAGATATAGATAATAACTTTGATTGCATGTGTAATGTTAAAGATTGTAAACATTGTCCTGAGTTGCAAGAGAAAGTAACATATTTAATAAAGACTGCATCTAAACTAGCAAAAGGAAAGACTAGTCTTGATATGATACTTGACTCTCAAAAATTAGTTATTAACCGTGGTGGAATAGGTTTTACACCTCCCATTGGAAAGAAAACTAAAGTACTTAAAAACTATTTTACATATAGTAAATTTGTGTCATCTCCATTTGTTAAATGTTTTTACTGCATGAAGAAAGGTCATTCTGTGAAATATTGCAGAATTAAGAAA
The DNA here is from genome assembly GCA_963425845.1 of Sphenostylis stenocarpa. Taxonomy (NCBI): domain Eukaryota; kingdom Viridiplantae; phylum Streptophyta; class Magnoliopsida; order Fabales; family Fabaceae; genus Sphenostylis; species Sphenostylis stenocarpa. The sequence goes on from OY731404.1 coordinate 62,854,884, forward strand.
TATGCTATTCCTAGAGGTAGAATGAAATGGATACCCAAAATTCATTTCATATAACATAAGTGGACCCAGTAATTAAAAAGGGGTACCAAAAATATGCCTAATCATTTTTGCAGGAACAAAATCTGGGAGTCCCTTGGTATTCAAAATAGCAAATCAGGTTCTACTTTCATAAACTGATTGTTTTAATTGATATAAAACAGTATTAATCGATTAAAATAACTTACAGAGGATATCAGAAAATCTGTCCGTACCATTTTAATCGATTGAAATGCGAATTAATCGATTAAAATGTTCTTAGGATTTGAGTTTAGCTGTTTTAATCGATTAAAAAGAATTTATATCAACTAAAATCACTAAGATGTCAAATTTAATCGATTCTTTTTCATTTTAATCGATTCAAATTCTGTTATCATTTTATTAATTTCATCCTGTGCAAGACTAATAGGTTCCTTTATGAATTAATCGATTATTTCACTGTAGCATTTTCAAACCTAGTATTAAAAATCAAATTAATAGGTTAATTAGTTGGTTAAATCGATTAATTTGTTTCTGAAAATTAGTTTTATAACATCCAATTGAAAATTGGTAAGCAAATCAAAGTCAAAATCCCAAGTTTTTATGGTAATCAAAATCTGCATAATGCTTTCAAATATTCTTTGACCAAGTCAAACATCGTCCCAAGAACGGTTTAACTGATACACCCACTGTCCAGTAATCTGTGCCTCTATCCTCAGTCAAGGGGACATATGCAATAAAAGCTGATTTTGCAAGTTCTGTCTAAAGTAAACTACAATTCACAAAAATTGTCATCCGTGAATCTTTAGTTTGCTCCCGTGTAGCTCATTGCTCTCAGTCTTCTCTTCCTGGTTCAAAGTGCTTCTCCCTTCTTTCCTTGTACACACGTCTCAGAAACTCTTCTCTGAAAATACAACAAGATGCTGAGAAGATCAAAGTCAAGAAAGAAGCAAAAAGGGGAATCTTCCTCTGCTGCTAATCCTGGTGGCCATCTCGGAAGCCTGGTTTGATGGAGATATAGGAAAGATGAACACCTTCATCTCTCGAGTTTAGTCGAAACAGATTGTTATTCCAAAATTTATCAAATTTAGGTGGTCGGACGAAGAAGGATTTACTAGTCTCGAGAAGAAAGTTAAAAAGTCAAAAGCTGAAAACTTTCATGGAGTTTACTAGGAACATTCAACCCGATTTGGTTCGGATTTTTACTCCAACTTAACGAGTAAATGGGTCTACAATCGGATCTCGGGTAAAGGGAGTAAATATGGAAATTACTACTGCTGTTTGGGAGCAAATTGCTGGGCTTAAGGATAGAGGTGTCAAAGTTTCAAGGGGGAATATTTCTGAGGTTCCTAAGTCAACCAGTGGTCAAGCCTCATATGAGAATATGGAAATTATTCCTTACATGGAGCAGCCTGACCGTGGGACTCCTCTATCTCAGTTTGAAAGAACAATGCTTTCTCAAATGGCTGCAGTGCAGGAAAATCAGAGAAAGCATATGCAGATGACATTCCAACACTTCCAGCAAACAAACAATCAATTCGCATCCCTTGGAAACCAAATTGTTGATATCTACACCAAGCTGGAAGATATGCAGCTGAACCAAGGAAACTGGGATGATTGAATTTATGGATTAAAAGGGTCCCTTCTTATCTTATCTTTTATTTCTTATTTCTTTTGATGCTAATTTCAATTTCTGGTCTGTAATATTTACTGGTTGTATACCAGGTACAATCTCTTTAGCTTTGATTAATATAATGTAGGTTTTAAATCGAATCAAACTAGTCTAGATAGAATTCAACATAGATCCCGGATATTTTTAGCTGATACAAAATGGATTTAATCGATTAAATCGATTAAAGGAAACACTTTCACAACAAAATAATCGATTAAACTTTGTATCAATCGATTAAAATCTATATAAACTAGTTTACATCAGTTAAATTAGCTAAATAAGATTTTATCCTGATTTTGATGGATTTATTGGTTAAAATCTAATTGATGTAGTTGATATTATTGTAAAACATCCTTCTAAATGATCGGTTTTACAAAACTTACACTGGATTAGGCATGATAAATTCGCATAAAACATTACTTAGTTTGCAAAACTAGTTGTTTTAATCAATAAAAAATCTTTTAAATCGATTAAAAGAATTTATACAACATTTTTCTTTACTGTTTTAATTGATTCAATGTCAAATTAATCGATTAAATGCACTTATGTTTCATACTTTCGAAGTCCTTCACTGTTTTAATCGATTACCTTTATTTCAATCGATTAAAATCATTAAACAAGAACTTTTTAATCGATTTTGTCCTGTTTTTAATCGATTTTTATTCTGGAAAGAAAAATTAAAGGCTTTAGTTAATGGTTGTTCTTGTAACATGCTACTAAAGCGTGATTCCCTTATCTTTACACGTGTTAATTGTATTCATTACAAACATGTTAATGAAGATAAGTTTGAATCAACTTTGATTGATCTTTACATGAGTAAAATATCGTATTCATTTTTTTCTCTATTTTCAAAATCTCAAACTTATTACATACCTTTGCATTGTTTCTCTTCTGATCCCTATTTTTGATGAAGTCAAAAGGGGGAGAATAGTTGCTTTACTGTTGATCAGAAACAATTTAGGATTATTTAGGGGAAGCAACAATTTAGGGGGAGAAATAGGAAAATAATTCATTTTTTTCTAACTAATCTGTTTTATCAAGTGACTTCTCTTGCAGAGTTATTATTCAAAGTGGTGTTTGTCTTCATCAAATAGGGGGAGACTGAAAGTGAAGAAGATCTTATTGAAATACTCTGACAAAGATCTTGTTGATTTGATGAAGTCAAAGATAAAGTCAAAGTCAACTTTGTAGCGGTCAACAGTCAAAAGAGTAGAGGGATTAGAGTGTCCGCAGCTATGCTTAGGTATAATCATTTTTATCTTTTCTACTGCATGAGGTTTCTTCACTTAAAATATTTTGCAAAATGTCTCTAAAAACGTTTAAGCAGTTAAAAACAAAGTATTTTAACAAAAGCTTTCTTAAACAAGTTTTTAACTAACATAATTTCGAAATAACCGGTTGTTTTCATTAAAGAAAGTTTTGAAAACCTTCTGTCAGTGTTTTAACTGATAAAGCTTCGAAATAACCGATTAAAATCACTGAAAATGTTAAGAGAAGTGTTTTTGCAGTATTTTAATCGATACAACTTGGTTTTAATCGATTAAATCCACTTAGTGTTCATGATGATCGATCAGAATGCAATTATGACCGATCAGAATCAGATATGATCGATCAGAATTGAGTTATGACCGATCAGAGCTTTTTCAATCGATTAAAACACGTTTCAATCGATTAAAACAACTTAGAAAATTTCTACACAGCGTTTTAATCGATTAAAACTTATTTTTATCAGTTAAAATCACTTGGAAAATTTTACAATAAAGTTTTGCAGTATATTAATCGATTGAAACACGAAACAATCGATTAAAACAAATTAGAAGATTTTTTGTAAAGAGTTTTAATTGATATAAACATTGTCGTATCAGTTAAAACAAATCTGTTAAAGAATCAAGAACGTTTTAATGGATTAAAAGAAGTTTTAACAGATTAAAACTACACTTTTAACAAATTAAAAGATTATTTTAACAGATTAATTAAACCAACAGTTTTGAAAATCTTCTATATAAACAGAGTTTCTTGAACTTTTTACATATCAATCTTTTACATATCCTTTAGCAATCAAGCAAGAAAACTTTAGCACTCTTTCAAGAAAGATTCGCGCTAGTTTTTTGTGAAGTTCTTTGAAATTCTTTCTTGAGGCAAATTGTTTTCTTTTGAAGAAGAAACACACTGCAGAATTGCATAAAACTGGTTTGAGCATTCTAGTTTCTTCTTTTCAGTTCTTTTCATTCTTTTACAGTATTGTTTGGTGCCTAGAATTGTGGGCACTGGTTTCTCTGCAGCTGGAATTTGGTTGTAGAGGTTGTCAAGAACTAGAATTTGGTTCTTGGTGAAAGGTTAGGTGCAGGAACTGGAATTGTGGTTCTTGTGGTAGATTAAGTGTAAGATTGTAATCTGTAAAACATTTTATCTAGTGGAACCCAGCTGGAATTTGGCTGGAGACTGGACGTAGCCCTGGGATTGGGTGAACCAGTATAAACCTTGGTGATATCTTTCTAAACCTTTTTCTTCTTTAATTTTGTTGCTGCATTTATTTTTTAATTGCTTGCTGTGTGATTCAAAAACAAATATGAAATCTTAACTTTTGAAATAGATAATCTGTTAAATGCGAAAATCTTTCAAAGATCAATTCACCCCCCCCCCTCTTGATCTCAGCCTCTTTTTATAACACCTATAAATAGGAGCCTTATTTCTCCGATTTTTCACACCTTTTCCACTCCTCTACTCTCTTGGAAGCTTTTTGGCACTTGAGAGTGACCCTGAGCTTTATTCTGGGGTTCGAGGGAGCTTTCCGATTTCCGTTAAGGTTGAAATCGGTTAAGGAAGTCTCTTTTTGAGGCATCCGGCCCTCGGTAGAGTGACTTGTCTTTATTTTGCGGGAGGAGCGTGCTTGTAGAGTGCGGGGATTGCCAAAAAGCGTCCTCACGTTTTAGAAGAATTAATATAGAGCTTGCTTCGGAGGTTCATTCTCTATTCTCTGTCTCTTTTACTGCTTTCTTTATCGCTTTCTTTGTGTGCATTAGATAATAGAGCCATGTAGATATTTAAATTCTGCAAGTAGATCAAATAATAGGATAAAAATGTAATTTCTTTAAGTGTTTATTTTCTAAGTTAGTCCATCATAGGGAACCCGAAAGGGGCGTTGTGGGGGTGCTAACACCTTCCCCACACGTAACTAACTCCCTTACCCGACTCTGGTTGTAATGGCCAAAGTTGGTTTTTTTCTAAAACCACTGCCTTCTTCTTTTTTACCTTTTTCAGTGTTTAAGGTTAAAACACTGATGGCGACTCCTCGAACCTATTCGAAAACCTCGCTTTTAGGTCTAGCCCGGTTATCGGATGACCTAAAGGCGTTGAACCGTTTCTTTCAAAGAAAACGCGAGTCATATAAAAACCATCACGTCGCTCCGACCGCTTCTTCTGACGGTGGCGACAGGCATGTCAAGCATCCACAGACATCATGGTTCCTCCTGCTGCAGCATCTAAGAGCATCTTTGTCTTAGGTCTCAAGCCAGTGTAGAATATGTTCAATTGGGCAATGTCTTCAAATCCATGATTTGGGCACCTCCTTAATAATGATTTGAATCTCTCCCAAGCTTCACAAAAGGGCTCATCCGCTCCTTGTCTAATAGTATAAATGTCAGATTTTGCCTTGATGTAGCGGGATGGTGGAAAAAATCTATTCAGAAACTTCTCTTCTACATTACCCCAGCTAGTCAAACTTTGATTAGGATGTGCTTTCAACCACTCCTTTGCCCTGCCAGCCAATGAAAAAGGAAACAATCTCAAGTAAGTAGATTCAATATCTCCTTTAAATCCCGTGGTACCAATTAACTCATAAAAAGTAGACAAATGAATATAGGATCTTCATGATCCATTCCAGTGAATTGATGAGCACTAATAAAGCTTAAGAAGGCTGGCTTAATCTCCAAGGACTGGTTGGCTAGTATTGCAATGCTGGAGAAATGTCTCAGACCTTGTTGCATAATATAATCTCTGAGTGTTCTTCTAGGTGGGTCTACTCCTTCACCCTCCATGTTTTCTATGATCGGATCTGGTAAGTTGAGTGCGGGCGAAGAGTTAATTGATTCTCCTGTTGCTTGTTCTAAAGTTTCTCTTCTTCTTCTACCACAGTTCCTCTGAGCAGTCTTTTCAATCTCAGGATTAAATTCTTGTTGATCTATAGGAACCTGTCCTCTTAAAGCATAAATCAAAAGAGCAACTCAAGCAAGGATTAGCATAGGACAACAAATAAGCAAAAGAAAACTAAAAGAAAATAAACAGACAAACTAAAAAGAAAATATTCACAATACTTAATAAGCTAAACAAAGATATGCCAAGGAACGTTGTTCCCTGGCAACAATGCCAAAAATACTTGTTGATTAATTGGCAAGTGCACCAATATTATCAATCCTAGTATAGTATTTCGATTAAATAAAAGTCGACCCCACGAGGAACAGTTTCACTGGAAATTCCAAATTATATGCTTACTAAGTGGATTAAAGCAAATTGAGTTTTTCATAAAGATTTGGGTTGAAAATAAATGACAAAGAACTGTAAAATGTTCTTAGAAAATATCAAATAAAATAACTTAGGATTGGTTGCATTCATTTTCCCTCTTTTGTATAATGGCTAGGTCAAATTAAGAACAACAATTAACCTATCAATGTTGATGTCACCTACTTAAATCATTCACATTGATTCCTCGCACATGAAATTCATAAGAAAACCTAATAAACATCGATTCCTCATACATTTAATAGATTTCCCAGCATTAGGTTTAGGGTGTTAAGCAATTGATACATCCATTACCATTCCTAACAATTAACGTAGCAATTATTCTTAACCTGATCTAGGGTTTCAAGATCTATTTTCCAATACATCCCAAACATCAAAGATAAACATTAAAGAGCATAAAGGATAAGAATATCAACATCAAGAACATAGATTAATATCTCAAAATATCACCAAGATACAAAAGAGTTCAAACGAAGTGCACCCAATCCTAAGAGAATGAAGTTAGTCACTCATGGTGGCCATTACAAGCATCCAAATAAAGAAGAATTGATGAAGAATAGAACAGTCGTCGCGCCTCTTATCCAAAAACCTAAAATTACATCTCAAAACGCGTCTTATCTATTTATATAAGAATTTGGGCCTTGCATCATTCACTCAAGCGAGCGTAGCTGGCGCTTTATCGAATTTCCAGTTGAAAATCTTCTTCCTTCTTTCCATTTTTCTTTAATTATCTTCACAATTATGATCTTTGCTCTTGTATTAAGGTATTCTACCAATTCATCTTACATTGGGAGAAAAATAGATTAAAATTAATATAATTGAAGTGGTAAAATAACAATTAAGAGCATAATTACATCAACTTTTACCACTTAACAACTGATGAGATGGCAATCGGATAAGGGCGGCGACCTTATTCACAGAAATATAAGCTCTATGGAAAATGTAGACCCCGGCTGATTTGAGCCATCAAATCATGAGCTCATATTCCTCTAAGGTTGGTACCAAATTGAACTGCGAGAACTCAAAGTAATGTAAACCGGGGCTTCAAAAGTGGACCAACACTAAAACGAAGATGGGATCAACGCAAATCTTTAAGAGGTCAAGAATTCGTCCATAGGATCTCTCAAAGTTGAAACAAACCTCGGGCTACATCAATGTGCACAACTACTCCAACCTCTCTACACGGTATCGAGGAACATCCACTTTCTTCAACTGCCTACTACTAGATCCCTCCATCGACTAAAAACAAAAATGAATGCATGAAGGTGTTTTTTTTTTCCTAAACATTATCATGTTTTATTTTCTAACATGATGCATGATAGTGTTTGGGATTTTGCTTTTTGTATTGTATTTTTTTTTTCATTTTTTGTACTTGGTTTTTCATGCAGAAAAAGGGAAACTACCTATATGGAGGTCATGGATTTGATGCTAACACCATGAAAGGGGTCCCATTTTCTCTATTTTTATGTATTTATATTTTTTTTCTAGGCTGTCATATGATCATTCTACGCTAATGCAACAAACAAATGCAACAACCATATGCTCAAACAATTAACTCATCCACGAACAGAATGATGACGTTTAATCACAAGGTAGGGGTATCCTGCAGAAAAGTGCATAGTCAAGGTAGGTTCTAACTGTTCTCACTAAGGCCAGGTCCCCAAGGTGCCCCCATTATAGGGTCTCCACGTCTCTCAACCCTTAAACTGTGTGTGGCTCAAAGGTCGTGTCAACGTCCTACAGATTGAGAGAGGAGGGTTATCACCTTGAGTGGTGGTTTCTGACAACGACCTGTTAGCACTATGGCCATTACCACGGTCAGTCGTACATGTCACACACTCCCTAAGATTTATCAGTCATTCCCCCGAGTATAGAGGGACTGTTGTGTGCAATGGTTGTGTATAGTTTATTTCAAACGAGTGCGGAAAATAATCATACAACAGTTATTAAAGCCATACAAATAAAACATGTTATACATACAAAAAAGGGTAAAAGTGTAATTTCAAATCTTTTATTTTCTTTGAATTAATCCACCACTAAATGGGATCAACTCTCTAAGCTTCTCCAGCAGAGTCGCCATTTGTCGTCGTCGTCCCCCGCACGGCAGGCGCGCAGGGAGCGAAATGGTGCGAGTGATCGTGACGCGATGGCTGAATCTCGCGTTTTCGTACAATAGTTTGGTCATCACTTTTAGGATGCTTGATAACCGAACTAACCTTAAAAGTGAGGTTTTCGCAAAAATGGGTTCTATGGAGTCGCGACCAATGTTTTAACCATAAACATTGAAAAAGGATAAAAAAGGTGTTGGTTAAAAAAAACTAATTTTGGCCATTATAACCAGAGTCGGGTAAGGAAGTTAGTTATGTGTGGGGAAGGTGTTAGCACCCCACAGCGCCCCTTTTGGGCTCCCTACGATGGATTAATTCATAAAATAAATATTTTTTAGAAATTATTTTTTACCCTTTTCATTTATTTATTTGCAATATTTATCTAAATGTCGACATGACCCTAATTTCTAATGCATACGAAGGAAAATGATAAAAGAGTAAGGGTTTGAGAAGAACCTCTGAAGCTAGCTTTTATAAACTTTTAAACTCGAGGACGCGTTTTGGCAATCCCCTCGCACTACATGAACACTCCTCCCTCGAACAAATAAAAATTTAAACTGCCAAGAGTCGAATGTCTCAAAGGAGACTTCCTTAACCGATTTTTTGCCTAAACGGACAATCAGAATGATCACTCGGAGTCTGGAACAATGCCTAGGGGTGAAGAGGTATGTGAAACAGTGAGGTCTGATGTCCTATTTATAGGCACACTCACCAAAGAGGTCAGGACGGTCGTCCCGAATTTTTCAAGTAGGATGGTCATCTCGATTTTCAAGACAACCGTCTCAAAAAAGAAAATGCCTTAGGACGGGCTTCTAGATTTTGGGATGAGTGTCCCAGACTAGAAATAAGTCGGGACAGGCGTCTCAGAATTGGGACGGGCATCTCGAGCCTGCGAATCAGGCGGGACGACCGTCTGGGATTCGGGACGGGCATCCCGAACTTTTTGACAAAATTTTTATTTTTTATTATTTTTCTTTTCTAAGAAAACTCTCATTTTCTTACATGGAACCTAATAAACACTACTAGAGACCCAATGAAGTCTTGTCCATCTTTGAAACGGAAGATTTTTGAATTCTGTTATAAGGTCGGATAAGATTTTGGGCCTACAATAATCAATTTCATTTGTCCCTCGCAGTCCTTTCCGGTCCACCATCTCCTAGGACCTTACTTGTGACTAGACAAATATTGGAACACACCGTGCTAATTAACTCGGTAAGTTTTCATAATATTATACAGCCCCGTGTGGCTCAATTCGTGAGGCTCCCTATTACCGCACTACCACCCTTGTCAGTATTAGTGGGAAATGGTGAAGCTATTCAATGTTCTGGATTTTGCCCTCAAGTTCCCCTACAAATGGCATCACACACATTTGATATTCCTTTCTGTGTTACCCATACATGGTGCAGACTTGGTTCTCGGTGTCCAGTGGCTCCAAACATTAGGCCATTTTCTCTCAGATTACTCCATTCCATCCATTCAATTTCGTTTACTGGATAAAACTATTACCACAGCGGGTGAAAACGCTACTAATCTCACCCTCGCTACCTATTCACAATTTTGTAGGTTTTTGGTCTGGATGGCCATTTTGAATTCCTAGTCATGCCTTTAGGTTTGATAAATGCGCCATCTACTTTTCAAGCAGCCATGAACGATTTGTTTTGCCAACATTTACGTAAGTTTGTCTTGGTGTTTTTTATATGATATTTTGGTTTATAGTAGTGACTAGGCAACTCATTTATTTCACTTACGTATTGTATTGAACCTATTATACGTTCTAATCATTTTTATGCCAAGGAATCCAAGTGCATATTCGGAGTTCATGAGGTGGATTATTTGGGTCATATTATCATTGGTCATGGAGGGGCAGCGGATCCTCAAAAACTCGAAGCAGTTAAGGATTGGCCAATTCCTCATGACATCTCGACTCTACGTGGGTTCTTAGGCCTCACGGGATACTACCGTAGATTTGTTCGTCACTATGCTACTATTGCCAGCCCCATGACTGAATTATTAAAAAAGAAGCACTTTGTTTGGACTCCCGAGGCCCAAGATTCCTTTCAGGCCCTTAAACAACATATGACCACTCTTCCTGTTTTGAGTCTTCCAAACTTTAACATTCCCTTTGATGTAACCACTGACGCCTCTAACATTGTCATTGGGGGGTTGTCTCAGGAAGGTCACCCGCTTGCTTACTTTAGCAAGAAGATGGGAGCTAAGATGTGTCTCGCTTCCACTTACGAAAGAGAAATGTATGCTATCACTAAGCCAGTACGAAAATGGCGACAATATTTGTTGGGTTGGAAGTTCATAATCTACACTGATCAAAAGAGTTTGAGGGGGCTCATGACTCAAGTGGTCCAGACACTAGTTCAACAAAGGTGGTTATCTAAGTTAGTAGGTTTTGACTACGAAATTTTTTACACACCAGGCAAAGAAAATTTGGTAGCTGATACCCTTTCTCGCAGGGAACACCCTTCAGAACCTCTATTCTGGGCCATCTCCAGTTGTACACCTACACTCCTTGATCGCTTACGTGAGTTTTACGTTTTGCATTCAATTGGTCAGGAGTGGTTTAAAAATTTTCCGATAGAACAATCACACTCAGTCTATAGTTGGCAGCAAGGGGTAGTCAAATTCAAGGGGCGTATCTTCATCCGCAGTTAAGGAATGAAATATTGAAGGAACTGTTATATTTATATAATTTATTATATATATATATATATAAATTATTATTCTCTATTTGTTATGGATTAACATTAATCAATAAATTAATTATTTGTATTTATCAATTATATTACACATCATCATTTTTTATAAATAATAATTTAATTTAGGTTTCGATGAACGGTTCAGTGATGGGTTGGATTGTTCAGAATCAGTTACTTATTGAGAGATCCCTGGTCTCTACTGATAGGTGGATAAAAACTGATACCCCATTAGTCAGTTTTACGTGTGACAATAAAAACTACTTTACACACTACGTTCAAGGTAACCTATCAGAAAGAGAGCAATATTCTCTCATACGCATTCTATGGATCCTTCAACAATTCCATGTACACAATCTTTTGAATATATTATATTTATTGTATCTTATATTATTATGTATTTCAAACAATTGGTATCATAGCCAAAAGATACAAAATATAATTGTTCATTATTTTTTCGAAGAGTGTATCATAAGTTTTAATAATTATTCATTATCAGAAGGCATGAAAATTTAATTTTCTCGTTTGAGTTCAGTTAATTGAGTAAGGGGTGAATTTCAAAATTCTTTTCTGGGGCAGAGAACTCTAATTAAATAAAATCCCCAATAATAAAAATTAGAGTTTTTTTTTGTTTTGTTTGAACCCTAAATCTGCAATCAGAGGTTGAACCCTAAATTTGCAATCAAAGGTTTTTTCTGTTTGAACCTTAAATCTGCAATCAGAGTCTTTTCTTTTGAACCCTAAATCTACAATCCTTTTAACATGTTTCGAATCAAACATTTATGTTATCAATCTCTGTAACAATGATGGGCAAAACAATTTAGATGTTTTTTTCGAACCTCTTCTTCCCGCGCGTCTTCATCCTCTGTGGTGGCTGTGCCTCTATTTTTTGGTTTCACTGGCATGGTGGCGACGACGGTGGTTTACGCACCGCACGTCTTCATCCTCTGTGGTGGCTGCGCCTCTGTTTTCCGGTTTCACTGCATGGTGGCGGTGACGGTGGTTTACGCACCGCGCGTCTTCATCCTCTGTGGTGGTTGCGCCTCTGTTTTCCAGTTTCACTGCATGGTGGCGGCGACGGTGGTTTACGCACCGGCATGGTGGTCTGCGACGGTGGGTATCTGCGTCGTCGTCTTCCTCAGAACACCTCCTGCGTGCGCGTCCTTGTCGACGAGAACCAGTGGCCCGTGAACTCGCTTCACCTCCACTGCGCATGTGTCTCCCTTTATGGTGGTTGATGTGGCGTTTTTATGTTGTCTTGGAGGATCTGCAAGTTGCGGTGGTGATGCGAGGAGAAGAAGAGTGGGGTGCTGCGTGGTTCAAACAATTATGTATCGTTTTGTGACGTTCAATTGTTAAATTCCTCATTAAATTAAATTAAAATTTTATATTTTGTAATATATTATAAAGATGGTTGATTAATTATATAATATATATGTATATAATAAATTATATATATAAAATCTTATCATTATTATAAATTCATGTATCATATAAGTTCATTATAAGCATGATATAATTTTATATGATTGTGAACTCATCTATCATGGGTACAGTTATATGAAATTTTGTGAAAATAAAATAATTTATTTATATTTGTAAAAATAAAATAAATTATTTATTTTGTAAAAATAAAATAATTTATTTATTTTATTTAATTTTATTATGTCAATTATTTGTCTTGTACCCTATCGGTATTAGATTTCTAGTACATGAGATGTGCATTGTATTTTTTATTTGGTACAATGTAATTTTGAATTTTATTATGTCAATTATTTGTCTTCTACCCTATCGGTATTAGATTTCTAGTACATGAGATGTGCATTGTATTTTTTATTTGGTACAATGTAATTTTGAATTTTATTATGTCAATTATTTGTCTTGTACCCTATCAGTATTAGATTTCTTGTGACATGAGATGTGCATTGTATTCTTATTTTTTATTTTAATTATATTTCTTATTTATTATGACTCAGGACCCTTAGGCGGGGTCATAGTGAATGAGAAATTTGATATCATAGGCATGTTTTGTTGTGTATTTAGAGACATTTATTTTGTTTATTTGCACAAGAATTGTGCGTATTAAATGTTTCTTTGTTATTTTGATACCAGCTTCTTTGCCTATGCAATTGACTTCGGTCAAAACTTTAAATGGGACAAATTTTGAGGATTGGAAAGAATCTCTGGATTTGTATTTGGCAATTACCAATATGGACCTTTGTTTGAGAGAGAACGAGCCTCCAACTCTTACTCCCGAGTCCACTACTCGTCCAAAGAGCTTATCGTGAGAAATGGGAACACTCAAATAGGGTGTGTTTGATGGTGATGAAATACACCATGGAGAAGTCTATTCGACAAAGCATTCCGGATGATGATAATGCTAAGGTTTTTTTGAGATCAGTGGGTGAGAAGTTTAAGACTTTTGACAAAACTCCAAAAGGGTCAATATCTGTCACTTCTTGAGAAGACCAAATATGATGGTGTTAATGGTGTTCGTGAGCATATGATGAAGCTTGTGCACTATTATAACAAACTCAAATCTTTAAAGGTGGAGCTTGGTGACAGTTTTTTGATTTGGCAGGTTATGGAATCACTTCCTTCTCAGTTTGATGTGTTGAAGACTTCTTACAACGCTCAGAAGGAGGAATGGACAATTGATGAGATGATAGCTATTATTTCCCAAGAGGAAGAATCTATTAAAAAATCCAAGCCCCATAGTGTGCAATTCACAGCTATTACTTCAGGTACTAAACCTGTTAAAAAGGGTTTCAAAGGCAAATCTCACCATGAAAAGAGGAACACAGGGAAAGCATCAGTAGGTTTGGAGCCTAAGAAGAAGTACTTTAAGGGGAATTGTGCCTATTGTAAGAAATTTGGGCATAAGCTAACTGACTGTTATATTCTTAAGAAGAAGAATGCTGATAAGGAAGGTAAGCACATGTATGTTCTAACTTGTTTTGAATCCAATGTTGTTGATGTTCCTCCCAATTCTTGGTGGTTTGACTCGGGTGCTACTATTCATGTTGTGAATTCTTTACAGGGGTTCACAAGCCTGAGAAAACCAAGTGACCTTGAATCCAAGATTATCATGGGAGATGGAGCTAGAGCACAAGTTGAAGACATAGGAGTAGTGTCTTTAAATTTACCTTCTGGACATGTTTTGTTATTGAAAGACGTTGTTTATGTACCTTCTATGCGAAGGAATTTAATTTCAGTTTCAGCTTTGGATAAATGTGGCTACACTTTTGAATTTGGCACTGGCAAACTTGCTATTTATTTCAATTCAATTATTGGTTGCTTAGGAGTTTTATGTGATGGGCTTTACATGTTAAATCTGAATGACATGTCTATTAATTCTATTGTTGGACATAAGCGTAGTAGAGTTGATGAAAATTCCTCTATGTTGTGGCATAGATGTCTGGGGCATATTTCTAGACCTCGAATTGAGAGGTTGATTAAAGAGGGTATTCTACATGATCTGAATTTTTCTGATTTTGATACTTGTGTTGATTGCATTAAGGGCAAGCTTACTACAAAAGTAAGAAATGCAGGTGCAAACAGCTGTGATGATGTGTTGCAACTTATTCATACTGATATGTGTGGACCTATGACACCCATTTCCATGGATGGATATAGGTATTTTATCACATTTATAGACGATTATTCCAGATTTGGATGGATAGATCTCCTACAAGAAAAGTCAAGTTCCTTGGATGCTTTTAAGTCCTTCAAAGCTGCTATTGAGTTGAAAACTGGAAAGAAGATAAAATGTGTAAGGTCTGACAGAGGTGGAGAGTATTATGGCAGATATGATGAGACTGGAAGAAATCCAGGACCTTTCGCTAGATTTCTTAATGAATGTGGTATTGAAGCTCAGTATACTATGCCCGGTACTCCTCAGCAAAATGGTGTTGCAGAAAGGAGGAATCACACTCTTCTAGATATGGTGAGATGTATGTTGAGTCATTCCTCTTTACCGAATTTCCTTTGGGGAGACGCTTTAAGGACTGTTGTGTATATTCTTAATCAAGTACCTAGCAAGTCTGTTTCAAAGACTCCTTATGAGCTTATGACTGGGAAGAAGCCAAGTTTAAGACACTTTCATGTGTGGGGTTGTAAGACAGAGGTGAGACCTTATAATCCTCAGTTGAAAAAACTTGATCTTAAGACTGTCAGTGGATTCTTCATTGGCTATTGTATCGGTTCTCGTGGTAGCAGATTTTACTGCCCTTCTCACTCCATCCGGGTTATTGAGTCTGACCGTGCGATATTCTTTGAGGATGATTTGGACAGTGGGAGCAGTGCGCCACAACCAGTCACTCTTAGAGAAGACCGTGTTGTTGTTCCCATACCATCCATTTTTTTTCATGCAGATAATGTGATTCCAATTGTCCGTGATGAAAATGATTCGGTTCCAGATTTTGTTGATGCTACATCACATGTAGTAGATGAACAAGTTCATGATGATGTGACTGAAGAGGTTCCTTTGAGGAGATCTCAAAGATTACGCAAGTCTTCTATACCTAATGATTATCAGGTGTATCTTCAAGAGCATGAATATGATCTTAATGATGTTGATGATCCTACTACTTTTAAACAGGCTATCTCTAGTTCTCATGGTTATGATTGGTTAAATGCTATGCATGATGAGTTAGCTTCTATGGCCCATAATGGAGTTTGGGATCTTGTGGATTTGCCACTCGGTTGCAAACCAGTTGGGTGTAAATGGGTCTTCAAGACTAAGCGTAATCCAGATGGAAAAGTTGAGAGATATAAAGCCAGACTTGTAGCAAAAGGCTATAGTCAGAGGGATGACATTGATTATAAAGAGACTTTCTCACCGGTCTTTACTAAGGATGCTTTTCGTGTGGTTATGGATTTAGTAGCTCATTTTGATTTGGAGCTTCATCAAATGGATGTCAAAACAACTTTTCTTAATGGAGATTTATTTGAGGAAGTGTATATGATTCAACCTGATGGTTTTGCTAAAAAAAAACAATGAGCATTTGGTTTGCAAGTTAAAAAAGTCTATTTATGGGTTGAAACAAGCTTCTAGACAATGGTATTTGAAATTTGACCAGGTGGTCACTTCTTTTGGCTTTAAGGAAAACGCCTTAGATCAATGCATTTACTTGAAGAAAAATGAGAGTCATTTCATCATTCTTGTCTTATATGTTGATGATATTCTTCTTATGAGTAGCAGTGTTGAACTTTTGGCTAAGACAAAGTCTATGTTGAATAGTCATTTTGATATGAAGGACCTTGGTGATGCCTCTGTTGTTCAGGGCATTCAAATTTTTCGTGACAGGTCACGTGGCATTCTTGGATTGTCTCAAAGAGGATATATTGATAAAGTCCTTAAACGGTTTAACATGCATTCTTGCTCCTCATGTGTAGCACCTGTTCAAAAAGGTGATAAACTCTCTAAATCTCAATGTCCTAAAAATGATAATGATAGAATTGAAATGGTAAAAATTTCATATGCTTCCGCTGTTGGTAGTTTAATGTATGCTCAAGTTTGTACTCATCCCGATATTGCTTTTGCTGTTAATGCTTTAGGAAGATACTTGAGCAACCCGGGTTTGGGTCATTGGAAAGCCGTTAAAAAGGTCTTTAGATATTTGCAGGGAACTAAGGATTACATGTTGAACTATAAGAAGTCTGATCAACTTCAAGTCATTGGTTATTCTGATTCTGATTTTGCTGGTTGCCCTGACGATCGAAAATCTACTTCTGGTTTTATATTTAAGTTGGCAGAAGGAGTTATTTCTTGGAAGAGTGTTAAACAAACTCTTACAGCTACTTCTACTATGGAGGCAGAATATGTTGCTTGTTATGAAGCTACTTGTCAAGTTGTGTGGCTTAAAAAATTGGTTTCTGGCTTTCAAATTGTTGAAAGTATCACTAGTACAGAAATCACTTTTAACATCGGTCTTTCCACATCGGTTCTTTAAGAACCGATGTAGAAAGTGGATTCAAGACTTTCTACATCGGTTCCCAGATGAACCGATGTAGAAAACACTTTCTACATCGGTTCCCAGATGAACCGATGTAGAAAATACTTTCTACATCGGTTCTCGGATGAACCGATGTAGAAAGTCATTTTATAAAATTAAGAGAACCGTCCATCGGCAAGATTCGAACCCAGTACCTTAGAGTCGAAGGCTGATACTCCAACCACTAAGCTACTAGGATTTTCCGATAAATGTATATCCATGTAAATATATAAATATAAAATATATAAATACAAATACAAATATATTTATATATTTATATGTTGGATGTGAGAGCGCGCTCGAGAGTGAAAGTGTGTGTCAAGTGGGTTTTCAAAATTTGATGTCAAATTTGTGAGCGAGTCTCTTTATATGAATTTGTAATTTAATGATAGAATATAATCTTTATAATTTATTTATAATAATATAGCATATAATCTTTATACACTACTAGAAAAATGGTTAATAGTGACCGAAATTAGTGACCGAAAAATTCAGTTTAATATATTTATAAAAAAATTAAAATTATTTTAATTACTGAATTGATATTTTAAATTTATATTAATATTTTGGATAATTTAATAGTTAGATATATATTTTAAGTTTATATTAGTTATTTTTATATAAATTGTAAAGATTAAGTAAATTTATTTTAAAATTTAATTAAACATAATAATATAATATACTATTAACCATATTATTAGTTAGAAATTAATTTTAAGTTTTATCATATTTATTTGAAAAATATTTTTTAAAAATTTAAAATAATTAATTAAAATAAAGAAATTTAATTTAATAAATGTGTTAATATTATTAGTTATTAGAAAATTAAATTTATAATAATAATAATTATATAAAATTATAGAATTAATAAATGTTTCGCTTGAGCGAAAATCCCTCGCTCGAGCGAAACGCCCCTGCACAAAATATGATCGGTCATAATTGCATTCTGATCGATCATAATTGAACGATATCATAGCGGTTCCAGGTTAACCGCTATCTAAGTGAGTTTTTAAAAGCGGTTCTGTGTAACCGCTATCTAAAATGTCTTTCGCTTGAGCGACAGTCTTATCGCTCGAGCGAAACGCCCCTGCACAAAATTGGCATTCTCGGGTTGTGTTTCGCTTGAGCGACAATCGTCTCGCTCGAGCGAAACGCCCCTGCACAAAATTATGATCGGTCATAATTGCATTTTGATCGATCATAATTGAACGATATCATAGCGGTTCTAGGTTAACCGCTATCTAAGTGAGCTTTTAAAAGCGGTTCTGTGTAACCGCTATCTAAAATGTCTTTCGCTTGAGCGACAGTCTTCTCGCTCGAGCGAAACGCCCCTGCACAAAATTGGCATTCTCGGGTTGTGTTTCGCTTAAGCGACAATCCTATCGCTCGAGCGAAACGCCCCTGCACATATAAAAATATAAATATATAAATATATTAATATATAAATATATCAATATATAAATATATATAAATATATATATATATATATATACAAATATATCAATATATCAATATTATCCCCTCATATATTAATATATCAATATTATCCCTTCATATATCGGTCATTGAATCGGTCACTAATATCGGTGACCAAGGAAATAGTGATCGATTCCAGTTGGTCACTCGATTCGGTCACTGAATCGGTCACCGATTCGGTCACTAATTCGGTCAATGAATCGGTCATTGAATCGGTCACTAAAATATATTTTAATTCCTCACATCCAACATATAAAATATATAAATATATTTGTATTTGTATTTATATATTTTATATTTATATATTTTATATTTATATATTTACATGGATATACATTTTTATTTGTATATAAATATAATTTATGTATAAGTTATTATCGAGAAAATCCTAATAGCTTAGTGGTTGGAGTATCGACCTCCAGACTCTAAGGTACTCGGGTTCGAATCTTGCCGATGACAATTCTCTTAATCTGATAATAAATCAAATTTCTAAAAAATATAAATAATATAATAAATAATAAAAATATAATATAAAAGGGAGAGGAGACCTCTAGATCAATAGATAGGGTAATTGGAGAGGGGTTATGAATAAATAAAATAAATAAAATAAATAAAATATATAAAAATATTAGACTTTCTACATCGGTTCCTTAGGAACCGATGTAGAAAGTGGAAAGTCACACTTTCTACATCGGTTCCTTAGGAACCGATGTAGAAAGTGTGACTTTCTACATCGGCTGTATCTACATCGGTTCTAGAACCGATGTTAAAAGTCCCTGGGAACCGATGTTAAAAGCCTGTTTTGTACTAGTGTATTTCTAGGCCACTTGTGATATATTGTGACAACACTACTGCCGTACATTTTTCTCAAAACAACAGAAGTTCTACTCGCTCAAAGCATTTTGATATAAAATTTCTATTTGTTAGAGAGAAAGTTTTTTATTTTCAAACTCGGATTGAGCATACTACTACAGAAAATATGTTAGCAGATCCACTAACTAAAGGCTTAGCTATTGCAGTTTTTCAAAATCATGTAACTCATATGGGTGTAGTTAAGTCTTTTGATGTACTGGGTTAGTGGGAGTTTGAGATTCATAATTTATATTATTATGGTTTTTTACGAGATATAAATTTATCAATGACGTCATTTTTATTACATCTCTTTGATACATAAAATGTATGAACCATTTTGGGATCACATATTTATTATGTTTGGTTTTATTTTATTTATTATCTATTATTTATGAAATCTAAGCATATGGTAATCATCCCTATCTGGATATTATCTTTGTGATTCATGTTTATATTTCTTAATTGATATTTGTGTTTGTTTTGTAATTGATATGATTAATTTATTTATCAATGTTATCCAAGTGGGAGAATGTTGTATTTATATAATTTATTATATATATATATATATATATATATATAAATTATTATTCTCTATTTGTTATGGATTAACATTAATCAATAAATTAATTATTTGTAATTATCAACTATATTACACATCATCATTTTTTATAAATAATAATTTAATTTGGGTTTCGATGAACGGTCCGTGATGAGTTGGATTGTTCAGAATCAGTTACTTATTGAGAGATCCCTGGTCTCTAATGATAGGTGG
The DNA here is from genome assembly GCA_963425845.1 of Sphenostylis stenocarpa. NCBI lineage: Eukaryota > Viridiplantae > Streptophyta > Magnoliopsida > Fabales > Fabaceae > Sphenostylis > Sphenostylis stenocarpa. Next base: position 62,874,998 of record OY731404.1, read on the forward strand.
ATAAAAACTGATACCCCATTAGTCAGTTTTACGTGTGACAATAAAAACTACTTTATACACTACGTTCAAGGTAACCTATCAGAAAGAGAGCAATATTCTCTCATACGCATTCTATGGATCCTTCAACAATCACTACAAGAATTTTACCTATTAGCTATGACACATTCCATGGCTATTTTATAACTAATCTCTCGCTGGTATGTTTTGTTACAGATTAGCTACGGAATAGCTATGGAATAGTCCGTAGCTAAATCCAAGTAGCTAATTAGATACAGATGTATTCTCTCTCAAACTTGTAGCAAATTTTGTCGCTAAACTATCGCTAAATCCCTCGCTAATTTAAATGATGAAATTTTGTTTAGCTCTAGCTAATTTGATCTCCCAAATTTTGTAGTTAATCCGTAGCTAATCTCTCGCAATTTTGCTCTTGCTAATCCGTAGCTAATCCCTCGCAATTTCACTCTCACTAATTCGTAGTTAATCTTTTGCAATTTTTTTCTCGCTAATCCGTAGCTAATCTCTCGCAATTTTACTCTCGTTAATTCGTAGTTAATCTCTGACAATTTTTCTCTCGCTAATCCGTAGCTAATCCTGGCAAATTCGCATCACACCACTTAGCACAAAACGTATCAGAGCAATCAATAACCAATCAAGCATTCCGACCGATTACAAAAAGGAAAGAACGTAAAATCCTAACCGTCTTGAGTAAAATCTTATCGTGCGAAGTTTTATCATCCCAAACTAGCAACAACACTCTCACCCCTTCTTCAGACTTACACTTCAGCAACTCTCCAAGCGTCAAATCACCTCGTGGGAACGTCCTAGTAGGCTCTCTAACAAGCTTCACCTTGTGGGAAATCGACCAACCCACCAAATACACCATGTGATGAGCCTCAAATATGGCATAACAAATACCCTCCCAACACTTCCCGTGCCTATAAACCTCTCCATTCTCAAGTTTTACCTCAGGTAACTTCCCTTTGCCAGATTCGGGACATTGCGCATCTTGATACAACCTTACTGAACTCCCCTTTCTCACTGGAAAATACGTGTTCCTCACTTCGCAGTGCTCCGGATCCGCTGCAATGCCTCGCTGGTAAAGCAAATTCTCCTCCACCAGCGTGAATTTCATCTGCACGTGCAACGCTGTGTCTCGCTTCGCCGGCTTCCCGAACGGTCCAATGATAGGAAACCAGTCGAAAATTAACTGGCCAGTAGCAATCAGCCACGCTAGAATCTTCACAATTCCCATCGTCTGCGCGCCAAAAACGTCGTCGTCCTTCACTCGAAACTCCAAATCCACAACTGGATGCGCGAGTGGGATGTGGAACTGCTCTTTCCACTCAGGGTCCTGGGAGTTCTTCAGCACTCACGTGTGTGCCACCGTCGCCTACGACACTGAAACTGTCACGTACGGGCCGCTCGTGATGATCCTCCTATTGTGGCGCGTCCGCTGGCTTCCACTGTGGGCGAAGACGTCGTCAGAGTGGACTTGATAGTGTCACATGTTACGCAGCGACGGAGATGCTCCGATAAGATGTCCATGTTCGGCAACTACCGCGCCTTGATGATTTTCAAATCAAGGTCACCACCATGAATATAGATGATGCCATTGTCATTGTTGTTGCCAGTGACCGCCATGGAAAATGTGAGCGTTAGCCCGTGCGCCGAGTGTATATAGTTTTGACTTTACACCAAGAGCGAAAGAGAGTGTTTTAATATAAAACACAGATAAGTACTAAAGGTTTAGATAAAATTTATAAAAAAATATTATTTATAAATTTTTTAACTAATTTAAATATAATTTTTTTAAGAAAAACTTACAATTAATTTTTGTTGATATTTTTTAAAAAGATCAAAATTATTTTTTATAATTATATATTTTCATAGAAATTTACAAGTATTTTTTAAATAATTTTTTGCAAAAAAAAAAAACAATACAGAGAATAAATAATTTTTAGTAGAAAATTGACTTATTTGTAAGAGATATATAAAAAAATATCTAGTAAATTTGAATTGAAGATGTGAAAGAATGATTTCCAATAACTTAATATTCTTTTTAATTTGATATTTGTTATAAATTTGCTACAGCTATAATTGTATATTACATAATTTAGTTAGGAAATAGTTTCAAAAAGTAACATAACTAACATTTATAGCGAGGGATTAGTGATAAGAAATTTCCTAACTAAATTATTTTCTGTTAAGTGAGGGAATAACTACAAAAATATTAGTCTTCTAGCTATTTTACTACAAATTAACTACAACTTTATTCTTTTACTATTTCATAGCTAATTAGTTATAAATTAGTTAAAAATAAATTTTGTAGCAAATTTTACTAGCTAATTATAAATTTTCTTGTGGTGAATTCCAGATACACAATCTTTTGAATATATTATATTTATTATATCTTATATTATTATATATTTTAAACATTCTCTTATATGCATATTCTATGAATCTTTCAACCATTCCAGATACACAATCTTTTAAATATATTATATTTATTGTATTATATTATTATGTATTTCAAACCATAACTTAGCCCATATGAGGCCACTCGGAAATTCGGGGCACTTTAGCTAGGATGGCAACTTCTTTTGCATGGCCCCATTTGAAAGATGATGTTCAGGCCTTTATTCAATGTTGCCACACTTGCCAGCAACATAAATACTCCGTACACAATGACCATTCGCCCTCTTTTAAAGTGTAACTTGAACATTGATTTTGGATAGATAATATATTATTAATAAATATAAAAAAATTAAGATAAAATGATGAAAAAATAAAATTATAAATATATATTTAAATATATTAAATGATTATTAATTTTAAAATAAATAAAATTATAAATTATACAATAGTTACAAAATTGAAGAGAGTATTTCAAGATCAATATAAAAGTAAATATATTAAATTTATGTAGAAGATAGAGATGGTTAGAACCCTTGCTCCCAATAAGATCCGCGGGTGTGGGAGGACATATCCATCGACTTTCATCACCCACCTGCCCTTTTCTGGTGGCAAATCAGTCATTTGGGTGGTAGTCGATCGCCTCATGAAGGATGCCCACTTCATGGGTCCTCCCCCGATTCACTGCAGCCACAATTGCTCCCATATTTTTACAAGAAATGCATCGATTGCATGGCATGCCCCGCACCATTGTCAGTGACCGAGACCGCTTTTTTGTAAGCAAATTCTGGCAAGAGATTTTCAAACTCAGTGGTACAAAATTAAATTACAGTAGCTTTTATCACCCAGAGACGGATGGGCAATCAGAAGTCGTTAACCGCACCTTGGAATCCTACCTGCGCTGTGTGGTGGGTGATGAGCCACTCCACTGGCCTCGTTGCTTAGCCTCGGCAGAATATTGGTATAACATAACTTTTCATTCTTCCCTCAAATTTACCCCATTTGAAGTTTTGTATGGGCATAAACCTCCGAGCATGCACACATACCTTGTTGGTTCTGCAACAATAGCTGGCGTTGAGGAACTCTTGATGCAAAGAAAGATCACCATGCAAATAGTGTGCGTAAACCTCGCCAAGGCTCAACAGAGAATGAGGTCATTGGCCAATAATCACCAACAAGATTGCATATTTCATGCAGGGGACTAGGCGTATGTACGTTTGAAACCCTATCGACAAACCTCCATTCAAAGAAGGTCTTATCCGAAGCTTGCTCCTTGTTTCTATGGTCCTTTTTTTATCTTGCGGTCTGTGGGAAAAGTCGCCTACAAGCAGTCCATCATGTATTTCACGTCTACAAGCTTCACCTTTGTCATGGTCAACCACCATTCAAAGTATCTCCCCTGCATGCAACAATGACATCTCAACCTGTTCTTCTCACTCCCCGACAGATTTTGGGGTTTCGCACTATTAAAGGAGAAGATGGTCCACACTCCCAAGTGCTTGTACATTGGGATGGTACTCCAGAGACTGACGCGAGCTCGGAATCAACAAAAGTTGTCAAAGAGACTTATCCAGATTTGGACCTCGAGGACAAGGTCACTCTTGAAGGGCAGGGTATTGATACAACTCCAAAGTTGGGCCAAGAGACAAGTAATGAGTGTGAGCCCAATTATCAGAAGGAAACCCATATGGATAGGCCGAAACGTGAAAGAAAGAAACCGACGTGACTTAGAGGATTTCAGCTCTAAATTGTTTTTGTTTATTTCCCATTCTGTTTTGATTTCAGTAACAACTTTAGCATGTTTTTTGTATCGAAACAGTGAATGCAAAAAAAGAGGGGAATTAAATCCAGAAATTCTTTCTTTCTTAGTAGAGTTTGCTCTTACTCGAAAAGAACCCTTTTAATCATACCTATCAATTTCTCTTTTCTTATTTATTCTAAATTTGTTCATCTTTTTCTCTCGTATCCTACATTATAATTCACCCAAAATTATCAAATATAAACCTTTACATTTATATAATTTGAAGCACTTGGTGGATTTGATAAAGACAAGCACTTGGTGGTTTTGATGAAGACATAGATATAGCTTAGGTTGTGGGTGTGTAGATGATTAGGTTTTTTAGTTTAAGCACTTAATATCTTGATAGGACAATATATTTTGTGATAAGCACCTTATAATGTTGCATCCCATTGAAAATCATTTTTCTGCATGAAAAACTAACATCTAAGTATTAAAAGAACAAACTAAGTTTTTCAATCTGTTGAAAAGGATTTTCAATCTGTTAAAATTACTTAAAAGAATAAGTGATCATACATAATCGTATTTTCAATTGATTGATTCGCTGAATCAACAAGTTAAAATAACTCAATGAATTTTCAATATCAAGTTTCGCTTTTTCAATCTGTTGAAATATTTTTAAATCTGTTGAAACGAAAAGACCTTTTTCGATCTAAGAGTTTTTAGAAAATCAATCTGTTGAAATATTTTTCAATCTATTAAAACAGAGAGGTTCTTTTTTTTAACTAAGTGTTTGCAGGATTTCAATATGTTGAAATGACTTTCAATCGATTAAAACGAAGAGTCTGTCATTTTCATTAAGTTGTTTCAATCCATTAAAAACTCGAATCAATCGATTGAATGGAGCTTTAAATGAAATCAATCGATTGAATCGATGTTTTAATCGATTGAATGGAGCTTTAAATGAAATCAATCGATTGAATCGATATTTTAATCGATTAAAATAATATTCTGATCGATCATAGTTTCATTCTAATCGATCATAACTCGGTCTGATCGATCATAGTTTCATTCTAATCGATCATAACTCGGTCTGATCGATTATACTTCAGTAATCGATCAGAGTCTCTTCTAAACTGTTTTACTTCAATCTAATCGATCTTTTGACTCTCTGAAACAGTTTTTGACAGTTGAATCAGTCTGATTCTATGATTTACTCTATATATACAGATTTGATCTATCTTTTGAAACACACAATACAATACACTACTTGAGAAAACTTGTGAAATCAATCTGTGAATCTTTCATACGTGACTTTCTCTGCATTCAATAATCTTTTTCATATCATAAGGTGTCTGTGATCGAATTGTGGTCATTCAAAGAGAGAAAGTGCTGATAGAATTGGTTCGGATAATTAGAAACTTCAAGTCCAGGTTTTTTCTTTCCATATTCTTTTGTAAAAGTTGATTGTGCAGGTTGGATTGTAATCGCACTTGGTACGAGAATCTGGATTTGGTTACTTGGGTGGTTTTCAAGATTCTCGTCTTGTGGGTTTTGCAAGATAGTTCTTGGGGTAGATTGGTGAGTATCTACTCGGTTGTAATTTTCACTTGGTATTAGTGGAACTTGACTGGATTGTCAAGAACTGGATGTAGCTCTGGATTAGAGTGAACCAAGTATAAATTTGTGTGTTAATATCCTTCTTTCATCTCTTTTAATTTCTGTCTTTAATTCTGTCGTGTTTAAACCAAATTACTTTTGCAAAGATTAAATAAAGATAACTCATTCTTCCAAAAGAAAGTAAGTTTTGCGAAAAAGTTTTAAAGTTCAATTCACCCCCCTCTTGAACTCAACCATTAATTCTTTCAATTGGTACCGAGAGCTGGTTCTTGTAAGTTACTCAAGGAATCGGTCCAATGGCTGAGGGAAAGATGAATTTTTTAGAAGGAGCCTCCATAAACAGGCCTCCACTTTTTCTCGGTGTGAATTATTCTTTCTGAAGGTTAGAATGAAAATCTTTATTGAATCTCTTGATAGAGGCATTTGGGAAACAATTATTAATGGTCCTTACAAACCAACTCATACTCGTAGATGGTAAAGTAGTCGAAAAAGATTGGGCTGAATTAACTGATGTAGAAAATAGGAGAGTCCAATATGATTATACTGCAAAAAATATTATTACCTCTGCTTTAAATCTTGATGAGTTTTTCAGGGTGTCTCAGTGTGCCTCCGCCAAAGAGATGTGGGAAATTTTAGAGGTTACACATGAAGGAACATCTCGATGTGAAAAGGGCAAGAAAGCATGAGTTAATCGGGGATTATGAGTTGTTTAAAATGCAGCAAGGAGAAACAATTGCAGATGTGCGTAAAAGGTTCACGCACATAGTCAATCATCTAATTGGGTTAGGAAAGACTTTTGACAAAGAAGAGTTGAACATCAAAATCTTAAAGTGTTTGGACAGAACGTGGCAACCAAAGGTGACAGCTATATCCGAATCAAGAGACTTGACTCGAAATGACTACCGCTTCACTTTTTGGTAAGTTGAGGGAACATGAGTTGGAAATCAATCGGCTCAAAGAACAAGAGAATGTAGAAAAGAAAAGTAGAAATATTGTTCTCAAGACAATTGAAGAAAACAATGGATCTGAAGAAGATGAATCGGAGAACCCGACTTTATTGGTTAAGAAATTTGGAAAATTTCTTAGAAGAAAGAACAGAATTGGCCAAGTAAAAAGGTACAATGATAAAAAGATCGAATCTGTTCAAAATAATATTACTTGTTATTCTTGTGGTAAACAGGGTCACATAAAGAGTGATTGTCCGGAAAAGACCAAGAATCAGAACAAGAAAGAATCAAGATACAAAGGGAAAAAGGCTTATATAGCCTGGCAAGACAATGATTCATCTTCCAGCTCTGAATCCGAAAGTGAGGAGGTGAACCTGTGTTTGATGGCTGGCTGTGAATCCTCTTCATCACATGTAAGTTCAACTCCTACAGAGAATGAAATGAATTATAGCACATTACTAAATGCTTTCAATGAAATGCATAGTGAAGCCAGAAATTTATCTCATACAAATAATCGGTTGAAAGGTTTAAATAACTGGTTAGAAAATAGAGTTAAAGTTCTGGAAAATGAACTATTAGAAAGCAAAACAGATTTAGAACATCTAGATATTATCTATTCATCTGCGGATAATGTTGTTGTTAATAAGAATTGTGAAAAGTGTATTGTTTTACAAGATAAGGTTGATTACTTGATTAAAACTTTGTCTAAGTTTACTCAAGGTAAAGAGAATTTAGATGCACTTCTTGGATCTCAAAATTGTGTGTTTGAACATTCTGGAATCGGGTACAAACCTAAGATTGGGGTAAAAACTAAAAAATATTTGAACTTCTTTTCATTTAGAAAAGCTACAACATCCTCTTTCTCATCTTGTCATTACTGCATGAAGAAAGGACATACTATCAAATTTTGTCATACTAGAAAATATTTTGTGCCGCAAGGTAGGAAGAGATGGGTTCCAAAACATGTTAAACAGAAAATTTGACTCCTAAGGACCCAAAATACGTAAGGGTACCAAATACTTGATGTTTGATCTTTCAGGAACAGCAACAAGAGTCCCTTTGGTATCTAGACAGCTGGATGTTCAAGGCACATGACAGGTGACATTTCAAAATTCCGTAAGCTTGAAATTGAAGAATGGAGGTCATGTGACTTATGGAGACAACAACAGAGGAAGAATTCTAGGTTCTGGAGATATTGGTGATGGTGAATCAAGTAATCATTCACAATGTTCTTCTTGTTGAAGGTCTCAAGCACAATCTGATAAGCATAAGTCGGTTATGTGATCTTGGTCACAAAGTCATTTTCAAACCAGTAAAAGTGCCTTATCCGTGAGCCGAATCCGACACTGGTAATGTTGGTAGGTAAGAGGTTAAACAATATATACATGTTAGATATCAAACAGTCTATATCATCTCAAAGTTGTCTTCTTACTAAAGAAGAAGAATCTTGGTTGTGGCATAGAAGACTTGCTCATATACATCTTAACCATCTTGACAAACTGATTTCAAAAGAATTAGTTTCGGGTCGCTTAAGCTTCAGATCTTGAAAGACAAAATCTGTGAAGCTTGTTTGAAAGGCAAACAAACTAGAAAATCTTTTTCAAACAAAAATATTGTTTCAACTTCTAAACTTTTGGAACTGCTTCACATGGATTTGGTTGGTCCTTCAAGGAATAAAAGCCTAGGTGGTAATCTTTATATCATGGTAATTGTTGATGACTTTTCCAGATTTACCTGGACTATTTTTCTTAAAGCCAAATCTGATTCTTACAAATCTTTCAAAAAGCTTGCCAAGGTTTTACATAATGAAAAAGGGTATTTTATTACATCAATTCAAAGTGACAATGGTGGAGAATTTGTAAATGAAAAGTTTGAATCATTTTGTGAAAAGTTTGGCATAAAACACAATTTTTCTCGCTCCAAGAACTCCTCAACAGAACGGTGTTGTGGAAAGAAAGAACAGATCTATTGTAGAACTTGCTAGAACAATGTTGTGTGAAAATTCTTTACCTAAATACTTTTGGGCGAGATGCGATGAACACTCGCTTGTCATGTTTTGAATAGAGTCTTGATTAGACCCATGCTTAAGAAAACCTCATATGAACTGTACAAAGGAAGAAAACCCAACATAAACTATTTCATAGTTTTTGGATGTACATGTTTCGTTTTAAACAATGGGAAAGAAAATATTGGCAAGTTTGATGAAAAATCTGATAAAGGAATTTTTCTTGGTTACTCAACTCACGGTCATGCATATAGAGTTTATAATTTAAGATTGAAATCAGTTGAAGAATCAGTACATGTTGTGTTTAATGAGTCTTCTCGAGTGGTGCGAGAATAGAACAACAGTGATCGCAGATGAAGAAAAATTAACTGATAATTCTTATCGGCTTGAAACATGCCGAAACACAGATCGAGTGTACTCGTTGAAGAAGATGATCCATCGAGTGGACCTCGCAAAGCCGATCCACCAACAATTACCGAAGAACAGGAAGAAGATGTTCGGAAGAGCTTCCTAAAGAGTGGATTGTCCCAAGAGATCTCTCTCTAGACAATGTCATCGGGCAAATTAATAAGGGAGTATCTACTAGACATTCTCTTAACCAATTCCGTAATCATATGGCATTCATTTCACAAATAGAGCCTAAGACAGTTAAAGAAGCATTAAATGATGAATACTGGGTTAGTGCCATGCATGATGAGCTTAATCAATTTGAAAGAAATAAAGTGTGGGAATTAGTTCCTAAAATCAAAGATATCAATGTAATTGGTAATAAGTGGGTATTCAAAAACAAGCTAGATGAACACGGCATTATTACTAGAAATAAAGCTAGATTGGTAGCCAAAGGGTATAACCAACAAGAGGGTATTGATTTTGATGAAACCTTTGCACCTGTAGCTAGACTTGAAGTTGTTAGATTGTTATTAGCTTATGCCTGCTTAAGTGGTTTCAGATTACTACAGATGGATGTAAAGAGTGCCTTTCTGAATGGACTCATCAATGAAGAAGTATATGTTTCTCAACCTCCTGGGTTTGAAGATCACAAGCATCCTGACCATGTCTACAAATTGAAAAAGGCCCTTTATGGTTTAAAGCAAGCACCTAGACAATGGTATCACTAGTGCAAAAAGGGGCTTTTACGTCAGGTATTTAGGGCTTTTTACGTCGTATTTAAGTCCGACGTAAAAGCGGGAGACGTAAATTTACGTCGGACCCTTTTACCCGACGTAGATTTACGTCAGTTATGAAGATACGACGTAATTTTGCGTGGCATATACAATAAACAGACGTAAAAACCTTTTCAATTTAAAAAAAAAAAACAGAAAATTTACGTCGCATACAGTATATACTGACGTAAATTTACGTCGCATACAGATATATACGACGTAAATTTACGTCGCATATACCATATGCGACGTAAATTTACGTCAGCATACAGATATATCGACGTAAATTTACGTCGCATATACCAATATGCGACGTAAATTTACGTCGCATATACCATATGCGACGTAAATTTACGTCGCATATGGTATATGCGACGTAAATTTACGTCGCATATTGGTATATGCGACGTAAATTTACGTCGTATATACCAATATGCGACGTAAATTTACTCGTTTTTTTTAAAATTGGGTTTATTTACTCTGCTTTTACAACTAAAACCTGCAAAAATTACAACCAGACAGATCAGAGCAGTTTTCTTTTGCTAGTAAATTAAAAATATAATATTATATAATTCAAACTACATAATAAAACAAAATAATACAAACATACAAACTAAAAAATCTATTACAAACTAAGCTACCTATACAAACTAAGCTACCTATACAAACTAAGCTACCTATACAAACTAAGCTACCTATACAAACTAAGCTACCTATACAAACTAAACTAAACTACATAATACACACAATATAATATGAACAAGAACATAAAAAATAATGTACTAGAATTGTAGAACAAAAAATTTTGCCCATTGTTCTCTAATTTCCGTAATCTCGGATTTCGGTAATGGAGATGGATCTTGAAATACCCGAAACATGAATTTGACTCTTGTAAGCATGCAACATGAATAAAGTTAAATAAACTTAACTAATGTTAAAAGTAATTACCTCCGTCCAAGAATCAATTAAACCCGCACAAACTATGGCTCTCATCCAATACATTACATAGTAACCACATTCAAACGAGTCGGTTTGCTTATTACACTGAAATGATGAAAAAAACATAATATTATTTTCAAAATTGAAATATAAACAATAATTATGGTATTCACTTATATAAATAAGTTTCTAACCTTAGGATAAATGAACTGCAATGTCTTTGTTCTAGGTTTTCCACTTAGAACATTAGTTCCGGACACGATTCTAAGTGAAAAAAAGTCATATATTATTCAATATGTATTCACAATTTAAAAACATAATTAATGAATAAAAGATAAAGTTACCCTTGTAATAAGCTTTTCATTTCTTGACTCGGTTTCCGATGTAATGAACAAAACCATACCACGATGTAATCCTGGGTATGATTACAATTAACTGCCAATGGGACCTACATTGTATGACATAAAAATTAGTTACAAAAATATAAATTAAAATACAAATTAAAATACTAACCCTTCAATGTATGGAGCCAAATATATATGTCTTCTTGAGTCACTCATCCATGTTTGCATATATTGTTGGATTCCAACCTTTGTATTTCCAGTTTTTGGATGGATTGAGGCTCAATAAATCCGTATACTTCGGATTTTTCTTGTTCCACACTCAAATTGTCAAGGTACCTAAAACAATTAATTATAAGTTGAATATAATTATTATAATCTTAGAAACATAAATGAAAATGACTTACATTGCCCACAATTGTATGATGGAAATGTTTAACATGCAATTTCCCCAGCAATTTCTAAAGCATCGGGCAAGGAAATGTACAATGGAACACTTGGAATTGTCAATTCCAAACACTCTAACATCCCATTGTATCGACACGGTCTCTTCCTCAACCGTGGTAATACGGCTAACAACATAGAGATGGGATCATCATCACATTCTGTCGAGATCCTCATCAATAATAGGTTGCTTTTTATGCTTAGCACGACGCAAGTCCTCCTAAACAAATGATAACAATTAATTAAACATTTATATAATTATAATACTAGAAAAGAAGTAAATAGACAATATGTATATATATATATATATATTACCTTGGTCTCGTGTCGATAGTGGCATAACCAAACGTCTTGGCCAAGCCAAGAATGTCCCGCTTGCCTGCCCCACTAATTGAATCTCTTCATTAGGAAAAGGCACTGGAGCATTAGCATCATTAACTTCATCAACTACTACTCGTGTCCAGTCCGGCTGTAGAGGGACACCATGGATGGTTAAGCCACCCTCAAAAACTCGACCAACAGACCACTAGACGCGGGGGTCATCTTCAACATATAACTCACACTGGTGTGATGCATCGATCTCGAGTATATTCTCCTGAAGGATCAACAGTAGTAGCAAGCACAACTCCCTTTAGTGCTGACTCGAACAATATCATGTTCAATTGTTTGAGGTGTTCCTTGAGTCTCGTTGCTGAGAGCGGGCGAGAGATTCAATTTTCTCATCAAACTCTTGCTGCAAGGATTGCCTTATTTGATTTAACTTTTCTTCAAACTGCATCTCCATTTTATGCAAGGCCTCCTGGCTGCAAGAGTCAGCAGTGGTCCTTCGTGATGTTGGACCAAAGTAATCACGAAGGCCCCAGGTTCCACCAGCACCACGCACACGTCCTGAGTAATCTGGTTTTCCTATGGCTGCTGCCAATATATCTTGTCGACCATGAGGAATAAATGATCCTTGGCTGGTCTGCTCAACTAAATCATCCTACAACACATTAACAATAATTAAGTCAACACACTAAATCATATATGAGAGGTTAAGTAACTTCCTAATTGATCAAGGGTACAAGCGAGGTGAGGTTGATAAAACTCTGTTCATTAAGAAATCTGGAACTGACATTATTCTGGTGCAAGTGTATGTGGATGATATCATTTTCGGTTCCACTAATAATGTCATGTGTAATAAGTTTGTAAAAGAAATGCAAAGTGAATTTGAAATGTCTATGATGGGAGAATTGAATTTCTTCCTTGGTCTCCAGGTTAAACAATTAAGAAATGGCATTTTTCTTAGTCAATCTAAATACTGCAATGAATTGTTAAAGAAATTTGATATGCAAAACTGCAAGGTGTCCTCTACACCCATGTCTACTAACTGTTGTCTAGACTTAGATGAAAAAGGAAAACCTGTTGATCAAACTAAATATAGAGGTTTGATTGGTTCACTACTATATCTAACTGCTAGTAGACCTGACATTATGTTTAGTGTGTGTCTTTGTGCAAGATTTCAGGCAAATCCAAAGGAATCTCATCTTACCGCTGCCAAAAGGATTCTGAAATACCTTAAGGGAACAGTTAATGTTGGACTATGGTATCCTGATGGTGCATCCCTTAAACTTATTGGATTTTCTGATTCTGACTTTGCAGGATGTAGATTGGACAGAAAAAGTACCTCTGGTACTTGTCATTTACTGGGGAGCAGTCTTATATCGTGGCACAGCAAAAAGCAAGCGTGTGTTGCTCTGTCAACTGCAGAAGCTGAATACATTGCAGTTGGGAGTCGTTGTGCTCAAAGCATTTATCTCAAGCAACAACTAACAGATTATGGAGTGACTCTAAACAAGGTACCTCTGGTTTGTGACAATACTAGTGCAATAAACTTAACTAAGAATCCTATTCAACACTCTAGAACTAAGCATATTGAAATTAGACATCACTTTATTAGAGAACACGTATCTAGGGGTGATTGTGAGTTATTATTCGTTGAATCTGAAAAACAGTTAGCTGATTTATTCACTAAACCACTTCCTAGAGACAGACTTAATATGCTTAGGACTGAATTAGGAATTCTAGATATATCTAGTATTGCATAACTGATTCTTTACAGTAAGTGTATATTTTTAACAGGTTGATAACTAGTTCAATCGATTAATAATTGCATGAATAACTGAACATTATTTGTTTCAATCGATTGAAATTGCGAAATAATTTGTTGATTTCCTGATTCTTACTCTTTGGTATTGATATGTTATTAGTTCAATCGATTAGATAAACTTTTAATCGATTTATTTCATTAATCTTGTAGCTCTGCACACCTTCTTTTATAAATCAATCGATTAAATCTTCGATTCAATCGATTGAATTCACTAATGGTACTTTGAATAATTTTCTTTTACAAAATAATCGATTTAATTTTTGATTCAATTGGTGTATTTCACTTATAAGTATCTACGATTACAAAATCAATTGGTTTCACGAAATATCAATTGATTATTTTTCTTCTAGGGCTAGTTGTATGTACTTTGTCTCTAACCAATTTTTGCAGAGTAAACTGAAAGCATTTACAACAAGTTAAACTTCAACTACTCTCTTCAATATCCAAGATATCCAATAAAAGCTAATTGATACTGATTGGATATCTACTGAGAAGGTAATTAAGTTGTACAGTAGCAATTTCTTCTCTCTCCACCTTTATCATCACTGCAGTGAGCAGTAATATAGTAAAGACAAAAACCTTGAAGCTTGAAAAAGATTGTGTATTCTCATTCCTATAGTATTATTTTCTTCTTTGAGCTTCTCTTTTCTCGGTTCTTCTCCGTTTCCGCTCATTCCAAAAATCAAATATGTTCAAGCGCACAAAGTCTGGTAGGAAGAAGTCCAGCAGAGGCGAGTCCTCTACTGCAAGGCAAGAACGAGAATGTTGGAGGAAGGATTGAAACTTGGTTCAATGGGGACCAAGAGAAAATGGATTTGTTTATCCATGAATTGAGCAGGAAGCAAGTCAACATTCCAAAGATGTTAAAGTTCTCCTGGTTTGATGCCGAAGGATTCAGTGGCATTCGAAAACTACTGCAACACCAAAAGCTTCGAAGTTTCGGAGTTAAATGGTAGGATTTACCCTAACTTAATTAAAGTCCTTTTCACTAACTTGTCCTTTGAAGGTTCCACTCTAATAACTCAAGTAAAAGGAGTAGACATTGAGATAACACCTAATGTCCGGAAGGAAGTTGTTCGGAATAAAAGATGTAGGTGTGAAAATCACCAAAGGGTGTACTTCGGATGTTGAAGAATTTAATAAAGTTCAAGTATTTCCGCTCTTGCTTGAAGAATAGGCATGATCCGTAAGTTCATTCAACACTCGGAAGTTGAAACTGGAAGAAAGGATTCTCGCTTTCATCGTTTCCTGGCAGACTTACACCCGGGGGAGCAATCATGCGGTGCTAAATGAAGGAGATTTAGTTCTGATGTACTGCATTCATCACGAATACGTGTGAACTGGGTCTTTGTCATCAAGGATCACATGATCAAAGCCAAGAGACTTAGTGACTTCAGGTATCCCTATGCTATTCCGATTTCTAAATTTTTAACACATTTTGGTGTCGATGTTGAAGGAGAACTTGTTGAAACCGTCCGATCAACAAATGAAATAAATAACTCTGTGCTTCACAAAATGGGATTCATTAAAGTTGATGGTGAATGGATCTCGAAAGAAGATGCTGGGAGAAGTGAAGAAAGTGAAGAAGAAGAGCAAGAGGAAGGAATCAACACCGATATTCCCGGAACTTCGCAAGCACGTCCTTCTGATCCAATGGAAGAAGAAGTAAACCCAATGGAGATGATTCCATACAATCCATCGCTCGACCGTGGCACGCCTCTGTCTCAGCTCGAAAGAACAATGTTACATCAAATGAGCGAACCGCAACCGACCAAAGGAGGCATATGGAGATGATCACGTTGCTCGAGGGCTCGACAAGCATTATTTGGATGAAAATTTCATTGCAAGGTTCCAAGCATATTGATAATCAACTAGAAGACATTTACAACGGGATTGTGGAACTGCAATTCAACCAAGGCCCCGGGACGAATGAAGATTTTCTATGTTTCGTTATTCTGTTTTCTTTTCTTAGTTTTTAATGTTCTGTTTTATATTCGGGGTATCCACGTGGCCCCATTGGACTCGTAACTAAAACATTCTATTTGATGCAATCAAATAGGGGAGAAGTATTTTGCCGCTTAAAACTCGTCACTACACACACACCACAAAATATATGTCTCTCGGTCTCGTTATTTTTTATGCAGGTGCAGTGGTTATTTGTCTCCATCAAATAGGGGGAGATTGAAGCACTTGGTGGATTTGATAAAGACAAGCACTTGGTGGTTTTGATGAAGACATAGATATAGCTTAGGTTGTGGGTGTGTAGATGATTAGGTTTTTTAGTTTAAGCACTTAATATCTTGATAGGACAATATATTTTGTGATAAGCACCTTATAATGTTGCATCCCATTGAAAATCATTTTTCTCGCATGAAAAACTAACATCTAAGTATTAAAAGAACAAACTAAGTTTTTCAATCTGTTGAAAAGGATTTTCAATCTGTTAAAATTACTTAAAAGAATAAGTGATCATACATAATCGTATTTTCAATTGATTGATTCGCTGAATCAACAAGTTAAAATAACTCAATGAATTTTCAATATCAAGTTTCGCATTTTCAATCTGTTGAAATATTTTTAAATCTGTTGAAACAGAAAGACCTTTTTCAGCCTAAGAGTTTTTAGAAAATCAATCTGTTGAAATATTTTTCAATCTATTAAAACAGTAGAGGTTCTTTTTTTAACTAAGTGTTTGCAGGATTTCAATCTGTTGAAATGACTTTCAATCGATTAAAACGTAAGAGCCGTCATTTTCATTAAGTTGTTTCAATCCATTAAAAACTCGAATCAATCGATTGAATGGAGCTTTAAATGAAATCAATCGATTGAATCGATGTTTTAA
The DNA here is from genome assembly GCA_963425845.1 of Sphenostylis stenocarpa. Lineage (NCBI taxonomy): Eukaryota > Viridiplantae > Streptophyta > Magnoliopsida > Fabales > Fabaceae > Sphenostylis > Sphenostylis stenocarpa. The sequence goes on from OY731404.1 coordinate 62,891,598, forward strand.
TCGATTGAATGGAGCTTTAAATGAAATCAATCGATTGAATCGATATTTTAATCGATTAAAATAATATTCTGATCGATCATAGTTTCATTCTAATCGATCATAACTCGGTCTGATCGATCATAGTTTCATTCTAATCGATCATAACTCGGTCTGATCGATTATACTTCAGTTCTAATCGATCAGAGTCTCTTCTAAACTGTTTTACTTCAATCTAATCGATCTTTTGACTCTCTGAAACAGTTTTTGACAGTTGAATCAGTCTGATTCTATGATTTACTCTATATATACAGATTTGATCTATCTTTTGAAACACACAATACAATACACTACTTGAGAAAACTTGTGAAATCAATCTGTGAATCTTTCATACGTGACTTTCTCTCGCATTCAAGAATCTTTTTCATATCATAAGGTGTCGTGATCGAATTGTGGTCATTCAAAGAGAGAAAGTGCTTGATAGAATTGGTTCTGGATAATTAGAAACTTCAAGTCCAGGTTTTTTCTTTCCATATTCTTTTGTAAAAGTTGATTGTGCAGGTTGGATTGTAATCTGCACTTGGTACGGTAACTGGATTTGGTTACTGGGTGGTTTTCAAGATTCTGTCTTGTGGGTTTTGCAAGATAGTTCTTGGGGTAGATTGGTGAGTATCTACTGGTTGTAATTTTCACTTGGTATTAGTGGAACTTGACTGGATTGTCAAGAACTGGATGTAGCTCTGGATTAGAGTGAACCAGTATAAATTTGTGTGTTAATATCCTTCTTTCATCTCTTTTAATTTCTGTCTTTAATTCTGCTGTGTTTAAACCAAATTACTTTTGCAAAGATTAAATAAAGATAACTCATTCTTCCAAAAGAAAGTAAGTTTTGCGAAAAAGTTTTAAAGTTCAATTCACCCCCCTCTTGAACTCAACCATTAATTCTTTCATAATTAAAGATAAAATTCTTATCCGGTGACAAACATGTGAGTTGTATGTTTCATTCCATTATTAAATTTTAAAAATAATCATTTAATGAGAAACTTATCATACAACTCTAAAAATAACTCCTACCAGTATACTTGTCTTGTATGGTGACAAAACAACTTCAGTGGCATAGACATTGCTTCCAACCTTGAAATGCAATGTCCTCTTGTCCGTGATGAAGTAAAAAATGGAGTTTTACATTCCTTGTCCAAAGACTAGCTAGCTGATCTTCTTTACCAAGGCATACAAAATAACAAACCCAACATCACTCTGTTATAACAATGTTGGGAAAGTGTGTCTTATACATTATTAGTGTATTTTTCTATTGTATTCGTTTTATAGTCGTACACTCACTATATACATCACAAAATGAAAGAAGAAAATATAGAATACCTCATTCACTAATTTTCTTCATTCTGCTCCTCTACAGTCAATATGTTTCTTCCAAATCATCGTGTATGCGTGGTTTCTTAATAGAAATTACCTCACAAACTCGGCGTAGATCTTTAAATTCACGAAAGACTGAACAAGAACTTGTAAAGCCAGGATGAAGAACTACCCATATTAGATATTTCAAGTTAGCATTACTTGCAAATTACACATAGGGTTTTGAAATTCTGATAAGCACAAATTGACATTCATCTTATTTCTGGTATGAAGAGAAAACAAGGCCAAAATTCACCCCATTTTTCCTTATGCTTTAAGACAACATTCATTTTGGTGAACATATACAGGACAATTGAAAGTCCATCACCATTTGTCACAGCTTGACAATAAAAACAAAATTAGCCGAAAGAACCGATTATGAAAATACCAAAGATCGCATTCGCAGACAAAATCAGTAAACTCTGATTTGCATAAAACCAATCAAAATGAAATACTTCACACATCTCAACACGCTTAAACGGGTTAAACCCTTTCGCTTCCCCATCACAAAAATGAGAGAAAGAAACAAAATTTGCTAACAATAATAAAATCCAAGTACTCCAAACATAAATATTGAGTCTAAACACAAAATTGAAATACCGAAGGCCATGAATAATCCCCAGAAAACAAAGCTCTGTTGTGAATCCCAATCGCACAAGAAGCATGATTTGGAATTGATAAGGACTCAATTTTCTTCGTCATAATAAAATTTAAAATGAAAGTCTCCTATGGTGTTTTTATCCATTGGAACAAGTAACAAAAACAGCAGGATCAGGAGAAAGCAAACAAGAGAATCAAGAGAACAAGGGAACATCGGTCCAAGCGCCAGAGACATGACCGTTTTCGCAAACATAAGCTCGAACAACAGGTTCCCCATCGATTTGGTACCCGAAACCTCGTCTGAGACAGAAAGCAGAGTGAAGGTCCCAAGTCTGTCGGCACGTGCAAAACGCACACTCGATAGGAATCTTCCTTCTTTTCTCGCCATCGAGGCTTCTCCAAACGCGGGTGGTTTTGAAGTCCTTGAAAACCCCTCTGAAGAGCATGTACCTGCGGTTCTGCTGGGGGTGGACGCAGCCAGGCCAGTCGCAAAGGTACAAGCAATCATCGCGGAACTGTCGCGCGAGAAGCTTGCAGCCCTGCTCCCTCCTCAGATCCCAATTCCCGCGAGCCAAATGCGGCTTCCGGCAGGTCTTGGGGCGCTTGGAGGCGTCCCGATCGGCGGCGACGCCAGCGTGGCGGAGGCCGGGGCAGCAGACGGCTAGCTTGAGGAGGGAGGCGCAGGTGGCGGGGGAATCGGCGAGGAGGGAAGGGAGGGTTTTGGAGCACTTGGTCTTCCAGCAGGAGTGGCGAATGAGAGAGGAGAACCTGGTGCAGACGCAGGCCACGCGAGCCCAGTGGCGTGGATCGTCCTCGAGCTTGGCGAAAATGGCGAGCACGATGTCATCGTTTAGCATTGAGAAAACGCTTTCCTCCTCCATCGAAGATTCACAGCAACTCGATTTTTGACTCTTGAAATTCAGATTTATAAATTCCAAATACAACTTCTGCCTTCTATATATGCTCACTGCTTTCATATGCAACTGGCATCTGTTCTTCCAATAATTTTAATTCAACAGTTCAACTCTTCCATAAATGCACTTTTTTTTTAATGTAACATTAATCAAATAAACAAAAATTAATAATTATTAAACATCTGAATTAAATATATATTTAATTCACAATATGTTTCATTAATATAAAAAATTAATTTCACACTAATTGTAAATATAGTATTACTTAAAAAAATTAATTATTTTATCTAAAACTGTACTTAATTTTTTTTAATGAAATAGTTTAACTTTCCGTTAATTCACTTTTTTTACTCATAATATTAATCAAATTATATATATATATATATATATATATATATATATATATATATATATATATATATATATATATATATATTTAAAACTGCATTTCTTCTGAACGGTTAGAGTGAATTGACCACCTTTTTTTTATGAGGACGCGAAGCTTTGTAAATTTAGTCATTGAATGAAAAAAATATTTAGCATTTAAAAGTTTATGTAAAAAATAATATTATTTTAGATTTAATTATAAAAAAATTAACCATTTTCATAATGATGATATTTAATTATTTTATTTTTAATAAATAACATTTTTTTCTAAAATACTGTCAAAAATTATAATTATTGAGAATAATGTTTAAGTTTTAAGACAAGAGTATTTTTAAAATATTAATATTAAATACAGTTAATGGAATTACAATTTTTTTATATTTAAGTTCACTAAATATAACATTTTTTTTATTTGAATCTTGATAAAATAGTATTTTATTCCAATAATTGAATATTTCAAATTTAGAGTCAACTTAAAATTACAGTTTAATATTGTCATAAAATATCCATGAAACTAGCTAATAAGATTTAAGTGTACAATTTCTTTTTTTACATAATCAGAATTTTCATGTTTTCAAAACCTAAATTATTAACGTCTCATTTTATTGTTGTTTATTTATCCTACAAAAAGTTGAATTAATATCATCAGCAGATATGTCTCCCTCCTTTTCATTACTAGACACGTCACTCTTAATTTCTAAGATAATATTTAAATCGAAAAAATATATATTAATTTTACATTTAATGACATACTGTTTTCAATAAATTGTTTTAATAATTAAAATTACATGGATTTAAAACTTACTTAATTTCTATCTAAAATTTTACATTAAAACATAGTATGTTTACAGAATAGGAATAATGTATTCTCTTTTCAATATAATTCATTTCATATTTAAAATAAAATTACTAAAATTCAAACTCTAAACCATTTAATTAAAATGTATTTTTGCTTTAACCAGAATTATTGCAAGTATTCTTTAAAATCGTATAGATCACTGCACATGATTTCAGGGGTTTAAAAGTTTAATTAGATTTAACCAGATTTAATAAAATAATATTTTTATAATATAATAAATATATAATAATTTATTATTACTAATATTTTAAAAAAAATATATATTATATATAAATTATTATCATGTTACAATAAAAATTTATAAAACCGATGTTATCTTAATTTTTTTAATTTTGTGTTGATTTGTTTTATTTTAAAACAATTCACCGATTTCTAAATAAATTCCGCCGTTCTAATTTTTAAAACAATAATCTTTTTTTATACAAAATAAATAAACATATATATATCTTTTATTTGAACCATATTTTTTCTTCCACCCCAACCCATCCGCGGCCGCAAGTTTTAATACAATGTGCTGCAGTTGAATTTTGCGAAGACAGATGGCTGCTGCTATCCTCATTTTTTTATTGTTTAGGGTTTTATTAAACCATCTATCATATCTTTCGTTAATATATAATAATAATTTTTGGCTGATATCCTCATTTGGTTAATATATCAATAAAAAAATTTGTTCACCTTTTTTGACAAAAATTAAAATAAAAAAGGATGCGCACAGGTTGAAAGTTGAGGAGATTGAGTACATAATTGGAGGAGAGTGACAAGTGGGATGAAATTGGAAAATGACAACATTTGAAGATTTTTAAATTTCTAAAAATATACATAATTTTTTTCTATCACGTTATATTATTTATAATATTTATTGTTTTCTTCTTTTATTAAATATTTTTCGTAATTTTAATCATGTGGGCGCGGAATCTACAGACGCAAAACAAGTCAAAGAAGTTTGACGGAACAAGTAAAGAAAAAGAGTAAAACATGAGGCCTACGTCTCTTGTTCAGATAACAATTTTGTCCTCACTTTCATGCATTTCTCGTTAATCAAGGAATTAAAATAAATTATTTTCTTAAAAAAGCAGAAAAAAAAACATTAAAAATTATGAAAACGTACTAAATACTTTTCAGATTTTTAACCATTAGATATCTTTGATTTTTAATCTACGGTTGACAAGTTTTTTTTTTCTTTTCACTTTCTTTATCAAATTACCCTCTCACGGTCACCTCTGTCCAAAACCTTCATTTCTGTCATCGCTTCTTTTCCTTTCTTTCGTCTACCTTTCTCTTTTATCAGTAAATATAGATATTTTAATTATTAATGTACCGAACATATCCTAATAGTGTACCTAACATGTTAAGAAAAAAATTATATCAGTAGTATTAAGTTTTGAGATATTAATTTTCATAAGTAAAAATTATCTTAAAATATTCACTTTATTTAATTATATTATATTTTTTATTCTTTTTCATTTATTTACTTAAACATTAGATAATCTATGTTTAAATAATCTTTTGTAGGTATTCAAGTTAATCTAATAGAAGAGAATTCAAATGATTTATTTCAATCTAGGTAAAGATACTTGGTGTTTATCATAATATAAGGTAAAATTTCTCTCATATTTAGTTAAATATTAGACGACAAAGGCATCCACTCTTTTTCGTACATCATAGAACCAATTGTATTTATTGAAAGCCTCAAAATTCATATATATATATATATATATATATATATATATATATATATATATATATATGATCGAACTGCAACAACAAACTATGCATAACTTCGAGCCTTAAAAAAAAAAAAGTTGACTGAGATAAAATATAACAACAAGAGGAGCTGAAGGCCCTACGTGACCAGATGAATGAAATCACCAAAAAATGGATAGTGCAAAAGAACACAATACCAAACGAAAGCGATATGGTGGCTAGGTAGAATCTTGCTCTCATTCCGAGCACCTCGAGGTAATGGCGAATCTTGACAATTAATTTTGGAGAGGTCAAATAATATATTATTAATAAATAATAAATAAATATAAAATGGTGAAAGAAAATGAAAGGGTGAGAGGATAAAATTGTAAATATATAAATAAATATATTAAATGATTATTAAGTTTGAGGGGACAAAATCATAAATTATATGAAAATTAGAAGTGATGAGAGGATAAAATTGTAAATATACAAGTAAATATATTAAATGATCATTAAGTTTGGGGGGACCAAAATTATAAATTAAATGGGAGTTATAAAACTTTGGAGGGGTCACGGTCCCCCCTCAGCTCCTAAGAAGATCCACCACTGCCCCGAGGCATGAAAGCTTGGTGACTAACAAAAATCCAATACCAACCCACAGAAGACCAATGCTGAAAAGAAGTTGAGTAAAAGAAAACTAAAAAGGAAGGCGAATCGAAAGTGTCAACTTGGGTTCCGGTACAAGTCTGTGCAAAATATGAGCACTCATTTGTGTTGGGTATACTTGATGAACCTTTTGCCTAAAATTGGAATGTACCCCCGATTCACTCCTACATTGGAACCTCAGACCCGAAAGAGCACATCCAAGCCTACCTAACGCATATAGAAGTATACTCGGAAAAAGACTTCGTCAAATGTCGAATTTTTCCAACTACACTCAAGGGTATAGTGCTTTGGTGGTATTATGAACTATCAAAGTGATCCATCACTTGAGGTCATGACAAGGGTTGGTTATGACAACTACGCACCACTAAATGCATATCATGAGGTCATCTTGTGTAAAGCGTGCAATCTAGAGTTCATGAGCCTACCTTAACAAGCCTTCACAGCACTAGATACAAATCGAATCAAAAGATGTACTTACCATCAAAATTATGACCACAACACGAAAGACTGCTCGAACTTACGAAACATCATTAAGGATCTAATACAATCTAGGACATTAACCCATTATGTTCAGATACATAACGGAAGGGGTCGTGGAGACTATCGAGGTTGGGGACACAAATATCGAGGTCATGGGTGAGGATATTACCAACATGAAGGTAACCAACTCACAACCTAACCTCCGCCAAAAACCACTCTAGAAATGCAAACAATAATCAACACCATAGTGGGAGGCTTTGTTAGCGGAGGACCAACTAGCTTGGTGCGGAAAAGACACCTACGTGTTGTGTATCATGTCCAAATCGGTCTCCTAGTATCATACTTCCCTAACATCACCTTTTCTAAGGGAGATTATGAGAAGTATGACCTAACATAGGATGACCCAATAGTCATCACAGTCACAATAGCCAACTGCGAGGTCAGGAAAATGTTAATTGATCAACGGAGTCTAGTTGATGTGGTGTATTGGTTGAAATTCCTTAAATTAGGAATACCACACGACCTAATAAATCCGTATCCAAACCCTTTGCTCAAGTTCGCAGGGGAACAAGTTCACATACATAGTCCTGTTAACTACCTTTGAAACCACAATCCAATGCATCATCTTAGTGTGATTCATATTGGTGGAAGCATACACCTTGTACAATTTAATAATTGGAAAACAAACGTTGAATTAGTTATATCAACCCCCCACATGATGATAAAGTCGATAAATAATAACTTAGTGATAATGGTAGAGTCGAACCTGAAGGAAGCTCAAGCATATTACTCCAAAAGCCTCAAGTTCGAACCATACTTGGTATTCTAAGAGTTCAGAAGCGACATGCAAATACACAACATGGAAAGATTCAATCTCGACCCTCGAGTAAAAGCAGATGGCAACTGCCCTACCTTTGGCAAGGGATATATTAGAGTTCCAACTTGGAAAAGATGCATCCTAAGTCACACACATCGACAATGCAACTGAGGCAATTACTCCCAAACAAATTGAAGAGATTTTGCTTAAAAACATTGACTTATTCGCAAGGTGTGCAACCGATATGTCAACTATCGATCTTAACATAATCTCTCATAAATTATCAATTTACCTAAAGGAAAACCTATAGCTTAAAGAAAGCATAAGTTAGGAGACTAAAGAAGATGAGTTATGGATCAAGAAGTTAGCAAGCTTTTGCAAACCGACTCTAAGAGGTACCATACACTACATGGTTAGCTAATGTAGTGTTGGTCAAAAAAATAAATAGAAAATGGTGAATGTACACCAATTAAATGAATTTAAATAAAGTTTATCTAAAAGATTCATACTTGTTGCTGAGCATTGATCGTTTGGTAGACAAGGCATCCAGCCAAAGCATTCTAACTTTTTTGGATGCTTACTCGAGATATAACCATATATGAATGTATCCACCAGATGAAGAGAAAATGGTTTTCATGGTGGAAGGTGCGAACTATTGTTGCAAAGTAATGCCTTTTGGATTAAAAAATATTGGAGCCCCCTATCTATGACTAATGGATCAGATATTCAAAAAACTAATCAAGGACATTGTTAAAGTTTACGTAGACAACATGGTGGTCAAGTCAAAACATCAAGCACACCACCTAACTTATCTCTATAAAGAGTTTTTTATGAGATACAAAGATACAACATGTGTCTCAATTCGGAGAAATGCGTATTCAGCATATGAGATAGCAAGTTCCTCGGATTCATGATCACTCAACAAGGTATCTAGGTAAACCCAAACAAGTGCAATGCTATACTCGACATGCAAAGTCCTTAGAACATAAAGAATGTCCAACAACTAAACGAAAAACTTGCGGCACTAGCCAAGTTCTTGTTAAGTCTAGTCGAGAAAGGGAAACCCTTCTTCAAGTTGCTGAGAAACTCCAAGAAGTTCGATTGGACAGAAAAATGTGAAGCCATGTTCCAAGCCATCAAAAAGGATATCGCATCATTACCAACTCTTATGTTGGGCTCCACCCTTTTCCTCTATATGGCAATCACAAAATCAACCATTATTTTTGTACTTGTACATTGTAATGAAAATAACAAACCTTGGTATACTTCACCAGCAAAATCTTACACAAATAATACTCCACTATAGAAAAGTTAGTACTCGCACTCGTAAACTCAACAAGAAGATTGTGACCATATTTTCAAAGCTTTAGTGTCGTATTCAAAATTGACTACTCAATTAAGCAAGTACTTCAAAAACTTGAAATGGTCAAACAAATGATAGAATGGTCATTCAAACTCTCTGAGTTTGACTTGTGATTCGAAAGGTAAGCGTAGATGAAGTCACAATTTTTGGCAGATTTCTTAGTAGAGTTCCCTACACTCGGCAAAAGAAATGAAGGGTAGACCCTCAGTGTGGATGACTCATCTAATAAAAAAGGAAGCAGAGCTGGGATATTTCTCGAAGCACCCAATGACATCATATTGGAACAAGTCCTACAATTGAATTCCTAACTTTCAATAATCAGCCCGAGTATGAAGCCCTTATCGCGGGCGTAAGACACGCTAAGGAAATGGGAGTTAAGTACTTACAATGTCAAAGTGACTCAAAGCTCATCACCGGACAAATCTTTGGAGATTTCCAAACTAAAGAGCTTGTCATGAAAAAGTATTATTAGATAGCCAAAAATCTATTGAACGATTTTGAAAAGATAAACATCAATCATTTGGCTAGAGAATAGAATGAACAAGCTGGCATGTTATCCAAAGTAGCAAGTATTAAGAAACCTAGACAACATAGGACACTAATACATGAGACACTAACCACTACAAGTTAGGAATCAAACCAAGCTTTCCAAGTCAACACAACTCCAGCAACGTAGATGACACAAATTATACAATATCTGACCCAAGATTTACTACCAAAAGACAAACAAATGACACAAAAAATGAAAAGAATATTTACTTAATATGTAATGCATAATGGCAAACTCTTTAAGAGAGGATATTTGACTCCACTCCTAAAATCTTTAGACGAGGACTAGACATAATATGTCATAGAGCTGTCAAAACGGGCGGTCCAACCCAGCCTGGCCTAACCGTACAAGCCAAGTAAAAAATTTGATGGCCTAACCTGACCTATATTTTAAAACAAGCCAAAAATTTTAGCCTAATTTGGTCATATGTTAGGTCAACTAGCTAACAAGCCAATTTTTGCCCGATTGAAATTTAAAAACAAATATTAACATATCTATACTAAATTAATTAATTAGAAAAGTATTTAAAAAAATAAAATGAAATATTTCCAAAATTTAAATTTTATTAATAAAATTAGTTTTTATTTAAGATATAATAATTTAATTTATAAATCATAAGAGAATGCATCAATTCAATATCAAAATAAGAATTAAAAACTTACTTTTCATTATCATTATTTCTTATCAAGTAATTTATTAATTTGAAATACTAATTAATCTTAATCAATAGATCTTGGAATAAGTATGATGTAAAATAAAGTAAGATGCATAATTTTAAACAATAAAGTAAGCAAACCCAAGGAAAATTCCCATCTGGACATTAAGATAGTTGTCTATCTAGATGTGAAGGTTCATTTCCAAGGATTATGGAGGGAGGAAGAGATGGAATGAAACTAGAAAAGAATAAAGACAAGGGCTGGAAAAATGGACCAACCCCTTGGATAAATAAATGAAGTGAAGAAATAAAGAAGAAAAGATGAAAAGAAAAGAAGTATGGTGGTGGTGGAGTATTGGCACGCCACTAGTGTTAGAAAAAGAGGTTAAGATCAAGATGGGAGGGGTGAATTGATCTTTAAAAGATTTTCGCAATTTACAGGTTATCTATTTCAAAGATTAAGAGTTTTAACCAAATCTTGAACCAAGAAAATCAAGCTATTCAAAGTAAGACAACAACAGAATTAAAGAGAGTAAGGTTTAGAGAAATACAACCAAGATTTATACTGGTTCACCCAATCCCAGGGCTACGTCCAATTCTCAGCCAAATTCCAGCTGAGTTCCACTAGATTGAATGTTTTATAGATTATAGATTCCAATCACACACCCAATCTACCACAAGACCCAAATTCCAGATCTTGCACCTAAAGCTTGACCAAGAACCCAATTTCAGTTCTTGAACCAACCTGCAGCCAAATTCCAGCTATAGAACCAGTGCCCAATAATTCCAAACACTCACCACCCAAGAACCAAGTTCCAGTTCATATACCAACCTGCAACCAAATTCCAACTACAGAATCAATGTCCAATAATTCCAGACACTCACAATACAGTAAAGAAATTGAAAGAACAAAGAGAAGAAACTAGAACAATCAAACCCGAATTATGCAGCTCTTACAGAATGAGTTTCTTCACCAAAAGAATGCAAAAATTGCCTCAAGAAAGAACTCTGAAAAACTTCACAAAACTTGTGCGATTCTTTCTTGAAAATAGCTCTTATGATTGCTTGATTGATTGCTCAAAAGTATATTTCAAAACTTTGAATCAAATCTGTTTATATAGAAAAGTTTTTCAGCTTCTGGTTTAATTAATTTGTTAAACCGTTCTTTTAATCTGTTAAAAGTCTTTGATTAATCGGTTAAAACTTCTTTTAATCTATTAAAATGTTCTTGATCATTTTCTAGATTTATTTTAACTGATGCGACGCCATTTCAATCGATTAAAACAATTAACAAAAAGTCCCTTAAGTTGTTTTAATCAATTAATTCACAATTTAATCATTAATATTCTGCCAAAACCTTTCACAGAACTTTCTAAGTGATTTTAATTAATAACATCATGTTTTAATCGATTAAAACAGTTAGCAATAAGTTCCTTAAGTTGTTTTAATCAATTAATTCGATTTTACATCGATTAAAAGTTATTTTGATGGATTATATTTGAGATTGCATTGATTAAAAGTTATTCTGGTCGATTATATTTGAGATTACATCGATTAAAAAACACTTCAAGTGGTTTTAATCAATTATTTCGAAGTTATATCGATTAAAATACTGCCAGAACACTTTTAAAAATATCTTAAGTGATTTTAATCGATCATTTCGAATCTATATCAATTAAAATACTAGCCGAAGGTTTTCAAAAACTTCTTTAATGAAAATAATCGATTATTTCGAAAGTGTATCGATTAAAACAACTTTAACAAATGTTTTAAATGGTTTTAATCGATTATTTCGAAAACATATCAGTTGAAACTATTTCATAAGAACATATTAGTCAATTAATACAATTTTTAACAGATTAAAATGTTTTTAGAGGCATTTTCGATTTCTTTCAAATGATTAATCCTCATGCAGCAGAGAGATATGAGTGATTATACCTATGTACAGATGCAGACTCACTAATCACTCTACCCTTCAACCCAAGCAGCCTTTGACTTTATCAAATCCACAAGATCTTCGTTTTATCAAATGATTTAATAAGATCTTCATCACTTTCAGTCTCCCCCTATTTGATGAAGACAAACATCTCTTTGAAAGATCTTAATTTGCAAAAGAAATTACTTAGATATATAGATTAGTGAGTATTCAAGATTAATCATTCTCCCCCTTTGACTTCATCAAAAATAGGAAAGAAAGGTATACTACAAACATAAGCACTTAAGATGTAGTCAGGTCATAACAAATATTAAATATCAGAGAGAAATTTTAAGAAAAAGGTAAGACATATTATTCTAACAAGGACAATTAAAGTTTATTCAAACTTATCTTCCTTAACACGTTTGCAATGAATACACTAGATACGTGTAAAGATAAGGGAACCTTGCTTTAGTAGCATGTTACAAGAACAACCATTAACTAAAGCCTTTAATTTGGTTTGTAGAATAATAATCGATTAAAAATAGGACATAATCGATTAAATTGATCTTGTTAATGAATTTAAGTTATTTTAATCGATTAATTCAATTTTACATTGATTAAAAATTATTTTGATTGATTATATTTGAGAATACATCGATTACAACTAATATTCCATATCTCTATTTTAATCGATTAAAAAGGATTTACATCAGCTTAAAATCATTAAAGAGTTAAATTTAATCGATTCTTTTTCGATTTAATCGATTAAAATTACGTGATAATTTCATTAAATATATAAGTACAAATTTAATCAATTCTTTTATATTTTAATCGATTATTACACTTTTGTTATTTCAAATATAATATTCTAGATCAAATTAATTGATTAAATTGTTGGTTAATCGATTAATTCGTTCTTAAAATCTATTTTAAATATGGTTAATTGAAGAATTTCCAACAAATTAAGATCTGATTTTTAAGATTCATTGATAATCAAAATCTGTGAGAAGCATTTACTGTATTGTTTGACCAAGTCAATGTCTGTCCAAAAACACTTTAGCTAATGTACCCGCTGCCCAAAGCATGTGATTCTGCACTCAGTCAAGGGAACACTGTAACACCCTACCTTATAAATCCTCAATCAGCAGAATTAATAATTTTTAGTGGTTTTTTTTTAATAAAACCAATAATAATCTTTCCCTTGTACATAATATTAATATTTTAAACCAATGCGTTAATCGTAAAAAAAATGAACTTTAATATGTAAATTTTCAATAACTCATTCTTGCATTTCATCATTTAAGAAAGTACTAAAGGTAAACATTCATAATTACATGTAGATAAAATATTAGTTACAGTCCTTCAAAATATTGGGGTAATATTGGGATAACTTCCTACAAAGCAACAAACTACACATAAGAGTGACTACAACCCAGTACCGTATAGGTCTATGTACCACAAAAGACTGCCTATAAAAGTTTGGATATGTTTATCCCAATATATATTGCCATCATTGTGGCTCTCAGCTAATGAGTATGAGTGTCATATTCATCGGGTGTGAAATCTGTGCCACCTCCCCTCTCTTTAAACAATGACCGATCAGGTCCTACGAGTACCGCAAGTACAGAGGAAATAAAGAAAACAGAAAGACAAGAGGGTGAACAATAGTTCATACATCATCTTAAAATCAAACATCATAAATATTCAAGAGTCAATCAAATTCGAATTAATTGATGTTAATGATGCATGATTCTAATATGTTTTTTAAAATGTTAATGCATGTGGGCCCGAATCATTTCTCAAATCAGTACTGGCATAGCCAGGAGTTGACACTACTAGACATGGAAAATCCACCCACGGGATTGTTGAGACTCATGCTCAAATATAAACCCAGTAGCTCACTGACCATTGATATACGGTAAAAGCACAGTCAGGTATAAGAGAGTTTGTACAGTAGGATCCTCGACAACAGGTAGCGAGCTTGGGTCTTTTGGGGCCTCCAACCACTATCCTTCCTATCCTCAAGTCCTCCCTCAGGGCCTCCCTATCGTATTCTCAGAGTCCATAATCTCTTATTCCCCATATTTCACAAATCACTATTTTCATATGAGTAATGTGTGAGTTCCTAAGTGGTTCTTAGAAAGTCACATCTTTCCAAAATTTTTGACAGAATTTCCCCTATAATACGGACTTCCCAAAAATTTCCAATCACTTGTTACAAGCAGAAAACTTCCAATACAGTTCAAAAAGGGTTCACAACCCATCATCCAATTCTTTCACTTTAATTTTCAATGAACTTTCTCATGAAAAACTATCATGCATATAAATGCTCACTCAAAGACAATACATATCATAATAGAGTATCAAACATGTATTTTATACCATCGTACACGTAAACAATTCATTATCACTTTCACAACCAAGCATATAATGAAATTAAAATTATCAATTATAACAAATTTAGACAACTTCAACAAATAAGGTCAAACAAGTTTATGATGTAATTCTTACTATATAGCCCACCTCTTACCTGATATGTCCATACTTATTCCTTTCAAAGCTTGATGTTGTGTTTCCGCAAATTCTATATACGTAATAAAATACTAGTTAGAATTTTATATTTCTATGTTTCTATCTCATGAGAATTTAAATTTACTTTGCGTTGCAAATTCATTTATAATAATATTTTAAGCTTACATTCAACTTACAATTAACTTAGAAAATTATCCTATTTCGTATGCACTTAGAGTAGGAAAAATCCTATAGCAAACATGGACAAGATTCAGTATTTCGGAGTTTTCTAGAGTTATATAAGCTTTTTTGGTATGAGGTCTGAGCCAAAATTTCAATAACTTAATTTTCTACAATATTGATGAAGGAAATAAATTCAAATACCCTATAGAATAGATGCAGTTTTCAGTTTACAATGGTTGTTTCTAACAAGGCTCAACTACAATAACACTCTGAACATGCCTTGGTAATTTGACTATAACTCATGCTACACATAAGCTATTAACATGAAACAAATTTCTAAATTTTTAGAATATAATTTCGTACAACTTTTATGAAGGAATTAAGTCCTAATTTCACACGTATCAATCCCAGTAATTCAAAAACCGAGGCAGTTGAAACAGGCCAACCTCTTAACGTCACAGCTAGAACACTTGACAGTAAAATGGGTATAACTTGAGCTACAAATATTCGTTTGATGTGAAATAAGTTTCTAAATTTCGAAAACTTAAAGAGATACAACTTTTATGAAGAAATAAAGTCCTAATTATGTTCACACAAGTCTCAGAAATTCGGTAAACAGTACCTACGAATTAGGGTTTTGAAGGTATTTAGCTCAACCACTTCTAATCCTCAACCCTAAGCATACGGGTGTCAAAGTGAGCCAACCCGGCTCACATGGATTGGCTCACCACGGGTTGAGCCGAAAATAGGTGAGCTCAACCCGGCTCATTTTTTGACGAGCAAAAAATTTTACAACCCGGCTCAACCCACTACGGGTTCGTGGGTTAGGTGAGTTGGCTCACTAACCCATATTTTTTAATTTTTTAAATGATATAGAAACTTCGGGTGTAGAAATTTTTTCTTTTTTTCTTTCTTTCTCAACATCAGTATCTTCATTATTAATTGAAATTGACTCATTGGGTTTTTTCATTAATAATAAAATCATCACTAATATAATTTACATTGACCCACTTTGATGCATTTTTTTAGATTCCATACTGTAAATTAATTTGAAAGAAAGAAATAAAAAATTCATATATCAAAGAGATATACGTATAAATCAATAACAAGTAACAAATAATGTATAGATACTACGGTTTTCAAATAAAGATTTATCAATCTAATCGTTTAGGTTATGGTAAAAATTCTTACCTTTGAAAGCAACACAGTGGACACGGTGGTGTAGTGGTGCGGTGGATAGATTATAAGACAAAAGACCCAAGTGCAGTGGCAAACGTAGTGGTGCAGCGAAAAACTGATAACAAGTTTGAGTGAGGGTTTGACTTATGGCGGCAACCAACAATGTAGGGTAGAGGTGAGGTAAGATAACATCAATTAGGGTTACTAAAGTATTATAATTATTTTTAAAATTTAAAATATATGATTAATTAGGGTCAATATATTATTATAATTATTTTTAAAATTTAAAATTAATGGTGGGTTGTGGGCCAACCCACCATAACCCGACTCGAACCCGTGGGTTAAGTAAGCCGGGTTCATTTTTAACCCATAATCGGTAGAAATAAAAAAAATCGAACCCAACCTGGCTCAAACCCATGGTGAGCCGGGTTGACTCACGGATTAGAACCCATATTGACACCCCTAATTTATCCTAGTGTCCTAGGTGTAATACCTACAATAACACTCTTCCCACTCCCATTCAAACTCAGCCAAGTGAGGAGAAAAATTGAAAAATGCACCGTTTTGAAAAATAAAACCGTAGAAGTGTAGAGGAGATTGAGAGAAATAAACTTACCTCTTGGAGCTCCTCAAAAAAATCAAAATTTCCCCCTCAAAATCAAGCTTGAAGGTAAGGAAAGTTTTGAGAGAAATGAGGAACCTACGAAAAACTTGTAGAGAGAATGACACTCTTTTTAAAAGTCAAATTTCTAATTTCTATTACACCTAAATTTTCGCTTAGCGAATCTGTGCCGATGTGAGGCCGCAAGTAATAGAGAGATTTCAAACCACAATCCGCTCAGCGGATTCCTGTGCGCTTAATAGATTATATCACAAAAAATTTATGCATTATTTTCTTCTTTTTACTCTATTTAGGATTTGAACCCACACAACCCCTAACACTCAAGGGGTACTCCAAACTATATAAGCCATCATATGTTTCTTGTCAACTCACACACATAGTAAAGTTTTAATGTACCCACACTCAATGCATACAAGAAAATAATAATTTCTAAATGTGGCTATTAAAATTTGTTAAGTCCCTAAGCATACTCAACATTCAGACACACACATGAGTATTTTCTAACAATTATAAAATAATAGAAAAATTATAATTATTCTAATGCACATACAAGAATCAAACTCATGACCCTCAAATCTTATGACAAGGGTCTAACCAAATGATGTTCGGGCACACACATGCGTATTTTCTAACAATTATAAAGTAATAGAAAAATTATAATTGTTCTAATGTACATACAAGAATCGAACTCATGACCCTCAAATCTTATGACAAGGGTATAACCAAATGATTCACTTCTCATATATACAATATTATTAAATTTTTAATTTAATTACTTCTCTTACTTCCACTTTCTACATTAAAACATATAATTACTATCCGACGCCCTAGTCGCACTGTAAAACGGGTCAATTTTGAGTATTTTCTAAAAATTCCATAAAAATTCCAGAAAATCATAAATAATCTAATAAACATAAAACTCTATAGTCGCTTTACCTAATTCCTAATAATTTAATTATTAAAATTTTGACAAAATTTAACAAAGTAGGAGTATTGAGAATTAGGATGTTACAACTCTCCCCCTTAAATAAATTTCGTCCTCGAATTTTGCGTACTTGAAAGGAACAATTGAGGATAAGATTCCCTCATCTTTTCCCCTAACTCCCAAGTAGCATCTCCATCTCCTGCTCCACTCCAAATAACTTTAACCAAAGCTATTTCTTTTCCATGGAGTTGCTTAATCCTTCTATCAACGATTTGGATAGGCGGTGTTTCATAAGTAAGATTGTCTCTAATTTAGATAATATCTGGTTCAAGTATATGAGAAGGGTTTGAAATATATTTTCGTAATTGTGACAAACATTATGGATGTTAGAAAGAAAAGGAGGTAAAGCTACTTGATAAACTATTGGACCAATCCTCTTCATTATTTGGTACGGGCCAATAAACTTAGGCATGAGTTTCCTTGACTTCATTGCTCGTCCAACCCCAGTTGTAGGTGTGACTCGCAAGAAGACATGATCTCCTTCTTGAAACTCTAGAGGCTTTCTCCTTTTGTCATAGTAACTTTTTTGTCGACTTTGAGTTGCTCTCATCTTCTCTTGAACTAATTTAATCTTCTCTATGGTTTGTTGCACCAATTCTAGACCTAGAAGTAAGTTTTCACCTGTCTCGAACCAACACAATGGTGTCCTGCATTTCCTTCCATAAAGAGCTTCAAACAGGGCCATCCCAATGCTAGCATGAAAACTATTGTTGTATGTAAATTCAATTAGTGGTAAGAACTTATCCCAACTTCCTTTATGATCCAACACACAAGCTCGTAGTAGGTCCTCCAAAGATTGAATGGTTTGTTCTAATTGTCCATCAGCCTGAGGATGATAAGCAGAACTTAGCCGAAGCTTTGTCCCAAGAGCTTGATGTAAACTTGTCCAGAACCTTGAGGTGAAATGAGGGTCTCTATCTGACACAATACTAGCAGGTATGCCATGCAATCTTACCACTTCCTTTACAATTGAGTAAGCTTCTCCAAGGCATAACGAATGTTGATGGGAATAAAATGAGCAGATTTCATCAATCTGTCAATTATTACCCACAAAGAATCGTGACCAGTTGGTGTTCGAGGTAATGAAGTTACAAAATCCATATCTATGCTATCCCATTTCTATTTCTGCACATCTAATGATTGTAACATCATGGTCTTTGATGTTCTACTTTGGCTTTTTGACACACCAAGCAAGCTGCAACATACTCTGCCACTTCCTTTTTCATTCCAAGCCACCAGAATATTTTCTTCAAATCTTGATACATCTTTGTTGTTCTAGGATGAATACTCATGTTACTCTTATGTGATTCTCCCAAAATGGTCTTTCACAACTCCTGATAAGAAGGGATACAAATTCATCCTTTGAAACGTAAGATTCTATCCGTCCCTTCCACAAATTCTATTTCTTTCCCTTGTTTAACTAATTCCTTCTTCTCACAGAGAAAAATATCCTCTAATTGAGCTTCTTGTACTTGTTGTAGAAAATCACTAGTGATAGTGAGAGTACCACACGTAACATTTTTGGAACTAAACTCAATTGCTAAATTCAGACTTTGGAATTCTTCGATCAATTCCATTTCTCTTATCATCATAAATGATGCATGTAAAAATTTTCTACTAAGTGCATTTGCAACTACATTCCCTTTTCCGGGATGATATTGCAATTCAAACTCATAGTCTTTCAAAAATTCCATCCACCGTCTTTGACGCATATTCAATTCATTTTGATCAAAGAGATATTTCAGGCTCTTATGATCATTATACACTATGAATTTTGCTCCATACAAATAGTGTCTCCAAATATTTAGAGCAAACACCACTACAACTAATTCTAAATCATGGGTGGGATAATTTATCTCATGTGGTCGCAGTTGTTGAGAAGCATACGCCACTACCTTTCTATCTTGCATCAACACACAACCCAATCCCAATTTAGATGTATCACAATATACTTCAAAGTTCTTATTAGGTTCTGGAAAAATTAACACCAGTGAGGAAGTAAGATGATTCTTCAATTCTTGAAAGCTGGTATCACATTGTGGGGTCCACACAAAAGATTGTCCCTTTCATGTCAACTTGGTTAATGGGTAGGCTAATCGAGAAAAACCTTCACTAAACAGTCTATAGTATTTTGCTAATCCTAGAAAACTCCTTATTTTAGTGAATGTTTTTTGTTGTTCCCACTTCAAGATCGCCTCAACCTTAGCTGGATCAACAACTATCCCTTCTTCATTAATGACATGTCCAAGAAAATTCACTTCATTTAGCCAAAATTTGGATAATTTTGCATATAATTGTTTTTTCCTCAAGATTTGCAGCACAGTTCTGAAGTGTTCAACATGCTCCTCCTTGCTCTTTGAGTATATAAGGATGTCATCAATGAATACAACTACAAACTTATCCAGAAAAGGGTGGAAAATCCGATTCATATAGTCCATGAACACATCTGGAGCATTTGTCACTCCAAAAGGCATAACCAAATACTCGTAGTGTCCGTAGCGTGTTCTAAAAGCAGTCTTTGGTATATTCTCAGATCGTACTCTGATATGATGATACCCCGATCTTAAATCAATCTTTGAAAATATTTTTGCCCCGCGTAGTTGATCCATCAAATCATCTATTCTTGACAATGGGTATTTATTCTTTATCGTCACCTTATTTAATTGTTTGTAGTCAACACATAGGTGCATACTCCCATCCTTCTTTTTCACCAAAAGTACTGGTGCTCCCCACGGTGACACACTCGGCCTAATAAATTGCTTCTCCAACAGTTCTTCTAACTACTTTTTAAGTTCAGATAGTTCCAATGGAGACATTCTATATGAGGCTATGGAAATAGGTCCTGCTCCTGGTACCAAATCAACACTGAATTCTAATTCTTGTTCTGGGGGTAATCCTGGAATATCATCAGGAAAAACTTCAGGATATTCTCTTACTATTGGAACATTAACCAACTTTTCTTCCTTTCCTTCTACCAATAAAGACATTACAAATCCATGAAGTTCCTTCAAGGAAACATCTTCATAATTGGCACTTTGAATCCTTGACTTCTCAGCATTATTTTTGTAACATTCTGATTCTCAATACCCCTGGTTTGTTAAATTTTGACAAAATCTTTGTCAAAATTTTAATAATTAAATTATTAGGAATTGGATAAAGGAACTGTAGAGTTTTATGTTTGTTAGATTATTTGTGATTTTCTAGAATTTTTCTGGAATTTTTAGAAAATACTTAAAATTGATCCGTTTCGCGGGCAACTGGACGCCTGATAGTAATTATATGATTTAGGATTGAAATTGAAAGAGTATGGACTTAACAATTTTAATTATCACATTTAGAAATTATTGTTTTCTTGTATGCATTGAGTGTGGGTACATTAAAAGTTTATTATGTGTATAAATAAATAAGAAACATATGATGGTTAATATGGTTTGGAGTGATGTTGGAGTCTTAGGGGTTATGGGTTCAAATCTTGGCTAGGGTAATAAAGAGAAAATAAAAATATTTTTTTTGTAATATAATGCGCTGAGCGCACGGAAATCCGCTGAGCGGATTGTAAGTCGAAATCTTATTACTTGCGGCCTCATATCTACTGAGCGCACTAGAAATGCGCTGAGCGGATTATGTCTGTTAATCGATCAACAGGTTTTTTAATCGACTAAAACAGAGAGTTTTGAGATCCGCTGGGTGCATCAGAAATGCGCTGAGCGGATTGTGGTTTGAAATCTCTATTACATGCGGCATGTAATCCGCTGGGCGCATCAGAAATGCGCTGAGCGGATTATTAGGTGAAATATTGACTTTGAAAAGACAAAGTGTCATTATTCTGTAATCTGTAACCTAGTTCCTCATTTCTCTTTTTCTCTCAAACGTTTTCTTACCTTCAAGCGTCATTTTGAGGGAGAAATCTTGGTTTTCTTGAGAAGCTCCAATAGGTAAGTTGGTTTATCTCAATCTCCTCTACATTTCTACCGTTTTATTTTTCAAAACGGTGCATTTTCTATTTTTCTCCTCACTTGGCTCAACTTGAATGGATGTAGGAAGAAGGTTATTGTAGGTTTTACACCTAGAATACTAGAATGATGCTTAAAATTGAGGATTAGAAGTTGTTAAGCTAAAAACTTTAAGAGCCCTAATTCGTAGGTACTATTCATTGAATTTTTGGGACTTGTGTGAACAGAATTAGGAATTGGTATCTTCATGAAAGTTGTATCCCTTTAAGTTGTCGAAATTTAGAAACTGGTTTTACATTAAACGGATATTGGTAGCTCAAGTTATACCCATTTTACTGTCAAGTGTTCTAGCTGTGACGTTAAGATGTTGCCCTGTTTCAACAGCCTCGGTTTTTGAATTACTGGGATTGATACGTATGAAATTAGGACTTGATTCCTTCATAAAAGTTGTAGGAAATTATATCCCCGAAATTTATAAATTTGTTTCATGTCAATAGCTTATATTTAGCATGAGTTATAGTCAAACTACCAAGGCATGTTCAGAGTGTTATTGTAATTGAGCCTAGTTGGAAACAACCACTGAAAACTGAAAACTGCATCTATTCTATAGGGTATTTGAATTTATTTCCTTCATCAATATTGTAGGTGATTAAGTTATTGAAATTTTGGCTCAAATATCATGCCAAAACAGCTTATATAACTCTAGAAAATTTCGAAATACTGAACCTTGTCCATGGTTGTTATTAGGATTCTTTCTACTCTAAGTGCCTACAAAATAAGATAATTTCTAAGTTAATTGTAAGCTGAATGTGAACTTAAAATATTATTAGAAATGAATTAGCAATACAAAGTGAATTTAAATTCTCATGAGATAGAATCATAGAAATATAGGATTCTAACTAGCATTTTATTACGTATATAGATTTTGCTGAAACACAACATCAAGCTTTGAAAGGAATAAGTGTGAACGTATCAGGTAAGGGGTGGGCTATATAGTAAGGATTACATCATAAACTTGTTTGACCTTATTTGTTGAATTTGTCTAAATTTGTTATGATTGATCATTTTGATTTTATTATATGCTTGGTTGTGAAAGTGATCATGAATTGCTTATGTGTATGATGGTGTAAAATATATGCTTGGTACTCTATTATGATATGTATGGTCTTTGAGTGAGCATTTATATGCATGGTGGTTTTTCATGAGAAAATTCATTGAAAATTAAATTGAAAGAATTGGATGATGGGTTGTGAACCCTTTTTGAACTGTATTGGAAGTTTTTTGCTTGTAACAGGTGATTGGAAATTTTTGGGAAGTCTCGTATTACAGGGAAACTCTGTCAAATTTTTGGAAAAATGTGAATTTCTAAGAAAAACCACTTAGGGACTCATACATTACTCATTTGAAAATGGTGATTTGTGAAATCTGGGGAATCGGAGATTATGGACTCTGAGAATACGATAGGGAGGACTTGAGGATAGGAAGGGTAGTGGTTGGAGGCCCCAAAAGACCCAGGCTCGCTACCTGTTGTCGGGGATCCCACTGTACAAACTCTGCTATACCTGACTGTGCTCTTACCATATATCAATGGTCAGTGAGCTACTGGGTTTATATTTGAGCATGGGTCTCAACAATCTCGTGGGTGGATTTTCCATGCCTAGTAGTGTCAACTCCTGGCTACCCCAGTACTGATTTGAGAAATGATTCGGGCCCGCATGCATAAACATTTTAGAAAACATATTAGGATCATGCATCATTAACATCAATCATTTGAAATTTGATTAACTTGTGAATGTTTATGATGTTGATTTTAAAATGATGTATGAACTGTTGCTCACCCTCTTGTCTTTCTGTTTTCTTTATTTCCTTTGTGCTTGCGGTACTCGTTGGACCTGATAGGTCATTGTTTGAAGAGAGGGGAGATGGCACATATTCCACACCCGATGAGTATGATACTCATACTCGTTAGCTGGGAGCCACAATGATGACAACATGTATTGGGATAAACATATCCAAACTTTTATAGATAGTCTTTTGTAGTATATAGACCTACATGGTACTGAGTAGTATTCATTGTTTTGTGTAGTTAGCTGCTCTGTAGGAAGTATCCCCAATGTTGCCTTAATATTTTGGAGGACTGTACTAATATTTTATCTCTATGTAATTATGAATGTTTACTTTTAGTACTTTTTAAAATGATGAAATGCAGGAATGTATTATTGAAAATTTATGTATATTAATATTATGTACAAGGGAAAGATTAATATCGGTTAAAAAAAATGTATGCTAAAAAATTATTAATTCTTCTTAGTGAGGGTTTATAAGGTAGGGTGTTACAATTTTGCTCAAAATCTATAAACACAATAATCTTCTTACAACAGTCTATAATGACATGGTTGTCAGATAACCAATCCAATCCCAAAATAACCTCCAGTCCTTTTAAAGGAAGGCAGAAGAGATTCACTACAAAGTTTCTACCATCTATACTAATGGGACATTCCCAATATGCTTTTATAGTGATAACAGGGTCATTACCCAGGGTATGCACAGACAAATCAAATAGCAATGCTATAATAGGTAAATCCAAAAAATTCCGCACAACTATAAGAAATATATGAATGTGATGCGCCTGAATCAAACATCACAGATAAAGCAGTATCTCGGATAATACATGTACCTCCAATCATCATGTCAGAGTTAGATACTTTTTCTCCGCTCATTGCAAAAACTTTACCCTTAGCTTTTGGCCTGCTAGCTACCCCTCCACCAGGATTTCGGTTGTGATAATTTCCATTGCCTCCATCTCCTTCCTTCTTAATCATCAAGAAGTCACAAGACATATGCCCAGGCTTGTTACAACTAAAGCATATTAATGGTTTTACTGGGCAATCTTTTCTGTAGTGTTCTCCTCCACAAGCAAAGCATTTTCCTCTTGGTGGGGCTGACATATAGTTTCTATTATTACCACGGTTCTGAGAAAACTCAATTGTGGGTCCCCTTTGACGTTGTTGTCTCTGATATGATTATCCTCTTCCAAATCCTCTCCTTTGATTGCATTTAGGCCTATAGTTCTTCGTTCCTGAAGACTTAGAACGATGTTCTTGAACCTTAGCAATCCCTTGCTTTATGGTCTTCTTCAAAAATCCTGCATTTATTCACCAATGTAGGAAACTCTTGAATTTCCTGCATTCTTATGGCTTCCTTAATCTTAGGGTGAAGTCCATTGACAAACTTCACACACCATTACCTCTCGTTGATGGCATTGTGGTAGTGGGGATGATATCGTGAAAGTTCTTCAAACTTTCTCGCGTACTCTCCTACATTCATGGATCCTTGTGTCAGTGCCAAGAACTCCATCTCTTTCTTCTCTCGAACATTTTGTGGAAAGTACTTCTCCAAAAATCTTGCTTGAAACAAAAGGCCATGTAATCATTATACCTTCCCCTTCCAATCTTTGTCTCACTCCTTCTCACCAATATTCAGCATCTTCTATTAAGGCATATACAACAAACACCACCTTGTCATTCTCTAT
The DNA here is from genome assembly GCA_963425845.1 of Sphenostylis stenocarpa. Lineage (NCBI taxonomy): Eukaryota > Viridiplantae > Streptophyta > Magnoliopsida > Fabales > Fabaceae > Sphenostylis > Sphenostylis stenocarpa. Next base: position 62,916,847 of record OY731404.1, read on the forward strand.
GCATCGTAGGGCACAAAAAATCTTCTCCATTTCTTTGAGCCAAACTTGTGCACCTTCAGGATCATATCCTCCCTTGAATCAAGGAGGGTTCCTCTTCTCGAATAAGTCTAATCTCGTCAAAGCATCATCACCTCGAGGAACACGATTCTGTTGCACTCGAGCTTGTCGATCCTGCTCCATTACAACAATTAGTCTCTCCACTGAATCAGCTAATCCAACACCTCGTCTATCCATTGATTCCTGATAATCGAATCAAATTCAACTAAATTATCAAAAAATCATCATTGATATTAAATCATGGTAATTTCCTACACATAACTCCCCACAAAGAGTGCACAAAAGCCTAAGTAGACCTTTCCCAGGCCTAAAGGGTCGAACTGCTCTGAAACCACTAATTGTAACACCCTACCTTATAAATCCTCAATCAGAAGAATTAATAAATTTTAGCGGATTTTTTTTATAAAACCAATAATAATCTTTCCCTCGTACATAATATTAATATTTTAAACCAATGCGTTAATCGTAAAAAAAAATAAACTTTAATATGTAAATTTTCAATAACCCATTCCTGCATTTCATCATTTAAGAAAGTACTAAAGGTAAACATTCATAATTACATTTAGATAAAATATTAGTTATAGTCCTTCAAAATATTGAGGTAACATTGGGATAACTTCCTATAGAGCAGCAAACTACACATAAGAGTGACTACTACCCAGTACCGTATAGGCCTATGTACCACAAAAGACTTCCTATAAAAGTTTGGATATGTTTATCCCAATATATATTGCCATCATTGTGGCTCTCAACTAATGAGTATGAGTGTCATATTCATCGGGTGTGGAATCTGTGCCACCTCCCCTCTCTTTAAACAATGACCGATCAGGTCCCACAAGTACCGCAAGTACAGAGGAAATAAAGAAAACAGAAATACAAGAGGGTGAGCAATAGTTCATACATCATCTTAAAATCAAACATCATTAACATTCACAAGTTAATCAAAATCCAATTAATTGATGTTAATGATGCATGATTCTAATATGTTTTTTAAAATGTTTATGCATGCGGGTTCGAATCATTTCTCAAATCAGTACTGGAATAGCTAGGAGTTGACACTACTAGGCATGGAAAATCCACCCACGTGATTGTTGAGACCCATGTTCAAATATAAACCAGTAGCTCACTAACCATTGATATACGATATGAGCACAGTCAGGTACATGAGAGTTTGTACAGTGGGATCCTCGACAACAGGTAGCGAGCCTGGGTCTTTTGGGGCCTCCAACCACTACCCTTCCTATCCTCAAATCCTCCCTCAGGGCCTCCCTATCGTATTCTTAGAGTCCATAATCTCTTATTCCCCAGATTTCATAAATCACCATTTTCAGTTGAGTAATGTATGAGTCCCTAAGTAGTTTTTCTTAGAAAGCCACATCTTTCCAAAAATTTTGTCGGAGTTTCCCATATAATACGGATTTCCCAAAAATTTCCAATCACCTGTTACAAACAGAAAACTTCCAATACAGTTCAAAAAGGGTTCACAACCCATCATCCAATTCTTTCAATTTAATTTTCAATGAACTTTCTCATGAAAAACCACCATGCATGTAAATGCTCACTCAAAGGCAATACATATCATAATAGAGTACCAAGCATTTATTTTACACCATCATACACGTAAGTAATTCATTATCACTTTCATAATCAAGCATATAATGAAATCAAAATTATCAATCATAACAAATTTAGACAACTTCAACAAATAAGGTCAAACAAGTTTATGATGTAATGCTTACTATATAGCCCACCCCTTACCTAATACGTCCACACTTATTCCTTTCAAAGCTTGATGGTGTGTTTCAGCAAATTCTATATACGTAATAAAATACTAGTTAGAATTTTTTATTTCTATGTTTCTATCTCATGAGAATTTAAATTCATTTTGTGTTGCTAATCCATTTCTAATAATATTTTAAGCTCACATTCAACTTACAATTAACTTAGAAAATTATCCTATTTCGTATGCACTTAGAAAATAATCCAATTCATGATTTGAACCCACAACCCCTAACACTTAAGGGGTGCTCCAAACCATATCGAGTCATCATATGTTTCTTGTCAACTCACACACATAGTAAATTTTAATGTACCCACACTCAATGCATACAAGAAAACAATAATTTCTAAATGTGGCTATTAAAATTTGTTAAGTCCCTAAGCATACTCAACGTTCAGGAACACATGAATATTTTCTAACAATTACAAAATAATAGAAAAATTATAATTGTTCTAATGCACATACAATTATTGAACTCATGACCCTCAAATCTTATGACAAGGATCTAACCAAATGATCCACTTCTCATCTCTACAATATTATAAAATTTTTAATTTAATTACTTCTCTTACTTCCACTTTCTACCTTAAAATATATAATTACTATCTGGCACCCAGCTACCCGCAAAATGGGTCAATTTTGAGTATTTTCTAAAAACTCCAGAAAAATTCCAGAAAATTATAAATAATCTAATAAACATAAAAGTCTGTAGTCGCTTTACCCAAATCCTAATAATTTAATTATTAAAAATTTGACAAAGATTTTGTCAAATTTTAACAAACCAGGAGTACTGAGAATTAGGATATTACAAACACGACCAATTAAAGCCGAAACATTGCAGGTAAAGGGAGTTAATATGGAAATCACTCCTTCTTTTTGGGAGCAAGTTGTTGGTCTCAAAGATTCTAAAGTATCTAGAGGGAATGCCTCTGACTTACCCGATTTCAACAAGATACAATACTTCAGATCTTGTCTCAAAGACCCAAATGATTCGGTAAGGGGTTTAAATGCTAGAAAGTTGATGCTTGAACCAAGGCTACTAGCCTTCATTGTTGCATGGATACTCACTCACAGGGGGAGCAATCATGCATTGCTAAATGAAGGTGACCTCGCTCTCATGTATTGCATTTAAAATAGTATTCGGTTCAATTGGGTATATGTAATCAAGGATCACATGTTGAAAGCAAAGAGGTTATCCGATTATAAACTACCTTATGCCATGTTAATTAACAATTTCTTTAGATATTTTGAAGTGGACCTTGTAGGAGAAAATGTGGAGACCCCTAAAGCATCAAACGAGATTGATGATTCCACTCTATAGAAAATGGGGTTCATCAAAATTGATGATGAATGGATCTCCAAGGTTGAGGCTAGAATGTCTAAAGATGAAGATGAAGAAGAACCTAATCAAGATCAAATTCCTTCTTTTCCGGCTGCTGAGGTTCCTGAGTCTACTGGTGGTCAAACCTCTTATGAGAACATGGAAATCATACCATACATAGACCAACCTGACCGTGGGACTCTACTCTCACAGTTTGAACAAACCATACTCTCTCAAATGTTCTCACTGCAAGAGAATCAAAGGAAACACATGCAAATGACCTACCAACACTTCCAGCAAACCAATACACAATTCTCCAACCTGGGAAATCAGATTGCTGATATTTACCTTTCTATCATAAGCTTTCTCTATTTTCATTTACTATTTTTTTTATTTAATTTTTCTTTTATGTTTGGTTTGTACAATTAACTGGTCTTTAACCAGAAATACTCCCTGAACTACTTTTAATATGATACAGGTGATTGATGTCGTACTCGGTCAAATAATTAAAACAGATAAATGTAGTACTAGGAAGCTTTCTTAGGTCGTCTCCCAAAGACCACAAATTTCTATCAAAGCTTATCAATTTTTAAAATCAGAACAATAAAAAAAAAGGAGTTTTTCAAAATCAAAATATTAGATGAAACAGAACAAAAGCATATTATAAAAATGCAAATTAAAAACAGATTAAAATGCAATTGATTTCCTGATTCTAATGCAGTGTCACTTATCCTAGATTACGAAATTAATTCGAAATTAACCAACTAAGCGAAGATAAATCCCAAATTATATTCTAATTCGAAATTAATTAACTAAGCGAAGATTAATCTCAAATTAGCTTTAACCCTTGTTCCAATATGAAATTAACCAACTAAGCGAAGATTAATCCCAAATTTTCCTTAACCCTTATTCCAACATGAAATTAACCAACTAAGCGAAGATTAACCCCAAATTATCCTTATACAATTAAGCATTGCATACATCACATAATCTCATATCTAACAAAGAATTAAGCAAATTGTGATATTAGTTTTGGTTTATTAAGCATAAACAGATTATAATTCAACACTGAGATTAGAAGATGAAAAGTGAAGAGAACAAACGAAATAAAATTGAATAACAAAACCTCAAAGATCTACTTGCATTCTTCTCAGAAAATCAATACAAAGATTTAACTATCCATGGAAAGTTGAAAACGCAATAGAAGAAACATAATTAAAATCGAAACAAGAATTTAAAAATAATGACAGAAGAGTAAACAAACTTGAATATAAATTGCAGAAGATGAAAGGCGGCTGTGTGGTGGTTTCATGGCAGCAGAAAAAGAAATTGAACCAAACTTTTAATGAGCCTTGAGCAGTCCAAATTAAAATGCAGAGAAAATCAGCATGAAAACAAACGTAAAATAGAACTACAGTGGCTGCCTCTCTCCTCCTCCTCTTGCTCCTCTAAAAATACCAGTCTACCCTACCCTTAGAGTACCCTAGGAATGGGCCCAAGCTGGTGAAAGTGATGAAGATCTTATTAAAATACTTTGGCAAAGATCTTGTTGATTTGATGAAGTAAAAAATGAAGTCAAAGGCTACTCTGTGGCAGTCAAATGTCACTTAGATAAAAGGGTAGTGGGATTAGTGAGTCTGCATCTCTGCTTAGGTATAATCATTTTTATCTTTCTGCTGCATGAGGTTTCTTCATTTAAAAGATTCTGCAATTACCTCTAAAAAATGTTTAAACGGTTAAAAACAAAGTATTTTGATAAAAGGTTTTTTAATTAACTATTTTAACTAATAGCATATAAGCTTTATCAACTAAAATGTTCTTAACACTTTTGTAACAGGTTTTTAACTGATATGTTTTCGAAATAATTGATTGTTTTCATTAAAGGAAGTTTTGAAAACCTTCTGTCAGCGTTATAACTGATATAGTTTCGAAATAATCGATTAAAATCACTTAAAATGTTTAGGGAAGTGTTATGGTAGTATTTTAATCGATATAACTTCGAAATAATCGATTAAAACCACTTGGAGTATTTTCTAATCGATGTAATCCAGCATATGACCGATCAGAATGAGTTTTTGATCGATCAGAATGAGTTTTTGATCGATCAAAATTCTTTTAATCGATTAAACTGTGTTTTAATCGATTAAAACAACTTAAGAGAAATTCTACTAAGCGTTTTAATCGATTAAAACAGATTGTTATCAGTTAAAATCACTTAGAAAAGTTTATAAGAATGTTTTGCAGTATTTTAATCGATTGAAAGACGAAACAATCGATTAAAACAGTTTGGAAGATTTTTTACAAAGATTTTTAGTTGATATAAACGGTGTCGTATCAGTTAAAACAAATATGGAAAATAATCAAGAACGTTTTAATAGATTAAAATAAGTTTTGACAGATTAAAACAAAACTTTTAACAGATTAGAAGATTATTTTAACAGATTAAATAAACCAGCAATTTTAAAAATACTCTATATAAACAGAGTTGCTTGAACTTTTTAAAACACATCTTTTAGCAATCTATCAAGCAATCATAAGTGCTACTTTCACGAGAGAATTGCACTAGTTTTTGTGAAGTTCATTAAAGTTCTTTCTTGAGGCAAAATTGCATTCTTTTGGAGAAGAAACACATACTGCAGAACTGCATAAATCTGGTTTGAGCGTTCTAAGTTTCTTCTATTTGTTTCTTTACTTTCATTTACTGTATTGTGGGTGCCTGGAATTGTGGGCACTGGTTTCTGTAGCTAGAATTTGGCTGCAGGGGTTGGTCAAGAACTGGAATTTGGTTCTTGGTGAAGGTTTAGGTGCAGGAACTGGAATTGTGGTTCTTGTGGTAGATTGAGTGTGAGATTAAAGTTGTAATCTGTAAAACGTTCAATCTAGTGGAACCCAGCTGGAATTTGGCTGGAAACTGGACGTAGCCCTAGGATTGGGTGAACCAGTATAAATATCAGTTGTATCTTTCTAAACCTTTCTCTTTTAATTCTGTCACTGCTTTTATTTTGATTGCTTGCTGTGTGTGATTCAAGAACTGCTCAGAAATCTTAATCTTTGAAATAGATAATCTGTAAATTGCGAAAATCTTTCAAAGATCAATTCACCCCCCCCCTCTTGATCTCAGCCTACATTTCTAACAATTGGTATCAGAGCAAGGTTCTTGAGAATTATTAAAGTCTTTCGATCCTAATGGCTGGAAATAAATTTTCTGAGGGTGCTTGTATTGATAGACCTCCACTATTTTGTGGAATAGATTATCCATTTTGGAAGATTAGGATGAAGATCTTTATTGAATCTGTTGGTATAAATGTTTGGAATATCATTGAACAAGGAACTTATGTTTCTAACAAAGATTGGTCTAGCTTAAATGATTGTGAAAAGAAATTAATCCAAGATGATTGTATTGCCAAAAATATCATCATATCTGCACTTAACAGAAATGATTTTTTCATGATAGCACATTGTCAAACTGCTGCACAAATGTGGAAGACCCTTGAAATGACCTATGAAGAAACAATAGAGATATGCTTGATGGTCAACTCAGATTCGCCAATAACCAGTGTAAGTTTTGACTCAACAACTACTATGAATTATAGTTCATTACAAGATGTTTTTTTATGAAATGCATGCAGTAGCTAAGAGATTAGAATCTGAAAACAAAAGATTAAAAAGCATGAATAGTTTATTAGAAAACAAGATCACTCTTCTTGAAAAGAAAATAGTTGATGAAGAAACCAAGAATGAAAATTTGGAAATAGGTAATAACTCTGATTGCATGTGTAATGTTAAAGATTTAAAAACTGTCCTGAGTTACAAGAGAAATTAACATATCTAATAAAAACTGCATCTAAACTTGCTCAAGGAAAAACTAGTCTTGATATGATACTTGATTCTCAAAAATTGGTTATTGATCGTGGTGGTATAGGTTTTACACCTTCTATTGGAAAGAAAACTAGAGCATTTAAAAACTATTTTGCATATAGTAAATATGTGTCATCTCCATTTATTACATGTTTTTACTGCATGAAAAAAGGTCATTCTGTGAAATATTGTAGAATTAAGAAATATGCTATTCCTAAAGGTAGAATGAAGTGGATACCCAAAAATTCATTTCAAATAACATGATTGGACCCGAGTAATTAAAAAGCGGTACTGTAAATATGCCAAATCTGTTTTGCGAGAACAAAATCTGGAAGTCCCTGGGTATCAAATCAAGCAAATTCCGTTTTTGGATTCATGGACTGAGTATTTTAATTGATATAAAACTATTTTAATCGGTTAAAATCACTTGCAGAGAATACCAGAAAAGCTGTCCGTACAGTTTTAATCGATTGAAATACGAATTAATCGATTAAAATGTTCTCTGGAATCTAGTTTAGTTGTTTTAATCGATTAAAATGGATTTATATCAGTTAAAATCATTAAAAGGATAAATTTAACCGATTATTCCTCATTTAAATCGATTATTATTCTGATATATTTTCTCCAGAACTTGATTAATCGATTGAATATCAAATTAATCTATTAAAATTTTACTTCCAGTGCAGAATTAACTGTGTATTTCAATTCTGTATCATTTTGTACTGCAACTATACTAATTTCTCTTTCAGGAAAATCAAACTGAAGATCTCTGGTACCTTGACAGTGGTTGTTCTAAACACATGACAGGTGATATTACAAAATTTTACAACTTAAAACTAAAGAATGGTGGGACTGTTGTCTATGGGGATAATAACAATGGAAGAATCCTTGGAATAGGTGACATCAAATGCACAGAATCATGTATTATTAACAATGTATTATATGTTGAGGGTTTAAAACATAATTTGATTAGTATTAGCCAGCTTTGTGATAAAGGACACAAAGTTGTCTTTCGTCAAAATCAATGTCAAATAATCAAATCAGATTCATAACAGGTACTGATTATTGGTAAGAGGATCAACAATATTTACATGTTAGATACTAATTCTGCTAAAAATTGTTGCTTAATCTCTAAAGAGAATGATTCTTGGTTGTGGCATAGGAGGTTAGCTCATATTCATATGAATCATCTTAATAAACTGATTTCTAAAGATCTTGTAGTTGGCTTACCTAAACTTAATTTTATGAAAAACAAAGTATGTGATGCATGTCAAAAGGGGAAACAAGTAAGGAATTCTTTTTCACAGAAAAATATTGTTTCAACTTCTAGACCTCTTGAACTTTTGCACATGGATCTCTTTAGTCCTTCTAGAACTATGAGTTTAGGAGGAAATCTATATGCACTGGTTATAGTAGATGATTACTCAAGATTTACCTGGACATTATTTTAAAACTAAAATCTGATACTTTCCATTTGTTTAAGAAATTTGCGAAACAAATACAAAATGAAAAAGGCTATTTCATCTCTTGTATTCAAAGTGATCATGGGGGAGAATTTTCAAACGAAAATTTCAATAAATTTTTTGATAAACATGGTATGAAGCATAATTTTTCTGCTCCTAGAACTCCTCAACAGAATGGTGTAGTTGAAAGGAAAAACTGTTCTCTTGAAGAGTTAGCTAGGACAATGCTTAATGAGAAAGCATTACCAAAATATTTTTGGGCTGATGCCGTTAGTACTGCTTGCGATGTATAAAACCGTGTTTTAATTAGACCTTTTCTTAAGAAAACTCCCTATGAATTATACAAAGGTAAAAAGCCTAACATAAACTATTTTAGAGTATTTGGAAGTAAGGTTTTTGTTTTAAACAATGGAAAGGAAAATCTTGGAAAGTTTGATTCTAAATCAGATGAAGGTATCTTCTTGGGATATTCATTGAATAGCCATGCTTATAGAATCTTTAACAAAAGGCTAAATACTGTAGAAGAATCTGTTCATGTTGTATTTGATGAGACTAACCCAAGTATGCAGAATATTTCTGAATATAGTACAGAAGATGATGTTTTAACTGATAAAATGTATCAGTTAAAACTGCCAGAATCAACAGTTTTTCAAAAACAGGCCGAAAATATTGAAGAAACTTAAGAGCAGTTGCCTAAAGAATGGAAGACTCCAAGAAATCTTTCAATAGACAACATCATTGGTGAAATAAATCAGGGATTTTCCACTAGGAGATCTTTAAATAAATTTTGCAATCACATGGCATTCGTATCACAAATTGAACCAAAAACCATATATGATGCATTAAAGGATAATAACTGGATTAATGCTATGCATGATGAATTAAATCAATTTACAAGAAATGAAGTATGGGAATTAATTCCAAAACCAGATAATGCAAATATTGTAGGAACAAAATGGGTTTTTAGGAATAAAATGGATGAAAATGGTATAATTACTAGAAACAAGGCCAGATTAGTTGCTAAGGGGTATAATCAGAAAGAAGGAATTGATTTTGATGAAACATATGCTCCTGTTGCTAGATTAGAGGCTGTTAGACTTTTACTTGCTTATGCTTCAATGAAAAGTTTCAGGTTATTTCAAATGGATGTCAAAAGTGCTTTCTTAAATGGTTATTTGAATGAAGAAGTTTTTGTTACTCAACCACCCGACTTTGAAGATCATATTCATCCAGAATATGTTTATAGATTAAAGAAAGCTTTGTATGGTCTCAAACAAGCCCCAAGACAATGGTATGAAAGGTTAAGTAATTTTCTCATTTCAAAGGGCTATCAAAGAGGTTTGGTTGATAAAACTTTATTCTTGAAAAAATTTAATAATGATGTAATTTTAGTTCAAGTATATGTTGATGACATCATATTTGGAGCCACTAATGAGTCTTTATGTAAAGATTTTATCAAAGATATGTAGGGAGAATTTGAGATGTCTATGATGGGGGAACTCAACTACTTTCTTGGATTACAAGTTAAACAACTTCAAGAAGGAAGTTTTCTTCATCAATCTAAATACTGCACAAAACTTTTAAAGAAATTTGAGATGGAACATTGCAAAGAAGCATCAACACCAATGTCCACAAATTGCTATCTTGATTCTGATGAAAAAGGAAAACCTGTTGATGAAACTAAATATAGAGGGCTTATTGGTTCTTTACTATATCTAACAGACAAGTAGACTCGACATTATGTTTAGTGTTTGTATGTGTGCCAGGTTTCAATCGCACCAAAAGAATCCCATCTTACTGCTGCAAAAAGAATCCTCAAATATCTCAAAGGAACTTTAAATGTTGGGTTATGGTATCCTGGTGAGTCCAAACTAAATTTAATTGGATACTCTGACTCAGATTTTGCTGGTTGTAAGCTTGACAGGAAAAGTAACAGTGACACCTGTCATCTCCTTGGAAGTAGTCTAATTTCATGGAGGTTTCAAAATCTACAATTTTTGAAATCTACAATTTGATACATATCATACTTAGTAAGGTTCCTCTGTTCCGTATTTTTGATGAAGTCAAAAGGGGTAGAAATAATTGCTTTGCTTTATAATTGATTTTCCTTATTTAGGGGGAGTAGCAATATAGGGGGAGAAATGGGAAAATAATTATTTTTTGATTACTCACTAATCTATATATTCAAGTGACTTCTTCTGCAGAGTTATTATTCAAAGAGGTGTTTGTCTTCATCAAATAGGGGGAGACTGAAAGTGATGAAGATCTTATTGAAATACTTTCGCAAAGTTCTTGTTGATTTGATGAAGTAAAAAATGAAGTCAAAGGCTACTCTGTGGCAGTCAAAGGTCACTTAGATAAAAGGGTAGTGAGATTAGTGAGTCTGCATCTCTGCTTAGGTATAATCATTTTTATCTTTCTGCTGCATGAGGTTTCTTCATTTAAAAGATTCTGCAATTGCCTCTAAAAAATGTTTAAACGGTTAAAAACAAAGTATTTTGATAAAAGGTTTTTTAATTAACTATTTTAACTAATAGCATATAAGCTTTATCAACTAAAATGTTCTTAACACTTTTGTAACAGGTTTTTAACTTATATGTTTTCGAAATAATCGATTGTTTTAATTAAAGGAAGTTTTGAAAACCTTCTGTCAGTGTTTTAACTGATATAGTTTCGAAATAATCGATTAAAATCACTTAAAATGTTCAGGGAAGTGTTCTGGTAGTATTTTAATCGATATAACTTCGAAATAATCGATTAAAACCACTTGGAGTATTTTCTAATCGATGTAATCTAGCATATGACCGATCAGAATGAGTTTTTTATCGATCAGAATGAGGTTTTGATCGATCATAATTCTTTTAATCGATTAAACTGCGTTTTAATCGATTAAAACAACTTAAGAGAAATTCTACTAAGCGTTTTAATCGATTAAAACAGATTGTTATCAGTTAAAATCACTTAGAAAAGTTTATAAGAATGTTTTGCAGATATTTTAATCGATTGAAAGACGAAACAATCGATTAAAACAGTTTGGAAGATTTTTTACAAAGAGTTTTAATTTATATAAACGGTGTCGTATCAGCTTAAAACAAATATGGAAAATAATCAAGAACGTTTTAATAGATTAAAAGAAGTTTTAACAAATTAAAACAAAACTTTTAACAGATTAAAAGATTATTTTAATAGATTAAATAAACTAGCAGTTTTAAAAATACTCTATATAAACAGAGTTGCTTGAACTTTTTAAAACACATCTTTTAGCAATCAATCAAGCAATCATAAGTGTTACTTTCAAGAGAGAATCGTGCTAGTTTTTGTGAAGTTCATTAAAGTTCTTTCTTGAGGCAAAATTTCATTCTTTTGGAGAAGAAACACATACTGCAGAACTGCATAAATCTGGTTTGAGCGTTCTTAGTTTCTTCTATTTGTTTCTTTACTTTCTTTTACTGTATTGTGGGTGCCTGGAATTGTGGGCACTGGTTTCTGTAGCTGGAATTTGGCTGCAGGGGTTGGTCAAGAACTGGAATTTGGTTCTTGGGTTGTGAGTGTCTGGAATTGTTGCGCACTGGTTCTGTAGCTGGAATTTGGCTGCAAGAACTGGAATTTGGTTCTTAGTGAAGGTTTAGGTGCAAGATATGGAATTTGGGTCTTGTGGTAGATTGGGTATGCGATTGAAATCTGTAAAACATTCAATCTATTTGAACTCAGCTAAAATTTGGCTGAGAACTAGACATAGCCCTGGGATTGGGTGAACCAATATAAATCTTGGTTATATTTCTCTAAACCTTATTGTCTTTAATTCTGCTACTGTCTTACTTTGAATAACTTGATTGTCTTGGTTCAAGATTTGGTTAAACTCTCAATCTTTGAAATATATAATCTATAAATTGTGAAAATCTTTTAAAGATCAATTCACCCCTCCTCTTGATCTCAGCCTCTTTTTCTAACATCTTCGAGTCCCAAATCAATATTTATGCATATGATATTACATAATGAGGATACCCCTTGGTAATTTTCATATCACAAGACAACATTTTTCAAGGCACATAATAGCATTCAACACACCTTGTTTCATGTTCACAACACACATTTTAATATCTTAAGACAGATAAATGCCATTTCTCACATTAAAATAAAATATAATTTTATCTTACCTTTGTCTACTATTTTGACCATAACTTTTTCTATAGGCATCCTTTTTGACTAATTCTTTTTTTTTATTGTATTCCTTACTTTTGAAAGATTCAATTTGCATGTATGGAATATTTAATTTGGAGTTCATCGCTACTTTTTATGATTTTTTAAAAACAGCTAAATGAATTTGAAAGCGTTGAGAGTGTTAAGTGGATTTCAATTCTATTGAGTGAAATTTGACATAATGAAACTTCCAACATTGCCCAAACTCCCTTGGACGGATATCAAAGTGCTTAACGGAATTTAAGGCTTTCAACATTGGCATAGATATGTCGAGCAAATACATGATAGTTGCATACTGCATAATCTGCTCAATACCCTATTTCTAATGTTCCAAATCAAATTAAAGCTAAACATTACCCTCCAAATTATAAATAAATTCACTAAATTCAATGTAAGAACAATACATTCATATAAAAGATTATCATTTTTAATCTCATAGAAATCAATTATATATTCAAATCCAATATAATCATCAAATCAACATATACATAATTACACAATCCAATTTCTTGCAATTTAATCAATGTGGCAATGTCATCTTCACAATTCAGATCTTCTAGAAGAAAGACTAAATTTCCTTACCTTAAACCTAGTGTCTCTAAGTCAAAGAACCCAACAAATACCTAAACTTTTAGGAAAATGCATCTTGCTCACAGAAAACTCCATTTATTCGTTTCCCGATCCGATGTTGTAATGATAGTTACAAAAGAGAAAGAGTAATATTGAATATTAAGAGACTACTTTTATCCCAAAGTTTGATTTTAGTTTAATATAAAATTTAAATAAAATTAACTTTTTAGTTGATTTTTTAAAACTTTTTAATATCATACAACGGTTAAAGTCTTTAAAATATTAATTTCTTATAATGAAAATTTTGCTAAATAAAGAAATATATTGTAAACATTTTAAATTTTCTTTTATTTATAATACATACATAATTACATAATTAAAACTTATATAATAAATTTATTATCACATTTTAATAAATATAAATATATTATTTAAAATATTATATTTATATAAGATAAATAATTTAATGTGATTTAATTAAGTTCTTAACTTTAAAATAAAAATTTGAATCAAATTATTCAATTAGAAAAATCAAACAATTAAAAACACTATTTTGATATTTTTGATTTTATATTAACTCGTGTTTTGGATAAAATTTAATAATATTATTTAATAAAATAATTTTAGTTACTCATAAATAATTTATATTTATTTTTTGTAACTAGTAATTTACTTAATTATAAATTATATTTGATTGTTTTTAATAGCTAGTAATTTACTTAATTTTTTAATTATGATATATCTAAAATATACGTAGATATTACATATTGGATCTTAACACATTATACTAATATTTATATTGATACTAAGTATATTTTCGTAAGCATAAATATAAATATGGAATTGAACAGTAATTTTCATAAACTTTTTATATTTATTGTTTCGATTCGAAAGCAAGATAATTTTAGAGAGCATAAATATTAAAATACAAAATCTTAAACATAATATTTAAAAAATAAGAAAATTAATAAAGAAAAATTTGAAAATAATTACAAATAAAATTAAAAGAAATTAATAAACTTGATAAACACTAAATAAAAAATGATTAAATGTAACATCCCAAAACACATATCATAGATATTTATATGATTCACATTATTAAGATATTTTAAAAATATATATTACCTTATCATTGAGGATTTTCTAAATATATTTGAACTATAATAAAATATACAATTAATAAATACTATCTAAGATTTTATCATTTCTCATCCTACTCTTGCTAAAGTTTGTATCATCTACTCTAGCGTAAATCACACTATCATCACAATTAATATATATATATATATATATATATATATATATATATATATATATATATATATATATATATATATATATATATATATATATATATAGAGGTAATCTAATATTTTGAAATAAACATGTTAAATTTTAAATTTGTTCTAAAACTATGATTTCATGCATATCCACATATATTACCACTATATAAATCCATTTCAGATTTATTACATCATATTAATTCACGTCACAAAGAATTTAGATGACTTCTGAAAGATTAGACACTGAATTAGACTCAGAGATATAAACTATTTTGTAGTTTTCTTCGTTCCTTATTCATTTAAAAAAACTATTCTACATGATCTTTAGATTCATGATTCTTACACAATAACATACATAAATCATAATAAGAAGACTAACCTTGATCCATTAGAGATATCCAATGAGAATGTGTTTTTCAATGTCTTTGTTCTCCAACCTCCTTTTCCCAATCAATTTCTTTGTCTTTATTTCTCCTCTCACACTTTTTTAATGATTTACTGTGAAAAGAACCTTATGACCAGATATAGAACCCTAATCCCCTTTTATTAACCAACGTCCATCAAATTAGTTACTTGTAAGTTTTTATTTTATTTTATCTTTATTTTATTATGACTTCCCATAATAACAAATAAATCCTTATATTTTATTAAATCACATTTGAGCTCATCATTATATTTCACATGAGTCACATAATAGAATTAATTTATTTAATTAATTCTAACATTCTCCCACTTGACTTATGTGATGTCATACAATTATGTGATTTAATACTTAAGTCATAATGCGCATTAAAGGACCTTACATAAATTGGTTCTATCATTATTCATAATTAAAGATACAAATATAATATGGTGGTTACATGTCATTCAATCAACATGTTTCCTTTCATGTACTACTTTATTATCTTTTTCTCCTTAATATGACTTTACAATGAGAAGTCCACAATGGGTTCAAACATAGTGTCATTTTTTCAATAATAATATCATAATTTGTTTTCTTCATCATAACTTGCATACATATAAATAAAGAAAAAAACACAAATTTCAGAAACTTATACATTAAAGATCTCAGAGTGTCACATAAGCATTAATAGTAACGTTAACATTCAACACTCACTAGTAAACATAATGTCCATATTCTTTATATGATCAACAAATAATTTGGGTTGTAACCCTTTTGTTAAAGGGCTAGGAATCACCGATGCTAATATGTTCTATTGACAACCTTTGTTTTTAAACTTCTTCTTTAATGACAAAGTTTTTCAATTTCATATGCTTAACACCTTTGAAATACTTGTCATTCTTAGAAAAGAAGACTGTTGTAGAATTATCACAATAAATTTTCAGTGGCTTGGAAATGCTGTCAACTACTCTAAGTCCTAAAATAAAATTTGCAACAAATTAGCTTGAATCGTGGCCTCAAAGCATGCCACAAATTCAACTTCCATGGTGGATGCAACAATGATGTACTATTTCATACTTTTCCATGAAATTGTTCCTCCAGCTAAAAGAAACACATAACCAAATGTAAACTTTTCTGTATCCATACAACCAGAAAAATATGAATCTGTATATCCAATCACCTCAAGGTGATTAGATTCCTATAAGTAAGCATGTGATTCTTGTTGAAACATTCAAGGACTTGATGTTGAACTTGATGGACATAAAGCTTGTTGATTTTGATGATGATTCAAGAACACAAGAACGTAGAGAGTTGAAGACTTGTTTTATAGTGTAATAACTCTGTTTTAATTAGATTGAGTCTATAATATTAGAGTTTGAGATAGCCGGTACATAGTCTGCACCTTAGAAGCTTTAAAAAGCTCAAATTTATCAAAGTGGATCGGCTTTAATCGATTAATTGGTGGAATAATCGATTAAAACAGTGAGAAAAACCATTTTCTGTATCAGCTCACTTGTTTAATCGATTAACACCCCTGTTAATCGATTAACAGGCCTGTTAATCGATTAACAGGTCTTTTAATCGATTAAAATAGAGAGTTTTGGGGTTCTGTTGATTTTGGCTCTGTAATAATCGATTAACACTTCATTTAATCGATTATTTCAGTCAGATTTTGATTTTTAACTTCAAATCAACCCTATTTTCGAAAACCCTATTTCCAAGAACCCTAGTTTCGAAAATCCCAATTCCCAAAACCTAATTTCTCTACTTAAGCTTCTCTATGGCACTCAGAAAATAAGAACAACCTTTTTCATACAAAAGTTAAGTGCTGTGAGTGCTAGAGAACTATTTGTTGCAAGAAAAAGGGCCTTTTGGAACCTGGTGTGGGCTAGAAGCGATAAGAATCACTAAGTGGAGTTCTTAGTGGATTGTGTGTTGTGCCGTCTCTAGGGAAAGCTGTTCTTCATCTCTTGTGGATTTCAAGAGAGGTGTTTTCTTTACTTTATCTTTTCCATTGTAATTTGTTTGTAACAAACTTTGATTATAGTGACATCGTTAATCCTCTGTTTGAGTGATTAGCAACTGGACGTAGGGTCTTTTGATCTGAACCAGTATAAATCTCCTGTGTAAGACTCTATCTCTATCTCTATTTACATTTACATAGTTTTTAATCGGTAAAATTTGGGGAAAATTTTGAAAACCTAATTTTTGTTAAGAAACCAATTCACCCCCCTCTTGGTTTTTGTCCGACCACACGAACATTCCGCTGCGCGATTCTAACAAGTGGTATCAGAGCTTGCTTTGATAGTCATTCAAACTTTTCAAAAATGGCCAGACAAATTCAATCTTTTGCCGAAGGTGCGTCTATCACAGACCCCCACTTTTTGCGGGTCAAAATTATCCTTTCTGGAAAGTAAGAATGAAAATCTTTTTAGAGTCTGTTGATAGAGGCGTTTGGGACGCTATTTTAAACGGTCCATATATTCCTAAAGTTACTGAGAACGGTATTGACATTCCCAAACCTTTTTCTAGATGGACAACAGAGGAAAACAGAAAAGCACACTTTGACGTTAGGGCTAGAAATATAATTTCATCTGCTTTAACGCTTGATGAGTTTTACAGGATTTCTGTTTGTAAAAGTGCTCAGGAGATGTGGGATAAAATAAGAGTAACCTATGAAGGAACCGATGATAGTGACTCGATTTCAGAATCAAGTGACTCAGAAATAGAAGCTAACATTTGCTTGTTGGCAAAAGACAATATATCTTCCGACTTTGAGGTTAGTGATTCCGACTCATCCTCAAGTGATGATGAAAATGATTTTGATGAATTACAAAATGCATATGAAGAATTGTTTAATGCTTTTAAGGACTTGAAAAATGAATACAAATCTGTGAAAAAGAGTTTGAATAGATCCGAAAAGGAGGTGGAGTCCTTAAAAACGAAAATTATATGTTTAGAGGAAAAGGAGTCCTTAAAAACGAAAATTTCATGTTTAGAGGGACAGGAAACCTTAGAAACGAAGATTGTATGTTTAGATGAGGATGATGATAAGAACTTAGCATGTGGATCTTGTAAAGAGTATGAATATGACATAGATATCCTTAACCATTTGCTAGATGAAGCTGAAAAGGAGATAAGTGATTTTAAGAAAGATAAAACTATTTTTGCTCAAAATAGTGTAAATTATCAAGTTCCTTTGAAAAAACCTAAAAAGAAAAATAAAAGAGTATGGATAGAAAAAGGAACTAGAACATCTATGGTTAAAAATTCATCATATTCAAAAGTTACATCTAAAGCATGTTTTTATTGTATGAAACATGGTCATACTTCAAATAGATGTAAAATTAAACATTTTGGTGTTCCTAAAGGAAAATATATTTGGGTTCGTATAGTTAAATGAATTGTTTGTCTCTTGTATTTATTCAAAGAAAATTAATCATTTAGTATGTTTTGAATAGAATTCTCATTAGGTCAATTATAAAATCAACTCCCTATGAATTGTTTGGATGTAAGTGCTTTGTGTTAAATAATGGAAAGGACAACTTAGGAAAATTTGACTCAAAGGCCGATGAGGGCATTTTCTTAGGTTATTCATTAACTAGTAAGGCTTACAGGGTGTTTAATAGAAGAACCTTAAATATTGAATAATCTATTCATGTTACATTTGATGAAATTGTAGACCTTGGGGGAAATCCTCTTGAGTCAAATAAAGAACTTGCAGGTGATGATGAGTATATAAGAGAGGCTCTTGATGAATTATATTTGGAAGAAAATGAGCCTTCTCAAACACCTGAATTAGCAAAAGAATGGCAATCACCAAGAGGACTCTCAATGGACAATATCATTGGTGATATCTCAAAAGGGGTAAGAACTAGAAATATGACTAACTTCTGCATGTCTGTAGCTTTTGTGTCTCAGATAGAACCCAAAAATGTTGAGGAAGCACTTAAAGATGACCAATGGTGCATAGCCATGCAAGAAGAACTTAACCAATTTGAAAGGAATCAAGTCTGGGAATTAATCCCAAGAGAAGAATCACATCAAGTTATTGGAACCAAATGGGTGTTTAGAAATAAGCTTGATGAAGATGGAAACATAACAAAGAATAAAGCCGGACTTGTTGCCAAAGGCTATTGTCAGGAGGAAGGTATAGACTATGATGAAACTTATGCTCCTGTTGCCATGTTAGAGGCTATACGCCTACTTCTTGCTTATGCATCTTTGATGAAATTTAAATTATATCAAATGGATGTTAAGAGTGCATTTTTGAATGATTTTATTAAAGAAGAAGTTTATGTGGAGCAACCCCCTGGATTTGAAGATTTTAGTTATCCTAATCATATTTTTAAATTAAAGAAAGCTTTATATGGGTTGAAACAAGCTCCTAGATCTTGGTATGAGAGGCTAAGTAGTTTCCTAACTTCAAATGATTTTACTAGAGGAAAAATTGATTCTACTCTGTTTATAAAGAAAGTAAAAGAGCATATCTTATTGGTCTAGGTATATGTTGATGATATTATTTTTGGATCAACTGATAATTCGTTATGTGTAGAATTTGCTAAGATAATGCAGGGAGAGTTTGAAATGTCTATGATGGGAGAATTAACATTCTTCCTTGGACTTCAAATCAAGCAACTTAAAGATGGCATCTTCATCTCTCAAACAAAATACTGCAAAGAGATACTTAAAAAGTTTGGAATGGACACCTCAAAGGAAGCTAACACACCCATGGGAACTTCATGCTATCTAGACAAGGATGAATCAGGTTTGGAAGTTAATCAATCTATGTATAGAGGTATGATAGGTTCACTGTTATACTTAACTACTAGTAGACCTGATATTATGCATTCTGTCTGTGTGTGTACTAGATTTCAGGCTTGTCCAAAAGAATCTCACCTAATTGCGGTAAAACATATTTTAAAATATTTAAAAGGAACTACTTGGTTTTGGCTTATGGTATCCATCTAATGCTTGTACTAGTTTAATAGGATATTCGATGCTTGATTATAGTGGATGCAAAATTGATAGGAATAGTACTAGTGGGACATGTCATTTGTTAGGTTCATCCTTAGTATCTTGGCATTCTAAGAAACAAGCTTGTGTTGCTTTATCTACCACTGAAGCTGAATATATTGTAGCTGGTAATTGTTATGCTCAAATTCTGTGGATGAAACAACAGTTAGAAGATTATAGTATATTTTTAAATGACATACCTTTGATGTGTGATAATACGAGTGCAATTAATCTTACTAAGAATCCAGTAATGCACTCTAGGACTAAGCACATAGAAATTAGACATCACTTTTTGAGAGATCATATCAGCAAAGGAAACTGTAAAATAGAGTACGTTGATACAAAGCATCAATTAACAGATATATTTACTAAGCCTCTACCCAAGGATAGATTCTATGATCTTAGAAGAGACTTAGAGATAGTAGAAATAGCTTAAATTCTGCTTAATCAGACAGTTTTTGGATGATTGTGATGTTATAATTCATTGTGTAGGATGTTCATAGATTATCATACGTGTAAACCTCAAAAATTTGATGAACTCTCTGGAATTATCGATTAATTGGAGTTATAATCGATTATTTGCATCCAAAACACTCAAAAAATGACATTCCTCTATGTTTTAATCGATTAACTCGACCATTAATCGATTAAAACCAGTATTAATCGATTACCAGCCCAATTTAATCGATTAAATGGGCCTGGTAGTGGTTTAATCGATTAAATTGAGAATTAATCGATTAAACCTGGCAAGTTTGGCTTCCTAGCCGTTGCCAATGGATCTTTTGCACCCTATACACTTTCATATGTCCGTTGGAGTTGCTTGGCTATAAATAGGGACCTCCATTTCACTTCTACTCACTCCTATCTCTTGAAATCAAGCTTTCTTACCTTATTCTATCAATCTTGCCTTCTTCTCACTTAACTTGTCCTCTTAAAATCTTCTTATTACTCTCCTAATCCTTCAATGGCCTCATCTTCTCGTGCAAAAATCCCCACTAGAAGAAGATATGCACCCTCATCTCATCCCCGTCCTAATTCTGTAGAAGGATGGATCTCTGATGCAGATGGCCGACAAGAATTTCTGTCCTATTGGAAGGAACGTGCTATTATTTCTCCTAAGTTCATTATTGGTGAGCAGTTCATCAATAGGGGATTCAACTTTCTTAGTCTCCTTGAAATTCAAGGAGTTCTCCCTTTCATCCAAATGCAAGGTACGTATTATCCTGACTTAGTTAGGGTATTTTACTCTAGGTTCAAATTTAGAGATCAAATTGCTACCTCTAGAGTAAAGGGAGTCACAATTATTCTTGATGATGATATTTGGGAAAACGTTGCCCTCTTTCCTATTAGAGAAGATGCTATTAACGTGTATGGTGAGTTAGATGATTTTGACAGGATCTTGGCTTACCGATCTTTTCTGCGAAATCCCTCCATGGAAATTGGGCGTCTCCTTCTTGCTGGACCTTTGAAAAAGGAGGAACGCATGATTTTACATCTACTTGTATGGATTCTATGTCCTCGGGCTACAAATCATGCTCAATGTTCTTCAATTGATCTTCGTATTATTCATGCCATAATGAATAATGAGCCTTTAGACTGGGGCGTTCTTGTCACCATGACTATGTTAAAAACCAAACGTCATGCCACCTTCAAAATTCCATATGCTCTCCTTGTCTCTCGCATCCTTGAATACAAAGGAGTAAATGTCGAAGGTGAACAAGCTGTACGGACAAATAACTTGAATCATATGCTAGATAGCACATTAATCCAGCTACAAATGGTGCGTGTCAATGATATCTATGTTCATAAGGATGATGTTCCAAATGAAGGTGACAATAATGAAGATTCTGATGAAGATATGCCTCCTGCTGCTGATCTTCCCTCTGATCAAATCCAAAGTGTTGGAACTTCCTCTACTCATCATGAAACTCAACAATCCATGGAAGACATGTTGTCTGATATGAATCAGAGGATGCAGGCATTCTTCACTCTTTCTGGAGTACGACATGAGGAAATAATTCGCCGTATATCTGATGTAGATGATAAAGTGTGCCATTTAGATAATAGATTTGATGCACACTTTCATAGTGATGATAGTGAAGAATTTTAAATTTGATTGCTATTTTCTTCTTATATTGTAATGAATGATTATTTATGAAATAAAATGTTTTCTTCTTTTATTGCTTTGATTGAGGGGGAGTTATCTCCAAGTTATGCATATTTTGAGGGGGAGCCCTTATGATTGTTATTGAAGCATGCTTTCAATTTTTGATTATAATCAAAATAGGGGGAGAAAATATTTAAAGCCTAATATGATTGTTTTTTTAAATATTATCTGGTATGTTTAATGTGTTTGTTAGTATGATAGATAAAACAGGTTATTACAAGGCTTTAAAAGATAATTTTGATCATCATCAAAAAGGGGGAGATTGTTGAAACATTCAAGGACTTGATGTTGAACTTGATGGACATAAAGCTTGTTGATTTTGATGATGATTCAAGAACACAAGAACATAGAGAGTTGAAGACTTGTTTTATAGTGTAATAACTCTGTTTTAATTAGATTGAGTCTGTAATATTAGAGTTTGAGATAGACGGTACATAGTCTGCACCTTAGAAGCTTCAAAAAGCTCAAATTTATCAAAGTGGCTCGGCTTTAATCGATTAATTGGTGGAATAATCGATTAAAACAGTGAGAAAAACCATTTTCTGTATCAACTCACTTGTTTAATCGATTAACACCCCTGTTAATCGATTAACAGGCCTTTTAATCGATTAAAACAGAGAGTTTTGGGGTTTTGTTTATTTTGGCTCTATAATAATCGATTAACACTTCATTTAATTGATTATTTCAGTCAGATTTTGATTTTTAACTTCAAATCAACCCTATTTTCGAAAACCCTATTTCCAAGAACCCTAGTTTCGAAAATCCCAATTCCCAAACCCTAATTTCTCTACTTAAGCTTCTCTATGGCACTCAGAAAATAAGAACAACCTTTTTCATACAAAAGTTAAGTGTTGTGAGTGCCAGAGAACTGTTTGTTGCAAGAAAAAGGGGTTTTTGGAACCTGGTGTGGGCTAGAAGCGATAAGAATCACTAAGTGGAGTTCTTAGTGGATTGTGTGTTGTGCCGTCTCTAGGGAAAGTTGTTCTTCATCTCTTGTGGAATTTAAGAGAGGTGTTTTCTTTACTTTATCTTTTCCATTGTAATTTGTTTGTAACAAACTTTGATTATAGTGACAGCGTTAATCCTCTGTTTGAGTGATTAGCAACTGGACGTAGGGTCTTTTGATCCGAACCAGTATAAATCTCCTGTGTAAGACTCTATCTCTATCTCTATTTACATTTACACAGTTTTTAATCGGTAAAATTTGGGGAAAATTTTGAAAACCTAATTTTTGTTAAGAAACCAATTCACCCCCTCTCTTGGTTTTTGTCCGACCACGCAAACATTCCGCTGTGCGATTCTAACAATTCTTTGTTCCTTGTAAGTATCTTAGGATTTTCTTTGCAGTTTTCCAATGATATAGTCTAGGATTACTTTGTTATCTACCCAACATAGCAACTGTAAAGCTAATATCTGGTTTCGTACATGTTTGAGCATATATCAAACTCCCAACAACATATGCATAAGGGATATTTTCCATTCTAAGTCATTCTTTGGACATTGCATGAGACTAAATTTGTCTCCTTTCTATATTGGAATAAGAGATGTTGAACATTTATCCATTCTGAATCTCTTTAAAACTTTATTAATATATGCTTTCTGAGACAAATCTAACAGTCCTTGTGATCTAACACAAAATTTTTCTCTTCCTATCTCATAGTATGCCTCACCCATATATTTCATTTCAAAGTTGTTAGAGAAAAACTTCTTAGTCTCACTTAATAACCAAGATCATTAATTGCAAGCAAGATATCATCAACATACAGAATAAGAAATATAAACTTGTTCCCACTGACCTTCAGATGTATGCACGATTAACAGTATTTTCCTTAAATCCAAAGAACAAAATAATATCATTGAACTTAGGATATGATTGTCGAGAAGCTTGTTTAAGTCCATATATTGATTTTTTAAGTTTACACCATGTATTCCCTTCCTTCTTCAATGAACCCCACCGGTTGGTCCATATAAACATCCTCCTCCAAATCCCATTTAGAAAGGCAGTTTTACATCTATTTGATGCAACTCAAGATCATAATGAGCTACTAATGTTATGATAATTCTGAAAGAATCTTTCTTAGAAATAGGCAAAAATGTTTCCTTATAGTCTGATGGAGGACCATCTGGGCCATAACACATTGGGCTTTGGTTGCAACTTTGGAGAGCTATGGCGTATATAAACACTTGAAGAAAGCCAAATTTAGAGGAGATGGGACTTGAAGTGGTTGCACTTGAAAAAAGATGACAAGGTTCAAGTCTTGGCTGCAACAAAAAGGGAATACATCATTTTAGCTTCTCAAATTTGGTCAAAGTACTCTAAACACTCAAGGAGGTCCAAGGTTCAACTCTTGGTTGCAACATTTAAGAGCTTTTTGGTATATAAACTCATAAATGTAATTAAAAGTGGTCTAGGTGGGACTTCAAGCTAGGAACTTTGGCCATCACTTGTATAAGGCAAAATTAGTCCCACATTCCTTAGGTGAGTGAGTGAATGAGAGGGGAATAACTATACATATAACCCCTTATGTAGCTTTTCAAATTTGATTTGAATGAAGTCAAAAGTTGTGTGTGGAACTTGCATATTTTGCTTGTACCCCAAATTGAATTTTCAAGTGTCTTTGGAGATTTCTTTCTCCTATTCTCTTAACAAGGAACCTTCCTTGGAGGAGTTAGTGCCAAGTTTCTTTAAAAACTTGGAAAATGGCGTCATCCATGGTGGAAGGAGGGAGAATATTTCCATCAATTTGGTATTAAAGCTAGGCACAGAGGTCTTCCAGAGATACGTACCTTCATCTTTCCTTCTTTTTTGTCTTTTAATTTTCGTCATGTATGCACTTGCTTGAGTCTTTTGAGTCATATATAGTCGATTTTTGTGTCTTTAATATTTCCCTTGTGATTGATTCATTTCTTAGTTCCTTTCATGAATCAATTGTATGTTTAGGAAGTTCTTAATATGTTGTATGATTAGCCATAGAATTTTATTACTTAGCTTTAAATTATACAATATTCCATTTTGTATTAGATAGTCATGTTTAGTCCTTATATGTTCATAATTCCATAGTTGTCCCACATGTGTTAGAAAAAACAAAAATTTTGTTGAAGAAAATTGAAATCGAGTTTGTACTAGGAAACAAACCAATTATGTGTATGTGTGGTTTGTACATTGGAGTATTATTTTGCTATTAGATCATTGGTAAATTTCTAAACATAAAAATTATTGTACAAACCGAGACTAGTCTAGACTTCTTTTGAATTTTGCAAGTTGAATCAATTGTTGATAATATACCATGACAATGTTCAGACTTAAGTGAAAATAATACCATGTAATTTGAATTGAAATTGAATTAGTGAAAAAAGAGAGGCTAAGTCCCATAAGAACAAAAACAATTGAAATTGTGAAGTTGAAAAGAAAAGAAATTAAAAGAGAAAATCTGAGACTTAGTCAAAAAAGATATGTTTGCAACTCTTGATTAAGTCCCACACTCCTTAAAAACAAAAGTGGAATTGAAATGTGCATGTTTTAAAAGAGGCTAAGGGAGTGTATAATTCGGCCAAGATTAAATTAGGCTTATAAGTGATTAAACTTGAGTATTTTATTTTTTGTAATCCATTCTAGATCCATTCTTAGGCTCTTTTGAGTGCCTTCTTTTAAAATTTGTCAAATTGTCTTGCTTGTCATTTTTTGAACTTTCATGTTTGTCAAACAATAATTCTAATCACTTGATTGTGTCCAATTCTTGTTTGAAGCTTTTCTTGTATTTTTGACTCTTGAATCTTGAGTACTCAAAGAAACAAGATAACCATTTTACTTTTCCTTATTTCTTAGAAACTCCTTCTTCTTCAAGGTATCATCTTAGGTGTTGTTAAGAAGAAAGGATAAGGTTTTTCTCAAGGAAGCTTGTGAAGCAAGGATCGGGGTGCAAGAAGAGTGAAACACTTGACCAAGCGAGGAACCCTAAAGTTGTGATGAAAAATTTATCAATTTCCATCACAAAGCAAGCCTAACTGCGAAAATTTCCATCATAAGAAGTGTTGCCACAAGAAAATTCCATTACTGAATAATTGTTTGAAATTTTGTCACGAATTTTGTTATTTTTATAATTCTTGTTGTAAATTTTTCTTTTGTGGGTGTTTTGGGAAATTCCCTTGGTGAATTAGTCTTGTGGAAGTGTCCCAAGAGGCTCATTAAGTGTCTCTTGGACTTTCACCCTAGTTTCCTTCTAGTTTACTTTATGTAAATTTTTACAAGTAAAATTTAATGTTTCCATGACAAAATCTAGGTGAGTATTTAAACGACTAGTTGACCTTCCTTTGGTATTAGGGGTCCGTCACACACATTCACTTGAAAAACTTCTTTTGTGAAAACCTTTGTTACTTCATTTTTGTGAAAAATAATTTTTCAAATTATTGTGAAAATCTTTCTTAAACAAAAATGAGTGACCATTCTCATGAACCTTCAAGTCATTCTAGTGTGGGTGGGAGCTACCGTAGATCTAGGGAATACTCTTTTGTTAAGGACAAACTTATAACTTTAGAAGAGAAAATTGAAAAAAGAGATAAGGAAAGAAGGGCTATGTTTGCCTAACTTTTAAATGATAAAAACAAAAATGGAAATAGAAGTTAGGGTTCTAGGAGAAGACAAGAACACCATGAGGAAGCCCACTCACATGTGGAGGATTATAGTAGTCATCACAATGATGATTACTATCAACCCTCACCACCTAGGCGGTAGAGACCTAGAGTGGAACATCATAAGGAACCTAGAGTAGACCTTCCCCCTTTCCATGTGTCGCAACCGTAAAGAAGTGGTCGGAGCGACGCGATGGTTTTGATGACTCACGTCTAATAACCGAATTATCCTTAAGAACGAGGTTTTCGTAAATGGGTTCAGGAGTCACCACCAATATTTTTACCATAAACATCGAAAAAGGAAAAAAGAAGGCGTTGGTTTAAGAAAAACCAACTTTGGACATTATAACCAGAGTTAGGTAAGGGAATTAGTTACGTGTGGGGAAGGTATTAACACCCCCACAACGCCCCTTTCGGGTTCCCTATGATGGAATAATCTTAAAATAAAGTCTTTAAATATTATGCTTCTACCCTATTTATTCATTGCAGTATTTAAATGACTATCTCATGGCCCTAATAAATAATGCATACAAGGAAAGTAATAAAAGAAAGCAATAAAAGAGAAAAGATATGAAGAAGAACCTCTGAAGCGAGCTTTTATAAATTTTGAACTAAAGGACGCTTTTTGGTAGTCCCACACTCTACAAAGGCACTCCTCCCTCGAACAAAAATATTAACTAAACTCCTTGAGTGTCAAAAAGATCACTCATACCCTGGAATAATGCTCATAGCTGCTTAGAAGTCCCAAAAAATAGGTCCTCAGAGCATAAGAGAGTTTGTGGTGTGTTGAAATGAGCTGGAATGAGCCCCTATTTATAACAAATCGCGCCAGGCAGGCTGGGACGACCGTCTAGGGATTGTCAGGTGGGACGACTGTCTAGAAAAATGGGATGGTCGTCTTAGGCTCAAGGAAAAGTGGGAAGACTGTCCCAAGGTTCAAGGAAGGTGGGATGACTATCTAGGAAAGTGGGACTGCCGTCCCAACCTAAATGACAAGTGGGACGACCGTCTGGAGATGTGGGATGGCCGTCCCATATTTTCTGATTTTTCTAAATTTTTATTTTCTAAAAAATCTCTCCTATTCTTAAATGGAACCTAGTGAATGCTACTAGGGACCTAAGGGATCCTTAACCATCTTCAAAATGGAGGATTTTTGAGAGCTATTGTTTGACCCAGGCAAGATTTAGGGTCTACAACTGCCCCCCCCCCCGTTCACCTACCAGACCGGCTGCAGGCGAATGTGCTGTAAGACCAGATGGTGGGTGAAGGAGTTGACCCTCTTGCCGGGTCGTCCTTCAGTTGCTCCTTTGGTGCAGTAGCTGACCCTCTGGACGATGAATGTGAAGCTCTAGGTTGCTTCTTTGGTGTGGTTGATGAGTACTAACCCCCATCGGGTTTGCAGTCCACTTTGTAGGGCTGGATGAGTACGCACCCCCATCTGGTTTGACGAGTACGATCCTCCGTCTAGTTTGCAGTCCACTTCATAGGGTTGGATGAGTACGCACCCCCATCTGGTCTGATGAGTACGAACCCCCGTCTGGTTTGCAATCAACTTCGTAGGGCTGGATGAGTACGCACCCCCATCTAGTTTGACGACTATGAACCCCCGTCTGGTTTGCAGTCCACTTCGTAGGGCTCGATGAGTACGCACCCCCATATGATTTGACGAGTACGAACCTTCGTCTGATTTGTAGTCCACTTCGTAGGGCTGAACTGTGTGGTAGCGGCTTACTGATCTCATTCATGCACTGACTCCATGGAGAGTAGTTCTTTGCGTTGAGAATTGTTTTTGTCTGGTGTACAGGGAATATTTTGATTTTGGATTTTTGTGATAACCATCCACCTTGTTGATTGTTGGGGATTTTTGGTGAATGCTTCTTGGGTAGGCAGGAATCCACTGGGGATTGGTTGATTCTGTTGAACATACAAGGATATGATGCTTGAAGATTTTGATGATGATTCAAGAACAAATGACTTAAAGACTTGAAGACTTATAATGATTTGTATTTACTTGTAATAACTCTGTTTTGTATTTTTTAGTCTGTAAAATTAGAGTCCAAGATAGCCAGCACATAATCCGTCCTTTGAAAGTTCATTTTTATCAAAATAACTCTGTAATAATCGATTATCACTCAGGATAATCGATTATCATGCTTTGAAAGATATTTTCTGAAAACCTTACTGGAATAATCAATTATCTGGATTGATAATCGATTATCCCAGTTTGAAAGTTCTGGAATAATCAATTATAAGCCACATAATCAATTATCCTAGTCCAGTTTTACTCCTCTACGAAAATGGTTTTGTAATAATCAATTATCACTTAAGATAATTGATTATTTACGTCTGTTATGAGTTTTGAATTTCAAATTTAGACCAATTTACGAAATCTCTTTTTCCAATACTTCAAGTTTTGAAAATCATTATTTCCCAGACCTTATTCTCTCTACTTAAGGTTCTCTAAGGCTCTTTGCAAAAAGTACAATCCTTTTTTATACAAAAGTTAAGAGTTGTGATTGCTAGAGGACTTTTTGTAAGGAAGAAAAATGGGCTTCTGAAAACCTAGTGTGAGCTAGAATGATAAGAATCACTGAGTGGGTTTCTTGGTAGATTGTGTGTTGTACCATCTCTAGGAAAAGCTGTTGTTCATCTTTTGTGGATTTAAAGGAGGTGTTCATCTCTTGTGTGACTCAAGAGAGGTGTTTTCTATTCCTTATCTTTTTCAATTTGTAATCTATTGTAACCTGTGATTATAGTGACAGTGTTAATCCTCTTTTAGAGTGATTAGCAACTGGACGTAGGGTCTTTTGATCCAAACTAGTATAAAACATCTGTGTAATCTTCTCATCCTTATCTCTTTACTTTACAAGCATTTTAATTGGTGAAATTTGGGGAAAATTTTCAAAAACCTAATTTTTTTTATAAGAAACCAATTCACCCCCCCTCTTGGTGTTTGTCTCTAAACGTGAACATTCCGCTGCGTGATTCTAACAAGTGGTATCAAAGCTTGCTTTGATAGTCATTCAAATTTCAAAAATGGCCGGACAAAACCAAACCTTTGCCAAGGGTGCTTCTATCAATAGACCCCCACTTTTTGCGGGGAAAAATTATCCTTTTTGGAAAGTTAGAATGCAAATATTTTTGGATTCTGTTGATAGGGGTGTTTGGGATGCTATTTTAAAT
Source organism: Sphenostylis stenocarpa (assembly GCA_963425845.1). Lineage (NCBI taxonomy): Eukaryota > Viridiplantae > Streptophyta > Magnoliopsida > Fabales > Fabaceae > Sphenostylis > Sphenostylis stenocarpa. The sequence continues at coordinate 62,946,777 of OY731404.1, forward strand.
GGTCCTTTTATTCCAAAAGTTATTGAAAATGGAGAAGAAGTACCTAAACCATTTTCTAGATGGACTGCAGAAGAAAATAAAAAAGCTCAATATGATGTGATGAGCCATTATTTTCCCGCATTTTCTTATCTTTTTGTACTTATCTTAATTGGTGCATTGTTCTTAATTGTCTATTATTAGTGCATTTTCATTTATTGGGCTTCATTTGGCCATTATTCCGAATTTTGCTTAATTTAGCATTAATTGGTCTAATTTTTGTTTCTAACTACTTTTAGGTATTTTTGGTGAAACAATTTTGGAGCTTGGACATTAATCTTGAGATGAAGAGAGTTTCCACATCATTTCCACATCATTTCCATGTCATTTCCACATCCCCTGCCATGTCGTTGTCACGTCACTTGCCATGTCAGCTGCTATTTCCACATCATCTTATTGGTTGCCACGTCAGCTAGGGTTTGTTTTATGTGTAATCCCGGGTGGGCCAGTTTGGGCCCATTCTTAGGGGACTCTAGGGTTAGGGTAGGCTTATAATTCAGAGGAGCAGCAAAAGAGGGGGAGCACTGTAGTTTTGTTTACGTTTTGTTTCATGTTGGTTTTCTCTGGACTTTAATTTTGACTGCTCAAGACTCATTGATGGATTAATATGGTTCATTTTCGTTTTCTGCTGCCATAAAAGTTTACATTCTTTCACTTCTATTGCAATTTTCGTTTGTGTAGTTCAATTCGACCCCAGTTTTGTATTTCAATTTATGTTGCAATCCATTTTGCTATTCTGTTGTCCCATCTTGTATTTTTATTGTAATTTCATGTTAATGGATAGCTAAACCTAGAGGGTTTGGTCCTTGAAGGATTGCAATATCTGTTCAGAGGTTATCTACACTTAATGTCCAGTTTAGTTCCTTATTGTTGATTCTCTATACTGGATCATAAAACGTAAGTCATGCTTAATGAATTCAGGTTCATTGTATCCAGTACCATGAGTTGCTTAATCTTGTGGGGAGAATCAATCACTTACACGTTTGCTTAATTTGTGTAAGGAGGGAATAAGCTAGATAGATTTTATATTATGAACCAATGACATCAGAGATGCATTCTGTTAAGGGCCTAATCTATTTTAATCTGCATTTATACAAGCTATTGTTGTTCTATTTCATTAATCTAATAAATACCAAAACTCCCTCCATTACGTGTTTAACCATTTGACAGAAAGAAATGGTCCTTGGGAGACGACCTAGGAGTCACTTCCTAGTACTACATTTAATCACATTATTTGACTGGATACGGCTCCGATTATGATGTTAGGGCTAGAAATATAATTTCGTCTGCTTTAACCATTGTAGACCCCAAATCTTGCCCGACCTCACAATAAAGACCAGAAATCCTCCGTTCTGTAGATGAATAAGGTTTCATAAGACCCTTAGTAGTGTTTACTAGGCTTCATTTAGGAAAAGGAGGGTTTTCTGAGAAAATAAAAAATAAAATTTTGTTAGAACGTCCAGATGGCTCTCTAGAACGTCCAAATGACTGTTCAGAATGTCCAGATGGTTGTCCAGAATGTCCAGATGACTGTCCAGAATGTCCAGAGCATCCAGAACATGCAGATGGCCATCCAGAGTGTCCAGAGGGCCATCCAGAGTGTCCAGACGACCGTTCAGAGTGTCTAGACGACCATCAAAAGTGTCCAGACGGCCATCCATGATGACCAAATGACCATCCACCCTAATTTTGAGCCCTTGACGACCGTCCATGATGACCAGACGACCGTCCACCCTAATTTTGAGCCATGGACAACCGTTCGTGATGTCCAGACGGTCGTCCACCCTCCCAAGCTCTCTCCCCTATAAATAGGAGCCTCATTCCATGTTTTTTCACACACCTCTCCACTCCTACACTCTCTAGGAAGCCTTTTGGCACTTTAGAGTGACTCTGAGCATTATTCCAGAGTTCGAGTGAGCTTTCCGATTTTCGTTTAAGGTAGAAATCGATTAAGGAAGTCTCCTTTTGAGACGTCCGACCCTCAGTAGGGTGGTATTCTTATTTTTGTTCGAGGGAGGAGTGACTCTGCAGAGTGCGGGGACTGCCAAAAAGCATCCTCAAGTTTGAGATTTATAAAAGCTGGCTTCAAAGGTTCTCCTTCATATCTTTTATCTTTTACTGCTTTCTTTTACTACTTTCCTTGTATGCATTAGATATTAAGATCATGTAGACATTTAAATTCTTCCAGTAGATCAAATAATAGGGTAAAAGCATAGTTTCTTTAAGTATTTATTTTATAAACTAGTCCATCATAGGGAACCCAAAAAGGGCGTTGTGGGGTGCTAACACCTTCCCCACACGTAACTAACTCCCTTATCCGACTCTGGTTGTAATGGCCAAAGTTGTTTTTTTTTTTCTAAAAACCATTGCCTTCTTCTTTTTTCACCTTTTTCAGTGTTTAAGGTTAAAACACTAATAGCGACTCCTCTAACCTTTTCGAAAACCTCACCTTTAGGTCCAACTCGATTATCGGACAACCTAAAGGCGTTGAACCACTTCTTTCAAAAAACGCGAGTCAATCTAAACCATCATGTCGCTCTGACCGCCTCTTCTGACGACGGCGACAGATGGCGATTCCACTGGGGAAGCTAGAGAGTTGATCCCATTTAGTGATGGACTAGCTTAATAAATAAAAAACTATAAATTATGCTTTTACCCTTCCTTGCTTTTATAACATGTTCTATTCCATGACTTTAATAACTGTTGTATTGTTATTCTCTGCAATTGTTTGAAATAAGCTGTACACAAACTTTTGCACACAATAGTCTCTCTATACCCGAGGGCAAGAGTGAATACACATAGGGAGTGAGTGACAGGTACGATTGACCATGGTAATGGCTTTAGTGCCAGCAAGTCTTTGTCGAAAACCACCACTCAATGTGATAACCTTCTTCTCTTAGTCTAAGAACGTCGACAAGGCCATTTTGCCATGCATGGTTCAAAGACTGAGAGATTGAAGGGTCCTTATAATGGGGGCACCTTGGGGACCTGGCCTTGATGAGAACAGTTAGAACCTACCTTTTCCAATGCACTTTTCTGCAAGAAAACCCTACCTCATGAATAAAAACGTCACTCTGTTCGCGGATGAGTGAATTGCTTGTGCATTTGTTTGTTGCATAGCATAATCATATAACAACAAAAATTAATAAAGTAAAATCTCAAAAACTTTTTCATAATAAACACCCTTATCTCGGACAGTCTAAATTTTAGCTAGCCTGGTTTCAGGTTCTTTGTAAGCTAAGTAGCCACGTGGACCGACAGAAGAGATAAAGGATTCTAAAACCATTCTTTCTAATAAACCAACTTTATCTCGGACAACCATAATTTTAGCTAGCCTGGTTTCAGGTTCTTTGTAAGCTAAGTAGCCACGTTGACCTACAAAAGAGATAAAGGGGTCACAAAACGAATAAAAAAACAAAATAATGAAATTTAATAAAATGATTTTGACAAAGTCAAATCATTCATATCGCATGGATAAACATCATTTAATAGAAATCTCTCATGCATAAATGCATTCATGCTAGGGAACACTAGATATCCCTAAGACAAGGACAAAAGAGACCCAAGTGCGTTTGTGACCTTCGCTACAAGGAAGGGACAAGTGTACTAAGGCGTGATGGTAACCTCCATTATACTTGTCAAATCTGTGATGGGGGAGAAACCATTACACTGAGGTGGGTATGATACCCCACAAAGCGTAAGCTTTAAGGAGGATACCTAAGCCATTGTCTTAAGGCATATCCATCCCATAAACCATTCATTTTAAATAATAAAATTCTTTTTGTATTCTAGAAAGCGACTGGCATTCTTCATGCCCTCATCCGCATACAATAAAAACAAAATCCCAAACACTATCATACATCATGTTAGAAAATAAAACATGATAATATTTAGGAAAAAACAAACACCTGCACGCATGCATCCACCAAACTTCATCCTCATAACATGTATCTAGTAATAGGCAGTTAAATAAAGTGGACATTCCTCAATACCGTGTAAAGAGGATAGAGCATTTACATGCCATGCACGGGAAGTAAAAAAAAAAAAGAAAATACACAGAAATTTTAACCCGCCTATGGTTTCCTTTAGGTTTTTCGCTTTTAAAAATGTGTTTTGAAGCATTGTATTGAGGAATGTACACTTTCTAAATAAAATGAATAGAGATTGTCCTTTTCGTCATCTCTTTGACTGTCTATTGCATTCATAATTTGCATACATTCATCCTCATTTAATAATAATAAGATAATAAAAAGAAAGGATTAGTCGATGTGCTTTCCACGAATCGGAATAAGATGAAGAGCAAACCTTTCATCATCAAGTTCTCCCCAACGGTTGATCCGCCTAAAGAGGATAATAAGCCTCAACCATTGGATATCCAAGTTAATAAGGAAGAGGGGACAAGGATGCCATTGCATTTGTTCATGCCTCAAATTGAATGAAGTTGTACCATGGAGATACGCAGAACCATCGCTTATCAGTAAAGATATCGCTAGCATCGCCGGTATTGGGGGGCACAACTAGAAGTAGAAGAATCCACTCCCCCGAGGATCTACGAGACAATGATCCCAAGAATAAGGAAAAAATAAAAAGATCGAAGAAGAGAATAAGGAAAAGACTTCCCAACAACATGAAGGTGTCCCACATCATGACAAAATATGGATACTACCCAGGACAAGGGCTCGGTAGTAACCCTCAAGGATAAGAGAGCCACCAGTTGTTAAATACAATCCTTTGAAGCATGGCTTAGGGTACGACCCTACGAAGGATTAAGATGCACAGAGAAAAGGTAAGTCTCCCCTCCACACCTTGAATCGATTTCCCAAACAGAGGGGTTCAAGCATCGAGTGCGACCCTAGTCATTAGGTGTTCTTTTTCCAATCTTAGGGGTTGTAAATCTAATGACTATTAGAGATTACTCCTCGGGACTAGCCCGACCCCCGAGCATCTTTAGGGCACATATTTCCCTATTAATTATAAAGAATGTCATTCTTACCATCTGCTTTTATTCTTGCTATTTATATATAAACCTCATAATAACCATGTTTAAGCAAACGTTTTCAAAAGTGCGTCAATATAATCCAACTGCGCCATTGACCAAAATAAAAGTCAAACCCATCATGACTGATTAACTAGAAACACCAAATAAGGTTTTACCTCATCATAATAAAACAGTGTTTTGCTAATGTTGTACAAAAAAAAAATCAAAAGAAGCCCATAGAAGTCAAAGGCCAAAGAAGAGAGGGCAAAATACCCGGTAGGAAACCACAAAGGAGGCTACGCAAAAGTTAGGGTAAACATGCTAGGAAACCCGAACAACAATAAAGGGTAGCCTAGGTAAAAGTTAGGATTACAAAATAAAGTCTGCTGGGATTCCCAAAATAAGAAAAGAGGAAACCTAGACAAAAGTTAGGACAAATCAAAACATAACATCCTAGACCGAAAACCTGAAGGGCAGGCTAGGGAAGTCAATCAGTCATAGAAAGCGCCATAGAATAAAAGAGGCAACCTCATAAACAAAATGTTTGTTTAAGCTAGCCTAAACAGTCTGACCAACCTTGGCTAACCATTCTTACAAAAACCATTTTTTATCAAAAATAAAACGCTTCTAAAATACAAGCCTTTGAATCAAATAACTTTCCTTCTTTTCTCTTGACCCTTACTACGACATTCTAGTAATTAGTAGGAAAATGTGGAGACAGTAATCAATAGGAGGATTGACATCCCCAAGAAAAGGGAGGGGCACACTGACATGGCAATCGCTCTACAATCAAATACAATTATTCTTCGATCAAAATCGGTATATCCTATCATGTCGATGGAAGCACATGATGATAGAAGCACATCAGAAACAAAAACACATTGATTAATCCTTTATAAATATTAATTGAAATAGCATTATAGGATGCATATCACAAACATTGCATGCATGATGAAGTCCTATCTCTCAAAAAAGAAGAGCAAGAAAAAATGAAAATAAAAGGAATAATGCTTGCTATGAGATTCTTAGGCAGAAGTTAGGGTAGCCCGCTAGATCGAAAACCCGCAAAGGGCAGCGTAGGAAAAAGTTAGGGCATTCATAAAAAAGGAAATATCCTAGGCAAAAATTAAGGCAGTCCGCTTGATCGAAAACCCCAAAAGGGCGGTCTAGGTAAAAGTTAGGGTTAAATCAAACAAAAAAAATGAATAAAAGAGAGGGGCCCATCAGCATATTCATGAAAGTATAGCAAAAGAATGCCAATCACTTTTCTAGATGCATCGATCAAAAAGAATAGATTGCATTTACGGCATCCACGCACAAGTAGTCGTACAAAACGACTTTGTCAAGATAAAAAATGAATGAAATAAAAATTACTTTAGATAAATAACAAAAAATGAAAAAAATTCATGCATATAAGGAGACTAGATCCATGTTTGTGATTGAAAACAAGAAGCACCCATGCTAAGTCTCCGAATAAAGCTCCCCCTCAAGAAAACGGGGCAAGTCGTCAATCAAGTGACTCAGCAGAATAAGAGCTCCAATTATCGTCCTTCTACCGCAGAAAAAGAAGACACAAAAAATAAGTCTCCAAACATTTCTCCCCCTCAAGAAAGAAGAGCGAGTTGTCATCATCAAATAACTCAAAAGAAATAAGAGTTTCCCGAATCAAAAACTCCAATCGCCACCCTTTCGCCCAAGTGAAGAGAAGGCACCATCAACACAGAAAAGCCAACGAAAAGGCTCGAATATCCAAGCGAATCCTTGCCTACTCCAGAGGCAACACAAAAAATTACCTCACGGCTCAACATCGCCACCACATGAGTCATCGAGCACACTCACCCAAAGTCTCCTCCACACTCCCCAATGGAGAATAAAGGCTTCAAGAGCCCATCATAATCAACAATCAAAAGAGTCCAATTTCCATACCATCAAAGGCTCAACAAAAAGAAGAGAAAATAAAAACCTTCATCCCCAACAAATGACAAAAAAGGTCACGATAGAGAAGGCTGAATAAAATCCCCTAGAGGATCATACCAGAAAAATTTACAAAAAGGAAGAATAAGAAATTCCCATCCCCTAGTGGAATAAGAGCTTCATAAGGTCAGCTCACATCAACATCAAAATCGGATCCCCAGGAAGTCAGCTAATTCCCAGGTGGATCACCAAAAAGAAAACCCTTCATCCCCAACGAATGCCCAAAAAGAAAAGGCCATGATAAAGGAAGGCCAATAAACCCTCAAGCGGGCCACGAAAAAGGAAATCCCCTACAGATCCCAAAAAGAAGAAAAAGCCTGCGTGCATGAAAGAAACTAGGAAATAAAAAGGCACACACATCATTATGAAAAAGCCAAATTTCAAATCGCGAGAAAAAACAATAAACCGCGGAAAAAGGCGAAATTAACCAAGAGCTTCCAGAACCAAATAAGCTCTGACCACCATCTTTCCACCGAATAAAGGGAAGGCAACTCTCAAAACAAAACAAAGCCGACGGAAAGGCTCAATCCCCAAGTGGATCATCGCCCACTCCAAAGGCAAACAAAAACATTTTCGCACAACTCACCATCATCGCCACGATGAGTCATTGTAGACCCCAAATCTTGCCCGACCTCAAAATAAGAGCAGAAGACCTCCTGTTCGAAGATGGACGAAGCCTAAAAAGCCACTAGGAGAGACTATTAGGCCCCATGTTAGAGTAGGAAGAATTTTTTGTATAAAAATAAGGATTTCTGCCTTCAGGAGTCGAGACCGCCGTCTCGCCATTGATGCAAGTCGAGATTGCCGTCTCGTTTGGCGAGACGACCGTCTCGCCACTGACCAATGGCGAGACCCCCTCCCGTTTGGCGAGAAGGCCTTCTCGTCACTTGGAAAGTCGATACTGCCGTCCCGAATGGCGAGATGACCGTCTCGACCTTGCCAGTCGAGACCGCCGTCTCGACCTGACAGGTGCGAATCCCTATAAATAGTGAGCGCTCCCTCCTTCATTTCACACAGTTCTTCCACTTTCCCTTCTACACTTTCTTCAAATTCTCCTCCTAGAGCCTCTCTGAAGCATTTCCGGAGTTTCTGAGTGTCTTACAGAGCTTTTTATAGCGTTTTTGAGAGATTTTCGGCGTTGTAAGAGTGAAGGGCTGCCAAAACGCACCCTATTTTCAAGAGAATTAATCAAAAGGCTTGCTTCGGAGGTTTCTTCACTCTCGCCCTCTCTTTTACTGTCTTTATTTTCATAATTAAATTGCGTAATAGACATTATGGTCATGTAGTCATTATCTTAATTTCGCGAATAAATGGGTAAAAACGTCTTTTCAAAAGTTTATCTATAAAATAACTGGCCCATCATAGGGAATCCAAAAGGGGCGTCGTAAGGGAACTAACACTTCCCTTACACGTAACTAACTCCCTTACCCGAGTCTGGTTTTAACGACCAAAGTTGGTTTTCGAAAACCAATGCCTTTTTTTTCTCCTTTTTCGATGTTTCCAGTAAAAACATCGGTGAGGACTCTATAAGAACCCTTTCAAACTTATTCTTAGTTCATCCCGATTATCGGACGACCTAAGAACACCTTTTCGAAAACCTCGCCCTTGGGTTCAGCCTGGGCCGGGCAAGATTTGGGGTCTACATGGAGGATTTCTGAGAGATACTGTTTGACCCGGGCAAGATTTGAGGTCTACACATGGCAAGGATATTATTGAAGAATATTTAGATTGGGAGATAAAGGTAGAGCAACTGTTTGAGAACCATTAAATTAATGAAGAAAGAAGGGTCCCCATGGCAACCCTTAGTTTTCAAGGTCATGTTTTACATTGGTGGACTTCCCTAGTGAGAGAGAGAAGAATACATCATGAACCCCAACTCCAGTATTGGAATGAATTAAGGAGTGCCCTTAGGAAAATGAATGTAACCACATACTATGATAGGGAGTTAATGGACAAGCTCCAAAGACTCCAACAAAAAAACATGTAAGTAGAGGAGTATAGGCAGAAAATGGAACTCCTAATGATGAGGGTGGGGATTAGGGAAGAGCCAAGAATCATAGTTGCTAGGTTCCAGAGTGGCTTTAATGTAGACATTAGGGACATGGTTGAACTACTACCTTATAATGATTTAAATGAATTAGTTAAACTATGTGTAAGACTAGAACAACAAATAAAGAGAAAATATTCTCATAGGAGAGACTACTCTACCACCTGTACCCCCAATGAGGAATACAAAAGGGAGGGGCACCCCTCCAAATCTAAGGTTGAAGAGTCACAAAGAAAAAAAGAAAAAGAGAAAGAAAAAGAAAAATATAAAAATAAAGAACCTTTCAAAAGGCTTAGGACTAGAGACACTCAATGCTTTTGATGTCTTAGTAGAGGGCACTATGCTTCTGAGTGTCCCAATAAAAAAGTTATGTTTTTAAAAGATTAAGAGATCATAAGTGAGGATGAAGCTCACTCTTCACCAAGTGAGGAGGAAGTTTTAAACTCTAAGGAAGAAATTCCCTCCAAAAGAGTTGTTCAACAAAAACTTTTCAAAATAAATTTCTCCTTTGAAGTTTGAACAACCTCTTTTCTTTTCTCATGAAAAGGACAATTGCTGCCACAAGTCACAAACTTAATTTTCTACCACATGGGATATAACATAATTTTCAGAATAATGATCTATTTCTCCAAAGAATACTTGTTGAAGAAGGTTATATTTAGATTAGATCTCCCACTTTTAATAAATTGATTTCTTTTACAGGGAAGATTTGCACTTGAGGTCAGATCCTTCTCAAGAGGGAGGGTCTGATGGAGGACCATCTGGGCCATAACATATTAGGCCTTGGTTGCAACTTCAGAGAGCTAATGACATATATAAACACTTCAAGAAAGCCAATTTTAGAGGAGATGGGACTTGAAGGGGCTGCACTTAAAACAAGAGGAGAAGGTTTAAGTCTTGGCTACAACAAAAAGAGAATAGATCATTTTAGCTTCTCAAATTCGACCAAAGCACTATAAACACTCAAGGAGGTCCAAGGTTGAACTCTTGGTTGCAACATCTGAGAGTTTTTTGGTATATAAACTCATAAATGTAATTAAAAGTGGTCTAGGTGGGACTTGAAGCTAGGAACATCGACCATCACTTGTATAAGGCAAAATTAGTCCCACATTCCTTTGGTGAGTGAGTGAATGAGAGGGGAACAACTATATATATGACCCCTTGTGTAGCTTTTTGAATCACATTTGAATGAAGTCAAAACTTGTGTGTGAAACTTGCATATTTTGCTTGTACCCAAAATTGACTTTTCAAGTGTCTATGGAGATTTCTTTCTCCTATTCTCCTAACAAGGAACCTTCCTTGGAGGAGTTAGTAGCAAGTTTCTTTAGAAACTTGGGAAATAATTTTGGTTCACCTTGGGTGCTCAAGGTGTGAGGCTTTCGGCATCATCCATGGTGGAAGGAGGGAGAATATTTCCATCATAGTCAATGACATGTTTTTGAGTAAAACCTTTGGCAATAAGTCAGGCCTTGTAATGTTCGATATTGTCGTGAGAGTCACGCTTAGTCTTAAAGACCCATTTACACCCAACACTCTTGCATCCTTTTGGAAATTCCATAAGATCCCATAATCTTTCATAGCATCTAAACATTTTTTAGAATTATCACAGTTAATGGCTTCTGCAAATTAAACTGGTTCATTATCAATACTTAAGTCATTTTCTAACTCTTGTAAATAAACCCAATAATCATTTGAAATAGCAGACTTTCTTTCATTGTGAGATCTTCTTAATACTATTTCTTGTGCTTGTTCTACTATCGGCTCATTAGTAATCTCAAGATCATTAATTTGTTGTTCTTTTTTATTGTAATGTGGTTCTATAATAGTGGAACAATAACTCTAGAAGAAGATGTACTAGTTATAGGAACTTGTACTCTAACTTCCTTAATTTCCACATTTCGTGAAGCTTCACTTCCTTTGGTTTCACCATTCTCAAAGAACCAAGCATTTCTAGTTTCAATAATTCTAGTACTATGGGTAAGACAATAAAATATATACCCTTTTGATTTTTCTAGATAACCAATAAAATATCCACTAATTGTTCTTGTATCCAGTTTCTTTTCTTGTGGATTGTAAATTCTTACTTCTGTCTGACAACCCCAAACATGCAGGTATCTCAAACTAGGTTTCCTACTTGTCCATAACTCAAAAAAGGAGTCTTTTGAACAGCTTTACTAGGAACCCTGTTCAACAAATACATGACAATCTTCAAAGCATACATCTACAATGATACAGGTAAACATGAATTGTTTAACATGCTCCTAACCATATCCATTAAGGTTCGATTACGCCTTTTTGACACACCATTTTGTTGCAGTGTGCCTGACATTGTGTATTAAGCACAAATACCATGTTTCTCAAGGAACTTAGCAAACGGACCAGGGTGTTGTCCACTTTCATCATATCTTCCATAATACTCACCACCTCTATCTGACCTGATAATTTTTACCTTTCTGTCTAATTGTCTTTCCACTTCATTTATATAAACATCCAAGGCATTCACTACTTGAGATTTCTCATGTAGTAAATAGACATATCCATAATGCGAGAAATTTTCAATGAAGGTAATGAAATACTTCTCTTTATTGAAAGAACTTACTTCAAATGGATCACATATATTAGTGTGTATGATTTTAAGAAGTTAAGTGCTTCTTGTGGCTCCTTTCTTTGTGTGTTTTGTCTGTTTGCCTTTAATACAATCCACACATATATTCAAATTAGTAAAATCTAAATCCAGAAGGATTTCATTCTTTACTAATTTTTGCATTCTTTCTTTGGAAATATGTCTCAAACACTTATGCCACAAGTAAGCAGATCGTTCATCCACTAAACTATGTTTTGTGCCAACATTATGATGCAAGGTCATGAGAGTTTCAGCATATAAATTATCCAAATTTAATTTATGTAAACCATCTTAAAGTGTACTAGATCCAATCATACAAGTACGCTTAAATAGACTGAAACAACCATTCCCAAACTTAAAAGAGTATCCAACAACATCAAACTTAGACAAAAAAAACTAAATTCCTAGTTATACTAGGTATATAAAAAGTATCCATAAGGTCTAAGTGATACCGAATGTCAAGGGTTAAACAATAAGTCTCCACAGCTTCCACTGGAACATTCACTTTTTCCCCATGAAGATGAACTTCTCATTTCGGTTTATGGTTCGAGTTGAAATGAATCCCTACATCACATTAGAAACATGAGTCGTACATCCAGAATCAATCCACCAAGTATTATGGGGAACTTCAGTTACGTTTGATTCAAAACATATGTAAGCACTATGTTCACCTTTCTTTTCGAACCAAGATTTACGCTTTAAGCAGTCATTCTAAAAATGTCCAGACTTCCCGCATAAATGACATTTGTCATTTTTCTTCTGAATTTTTGTAGAGAACACGTTAATCTTTAATGGTCCTTTACCCTTTCCATGTTTCTTAACAACTTTCTTTTTAGCTCCTTTATAGCCACTATGCGTGATTTGAAAGCAATGAGGGGGAGATTGATGGCAATGTTAAACATGTCCCTACATTCTCAAGAGATGATTTTGATGATGATTCAAGTCAACAACATTCAATACTCAAGCAAGCCCAAGATATGATTATTCAAACCATTCAAGACTCAAACAAGCCCAAGATGAAGCCTGAAGACTAGATATACATTCTGAAGAAGATGATGACAAAAACAAGCCCAAGATGAAGCATGAAGACTACATAAAGTCTTAGAATACTGGATATGGAGGTACAAGTTGATGAAGTGGTATTATGCATAAGCCTCCAAAGCACAAGTGTGATAAAATTTCGTAACATGACATTTTTCACTGTCATAATCAATTATGATGCATCAAAAATGGAAAAATGATTTTCTCTTTGTCATAATTGATTATACAGGTAACATAATCACTTATGGTAGTTCAAATTTGAGAAATATATCCGTTTTGAAGAATAAATGTTTTTGAATACATCCTGATTTTTCTCTACAAAATAATTAATGACCAATGGCTATTTTCTGATGCTATTTTCCTCTTTAAATGAGTTTTGATGAAAAATAAAAAAATACACAATTATAGAATTTGAAAATACAATTTTACATTCATTCAGTTTTAAGAAAAGAATTTTGAGCAAGACAACATAGATATTTTACACCTTCTAAGAAAACCCTCTTGTCTACTGCCTTTTGCTTTTTCATTGTTAATCACACTTGTTCTTGGAGGTTGGCATTCTACAGGCTTTTACAATTTATTGTCTCCATTACCTAGGTGTGACTGTTCTTATTTTATTACCTTCCCCTTCTTAGGGTTTAGAAAGTTGATGTTAAATTCCCTGTTTAGGGTTTAGGTGGTTGTCGTTTAATTCCCTGTTTAGGGTTTAAGTGGTTGTTGTTAAATCCCCTTTTTAGGGTTTAAGTGGTTACACTGTTTCTTGAGCAGTGTGTTTCTGTGTTAGGAATTTCTACTATCATCCCTTGATTTTTTCAGGGAGGTATTCATCCTTAGTGGGATTCTAAGGAGATGTTTTCATCCCTTTGATTTGTTCGGGGAGGTATTCATCTCTAATGTGATTCTATGGAGGTGTTCATCCTTTGTGTGTTGGTGGCAAAGGAGGTGCTTTTCATCCTTTGATTTGTTCAGAGGAGGTGTTGATCCCTAGTGGGATTTTAGGGAGGTGTTCATCCTTAGAGGGATTCTAAGGAGGTGTTTGTCTTTTGAATTAGTTTGTTTTTTATTGGTTCCTCTGCTGAGTTGATTGTAATTTGTAAAATGAATTTGAAAGATAGTGAATTGGGGTCACTCTTGTGATTAGAGTTGATTGGGAACTGGATGTAGGGTTGGCTATACCCGAACCAATATAAATTACTGTGTGTTTTTCTCTTCCTTATACCTCTATGATAACATCTACTTATTTCCTTCCCTTTATCTCTCTGATTATATCGCTCCTGCTATATCTATATTTTATCTGATAATTAAAACTCAATTTAACAAATTATTGACATCACAAATAAATTTTAATTTGTCATCTATTTCAATTTGTGCATCTATTCACCCCCTCTAGATATCATTTGTCTAACATGATTCACTTTTCCAATTAAAATCATGATTAATTGCACAGCAAAAGGAATAAACCCAATTTTGTAGTTAATTCAATTCGAAATTGATTGCAGCAGAAAACATAAATTAGAGTTTATTCCTTTATTCAATTTTGGGAAAAACAAATTTGGGGATAAATTAGGGTTCATGCTAATCTGATAGAGAAATCCCTAAATTCATAATTATGGTTTATCTTAATTTGGGTATCATAAGAAGAGAATCATAAATCTAATAATAATGCTCCGATACCACATGTAAATTATTTTGTAGTTTTCCTACATTCCTAATTCATTCCAGAAAATTACTATACAGGATCTTTAGATTTATGATTCTCACACAATAACATACATAAATCATAATAAGGAGACTAACATTGATCCATAAGAGATATCCAATGAGAATGCGTTTTTCAATGTCTTTGTTCTCCAACCTCCTTTTTCCAATCTATCTCTTTGTATTTCTTTCTCCTCTCACACTTTTCTGATGGTTTACTGTGAAAAGAACCTTATGACCTGAGATAGAACCCTAATCCCCTTTTATTAACTAACGTCCATCAAATTAGTTACTGTAAGTTTTTATTTTATTTTATCTTTATTTTATTATGACTTCCCATAATAACCAATAGGCCCTTATATTTTATTAAATCATATTTGGGCCCATCATTATATTTCACATGAGTCACATAATAGAATTTAATTTAATTAATTAATTTTAATAAGATATTCTACACATGTCACATTACCTTCCCTAAGTGGACATCTCCAACATATGTGCATAGTTGGAACACATTCCCTCATGTGACAAGGTAAATCCTTATGACTTACTAGATTCAGTTCTTTTTCCCACCACAAGATATGTTATAGAGACCTTATTCAGTTCTCACCTTAGAATTCAATATCCCTACACACTTCACCACATTGTACCTCCTCAAGTATCACGCACATTTCAATTGATTATGGATTACATCCTAGACTCAACTTAGCCTCACATACATACATATATCTTAGTCTATTATGAGTCACTCTCCTTACTTAACTAAGCCTCAACAAATATATTTTCGTATCAAGAACACATAAAACATCACTACATCATCTTAGATTTTCACCTCTGATATAATATACATATACAAATATCTCTTGATAGTTGTCACATTACAACAAAATATTTTTCTATGCTTATAATAGAACTCAACACACCTCATTTTATACTCACAGGATATGCTCTAACATCCTAACTTATATACATACCATTTTGTCATATTTACAAACAAAATGCATTTTTCTAATTTGACCTGTACCTATTCTTTTGATCATAACATTTTTTGTTGATATCCATTTTGACTAATTCCTGTTTCATTGGATTCTAGATTTTTGGGGCTTCAATTTTTATATATGGAATGTTAAATTTGGAATTCGAAGATATTTTTTAATGATTTTTATAAGTTTGGACAAAAACCTTTTAGGAAATCTCGCTTGAGCGAAAATTCCCTTGCTCGAGTGAAAATGCACCTGAGATAAGCCTCATTTCACTTTGTTGAAAATACAAGAATATGGTGACTAAATATTTTGATGATGATTCAAGAACAAAAGACTTCAAGATTAGAAGACGTATATACATTTGAAATTGCTTGTAATAACTCTGTTTTGTCATTTTGAGTCTATAAAAATAGAGTCTATATTAGCTAGCACTTAGTCTGTCCACAAAAGCTTCATTCTTATCAAAGTCACACTAGAATAATCGATTATCACTCAGGATAATCGATTATCCTGGATAAACTTTTAGTTTTCTGAAAGTGACTTTGGAATAATCGATTATCTCTGAGCATAATCGATTATCTATGGTTATTAAGGATTTAAATTCGAAATTGGCTCTAGAATAATCGATTATCACTCAGGATAATTGATTATCCTAGACAAAATTGGTTTTCCTATATTGACTCTATGATAGTCGATTATCACTAATGATAATCGATTATCTATGTTAGTTATGAATTTGAATTTCAAATTTCATACCTAATTTTCGAAAACCCTAAAATTGGAAACCCTAAAACTCTATTTAAAGAACTCTCATGCTCTTTGCAAAGTGACAAACCTTTTTCATACTCAGAAAGTTAAGAGCTCTGAATGCTGAGAGAACTTTGAGTAGGGAAGAAAAAGGGGCTTTGAAAACCTAGTGTGGGCTAGAAGCGATAAGAATCATTGAGTGGGTTTCTTAGTGGATTGAGTGTTGTTCCGTCTCTAGGAAAGTTGTCTTCATCCTTTGTAGCTTCAAAGGAGGTGTTTATCTATTGTGTGACTCAAGAGAGGTGTTTTCTAATCCTTATCTACTTGTAATCTGTTTATCTAAGAATCATTATTATAGTGAGTGAGTTAATCCTCTTTTTGAGTGATTAACAACTACACGTAGGGTCTTTTGATCCAAATCAATATAAATTACTTGTGTAATCTCCTTCCCTTATCTCTTTACTTTTCAAGTACTCTATTGTATTATCTTTTAATCGGTAAAATCTTGCGAAATTTTTTTTAAAGGGATAGTTTTTATAAGAAACCAATTCACCCCCCCTCTTGGTTTTTGTCTTAACGCAAACATTCCGCTGCGCAATTCTAACAAGTGGTATCAGAGCTTGCTTTGATAGATTTTCAAATTTTTGAAAATGGCCGGTCAAAACCAAACTTTTGCTGAGGGTGCCTCTATTAATAGACCCCCACTTTTTGCTGGTCAAAATTATCCTTTCTAGAAAGTTAGGATGCAAATATTTTTGGAGTCTATTGACAAGGGTGTTTGGAAAGCTGTTGTAAATGGTCCTTTTATTCCTAAAATGATTATAAATGATGTAGAGGAACTAAAAACTTTTTCTCATTGGACTACTGAGAAAAATAGAAAGGCACAATATGATGTTAGGACTAGAAACATTATTTCATCTGCTTTGACCCTTGATGAGTTTTACAGGATATTAGTATGTAAAAGTGCTCAGGAAATGTAGGAAATACTAAGAGTGACTCATGAAGGAAACGACGATGTGAAAAAAGCAAGGAAAAACTCTTTGATTCAAGAATATGAAATGTTTCAGATGCAACAAGGAGAAACAATCTTTGATGTCCAAAAGCGTTTCACACACATTGTTAACCATCTCCCTGGGCTTGGTAAGAATTTTGATACTGACGAATTAAATGTTAAAATTCTAAAATCATTGGACACGAAATGGCAACCTAAGGTGACTATCATCACGGAGTCACAAAATCTTGCAACTATGAGAATGACTGCTCTCTTTGGAAAATTGAGAGAGCATGTTAAGTAGTAAAAGTTAGTGTAATTATGCTCTTAATTGTGATATAACGACTTAAATTATAGTGATTCTAATCTATTTTTCTCCCAATGTAGGATGAATTTGCATAATACCCAGATACAAGAGTAAAGATCATAATTGTGAAGATAATTGAAGAAAAAGTAAAAGAAAGAAGAAAATTTTCTACTGGAAATTTGCTCGAGCGCCATCTACGCTCGCTTGAGCGAATATACATTAAAGCTCTCGGGAGTTCACTCACTCAAGCACTATCTACGCTCGCTTGAGTGAAAATACGTCAAACCTCTCGGGTGTGCACTCGCTCAAGCGAATAATGGATCGCTTGAGCGATTGATGCGAGGCCAGACCCAATAATTCCTATAAAAAGATAAGACGTGTTTTGAGATGAAAATTTTAGGTTTTTGGAGAAAAGACGCGATTGTTGTTCTGTTCTTCAAGGATTCTTCAATTTTTCCTCATTTAGAGTATTGTAATGGCCACCATGTGTGGCTAACTTGGATGCACTTCTTTGGAACTCTTTTATGTCATGGTGATATTTTGAGATATTAATCTATGTTTTGATGTTGTTATTCTTATCTTTTGTGCCTTGGAATGATTTATTCTTGATGTTTGGGATATGATTGAAAAGTATATCTTGAAACCCTAGATCAGGTAAGAATATTTGCTATGTTAATTACCAGGAATGGAATGAATGTATCAATTGCTTAACACCTTAAACCTAATGCTGGAAAATCTTGTAACTGTGTGAGGAATCGACGTTTATCAGGTTTTCATATGAATTTCACATGCGAGGAATCAAAGTGAATGATTTGAGTAGGTGTCACCAACATTGATAGGTTAATTGATGTTCTTAATTTAACCTAGCCATTATGCAAAAGAGGGAAAAGGAAGGAAACCAATCCTAAGTTCTTTTATTTAATATTTTCTAAACGCACTTTATAGTTCTTTGTCATTATTTTCCATCACAATCTTTATGAAAACTCAATTTTATTTCAATATACTTAGTAAGCATATGATTTGGAATTTCCATTGAAATCGTTCCTTGTGGAATCGACTTTTATTTAATCGAAATACTATATTGCGATTGATGATAATTTTGGTACTCTTGCCAAATATTCAACAAATATTTTTGGCGTCGTTGCTGGGGAACGATGTTTTTAGGAAAGTCTTTGTCTAGCTTATTATTCGTTTTTTATTTTTGTCTTGCAGTAATTCTTGTTTGAGTTGCTCTTTGATTTATGCTTTTAAGAGGACAAGTAGCCACAGATCAGTTAGAATTTGATCTTGAGATTGAAAAGGCTACTCGTAGGAACCAGAGTAGAAGAAGAAGAGAAACTCAAGAATAAACAACAGGAGAATCATTCAACTCTTCTCACGCTCAACTTACCAGATCTGATCATAGAAGACATGGAGGGTGAAAGAGAAAATCCAAATCAAAATCCACCTAGAAGGATACTTGGAGATTATGTTATGCAACAAGGTCTGAGACACTTCTCCAGCATTGCAATACCTGCCAACCAAACATTGGAGATGAAGTCAACCTTCTTAAGTTTGATTAATGCTCATCAATTCACTAGAATGGATCATGAAGATCCATACATTCACTTGTCTACTTTTTATGAGTTGATTGGTACCATGGGATTTAGAGAAGCGAATGTTGAATCTGCATATTTGAGATTATTTCCTTTTTCTTTGGCCGGCAGGACAAAGAAGTGGTTGAAAGCACATCCTAATCAGAGTTTGACTACCTAGGGTAATGTAGAAGAGAAGTTCCTGAACAGATTTTTTCCACCATCCCGCTACATAAAGGAAAAATCCGACATTTATACTTTCAGACAAGGAGCGGATGAACCTTTTTGTGAAGCATGAGAAAAATTTAAAGCACTGTTAAGGAGATGCCCAAATCATGGATTTGAAGACATT
Source organism: Sphenostylis stenocarpa (assembly GCA_963425845.1). Lineage (NCBI taxonomy): Eukaryota > Viridiplantae > Streptophyta > Magnoliopsida > Fabales > Fabaceae > Sphenostylis > Sphenostylis stenocarpa. Next base: position 62,966,128 of record OY731404.1, read on the forward strand.
GTCCAGTTGAACATATTTTGCACTGGCCTAAAACCTGATACAAAGATGCTATTAGATGCTGCAACAGAGGATCCATGATGGATGTAGACGTCGAACATGCCATAAGAATTATTGATGCACTAGCTTCTACATACCAACAGGCTCAACATGATAGACATCCAGTTTAGAGGAAAAGAGTACTTGAGCTTAGCACCTTAGATGCTATCTTAGCTCAAAATAAAATTCTGACTCAACAAATTGAAGCATTGACCCAGCAAATGGCAAAACTACCTCAACAATTGCATGTAGTACAATCCACTCCTAACCAACAGATGAGTTGTGACGTTTATGGAGGTGATCATCCAAATGGACACTGCTTTTATCAAGGCAACGTACAAGAAGAAGAATTTCCCTAATGCCAACAACTATCAGAATAATTTTTCACAAGGATGGAGAGGGATCAAAATCAAAATTTTGGGTGGAAGCAAGGTGCTGGTACATCTAATAGATAACAGCCATTTCAACAACAACAACAACAACAATATTATCCTCCAATACATGAGAGAACAACAAAATTGGAAGACACTTTTGAGAAATTTATGCAAGCTTCCTTGTCTAATCAGAAAAATACAGAGGCCTCGATCAGAAATTTAGAGACTCAGATGAGTCAATTGGCTAAACAGTTATCTGAACAACAAGGAGGACATTTTTCAGCCAACACACAAACCAACCCTAAGGAGCATTGCAAGGAAATAACTATAAGGAGTGGCAAAGTTGTAGGTAAGGGGATTGGTAACAATTTAGATGTTGAAGAAGAAGTTCTCATAAAAGAAGATGAAGGGCAAGAAGAGGAGAGTAAAAAAGAAATATACATCCCCAATAAGAATAATGAAGAGGGGGTTAGAAAAAGAGGCTGAGATCAAGAGGGGAGGGGGGTGAATTGATCTTTGAAAGATTTTTGCAAATTTACAAATTATCTATTTCAAAGATTAAGAGTTTTGAACAATTCTTAAACCAAGAAAATCAAGCTATTCAAAGTATGACAACGACAGAATTAAAGAGAGTAAGGTTTAGAGAAATACAACCAAGATTTATACTGGTTCACCCAATCTAGGGCTACGTCCAATTCTTAGCCAAATTCCAGCTAAGTTCCACTAGATTGAATGTTTTACAGATTACAGATTCCAATCACACACCTAATCTACCACAAGACCCAAATTCCATATCATCCACCTAAACCTTCACGAAGAACCAAATTCCAGTTCTTCAACCAACCTGCAACCAAATTCCAGCTACAGAACCAGTGTCCAACAATTCCAGACACCCACAACATAGTAAAGAAATGTAAAGAAACAAAGAGAAGAAAATAGGACAATCAAACCCGGATTATGCAACTTCTACAGAATGAGTTTCTTCACCAAAAGAATGCAAAAATTGCCTTAAGAAAGAACTTTGAAAAACTCCACAAACTTGCGCAATTCTTTCTTGAAAATAGCTCTTATGATCGCTTGATTGATTGCTCAAAGTGTATTTTAAAACGTTGAATCAAATCTGTTTATATAGAGAAGTGTTTCAAATGTTCGTTTAATTAATCTGTTAAAACAATCTTTTAATCTGTTAAAAGTCTTTGATTAATCGGTTAAAACTTCTTTTAATCTGTTAAAATGTTCTTGATCATTTTCCAGATTTATTTTTACCGATGCGACATCGTTTCAATCGATTGAAACAATTAACAAAAAGTCCCTTAAGTTGTTTTAATCGATTAATATTTTGCCAAAACTTTTTACAAAACTTTCTAAGTGATTTTAACTAATAACAACTTTAATCGATTAAAACAGTTAGCAAAAAGTTCCTTAAGTTGTTTTAATCGATTAATTCGATTTTACATTAATTAAAATTCTGACAGGACACCTTTCAAAACATCTCAAGTTATTTTAATCGATTGTTTCGAGTTTGTATCGATTAAAATACTTCTAGAACACTTTCCAAAACATTTTAAGTGATTTTAATCGATTATTTCGAAACTATATCAGTTAAAACACTGGCAGAAGGTTTTCAAAAACTCCTTTTATGAAAAAATTGATTAATTCGAAAGAGTATTGTCGCTGCCGTCCGTTTTGACGTCTAGCGACATCTTGAATGTTTATGCGAGCGGTCGCGAAAAGATGGTTTAGACTCGCGTTTATTTAAAAATGTGTTCATTGCTCCCGAGGTGCTCAACAACTGAACTATCGTCTAATAAAAGCAAGGTTTTCGCAAAAAAGGTTCTTATGGAGTCGCCACCAATGTTTTGACCATAAACATTGGAAAAGGATAAAAAGGCGTTGATTTTAAGAAAAACCCAACTTGGCCATTATAACCAGAGTTAGGTAAGGGAGTTAGTTACGCTTGGGGAAGGTGTTAGCACCCCACGACGCCCCTTTCGGGTTCCCTATGACGGATTAATTCATCAAGTAAAGATTAAGAGAAATTACGCTATTACCCTATTTTATTGTACAATATTAAAAAATGGCTATCTACATGATTTTATTTTCTATCGCATACATAAAGCAGTAAATAAAGCAATAAAAGAGAAGAGAAGTGAAAAGAACCTCCGTAGCAAGCTTTTTATTACAATTCTTCAATTGTGAGGATGCGTTTTGGTAATCCCCCGCACTACAAAGACTCTCCTCCCCGAATACAAGACTAACTCTACCAAAATTTTAAGAAGAATCGAATGCTGGAAGAATATTCCTTAACCGATTGTTACCTTTTTAGGAAATCTGAGAGTTCATTCGAAAGAGGGAGAGAAGACAAGTGTCTGGAGTGTGAAAAATGCTCAAATGAGCTTCCTATTTATATTTTTTGCAGCCTGGTAGCTCGGGACGACTGTCTGGGGTGCATAAAACAGGGATGGGCGTCTGGGGAGGCCGGGACGGGCGTCTGGGATCTGGGACGGCCGTCCCAAGCAACAAAACTAGCTGAGATGGTCGTCTGGCATGTGGGACGGCCGTCTGGGCTGACTGGGACGACCATCCCGACTTCTGGGATGGCCATCTCGACTGTTTTGGCCAGATTTTGTGTTCTGGGACTCCCGGGAAGCTTTCCTTTCTTCATTCGGAAGTTGATTGATGCCGATAGACGTCCACCGAAGCTTTATCTTCATATAGGAAGTCTTCTTAGCCTTTATTGAGAGGCCAGGCAAAATTAGGGGTCTACAGCTGCCCCCCCTTCACCTGCCTGACTAATTGTTGGCCTAATGTGCCCACAAAGTTAGTTGGTAGGTGAAGGAGTTAACCCTTTTTGCCCGGTCATCCTTCGGATGCTCCTTTGCTGAAGTTTGCTGATCCTCCGGATGATAAATACTTTTGATAGGTACCAACCCCTATCTGGTTTGAGCATTCTTTTATAAGGCTCTGGTGAGTACCTACCCTCACCAGGTACGAGTCTGCATTTCGCTAAACTCTTGTGGGTACTTACCCCCACCAGGTATGAATCTGCTTTTCGCTAGATTCTGATGAGTACTTACCCTCATCTGGTACGAACCCTATTCTATAAGGCTCTTGTGGGTACCTACCCCCACCTGGTACGAACCATGTTCTACAAGGCTCTGGTGAGTACCTACCCTCACCTGGTATGAGTCCGCATTTTGCTAAACTTTTGTGGGTACCTACCCCTACCTGGTACAAACCCCGTTCTGCAAGGTTCTTGTGGGTACTTACTTCCGAGGTGCTCAACAACTGAACTATCCTCTAATAAAAGTAAGGTTTTTGCAACCCATTTTGTAAGGCTCTGGTGAGTATCTACCCCCACCTGGTACGAATCTGCATTTTGCTAGATTCTGATGAGTACCTACCCTCATCCGGTACAAACCTTATTTTATAAGGCTCTGGTGGGTACCTACCCCCACCTGGTACGAACCCTGTTTTGCAAGGCTCTAGTGAGTACCTACCCTCACCTGGTACGAATCTGCACTTTGCTAGATTCTGATCAGTACCAACCCTCATCCGGTATAAACCTTATTTTGTAAGGCTCTGGTGGGTACCTACCCCCACCTGGTACGAACCCTGTTTTGCAAGGCTCTGGTGAGTACCTACCCTCACCTGGTACGAATCTGCACTTTGCTAGATTCTGATGAGTACCTACCCTCATCCGGTACAAACCTTATTTTATAAGGCTCTAGTGGGTACCTACCCCCACCTGGTATGAATCTGTATTTTGCTAGATTCTGATGAGTACCTACCCTCATCCGGTATGAACCTTATTTTATGAGACTATGGTGGGTACCTACCCCCACCCGGTACGAACCCTGTTTTGCAAGGCTCTGGTGAGTACCTACCCTCACCTGGTACGAATCTGCACTTTGCTAGATTCTGATGAGTACCTACCCTCATCCGGTATAAACATTATTTTATAAGGCTCTCGTGGGTACCTACCCCCACCTGGTATGAATCTGTATTTTGCTAGATTCTGATGAGTACCTACCCTCATTCGGTATGAACCTTATTTTATAAGGCTATGGTGGGTACCTAACCCCACTTGGTACGAACCCCGTTCTGCAAGGCTCTGGTGGGTACCTACCCCCACCTGGTACGAACCCTGTTTTGCAAGGCTCTTGTGGGTACCTACCCCCACTTGGTACGAATCTGCATTTTGCTAGATTCTGATGAGTACCTACCCTCATCCGGTACAAACCTTATTCTATAAGGCTCTTGTGGGTACCTACCCCCACCTGGTATGAGTCTGCATTTTCTAGATTTTGATGAGTACCTACCCTCATCCGGTACGAACCTTATTTTATAAGGCTCTTGTGGGTACCTACCCCCACCTGGTACGAACCCCGTTCTGCAAGGCTCTGGTGGGTACCTACCTCCACCTGGTACGAACCCCGTTCTGCAAGGCTCTGGTGGGTACTTACCCCCACCTGGTACGAACCCCGTTCTGCAAGGCTCTGGTGGGTACCTACCCCCACCTAGTACGAACGCCGTTCTGCAAGGCTCTAGTGGGTACCTACCCCCACCTGGTACGAACCCCGTTCTGCAAGGCTCTGGTGGGTACCTACCCCCACCTGGTACGAACCTCGTTCTGCAAGGCTCTGGTGGGTACCTACCCCCACTTGGTATGAACCCCGTTCTGCAAGGCTCTGGTGGGTACCTACCCCCACCAGGTACGAACCCCGTTCTGCAAGGCTTTGGTGGGTACCTACCCTCACCTGGTACGAACCCCGTTCTGCAAGGTTCTAGTGGGTACCTACCCCCACCTGGTACGAACCCCGTTCCGCAAGGCTCCGGTGGGTACCTACCCCCTACCGGTACGAACCCCGTTCTGCAAGGCTCGGTGGGTACCTACCCCCACCTAGTACGAACCCCGTTCCGGAAGGCTCCGGTGGGTACCTACCCCCACCTCGGTACGAACCCCGTTCTTCAAGGCTCCGGTGGGTACCTACCCCACCCGGTACGAACCCCGTTCGCAAGGCTCGTGGATACCTACCCCCACCTGGTACGAACCCCGTTCTGCAAGGTTCTGGTGGGTACTTACCCCCACCTGGTACGAACCCCGTTTTGCAAGGCTCTTGTGGGTACCTACCCGCACCTGGTACGAACCCCGTTCTGCAAGGCTCTTGTGGGTACCTACCCGCACCTGGTACGAACCTTGTTCTGCAAGGCTCTGGTGGGTACCTACCCCCACCTAGTACGAACCCCGTTCTGCAAGGCTCTGGTGGGTACCTACCCTCACCTGGTACAAACCTCGTTCTGCAAGGCTCTGGTGGGTACCTACCCCCACCTAGTACGAACCCCGTTCTGCAAGGCTCTCAGGTAGTCAATCCTATGGTTTGATGAGTGCAAACCCTTATCTGATTTTGGAGATGTGTTGCCGACTTACTGTTTATGATCATGCGCCCATTCCATGGGGAGTGATTTTCTTTTTGACTTTTCTGCTTTAGTCATCCGGTCTTGCTGGGGATTTTTTGTTTTTGGCTTTTCTGTTTAGCCATCCGGTTTTGTCGGGAATTTTTTTTGTTCTTGGCTTTTCTTGTTTAGCCATCCGGTCTTGCCGGGGATTTTTGTTTTTGGCTTTTCTGTTTAGCCATCCGACATGTTGTTTGTCGGCGATTATTTGCTGGTTGCCTCTTATTTAGGCAGGAATCCACTGGGGATTTTTGATTTTTGTCTATTGTGCCTCTTAAGTAGGCAGATGCTTCAATAATGATGAAGACTTTTGGGCTTGTATTGCCTCTACATAGGTTGATTTCCCATTTTTGGGGATATTGGCTCTTTTTTTGCCTCTGAGTAGGCAGAGGCTTCATTGGAAGTGAAGGCTTTGCATTCCACTGGGGACATCCATATTGGGCGTTATAGGTAATTAACTCCCTGAGGATATAAATTTGTAGTTTTGCCTTTGCTGATAGGCTCACTAGGGATAGTTTTTTTCTTTTTGATGATCCACCGGGGATTTGATTGCTTTCCTGGAGATCTATTTTGACTTGCCCTCTAGGGAGGAATGGAGTTTTTGACTCCTTGTTGGATGCTGCTATTTTGAGCTGGCTTTGCCTATGCTCTTATTCCATTGGGGAATGGGTTTATTATCTGCTGGGGATGAAGAGATTTTCTTCTTTTTCTCTTTTCTTTTTGGCGATCCTCCGAGGAGTTCGTTGGCTTCCTGGGGATCCAACTTTGATTTGATTTTTATGACGGGGTCTTGGCTCTTTAGCTTTGTGAAGCTCTTTATTGAACTGGAGGATGAGAATTTTCTTGTTTTCCTCGTTTTGTAGATTTTTTTGAAATGCTCTACTTGGAGATATTTATTCAGCCTTTTTCGTGGCCTCTTTTGGGGAATGAAAGGTTTTTTCTTTTCTTTCTTTTTGTTGAACCCCTGGGGATATGGAGATTTTGACTTCATATCTTCTTTGGTTGATCTTTGTGTAGTCCTTATTCTCCTTTGGGGAAGTGGCGGAGATTCTGGATGAGTGTGCTCGATGACTCATGTGGTGATGAGGCTGAGTCGTGAGGTAATCTTTTTGTTTTGCCTCTGGAGTAGGCAAGAATCCATTTGGGGATCATCGAGCCTTTCCTTTGGCTTTTTGATGGCTTCCTTTTTCTTGGATGGAAGGATGGTGATTAAAGCTTTAAATGACTATGTTTGACGACTCATATGGTGGTGATGCTGAGCCGTGGAGTAATTTTTGTTTTGCCTTTGGAGTAGGCAAGGATCCGCTTGGGGTGATCAAGCCTTTTCCTGTTAGCTTTTTTCCAGTATACCTTCTTTTATTGGTGTAGAAGGAGAATGGTTGGAGCTATGATCTTGAAGCTCTTTATTCTGCTGGAGTGGTTTTGATTTCGCCTTTTCTTTCGCGATTTTGATTTTCATATGGAGACTGGATTCTGGTGCCTCCTGTTTTCAATCACAAGTATGGAGCCTAGCCTCCTTATATGCATGTTTATTATTCTTATTTAAAGAAAATTATTTTTTCTTGATTTTGACAAAGTGGTATTGTGCAACTACTTTGTGTGTGGATGTTCTAGATGCAATCTATTTGTTTATTTATTTTTGATGCATTTAGAAAGTAACTGGCCTTCTCCCGTTGGCTTCTTATGAATATGCCGATGGGCTCCTCCTTTATGACCATGATGATGAGCTCCTTTTCTATTCATCTCTTGGTTTTGGCCCTATCTTTTGCCTAGACCGCCCTTTACGGGTTTTCGATCTAGCAGGCTGCCTTAATTTTTGCCTAGAATATCTTAGGGGGCTTTTGCCTTATCTTTCGCCTAGATCGTTCTTTTGGGGTTTCCGATCTAGCAGGCTACCCTAGTTTTTTCCTAAGAATATCCTAGTAGGCTTTTATTCCTTTATTATTTTTTTATGCTTCGTCTTTTTTCTAGATGCATGCTTGATCTTTGAATAAAATTCTTTGCGCATATTTATGATTTATCAATAAAGAGGCATTTCCGTAATATTTGGTCAAGAGAAAGGAAATAAAAGGGAATTTTATTGATAAATGAACAAAAGTTTATTTCTTTTATAGAAGGATTTCAAGGATATTTAGAAGAATGGCTGGTTAGGGTTGACTATACTGTTTAGGCTTATACAGTCATGTCTATGATATCTGCCCCCCGAGTTCTCCTAATTGCTTCAGTTGAGATGTCCGAGCTTAGAGTGAAGACTATGCAGACTGCTTGCTTTTGGAAGAACATTACTTTAGCCGCCTTTTCGGTTTTCAACTGAAGTAACCATTGCTCTTAGGTTTTTTTTATATTTTTTTTTACCTCTACTTTTTGCCTAGGACGTATCCTAGCGAGGGATATAGACCCTATCTTTTGCCCAGGGATGCCCTTTGCGGGTTTTCATTCCTGACGGGTCTTGAGAAATGTCTTCAAGCATAATACTTCTTCACTACATCAAAATTGATTGGGTGTCAAAGTTCTTTTCCATCCATATCGGCGAGAATAAGAGCTCCTCCCAAGAAAGTTCATTTGACCACAAAGGGTCCTTCACAATTTGCTGCCCATTTTCCAATTTTATTCTTCTGGGCCGGAAGCACATTTTTTACCATTAAATCCCTCTTATGGTAAATATGAGGGTTGACTTTTTCGTAAGCCTTTTTTATTTTCCTTTGATAGGCTTGCTTACGACATATAACATTTAGCCGTTTTTCTTCAATAAGGTTTAGCTGGTCATATCGGCTTTGAACCCATTCGGCTTCTATTAATTTTGCTTCCATCATCCTGTGCTTTTGTCAACATGATTAGCTATACCGATTTTCCGTCTCGGATCTTTGCTATAATTGAAGAGTAATCATTTTGAATGTAGAGCAACTGCCATGACAATGCCCCTCTTCCTTTCCTTAGGGATTTCAATCCTCCTATTGATCACTTTATTTCCACATTTCCCAGTCAATTACTTGAATGCTTTATGGTGAAAGGTCAAGTGAATAGAAAAAAAGGGATTTATTGCAAAGGCTTGTATTTTAGTGGGATTTTTTTTTGAAATAATAGTTTATGTAAGAATGGCTAGCCAAGGTTGGTCGGTGTTTAGGCTAATTCAAACAAACATTTTGTTTTAATGAGGTGGCGTCTTCAACTGATTACTTTATGACGCCTATTTGTGACTGATTAACTTTCCTAGTCCACCCTTTTGGGTTTTCAGCCTAGGATATTGTGTTATGTCCTAACTTTTGTCTAGGTTCCCCTTTTTTAATTTTTGGGATACCTAGCGGACTTTATTTTCTTTATAGCACTTTGATTATTTTGACGCATTTTAAAATGTTTGTCTAAACATGGTTATTTTAATGGGGTATAGACATAATTAGCGAGAAAAGAAGCAGATAGTAAGAATAGCATTCTTTTGTAATTCAAAGGGAAATGCGTGCCCTAAAGATGCTCGGGGGTCCGGCACACCCCGAGGAGTGATCTCTAATAGTCATTGGGTTTACATCCCTTAAAATCAGAAGAAGGACATCTAATGTGCTAATATCCCTCTTTTTCGGAAGATCGTCTTCATGGTATGGAGGGGAGACTTCTCTTTTCTTTGTACGACTTGATCTTTTGTAGGGTCGTACTTTAAAGGATTATCCTTAAAATCTGGTGGCTCTCTTATTCCTTGAGCATCCTTTCCAAGCCCTTGTCCTGGGCTGTATCCATATCTCTTCATTATATGGGCTACTTTCATATTACTAGGAAGTCTTTCCATATTTTCAAATGTCCTCTTCAGCCGCATCCATTTAAGGTATGATGTACGGCTCGCTGATTCGAATGTAGTCTTTAACTTGAACCATGATCAACTTGTCGCCTACCACGAGCGTTGAAGAAATTGCCCTAGCACCGTGAATCCAAGGTCTACTTAATCTTCCCCTTGGATTCTTTTTTCCTTTTCCTCTTCGGTTTCTTTATTTTTCCTTTGTTTTTAGGAGCATTATCTTGTAGCTCCTTGGGTGAATAAATTCTTTTGTCTCTCGTCCTGCCCCCAGTGCCGGCTATATTGGAGACATCTTCATTGACGAACAATTCTTCTGTGCATATCCACAGTACAGCTTTATCCGATGTATAAGGGAAAGGATGAGGCATGAATAAGCGCAAAGGTGTTATTGCCCCTTCCCTGACATTATCAATTTGGGTACCGACATTTACTTCTTTCTTATTATCTCCTTGTCCCAAATTGATGGCCTTAGTTTTTTCCTGATGGGGCTGTATCAATTGAACTTATTTTTCCAACAGTCTTTGCATGTCTGGGGAAATGGTCCCCTCCTCACTGTCTGACTCAATCCATTCGTCTTCGGCTTTCAGATCCCACAGAGATTTTTCAATCACAGACATGACTGTTTATATGGTCCTTATTTGGGTTTAGATTTTATTTAATTATTTTGGAGTGAGAGAGAAAAGAATGAAAAGAATATGAATATTATGAAAAATGCCTCATTATATTGATGAAAAGAGAAATATATACAGAGCCCCTTTAATCAAAAGATCCCGCAGCCATGGGCAGAGACCGCGAGAGATGCATCGGAAGCTTTTTATTATTATATTTTTATTTCTTTTAACCAAAATATGCACAAAATGGGGAGCCCTAGTTAGCTGGCCTTCTCTACCTAGGCTCACTATTCTAGTTGTGATAGAGGCTTGATATTCACGTCGGGAGCATTGAAGGTGATCCACCCAGCATTCAACAAATCTTGGACCTTATACTTCAAGGCCATGCAATTCTCCACAGAATGCCCAGGAGCGCCTGAATGATAATCGTGGTTCTCATTAGGTTTGTACCATTCTGGGTAGGGTGGATCCATCTTCTTTAGAGGGAGATATGCTAGGAGATGGTCCTTTATCAATTCTGGCAGTAGACTTCCATAGGAGGTTGGAATGGGAGTGAATTTCTTCTCTTGTCTGCGTGACTGCCTAGATGGTTGTGAAGAGGAAGAAGGGGTATTGAGGTTGATGGCATTTATGCTCCCCTCTTTCTTCTTGCTAAAGGACTTCTTGAATGATGCGTGGGATTTCTTAAACTTGGGAGGGAATCGAGTATTTTCGACAAGACGTACATCAGTTACCTCCTTTACATCAAAGTTGTATCCCTCTAATGCCCTTAATTTATCTTCTAGGGCAAAAATTTGTTGCTCAGAGACCCTATTGTGGAAGCATTGCTAATACATTAGCTCCATCAATTGCGCTATTTGTTCCTTTATGGCATTAAGCTTAGCGGTGAGCATACGATTCTGTTTCTCTAATTGCTCCATCCTCTTAGCTTTTGCACGTGAATGATCAGTGTGGGATAGATATGCCTTAGACCATAGCTTTGGTGTTTTCCTAAAAGCTCATGCTTTAGAGAGTACCATACCCACCTTGGTGTGATGGTTCCCTTTTTTTTTTCAAAGAGGTTACCATCATACCTTAGCGTACTTATCTCTTCTAGGAAGGTTATAAACGCATTTGGGTCTCTTTCGCTATTATCTAAGGATATCTAATGCATCCTAGAATGAGTGTGTTTGTGCATGCACTACAAAACTACTTTTTATGATGGCAAATATTGAAAGTGTAATAACTTTTGACTGGGATGTTCGATTTGGACAAACAACATATCGAAACAAAGAGAAAAAGGTGAAGAACTAAATTGCAAATAGCCGAAAGGGATTTGACCCAGTAATTTTCCCAAAAAACGTTCCTAAGACCCATTTTTTGGAGGTTTATTAAAATGATGGGTATGCATGCTGCATTTATTTTCTCTCTTAGTTTTTTCTTATGAAATGATGTTGTATGAATGATACGACTTTGCCAAGAATCTTTTTATTGTAAGAGGTATTTTATTGGTTTAAATTGTTTTTTATATTTTTTATAACCCTTTATCTCTTCTGTCGGTCAACGTGGCTACTTAGCTTACAAAGAACCTGAAACCAGGCTAGCTTAACTGAAGACTGTCCGAGATAAAGTTGGTTTATTCTTATCACTTTTATGGTTTTTAAGATTTTTACTATTTTTGTCTGTTGTATGATTACCCTATGCTAATGCATCAATACAAATGCAGTGTCGCCGCCGTCAAAACGAGGGCGGTCAGAGCGATGCGATGGTTTTTTCGACTTTCCGTTTTTCGCATTTTTATTGGTGGTTACAACGCCTTTAGGTTGTCCGATAACCGGGCTGAACCTAGGGGCGAGGTTTTCGAAAGGGCGCTCTTGGATTGTCCGATAACCGGGCTAATCCAAGAGCTAATTTTGGAGGGTTCTTTGGAGTCGCCACTGACGTTTTTATCGGAAACATCGGAAAAGGATTTAAAAGGCGTTGGTTTTCGAAAAACCAACTTTGGTCATTAGAACCAGAGTTGGGTAAGGGAGTTAGTTACTCGTAAAGGAAGTGTTAGTTCCTTTACGTCGCCCCTTTCGGGTTCCCTATGATAGGCCAACTATTCTGGGTAAATAAACCAGAAAATATGCTTTTACCCTTTTATTGTACGAAATTTAAAGATTATGACTATATGGCCCTAATGTCTATTGCGTAATTTAAATAAAACACTAAAAGATAGAGGGAGAAAGTAGAAACCTCCGAAGCAAGCTTTTCTATTAACTTTTTGGAAATTAGGATGCTTTTTGGCAACCCTCCACTCTTGTACAGCGCTGGAACCTCTCAAAAAACGCTATAAAAACCTCTAAAGACACTCAGAAGCTTCGGAAATGCGTCGGAGGGATTCTAGAGAGAGAAACTAGTGATGTGACTAGAGAGAGAGAGAGAGAGAGTGAGAGAGGTGTGTGAAATGAGGGGAATGGAGGCCCTATTTATAGGGATTCGCGCCTGTCAGGTCGAGACGGGTCGTCTCGTCTGACAAGGTCGAGACGACAGTCTCGCCTTGCGGGAACGTCGAGACGGCGGTCTCGACAAACGAGACGGCGGTCTCACCATCCGCGCAAGGCGAGACGGCGGTCTCGAATCCGAGACGGCGGTCTCGACCTTAAAAGGCGAAAATCCTTATTTTTTGGACCAAAAAACCCTCCTATCCTAGTATGGGGCCTAATAGTCTCTCCTAATGGCTTCTTAGGCTTCGTCCATCTTCGAAAAGGAGGTCTTCTGGTCTTTATTGCTAGGCCGGGCAAGATTTGGGGTCTACAGCTGCCCCCCCTTTACCCGACTAGTCGACTGCTGGCCTTTTGTGCCAAGTAGATCGACTGGAGGGTATAGGAGTTGACCCTCTTGCCCGGTTGCTCCTTCTGGCGGTAGCTGATCCCTTCGGCTTATGAGTATGAACCCCCATCTGGTTTTGACGAGTATGAACCCCCGCCTGGTAAGCCCTCTTCTGTAAGGCTTGATGAGTACACACCCCCATCTGGTGTTTGACGAGTATGAACCCTCGTCCGGTAAGCCCCCTTCTGTAAGGCTTGATGAGTACACACCCCCATCTGGTGTTTGTGCCTCCGGATTCTCCTTCTTGCGGTAGCTGATCCTTTGGCTGTGGTGGCGGCTTATTGCTCTAGCTCATGCGCCGATGTGTTGAGATGTCTTGTCTTGGTCATCCGGTCTGCGCCGGGGATTCTGTTGGTGTTCATCCGGCTTTGTTGGTTGCCGGGGATTCTTTGTTTGTTGAGTTTTTGGTGGTGATCACCCGACTCTTGCTGGTTGGTCGGGTGGGTTTTGTTTGTGTTCAACTTTTTGGTTGGTCGTCAAAGCTTGATTTAAGGTGGTTGACTTTGTTTTCAATCCTGCCTTTTCCTCACAGTTTTATCTCCTTTTTCCTCGCGACTTAGGATTTTGGCTTTTTTTCTCGAGCGTACGTCTCTTTACTTTTAGACTCTTTTGGTTACGCTGACTTTTGAAAAAACAAGGTGGTAATGGATGCATGAAATAAAAATTTTATTCATATGGGAAAAAACTTTATTACAGCCATTTCGAACCCTATCCCTAAGGGCTATCCTCTAGAGACGATCCATGATAGGGGAATTGCTGATACATATGCTCCCGGAATTTGGCTTGCTCCCGGGCTTCATCGTCGTATCTTTGCTGGAATGTTGTCCAGTCTTGCCGCATTCCCTGCTGATATTGGTACATCGTCTCCAGCCGGGTGTCGAAGGCGTCTTGCCGCACAGACATTTGATCGAATTGCTGGCGTAGATCGTGGATGTTGCGGTTTACGCCAGCAAAGTCGTCTGTGTACTGGGGGGGTTGTTGCTACTGATGTGGCTGCTGGAAGTCGGGAGGCGTTGGGAGATCGTGCATCGCCACGATGTCTTGGAGGTCCAACGCGAAATCCAACGAGGGATGAAGGGCCAACTGGGTCTCGTGGCGTATCAGCATCCCCATGCTGACCAGGATCGACCCGCTGATGGTTTCGGGTCGAAGGCTGGGGGCCAACTCTTCCCGACCGGCACATCCCCATTTCTCTGCCAGGGGAGTGATAAGAGGAGCCATGAGGATGGCTCCCGCTGGTCTGCTCCTGAAGTCCTTAAGGGCCCTCAGGAAGAAGTAGCTAGGGTTGCAGCGTCGTCCCTGGCTCATGCAGTAAAGCACGAAGAGGTCTGGGAGGGTTACCTTGCCTTGGCTCTCCTTCCTCCCGTGGACAGTCCCAGCCAGCAGCTTGTGGCAAATGCGGAGGGCTGGAGGGAGTGCTGACCCCTTCATTAGTGTGGGCAGCATGGGCGACCTGGTGAGCTCCTCCCACATTTCGGTGGCGGTGAGGGTAGCGGGGCGATTGCAGATGGCCTCTCAGTATTCCCGAGTTAACACTTGCTCGGGCCGGACGAACCCAATGCTCACATTGAATTCGTCGAGGGTGGTAGTCCGGTACGTCCCACCCATGAAGTAGGTCACAATCTTAGTTGGTGGCAGGCCCGGGATCATGGAGGGAGCCTCAGCGTAGGAGATGGAGGCTAGGAACTCCAGTACTGCTTGAGGGTACACGTGGGTCGGTGGAGGTTGCAGCAGGAAGCCCCACCCAATACTGTCTATGTGGGCCCGGACATCGTCCTCCCACCCGAACTCGGCGAGGATGCCGAAGTCAAGCCTGAGCATGGGGTGCCACGTATAGCCCCGGATGTGTTCGAGGCGGGCTTGGTGCTGTGGCGAGAGCTGAGTAGGATCCTGGGGGGCTGGCGCCGAGGAACTGCTAGCACCGGCAGTGCCTCTTCTCTTCCGGGATTGACTTCTACTGAACATATTGGCCAGAAAGTGCTCTTGAAGTGAGAGATCTGAGAGTTGGAGGTTCTGGAGGCAAGGGGAGTTGTGAGGATCCCCCAAGGCGCCACCCCCATATATAGGGGAAAAATTCGACTCAGGACCGCCGTCTGGGAATTCAAGACGGCGGTCTCGACTTTGGGTTCAAACGAGACGGCGATCTCGTTGGTCGAGACGACGGTCTCAATTTGCTGAGAACAGAGACGGCAGTCTCGAATTTCTGTTTTTTTTTTTTTGTATGTAAAATAGGACCTGGTTCAAAAACATATTATGCATGCAATGTTTTTTATGTTTGATGTCCTATAATGCCTATTTCAGTTAATTTTTCATAAGGATTTAACTGACGTGTCTTGTAGCGTCGAATTCCCTTTAATCTGTGCTCTTGTGTTTGGTTGTACCTTGTCGGATTTCTTATGACCGAAGGATAGCTTGTTTTTCCTTTTCTTCTTTTTGTGGAGCACTCTTTGCCATGTAGTGTCCCTCTTTCTCCACTCTAGGGATTTCAATCCTCTTGTTGACTATACGCCTCTATATTCCCAAATTAATTAATAGAATATTGTTGTGAGGGTCAAGAGAAGAGAAGTAAAAAGATAAATTCAATGGCTTGTGTTTTAGAATGTTGATCTTATTTTGAAAGAGTTTTTGTAAGAATGGTTAGCTAGGGTTAGGCTTGGGTGTTTAAGCTTTCTGTCTAAGCAAACATTTTTCGCCTTTTTTGTACTTGCGCCTTAGTTTTATTTGCATTGCTTTTCTATGGCTAGTTGATGTCCCTAGATCGCCCTTTGGGTTTTCGAACTAGGATATTGTGTTTTGGCCCTAACTTTTGCCTAGGTTCTCTCTGGATTTTTGAGGAATCCTAGCGGACCTTATTTTGTAACCCTAACTTTTGCCTAGGCTACCCTTTATTGTTGTTCGGGTATCCTACCGGGTTGACCCTATTTTTTGCGTAGCCCCCTTGGTGGGTTTCCTACCGGGTATTTTGCCCTTCTTTCTTTTTGGCCTTTGGCTTCTATGGGCTTTTTCTCTTTTTGTATTTATTTTTTGTTCACAATATTGGCGAAGCATGACTTTCTTTATGGCGAGGTGAAGTCTTATTTGGTGCTTCTAATCAACTAGTCTGACCGTAATGGCAATGGTGAATTTTTGGTTGCGCTTCTTATTTCTTTTTTTCTTTTTCGTTTACTTAGACAGGGTTATTTTGTTAGGTCTAGTCAGAAAATAGCGAGAAAAGAAGCAGATTGTAAGAAGTATTCTTTATTAATTAATAAGGGAATATGTGCCCTAAAATGCCTGGGGGTCGGGCTAGCCCCGGGGGATAATCTCTAACAATCATGGGGTTTACATCCCTTAAATGAAGAAAAAGATTTCCTAATGACTAGGGTAGCTCTTGACGCTTGCACCCCTCCACTTCGGAAAATTTGCTTGAGTGTGCGGAGGGGAGACTTCCCTTTCCCTCTTTCTGCTCGGCCCTTAGTAGGGTCATATCCTAGGCCATGCTTGAAAGGATTATCTTGGAATTCTGGGGGTTCCCTCATGCCTTGGGAATCTGCCCCCAATCCTTGGCCAGGATGGTAGCCATGCTTCAACATCATGCGGGCTACTTTTGTGTTTTTGGGAAGCCTTTCTATACTGGCAATTTCTAGCGCTTGAAAAGACGTTTCAAGGGCCTCTTCAGCCGCATCCACATAAGGTTGAGTGGACGGTCCACTGATCAGGATATCGTCTTCTGCTTGGACCGTGACCAATTTGTCATCCACTATGAACTTGACTTTCTGGTGGAGCGTCGAAGGTACTACCTTAGCGTCATGAATCCAAGGCCTGCCGAGGAGACAACTATATGCTAGAGTAATGTCCATTACATGGAAATTGACATTGAAGATAGTGGGTCCAACTTGGATTGGCAAATTAACTTCTCCCACTACTTCTCGTTTTGATCCGTCGAAGGCTCAAATGATGGTGCTGCTTGGGTGCAGACGAGTTCCTTGGATAGTCAACTTGTCTAGTGTGCATTTGGGCATCACGTTCAAGGATGACCCGTTATCCACAAGAACTTTGGCGATGAGGTACTCCTTGCACTTGATCGAAATGTGCAAGGGCTTGTTATGGTTTGACCCCTCGAGGGGGAGTTCTTCCTTTGTGAAGGTGAGGTGATCGCTTGCCGTGATGTGACTGACGATCCTCTCAACTTTTTCTTGGGATATAGTGTGAGGTACATGCGCCTCGCTCAAGACCTTCAGCAGGGCGTTCCTGTGCGGTTCCGAGCTCATTATTAGAGATAACAGTGTTATCTTTGCAGGTGTGCGGTTGAGCTGGTCTATAATGGAATACTCGCTTTGCCTTATAAACTGGAGTAATTCCTCTGTCTCCTCCTTGGATTCTTTATTTTCTTTTTCCTCTTCGGCCTTTTTATTTTTGCCTTTATTTTTGGGGACTTCTTCTTGCGAGTCCTTGGGGGAATATATTCTTCCACTTCTTGTCATGCCCCCAATACCAGCTATATTTGTGATATCCTCTTTTATTGGTGAAGATTCCCCATATCTCCACGGTACAGCTTTATTTGATTCGTAGGGGAAAGAACGTGGCATAAAAAGTCGCACTGGTGTCCTTGCCCCTTCTTCCTTATTCCTGAGGACCAACGGTCGAGGCTTATTTTCCTCTTGTGATGAATCGACCGTTGGGGAGAGCTTGATTAGGAGTGGCTTTCTCTCCATTCTTCTGATTTGGAAGTCGTGTCAGTTTAATCCTTCCTTTTTATTATCTTATTTATTAAGCGTGAAGGAGGGGAAATTAAATATGCAGATGAATGGTATGCATGCAAGTAGACAATTGTTGAATAAAAGAAAAATTTCATTCATTCATTTAGAAGGTGTACATTCCCCTACTCCATACTACGAAGCAACTTTTGGCAAAAACGGAAAAGCCTAAAGAAACCCACAGGCGGGTCTTGATCTCTATGTAATTCTCTTTCGGCTTCCCGGACGTGACGAGCGAGTGCTTCGCTTTGCTTCTGGACTGCCTGACTCATATCTTCACTGTACTTTTGAGCCTCTTTGATCTTCGCCTCTTGATGGATGACCAAGGCTTGCAGGTCATCGAGTTTTGCAAGGGCTCGGTCTTTTTCTTGAAGTACTTGGCCATACTGAGCTAGCCCGTCTCTTTCTTTGCAGCGTAGCTCAGCGAGACTTTTGTTGAGTCTCCGATTGGCCTCCCGCTCTTGGCGTATCTCTGACCGAGTCTTGGTAAGCTCTTGCAGCAACTCCTTGATCATCTGGGCCTGCTCTGCTGATTCGGCCTCAAGGCGTGCTGACTTGGCCGTTATTTCTTGTAGTTGGCTATCCGAGCTAGTTCTGGCAGCTTTGGATGCTCGGATAGCTTGCTCATTAGAGTCAACACACTGGTCCTTGAGGCGCTCTATTTCATGATCCTTTTTCTTGCATTGCCTTTGTAGACCATCAATGGTGAGGATAGATTCTTGCTCTCTCTCTTCAAGGGCCCTCATCTGGGCCCATGATTTCTATCCTCTGGGTCAAGGCGTCGACTTGAGCCTGCAGCTCTTCACTATTGGCGCTCGTAATGAGTGAGGTGGATGGTTGAGACATCCCTCTTCTTCTTCTCCATGCCTCATAGTCACTGGAGGTAGTCACTCGAGCTTTTCCTAGCTCTCTATCTCCCATATGGACTGGTCTCTCCCATGCTTTTCTCACTGCTGGTGAGTTGGCGATGGTGCATGGGTCTCCGAAGAAACACAGTCCTCTGAGTTCCCCTCGAGAGATGATAGTTTGGGTTCTCATGAGTTGCCTCATAGCTACTCTAGGTGAGTAAGCTATGCAACCCCTGAGTCCTATCAAGGGTATGTTTGGATAGTCTCCACATCTGATGAGAACTGGGCCGGGTCGGAACCATGGGCAGACCGAGGATATATTGTTGGCATCCAGTCGTTCCAACTCGTCCCTCCACTCTGAAGTTAAGCGTCTTTGGAGGGGGATTTTGGAGAAGCTTCTCAAAGGATCGGGGAATATCCCCATGTGACTAGAGGCGTAAAAGTGTGTAACGCCCCACACAAATAGTAGTGAAGAGCAGCAGTGAAGCGTTTTTCCTTGCTTCTGGTGGCAGAAATCCACTGAGAGCAAGGTGTCGGCCAGAATTGCAGGTAAGGGACTCTTCGAGTTCATGTCCCAGGCGAAGAAGGCGTCCATGACGGCTTGATCCACTGTATTGAGGTGGAAGGGGAATAATATTGTTCCAAATATTATTAGGGTTAGGGTTTTGTTGAAAGCGACCCATTCTGTCCTTTCAGCCAAGTCGGACAGGTGGTCTTCTAACATTGAGACCTTCCAAACCTGGACATTCCCTTTTCCTATCAGGGTAGCCTGCCGGAATGGCAGTTGAATGGTGGCAGCGACTTGTGCTGCAGGAGTATATGCCCCATGGCGGATATGGACCCCGGCTGATTTGGGCCATTTTAGCATGATTTCATACTCCTCTAAGGTGGGCACCATATCAAACTGTGGAAACTCGAAGCAGCGCAGACTAGAGTTCCAGAAATGAACTAATACCCTGACGAAAACTTGGTCGACACAGATCTTCAGCAGGTCGAGAATCCGTCCATAGGATTTCTCAAAGTCGAAGTGGACCTCTGGTGGCATTATCGCGCTCAGCCGTTCCAATTTCTCAGTATGGTATTGGGGAATATCCACCTTTTTCAACTGTCTACTAGTCCCCTCCATTTTCTAAAACCAAAATGCATGTTTTATGAAAATGATGCTTATTAAATGAATGTAAGTGTTTATTTTTATTTATCATGTTTTGTATGATGCATTTTTTTATTTTTGAAGAAATAAACTACTTATATGGGGGTAATGCTTTTGAACTAGGTCCCATTTATTTTTAAAATTGGATTTTCATTTGATTTTTATTCCTATTTTATTTTGTAGCCTTTTATCTCTTCTGTCGGAACTGCGTGGCTACTTAGCTTACAAAGAACCTGAAACTAGGCTAGCTAAAAGGCAGACTGTCCGAGATAAAAATATGGCTTTATGCGAAAAAAATAATTAGCGTCCCTTATCTCTTCTGTCGGAACTGCGTGGCTACTTAGCTTACAAAGAACCTGAAACCAGGCTAGCTAAAAGGCAGACTGTCCGAGATAAGGGTGTTTATTGCAGAAAATATTTTTTATAATTTTTCTGTTGTTTGGTTATGCTATGCAACAGACAAATGCAACAAACATATGCACACACAATTCGAACATCCCCGAACAGGCGAGAAGTCGTTTTAATCACGAGGTAGGGTTTTCCTGCAGAAAAGTGCATTGGCGAAGGTAGGATCTAACTGTTCTCACCAGGCTAAGGCCCCCAAGGTGCCCCCATTATAGGGTCCCCACTCTCCAGCCTTCCGACCATGCTTAGCACTAAGGCCATAGTCAGTCTTTGTGCCAAAAGAGGAAGGTTATCACCTTGAGTGGTGATTTCCGATCACACCGGTCGGCACAAGGCCATCACTACAGCGAACCGTACCTGCCACCCACTCCCTATGGATTTCTCACTTGCCCCCGGGTATAGGGGGAACTGTTGTGTGCAAAGGTTTGTGTACAATTCGTATTTCAAACAATTGCATACATATAAATAAACAGCAGTTATTAAAGCCAAACAATAAAACATGTTATAATACAAACGTAGGGTAAAAGCGAATTTTCTTGATTTATTTATTTTTAAGCTGGCCCATCACTAAATGGGATCAACTCTCTAGGCTTCCCCAGTGAAGTCGCCATCTGTTGCCGCTGTCAAAACGAGGGCAGTCGGAGCGACGCGATGGTTTTTTCGACTTTCCGTTTTTCGCGTTTTTATTGGTGGTTACAACGCCTTTAGGTTGTCCGATAACCGGGCTGAACCTAGGGGCGAGGTTTTCGAAAGGGCACTCTTGGATTGTCCGATAACCGGGCTAATCCAAGAGCTAGTTTTGGAGGGTCCTTTGGAGTCGCCACCGACGTTTTTACCGGAAACATTGGAAAAGGATTTAAAAGGCGTTGGTTTTCGAAAAACCAACTTTGGTCATTAGAACCAGAGTTGGGTAAGGGAGTTAGTTACGCGTAAAGGAAGTGTTAGTTCCTTTATGTCGCCCCTTTCGGGTTCCCTATGATAGGCCAGCTATTCTGGGTAAATAAACCAGAAAATATGCTTTTACCCTTTTATTGTACGGAATTTAAAGATTATGACTACATGGCCCTAATGTCTATTGCGTAATTTAAATAAAATAGTAAAGATAGAGGGAGAAAGTAGAAACCTCCGAAGCAAGCTTTTCTATTAACTTTCTGGAAATTAGGGTGCTTTTTGGCAACCCTCCACTCTTGTACAGCGCTGGAACCTCTCAAAAAACGCTATAAAAACCTCTAAAGACACTCAGAAGCTCCGGAAATGCGTCGGAGGGATTCTAGAGAGAGAAACTAGTGATGTGACTAGAGAGAGAGTGAGAGAGGTGTGTGAAATGAGGGGAATGGAGGCCCTATTTATAGGGATTCGTACCTGTCAGGTTGAGACGGGCCGTCTCGTTTGACAAGGTCGAGACGGCGTCTCGCCTTGCGAGAACGTCGAGACGGCGGTCCCAACAAACGAGACAGCGGTCTCGCCGTTCGTGAGTGGCGAGACGGCCATCTCGCCAAACGAGACGGCGGTCTCACCATCCGCGCAAGGCGAGACGGCGGTCTCGAATCCGAGACGGCGGTCTCGACCTTAAAAGGCGAAAATCCTTATTTTTTGGACCAAAAAAACCTCCTATCCTAGTATGGGGCCTAATAGTCTCTCCTAATGGCTTATTAGGCTTCATCCATCTTCGAAAAGGAGGTATTCTGGTCTTTATTGCTAGGCCGGGCAAGATTTGGGGTCTACATGCAGCAAACGAATGCATACACAATTCATTCATCCACGAGCAGAGCCACGCTATTTTCGAGGTGGGGTTTTCCTGCAGAAACGTGCTTGGTTTAGGTGGTTCTAAACTGTTCTCACCAAGGCCAAAGGTCCCCAAGGTGCCCCCATTATGGGGACCTCTCAATCTCTCAGTTCTTGGGTCATGCACGGAACTCCGTGTCGACATCCTTGGACCAAAAGAAGAGAGTTATCACCTTGAGTTGGTGGTTTTCCGACAACGGTTGTAGCCCCGTGTGCCAACAAGCCGCTCGTATCTGCCACCCACTCCCTATAGGTATTCACTCTTGCCCCCGGGTATAGAGGGATTGTAGTGTGCAAGGGTTTTTGTGTACAATTTATATTTCAGACAATTTGCAGAAAATAATCATACAGCAGTTATTAAAGCCATACAATAAAGCATACAATGGAGGATAAAGGCGTAATTTCAAATCTTTACTTAGTTTGAATTTATCCGTCACTAAATGGGATCAACTCTCTAGCTTCCCCAGTGGAGTCGCCATCTATCGCCGTCGTCCGTTTCGACTTCTAGGGACATCTCGAACGTTTATGCGAGCGGTCGTGAAAAGATGGTTTAGACTCACGTTTATTTAAAAATGTGTTCATTGCTCCCGAGGTGCTCAGCAACTGAACTATCCTCTAATAAAAGCAAGGTTTTCGCAAAAAGGGTTCTTATGGAGTCGCCACCAATGTTTTGACCATAAACATTGGAAAAGAATAAAAAGACGTTGATTTTAAGAAAAACGAAACTTGGTCATTATAACCAGAGTTAGGTAAGGGAGTTAGTTACGCATGGGGAAGGTGTTAGCACCCCACGACGCCCCTTTCGGGTTCCCTATGACGGATTAATTCATCAAGTAAAGATTAAGAGAAATTATGCTATTACCCTATTTTATTGTACAATATTAAAAAATGGCTATCTACATGATTTTATTTTCTATCGCATACATAAAGTAGTAAATAAAGCAATAAAAGAGAAGAGAAGTGAAAAGAACCTTGATGTGACTGATTTTCAGCACATCTTAAGTAGCTTATAATGTTATATTATTGTTTATAATATGTTAATAAAGCTTAATTAACTATAATTTGTATTACTAGGCCTTTAGAAGCCGTAATATAAAATTCTGCATAAAAACAATAAATTAGCTGTATTTTATTGTATACGGGTACAAATATTAGTTTACTGTTTTATTTATTATTTTTTCTACAGAGATCCTAAAATCATTATTCTTGAAGCAGTGAAAGCTAGACAAATTCATCTTTCCAGCGGATCAAGAAACACTCAATTCGGAGCTAAATTGAATTTTATATAAATTATTTAAGGGAGGTTATGCGCACAGAGTCGGTCCACCGGGCATGCCTCAGTAAAATAATTATCATAAATTCGATAGACCTCCAAAATTAGTCAAAAAGGTGGCGTTTGAAAGATAACTTAACAAGCTTTCTAATGAGACCAGAATCGGTTCATTTGAAGAATAATTGAGAAAACTGCAAGCTTCGAATTGCGCGGTACTGCACTGAAACGAAGACAGTGCGACTCTTCAACATCTTATTGGATTAGGTCTGGTTATGGGCCTTGTAAGTTGTAATTGTACATTAGTTGAAGTATATAGTAAATTAACTTAATGTAATAACATGTAGTCGAAGTTTTCAAATCGATCAGAATTCTCTCAGTTGTTCTCTCCACTGCACCATGGCTCTTTCTCCTTGCTTGCATCTCAATCTTCCATGTATGTGTTCATTCTTCTTCATTGTTCTTCACGAATTGGATCTGGATTTCCTTCTTCTATCATCTTTAATTGTTTTTCTTTACTGAATTCATGAATTAGATTAGGTTTTTACCGAACAAAATCTGCTGGAACTGAATTGCATGTGACAACTTGTTTAAGACTTGTGTTCTTGACTTGCTTTAGCTTGTGGATGTCTCTCGGTTGAGGATTGAAGCTTGCAATCACTTTGTTGAACTGTATGGTGAATGCTTGATTGATTAATTAGGTTTTCACAATGTCAAAAACGCAGTAGTTTTGCAATTTTGCTTACACCGAATCTGCTCCACAGTTCTTGTTCTTGCTTTCTTTAATTTTCTGCATTTTACTGCTTTTACTTTACTGTTTTGATGTTTTAATTGCTTTACAGTCACGGTAGCTATGTTTTATTGCTTTGTTTACTTGCTTTAATCTCTGTAGAAGCTTAGTTTTAGGTTTAGATAGATTTTACTGCATTGTTTTAGGTTCTCGTCATAGATTAGCATAAGATTAGAATAGTTTAAGTGTAGCTAGGTTCTCATTTTAATTTTCTGCACTACAAATTCCCCTTGAATACTGAAAAACTCATAAATATACATTACTTCACTCATTCCATCATTCACATCACACATTTACCACTGTTTTGAACATTTTGACCGAAGTGACCACTTGTCACTCGGTCGGTTTTCAACCACACGCACCAAAACACTCTCACACGGTCATCCCACATTTGTAAAACTCAAAATACAAAAATATTTCCATTTACATCGGTCAACCATACATTTTATACACTTGATTTGATTCTTGACCGAGGAATTTCTTCATATATTCATTTTGACCGAGACCTTTTATTTTGTTGATTTTTCGACCACTTTTCGACCACCGATCGCATGTTCACTACGGTCATTTTCCATTTTAAAAACTCAAAACTCAAAAATAATTACATTTTACTCGGTCATTCATATATTTTACACCTTGAATTTGATTCTTGACTGAGAAATTATTTTTAAATTTCATTCCGATCGAGAGTTCACATTTCGATTGTGGTTTCGACCAGTGGTTACTATTCATTGTGGTCGATTTATGAATTTCGTTTAACTTCATTCATCTGCATTTTTTTTTCATTTCTGTCTACATTCATATAGGTCAATCGTATATTTTGTTCACTAATTTCCATTTTTGACCGAGACAACTCATTATTTTTTGTATGTTGACCGAGAGCACAAAATTCGACCGTGATTCCTGATCTGTTATTACTGTTCACGTCGGTCGATTTACGATACTCGACCGTGGTTACTGTTCATCACGGTCGATTTGTGATTTTGGGTCAGATTTGTGATTTTCCATATTTTTAGCCATTTTTGCATTCTGCAATATTTTCATTCACTGCATATTAGGATTTTACCTCATTTTAATTTAGTCTAAGATTGTAAATTTCATTTTTAGTTTAGTTCCCCATTGAATCATTCATAACTCAATCATATACTCTTATTACTTCCACGGATTGATATTCTGGTTCCCATTGTACTGCATTATTACTGTTTTAGGGGAACTCATTTGAAAGTGTTGAAACTGCGACATATCAATTTAACTTCTTTCAAACTTCCGTAGCAAGCTTTTTATTACAATTCTTCAATTGTGAGGATGTGTTTTGGCAATCCCCCGCACTACAAAGACTCTCCTCCCCGAATACAAGACCAACTCTACCAAAATTTTAAGAAGAATCGAATGCTGGAAGAATATTCCTTAACTGATTGTTACCTTTTTAGGCAATCAGAGAGTTTATTCGAAAGAGGGAGAGAAGACAAGTGTCTGGATTGTGAAAAATGCTCAAATGAGCTTCCTATTTATAGTTTTCGCAGCCTGGCAGCTCGGGATGACCGTCTGGGGTGCAAAAAATAGGGACGGGCGTCTGGGGAGGCCGGGACGACCGTCTGGGATCTGGGACGGCCATCCCAAGCAACAAAACTGGCTGAGACGGCCGTCCCAAGCAACAAAAATGGCTGAGACGGTCGTCTGGCATGTGGGACGGCTGTCTGGGCTGACTGGGATGGCCATCCCGACTTTTGGGACGGCCATCTCGACTATTTTGGCCAGATTTTGTGTTCTGGGACTCTTGGGAAGCTTTCCTTTCTTCATTCGGAAGTCGATTGATGCCGATAGACGTCCGCCGAAGCTTTATCTTCATATAGGAAGTCTTCTTGGCCTTTATTGAGAGGCCGGACAAAATTAGGGGTCTACATGTATCAATTAAAACAATTCTAGTGAATGTTTTAAATGGTTTTAATCGATTATTTTCAAAACCTATCAGTTAAAAATTTGTCATGTAAGTTTTAAGAACATTTTAATTGATAAAGCTCATATAATATCAGTTAAAACAATTTCTTAAAAACAGTTTAATTGATTGCTTTGGTTTTTAACGGATTAAAAACATCTTTAGAGCCATTTTTCAAATTCTTTCAAATGATGAAACTTCATGCAGTAGAGGGATATGAATGATTATACCTATGTATATATGCAGACTCACTAATCACTCTACCCTTGAACCCAAGTAGCCTTTGACTTCATCAAATCCACAAGATCTTCATTTTATCAAATGATCCAATAAGATCTTCATCACTTTCAGAGGGAAAAGAAAGACAAAAGGTAACAAGAGGAGAGAGTAGCACGAATGAATATGCCCAAGAAAAAGAAGGGAGTAAAAAACCACTTGTAAAGAAGTTACTGTATTCCAAGGCTCCTTCAAAAATAGACAAAGAGAGACAATTCAATAGATTTATGGATATTTTCAAAAGGCTACAGATTAGTATTCCTTTTGTGGAAGCTCTGGAGCAAATGCCAACATATGTCAAGTTCATGAAAGAACTCCTCACTAAAAAGAGAATATTTGCAAAAGAAGAGACAATAGAACTGGAAGCAGGCTGTAATGCAATTTTTCAAAAATCTTTACCAACAAAATCCAAAGATCCTGGCAGTTTTACTATCCTTGTTACTATTGGTGCATTACCAGTGGGAAAGACTTTACTTGATTTGGGGGCCAGTATAAATCTCATGCCATTATCTATGCTCAAAAGAATAGGAGACTTGGATGTTAAACCAACTAGAATGACTCTACAACTGGCTGACAGATCAATAAAGATTGCTTATGGAGTAGTAGAAGATGTTTTAGTTAGAGTGGACAAATTCATATTTCCTGTTGATTTTGTAATTATGGACATGGAGGAAGATGTGAAAGTGCCATTGATCTTGGGAAGGTCATTTATGAAAACTGCTAAAGTAATTATAGATGTTGACAATGGCAAGTTGAAAGTTAAAGTAGACGATGATGAAGTTAATTTTAATCTGTTTGAAGTTGTTCAACACCCAAAAGACAAGAAAAATTGTTTTAGAATAGATACTTTGGAGGAGTTACTCATTTCAAATGAAAAGCAAGTATTTAAGTCAGATCCTTTAGAGAAAGCATTGATGGAGGGATGCTACACTTTGGACAAGGAAGAATATTCAGAAGTGAAGGACTGTTTAATGGAGTTAGATAAAGCAAAAGAGATGCCATCTCACAGGGCTAAGGTTGAAGATTTGGAAAAAGAAAAGAGAATTGAAGAAAACAAAGTTAAGTTCAATCTGTTACCCCCACACTTGAAGTATATATTTCTCGATGAGGAGAGATATAAACCAGTGATAATCAGCAACTCATTACCTCTAACTGAGGAAAAGAAGTTAATAGCAATTCTGCAGAATAATATGGGAGCCATAGGATGGAAACTAGCAGACTTGAAAGGTATAAGCCCATCCTATTGTATGCATAGGATCTACATGGAACAAGATTACAAGTTTGTTGCACAACCCCAAAGACGTCTCAATCCTACTATGAAGAAGGTTGTTAAAAAAGAGGTGATTAAACTTCTTGAAGCAGGTATGATCTATCCTATTTCTGATAGTAATTGGGTGAGTCCTATGCAGGTTGTTCCTAAGAAAGGAGGTATGACTGTGATTTATAATGATAAAAGTGAATTAATTCCCACTAGGACTATCATAGGTTGAAGAATGTGTATAGATTATAGGAAATTGAATCAAGCAACTAGAAAATATCATTTTCTTTTGTCTTTCATGGATCAAATGTTAGAAAAGTTAGCAGGGAAATCTTTTTATTGTTTTCTGGATGGGTACTCAGAGTATAATCAAATAGTAGTAAATCTAGAAGATCAAGAAAAAACTGCTTTTTACTTGTCCTTTTGGTGTGTTTGCTTACAGGAATATGTCATTTGGATTGTGTAATGCACCAACAACTTTTCAATAATGCATGTTAGCAATTTTCTCAAATCTGGTGGAGGAATGTATAAAAGTTTTCATGGATGAGTTTTCAGTCTTTGGTGCATCATTTGATCATTGTTTGGAAAAATTTGAATATTGTACTGAAGCGGTGTGTTGATACCAATTTGGTTCTAAATTGGAAGAAATGTCATTTTATAGTAACTGAAGGTGTGGTACTGGGTCATAAAATCTCGGCCAGAGGTATTGAAGTTGATAAAGTGAAAGTGAAGGTTGTTGAAAGATTACCACCACCAACAAATGTGAAGGGCATTAGAAGCTTTCTAGGACATGCTGGATTCTATAGAAGATTTATTAAAGACTTTTCAAAGATTGCCAAGCCACTCAGCAATTTGCTCAATAAGGATATTCCTTTTAATTTTAATGTTGAATGTTTGCACACTTTTGCACAGTTGAAACAAAAATTGATTTCTGCTCTTATAATAATTGCTCCTGATTGGAATTTAGATTTTGAATTAATGTGTGATGCTAGTGATTATGCCATAGGAGCAGTCTTAGGCCAAAGAGAGTCTAAAGTTTTTTATGCTATACAATATGCTAGCAAAGTCCTTAATGAAGCTCAAATTAATTATGCAACAACTTAAAAGGAATTATTAGCTATAGTATATGCATTGGAGAAATTTAGATCATATTTGATTGGTTCATCTATTATTGTTTATACTGACCATGCAGTAATTAAATATTTGTTAACCAAATCTGATTCTAAACCCAGATTAATCAGATGGATTCTATTGTTACAGGAATTCAATTTGGTCATCAAGGACAAAAAAGGCAGTGAAAACCTTGTAGCTGATCATCTCTCTAGATTAGTGAATACTAAAGTGACTAACAACCAGTTAGAAGTGCAGGAGGAATTTCCTGATGAAAAATTGATGATGGTGCAAGAGAGGCCATGGTTTGCTGATATGGAAAATTTCAAAGTTGCAGGGGTTGTTCTAGAAGGTTTTACTTGGCATAAAAGAAAGAAATTTTTTAAAGATGCGCATTATTTTGTATGGGATGATCCCTATCTTTTAAAAATAGGGAGTGATAACCTGTTAAGAAGATGTGTAACAAATGAGGAAGCCAGAAGCTTTCTCTGGCATTGTCATAGTTCTCCTTATGGTGGACATTTTAATGGAGTGAGGACTGCTGCAAAGGTTCTTCAATCTGGTTTTTTCTGGCCTACCTTATTCAAGGATGCTCACAATTATGTTCAACAATGTAATAACTGTCAGAGAACAGGGAAAATCTGAAGAAGACATGAAATGCCTCTGAATATCATGTTGGAAGGAGAAGTATTTGACCGTTGGGGAATTGATTTTGTAGGCCCTTTTCTGACCTCATTTTCTAATGAGTACATCTTAGTTGCAGTTGACTATGTGTCTAGGTAGGTGGAAGCAGTGGCAACCACAAAAGCATATGCCAAAACTGTAATAAAGTTTTTAAAGAGGAATATCTTCTGCAGATTTGGCACTCCAAGAGTTTTAATTAGTGATGGAGGTTCACATTTCTGTAATGTTCAACTTCAAAAATGTTTGGATCATTATGCAGTTAGGCATAAAGTTGCATCACCCTATCATCCACAAAAAAATGGCCAAGCAGAAGTTTCAAATAGAGAGATCAAAAGAATCCTAGAGAAGACTGTTTCAGTCTCAAGGAAAGACTGGTCAATGAAGTTGTTGTTAGAAAAAGAGGTTAATATCAAGAGGAGGGGTGAATTGATGTTTGAAAGATTTTTTCAATATACAGATTATCTATTTCAAAGATTAAGAGTTTTGACCAATTCTTGAACCAAGAAAATCAAGCTATTCAAAGTAAGACAACGGTAGAATTAAAGAGAGTAAGGTTTAGAGAAATACAACCAAGATTTATACTGGTTCACCCAATCCCAAGGCTACATCCAGTTCTCAGCCAAATTCCAGTTGAGTTCCACTAGATTGAGTGTTTTACAGATTAAAAATTCCAATCACACACCTAATATACCACAAGACCCAAATTCTAGATCATGCACCTAAACCTCCACCAAGAACAAAATTCCAGTTCTTCAACCAACCTGCAGCCAAATTCCAGCTACAGAACCAGTGTCCAACAATTCCAGACACCCACAATATAGTACATAAATGTAAAGAAACAAAGAGAAGAAACTAGAACAAGCAAACCCAGATTATGCAGCTTTTGCACAATGAGTTTCTTCACCAAAATAATGGAAAAATTACCTCAAGAAAGAACTCTAAAAAACTTCACAAACTTGCGTGATTCTTTCTTGAAAATAGCTCTTAAGATTGTTTGATTGATTACTCAAAATTGTATTTTAAAACGTTGAATCAAATCTGCTTATATAGAAAAGTTTTTCATCTTCTAGTTTAATTAATCTATTAAACCGTTCTTTTAATCTGTTAAAAGTCTTTGATTAATTGATTATAACTTATTTTAATCTGTTAAAATGTTCTTAATCATTTTCCAAATTTATTTTAAATGATGTGACGTTGTTTCAATCGATTAAAACAATTAACAAAAAGTCCCTGAAGTTGTTTTAATCGATTAATTCGCAATTTAATCGATTAATATTCTGCCAAAACTTTTCACAAAACTTTCTAAGTGATTTTAACTTATAACAACTAGTTTTAATCGATTAAAATAGTTAGGAAAAATTTCCTTAAGTTATTTTAATTGATTAATTTGATTTTGCATTGATTAAAATTTTGACAGAACACCTTTCAAAATATTTCAAGTATTTTTAATCGATTGTTTCATGTTTGTATCGATTAAAATACGGACAGAACATCTTTCAAAACATCGTAAGTTATTTTAATCAATTATTTCGAAACTATATCAGTTAAAACACTGGTAGAAGGTTTTCAAAAACTCCTTTAATGAAAATAATCGATTAATTCTAATGTGTATCGATTAAAACAATTCCAAGTAAATGTTTTAAAACATCTTTAATCGATTATTTTGAAAACCTATCCGTTAAAAATCTGTCATGTAAGTTTTAAGAACATTTTAATTGATAAAGCTTATATAATATCAATTAAAATAATTTCTTAAAAACAATTTAACCGATTGCTTTGGTTTTTAACGGATTAAAAAAAACTTTAGAGGCATTTTCAAATTCTTTCAAATGATGAAACTTCATGCAGCAGAGAGATATGAATTATTATACCTATGTATAGATGCACACTCACTAATCATTCTACCATTTAACCTAAGTAGCCTTTGACTTCATCAAATCCACAAGATCTTCGTTTTATCAAATGATTCAATAAGATCTTCATCACTTTCAGCTGGATGATGCACTTTGGGCTTACAGGACAACATACAAATCTCTCACTGGGCTCTCTCCCTTTCAACTTGTTTATGGCAAGGCATGTCATCTCCCAGTGGAAATGGAGCACAAAGCATATTGGACTTTAAAATTCCTCAATTTTGATCCTAAAGCATCAGCAGAGAAAAGAAGAACCCAGATGCATGAATTAGAAGAGATGAGACTTAATGCATATGAATCGTCAAAGTTGTACAAGGAGAAAGTTAAGGCATATCATGACAAGAAAATCTTGAAACGAGAATTTCATCCAGGTCAATTTGTGTTGCTTTTCAATTCGAGGTTAAGACTTTTCCCTGGGAAATTAAAATCTAAATGGTTAGGTCCATTTTTTATAAGAGGTGTTAAGCCCTACGGTGCTATGGAATTGGAAGATCTGAAAAGAGGAAGAATATGGACAGTCAATGGACAAAGAATCAAAGCTTATTTGGGAGGTGAAGTTGAAAAACTCACCTTGATCACTCATCTAATTGAGCCATGAAGCAAACAGACGTTAAGCTAATGACGTTAAACAAACGTTCCTGGGACGCAACCTAGTGTTTTGCATTTGTTTTCTTTTCTTTTTGTAGTTTAAAATTTTTATAGCATTGTTAGTTAAGTGTGAACAATTTTGAACAATTTTGAATTGGATTTGTGTGAACAATAATTGGTTGGGGTAAGTAAATGTCGATTAGGTATAGTAGGGGCAAGAAATAATTCTTAAAGTTGGTTGATTTATATTTAAGCATAATGTTTGAGACTCATATTTCACTGATATTTGCTCAAGCGACAGACAACTCGCTCAAGCGAATTTACGTTGTTTTTCTCTATTTTTCTTTTGCTCAAGCGACCAAGGTTTCATTTGAGCGAAATTTAGTGTAACCTCTATGTTTTTGTTCGCTCAAGCGAATCATTAGCCAACTGAATTCACTCAAGCGAATTGCCATAATTCACTCGAATATGAATTTAAGGCATTTTCGCTCAAGCAACACTTCCTCGCTCAAGTGAAAATATCAAGAATTAGAATATAACCAGAAACTCATCTCAGCTTCTCATTCTTCCCAAAACTTATTTTGAACACCCACTTCTCTCCAACCATTTTCTCTCTAATTCAAGCTTCAATTACCCAAATTTCACACTCTATTACCCCATTCCAATTATTTTGCAGTATTTTGTTCAGACTTCACCGATTAGAAATTCCAAATTCTCACTTTCTTCATTGTTCATCATCCTTGCATTGTGTTTTTGTGTTTTTCTGCAATTAAGGTAAGATTTGAAACCGTTTGTTGTGCTTTTGATTACTTTTGCATTCTATTCTCAAAGCTAGAATTGTTTTTAACTTCTATAGTGAATTTATCTTCCTTGGGTTTCAAATTTTCTGGTGCCTTATATGTAAATTTTTACTTGCTTTGGGTATCATTGCTTCTCTATCTTAATGGTCACTTGGTTATTGCAATTAAACATGAGTTGGAATCTGTGGTTAGGGCTGGACTTAGATCTTTGAATGCATATCTATTTGATCGATTGTTGCACACCAATTGTTTGATAAAATGCTTCAAAGTAAATGACTTACTTTTTAGGTGATATAAAACTTGTGATTACATGTTGTTTGCTTAACTTAGTCATTGGAAATGAGCACTTGAATGAAAATTGAGTATAAGGATCCTATAATTAGATGCATATTAGGTGTTTGATGAAATGGTTCAATATGACCCATGGTATGTTTCACTGAAAAATAACCCTATGGCATAACCCATAACTATTTTTGAGTATCTTTATGTTTATAGATGGGTCCAAGAAGAGACACACAGAGCGCTTCATCATCCAAAGCTGCTGGAAAGAGACCTAGGAATGAGTCTGAAAACATTTTTGTAGATAGAAGCAGATTCAAGGATGGCGAGAGATAGACAAGATATGAAAAAATCAGCAATTGGTCCTTCATTCCTGAAAGTCGTGTGGAGTTGAATGAAGGAGAATTCCCTGAATTTAATGATGAGATCATTCGTAGGAATTGGAGGTAATTGGCACTCCCCATGCCAAAGTATGACCCTGAAGTGGTCAAGAAGATCTACGCCAATGCTTGGCTAGTGGCAGGAGAGCTATTCCGGTCTCGTTCAAAAGTGAGGGACTGTTAGATTTCTTATGATCGAGATGCGATTAACGATCTTCTGGGCAACCCCCTCTATTTGGAGGAAGGTCACATCTGCACATACCAAACCATCCAGAATAATAGGCGGTTAAGCGCCTGCGCATTTGGAGATGATGATACAACAAGGACTCTATGTATACCAGGAAGAACATTTGAAGAAAATCATGCCAGCAAAGCACTGAGAACACTTAGAGGCAACATGACAACTCTAACACAGATCTGGACATCATTTCTGCTGGCCAACATTGTGCCTATCAAGCACAGTTCCGATCTGAACATGCCAAGATGTCACATCATCAAGTGCATTCTTGATGAAACCATGATAGATGTCGTCGTAATTATCTCCGAAGAAATCTATCAGTTTTTAGTGCTAGAAAGTGGGCGATCATCACAACTTTGTGTGTAGATCATGGTGTGGATGTAAATCCTTCAGTAAATATCCAGCCGCCCATTAACTTAAGATTCATAGAGCGGAACTTGTTAGAATCGCGCAGCGGAATGTTCGCGTGGTCGGACAAAAACCAAGAGGGGGGGTGAATTGGTTTCTTAACAAAAATTAGGTTTTCAAAATTTTCCCCAAATTTTACCGATTAAAAACTGTGTAAATGTAAATAGAGAAGAGAAGAGAATCTTACACAGGAGATTTATACTGGTTCGGATCAAAAGACCCTACGTCCAGTTGCTAATCACTCAAACAGAGGATTAACGCTGTCACTATAATCAAGTTGTTACAAACAAATTACAATTGAAAAGATAAAGATAAGAAAACACCTCTCTTGAAATCCACAAGAGATGAAGAACAACTTTCCCTAGAGACGGCACAACACATAATCCATTAAGAACTCCACTTAGTGATTCTTATTGTATGAAAAAGGTTGTTCTACTTTTCTGAGTGCCATAAAAGAGTTTAAGTAGAGAAATTAGAGTTTGGGAATTGGGATTTTCGGAATTAGGGTTCTTGGGAAAAGGGTTTTCGAAAATAGGTTTGATTTGAAGTTAAAAATCAAAATATAACTGAAATAATCGATTAAAAGAAGTGTTAATCGATTAAAAACAGAACCAAATATCAACAGAACCCAAACCTCTCTGTTTTAATCGATTAAAAGGTGATTTAATCGATTAAACCGCCTGATAATCGATTAAAAGTTGGTTTAATCGATTAAACCAGTGAGTTGTTATAGAAAATGATTTTTCTCACTATTTTAATCGATTATTTCCCTATTTAATCGATTAAAGCCGAGCCTAGATGATAAATTTGAGCTTTTTGAAGCTTCTAAGGTGTAGACTATGTACCGGCTATCTTAAACTCTAATATTACAAACTCAATCTAATTGAAACATAGTTATTACAATACAAAACAAGTCTTCAACACTCTAAGTCTTTGTGTTCTTGAATCATCATCAAAATCAACAATCTTCATGTTCATCAAGTGCAACATCAAGTCCTTGAATGTTCAACAATCTCCCCCTTTTTGATGATGATCAAAATTATCTTTTAAAGCCTTATAATAACCTGTTTTATCTGTCATACTAACAAACACATTAAACATACCAGATAATATTTAAATGCAATTCATAAGAGGCTTTAAATATTTCTCCCCCTATTTTGATTATAATAAAAAATAACTCTTGAATAACAATCATAAGAGCTCCCCCACAAAATATACATAAGTTGGAGATAACTCCCCCTCAATCAAAGCATTAAAGAAACATCATATTTTATTGCAGAAACAATCATTCATTACAATAACAAGAGAAAATAACAAAAAGAAAATAATCAACAAAATTTAAAATTCTGCACTATCATCATCATTAAAGTGTGCATCAAATCTATTTTCTAAATGGCACACTTTATCATCTACATCAGATATACGACGAATTAATTCCTCATGCCGTACTCCAGAAAGAGTGAAGAATGATTGCATCCTCTGATTCATGTCAGATAACATGTCTTCCATGGATTGTCGGGTTTCATGATGAGTAGAGGAAGTTCCAACACTTTGGATTTGGTCAGAGGGAAACTCAGCAGCTGGAGGCATATCTTCATCAGAGTCTTCATTAGCATCACCTTGATTAGGAACGTCATCTTTGTGAACATAAATATCATTGACACGCACCATTTGGAGTTGAATCAATGTGCTGTCCAGCATGCGGTTCAAGTTATTTGTTCTAACTGCTTGTTCACCTTCAATATTCACTCCTTTATATTCAAGAATACGAGAGACAAGTAAAGCATATGGAATTTTGAATGTGGGATGACGTTTTGCTTTTAACATGGTCATTGTGACAAGAACGCCCCAATCTAACAGCTCATTATTCATTATGACATGAATAATACGAAGATCAATGGAAGAGCATTGGGCATGATTCGTAGCCCGAGGACATAAGATCCATACAAGTAAATGTAGAATCATGCGTTCTTCCTTCTTTAAAGGTCCAGCATGAAGGAGACGTCCAATCTCCATGGAGGGATTCTGCAGAAAAGAGCGATAAGCTAGGAACCTGTCAAAGTCATCTAGCTCACCATATACGTTAATAGCATCTTCTCTAATTGGAAAGTGAGCAACATTTTCCCAAATATCATCATCAAGAATTATTGTAACCCCTTTTACACGGGACGTAGCAATTTGATCTCTAAATTTGAATCTAGAGTAGAATACCCTAACTAAGTCAGGATAGTACGTACCTTGCATTTGGATAAACGGGAGAACTCCTTGAATTCCAAGAAGATTAGGAAAATTGAATCCCCTATTGATGAATTGCTCACCAATAAGAAACTTGGGAGAAATAATAGCGCGTTCTTTCCAGTAGGTCATAAAATCTTGTCGGCCATTTGTATCAAAAATTCATCCTTCTACAGAATTAGGACGGGGTCGAGATGAGGGTGCTGATCTTCTTCTAGTAGGGATCCTAGCACAAGAAGATGAGGCCATTGAAAGATTAGATGAATATCAAGAAGATTTAGAAGGACAAGTGATGGAATAAGGAGACAAAGAGAGTATAATAAGGCAAGAAAGCTTGATTTCAAGAGATAGAAGTGAGTAGAAGTGAAATAGAGGTCCCTATATATAGCCAAGCATGTCTAACGGTCATATGGAAGTCAATAGAGGCCAAAAGAGCCGTTGGCAACGGCTAGAACCCATACTTGCCAGGTTTAATCGAATAAAACTCAGAATAATCGATTAAACCAGTTCCAGTCGTATTTAATTGATTATTTCGAGATGATAATCGATTATCAGACACTTTCAATCGATAAATTAATGAATTAATTGATTATTCCAGAGAGGAATGCCCTGTTTTGGATGTTTTGAGTGTAAATAATTGATTATAACTCCAATTAATCGATTATTCCAGAGAGTACATCAAATTTTTGAGGTTTATACACATGATAACCTATGAACATCCTATACAACGAATTATAACATTACAATCATCCAAAAACAGTCAAATTAAGCATAATTTAAGCTATTTCTAATATCCCTAAGTCTCTTCTAAGATCATAGAATCTATCCTTGGGTAGAGGCTTAGTAAATATATCTGCTAATTGACGTTTGGTATCTACATACTCTATTTTACAGTTTCCTTTGCTGATATGATCTCTTAAAAAGTGATGTCTTATTTCTATATGTTTAGTCCTAGAGTGCATTACTGGATTCTTAGTTAAATTAATTGCACTCATATTATCACACATCAAAGGTATGTCATTTAAAAAGATACTATAATATTCTAACTGTTGTTTCATCCACAGAATTTGAGCATAACAACTACCAACTGCAATATATTTAGCTTCAGTGGTAGATAAAGCAACACATGCCTGTTTCTTAGAATGCCAAGATATTAAGGATGAACCTAACAAATGACATGTCCCACTAGTACTTTTCCTATCAATTTTACATCCACCATAATCAGCATCAGAATATCCTATTAAACTCATACAAGCATCAGACGGATACCACAAACCAAAACCAGTAGTTCCTTTTAAGTATTTTAAAATATGTTTCACTGCAATTAGATGAGATTCTTTAGGACAAGCCTGAAATCTAGCACACACACAGACATAATGCATAATATCAGGTCTACTTGTAATTAAGTATAACAGTGATCCTATCATACCTCTATACATAGTTTGATTAACTTCCAAACCTGATTCATCCTTGTCTAGATAGCATGAAGTTCCCATGGGTGTGTTAGCTTCCTTTGAGGTGTCCATTCCAAACTTTTTAAGGATCTCTTTGCAGTATTTGGTTTGAGAGATGAAAATGCCATCTTTAAGTTGCTTGATTTGTAGTCCAAGAAAGAATGTCAATTCTCCCATCATAGACATTTCAAACTCACCCTGCATTATCTTAGCAAATTCTACACATAACGAATTATCAGTTGATCCAAAAATAATATCATCAACATACACCTGGACCAATAAGATATGTTCTTTAACTTTCTTTATAAACAGTGTAGAATCAATTTTTCCTCTAGAAAAATCATTTGATGTTAGGAAACTACTTAACCTTTCATACCAAGATCTAGGAGCTTGTTTCAACCCATATAATGCTTTCTTTAATTTAAAAACATGATTAGGAAAACTAAAATCTTCAAAACCAGGGGGTTGCTCCACATAAACTTCTTCTTTAATAAAACCATTCAAAAATGCACTTTTAACCTTCATTTGATATAGTTTAAATTTCATTAAAGATGCATAGGAAAGAAGTAGGCGTATAGCCTCTAACCTGGCAACAGGAGCATAAGTTTCATCATAGTCTATATCTTCCTCCTGACAATAGCCTTTTGCAACAAGTCTGGCTTTATTCTTTGTTATGTTTCCATCTTCATCAAGCTTATTTCTAAACACCCATTTGGTTCCAATTACTTGATGTGATTCTTCCCTTGGGATTAATTCCCAGACTTGATTCCTTTCAAATTGGTTAAGTTATTCTTGCATGGCTATGCACCATTTGTCATCTTTAAGTGCTTCCTCAATGTTTTTGGGTTCAATCTGTGACACAAAAGCTACAGACATACAAAAATTAGTCATGTTTCTAGTTCTTACCCCTTTTGAGATATCACCAATGATATTGTCCATTGAGAGTCCTCTAGGTGATTGCCATTCTTTTGCTAATTCAGGCGTTTGAGAAGGCTCATTTTCTTCCAAATATAATTCATCAAGAGCTTCTCTTATATACTCATCATCACCTGCAATTTCTTTATTTAACTCAAGAGGATTTCCCCCAAGGTCTACAATCTCATCAAAGGTAACATGTATAGATTCTTCTATATTCAAAGTTCTCCTATTAAACACCCTATAAGCCTTGCTAGTTAATGAATAACCTAAGAAAATCCCCTCATCAGCTTTAGAGTCAAATTTTCCTAAGTTGTCCTTACCATTATTCAACACAAAGCACTTACAACCAAAAATTTTCAAATAAGCAACATTAGGTTTTCTACCATTAAACAATTCATAGGGAGTAGATTTAATAATTGACCTAATGAGCATTCTATTTAAAACATAACATGCAGTACTAACCGCATCAGCCCAAAAATATTTAGGAACATTAGATTCATTTAACATAGTTCTAGCAAGTTCCTCTAATGACCTATTTTTCCTTTCAACTACACCATTTTGTTGGGGAGTCCTAGGAGCAGAAAAGTTATGTAAAATTCCATTTTCTTCACAATAATTATCAAACTTTTCATTTTGAAACTCACCACCATGGTCACTTCTTAAAGCTTTAATTCTTAAGTCTTTCTCATTTTGAATTTGTTTTGCAAATTTTCTAAAGACCTTAAAAGCTTCACTTTTCGTAGTTAGAAAAAATGTCCATGTATATCTAGAATAATCATCAACAATCACAAGACCATAATAATTTCCACCAAAGCTTTTTATCCTAGAAGGTCCAAATAAATCTAAATGTAATAATTCTAGGGGTTTTGAAGTGGAAATAACATTCTTTGATTTAAATGATGATTTTACTTGTTTACCCTTTTGGCATGCATCACACAATCTATCTTTTTCAAATTTTAACTTAGGCAAACCAATAACTAAGTCTTTTGATATCAATTTATTCAAATGATGCATATTTATATGAGCAGCTCTTTTATGCCATAACCAAGGGTTCTCTTCCTTAGCAACTAAACATGTTATGCTAGACTCATGTAAACAATCCAAATCAATCAAATATATGTTGTTATGCCTAATGCCTTTCAATGCTACATTTTCGGAATCTATCAAGTGTATGGTGCAAAATTTACTTTCAAAAATTACCTTGAAGCCTTTGTCACATAATTGACTTATACTAAGGAGATTATGCTTAAGTCCATCAACAAGTAGCACATCCTTGATCTCCAAAGTGTTTGCACCACCTATGTTTCCAATTCCAAGGATCTTCCCTTTGCTATTGTCCCCATAAGTTACATATCCTTGTTCCTTAGCTTTGAAACTCACAAATTTAGATTTATCTCCGGTCATATGTTTTGAGCATCCGCTATCAAGATGCCACATAGACTTCTTTGATTTGGAAGTTTCCTACAAAACAAGAATATAGTAAACTTAGGTCCCCACAACTTTTGGGTCCTTGGGGTTAGAGACATAACAATCAATTCAACTATAGGAACCCAAATGAATTTACCTTTAGGTACACCGAAATGTTTAATTTTACATCTATTTGACGTGTGACCTTGTCTCATGCAATAAAAACATACTTTTGATGTGGCATTTGAAAATGATGCATTTCTAACTTTTGACATTTTAGTTCCTTTCTCAACCCATACTCTTTTCTTTTTAGTTTTAGACTTTTTCATAGAAACTTGATGATTTACATTATTTTGAGCAAAAACAGTTTTATCCTTCTTAAGATCACTTATTTCCATTTCGGCTTTATCAAGTAGATGATTTAGGATATCTATGTCATATTCATGCTCTTTACAAGTTTCACATGCTAAATTCTTATCCTCATCTAAACATACAATTTTCGTGTCTAATACCTCTTTTTCTTCTAAACATGTAATTTTCATTTTTAAAGAGTCAATTTCCTTTTCGGATCTACTTAAATTCTTCTTTACAACTTTATATTCATTCTTCAAGTTCTTAAAAGCACTAAACAATTCATTATAAGCATTTTGCAATTCATCATAGTTATTATCCTCATCACTAGAAGATGTGTCGGAATCACTTACCTCAAAATCGGATGATATGTTGTCATTTGCCATTAAGCAAATGTTTGCTTCTATTTCCGAGTCACTTGATTCCGAACTTGAGTCACTGTTGTCCCAAGCAATGTAGGCTTTCTTCTTGAAGTGCTTTTTGCCTTTAACTTCATCGTTCTTCTTATTTGGACATTCGGTCTTTACATGTCTTGCTTCACCACAACCATAGCATTTTATATTTACGGAAGAATTTTCCCTTACCTTTCCTTTACCTTTGAAGGGATGTCTTCCTTTTGCTTTCATGAATTTGGTGAACTTCTTTATCATAAGACTCAGCTCTTCTTCTTCATTTTCCGAGTCTTCTTGTTCTTCCTTTTTATTTTTACCTTTGGAAATTTCGGTTTTGAAGGCTAGATTCTTCTTTTGATATTGGCCATCTTCTTCGTTTAACCTTCCAAGCTCTAACTCATGTTCTCTAAGTTTTCCAAAGAGCGCCGCCATAGACATTGTGGAAAGATTTTG
The DNA here is from genome assembly GCA_963425845.1 of Sphenostylis stenocarpa. Taxonomy (NCBI): domain Eukaryota; kingdom Viridiplantae; phylum Streptophyta; class Magnoliopsida; order Fabales; family Fabaceae; genus Sphenostylis; species Sphenostylis stenocarpa. The sequence continues at coordinate 63,007,307 of OY731404.1, forward strand.
TGACTCCGAGATGGCCGTCACTTTAGGTTTCCACTTCCTATCCAAAGATTTCAAAATTTTAACATTTAATTCATCAACGTCAAATACTTTACCTAATCCGGTGAGATGGTTCACGATATGAGTGAAACGCTTTTGTACGTCAAAGATCGTTTCGCCTGGTTGCATCCGGAACATCTCGTATTCTTGGATTAGAGAGTTTTTACGTGCTCTTTTGACGTCGTCAGTACCTTCGTGGGTCACTCTAAGCATTTCCCACATTTCCTGTGCACTTTTACAAACAGAAATTCTATAAAACTCGTCAAGGGTTAAAGCAGATGAAATAATATTTCTAGCCCTAACGTCAAATTGGGCTTTCCTATTTTCTTCTGCAGTCCATCTAGAAAAAGGTTTAAGAACGTCAACGCCGTTCTCAGTAATTTTAGAAACAAATGGACCGTTTAAAATAGCGTCCCAAACGCCTCTATCAACAGACTCTAAAAATATTTGCATACGTACCTTCCAGAAAGGATAATTTTGACCCGCAAAAAGTGGGGGTCTGTTGATAGATGCACCTTCGGCAAAAGTTTGATTTTGTCCGGCCATTTTCGAAAATTTGAATGACTATCAAAGCAAGCTCTGATACCACTTGTTAGAATCGCGCAGCAGAATGATCGCGTGGTCGGACAAAAACCAAGAGGGGGGGTGAATTGGTTTCTTAACAAGAATTAGGTTTTCAAAATTTTCCCCAAATTTTCCCGATTAAAAACTGTGTAAATGTAAATAGAGAAGAGAAGAGAATCTTACACAGGAGATTTATACTGGTTCGGATCAAAAGATCCTACGTCCAGTTGCTAATCACTCAAACAGAGGATTAACGCTGTCACTATAATCAAGTTGTTACAAACAGATTATAATTGTAAAGATAAAGATAAGAAAACACCTCTCTTGAAATCCACAAGAGATGAAGAACAACTTTCCCTAGAGACGGCACAACACACAATCCACTAAGAAATCCACTTAGTGATTCTTATTGTATGAAAAAGGTTGTTCTACTTTTCTGAGTGCCATAGAAGAGTTTAAGTAGAGAAATTAGGGTTTGGGAATTGGGATTTTCGGAATTAGGGTTCTTGGGAAAAGGGTTTTCGAAAATAGGTTTGATTTGAAGTTAAAAATCAAAATCTGACTGAAAATATCGATTAAAGAAGTGTTAATCGATTAAAACAGAACCAAATATCAACAGAACCCAAACCTCTCTGTTTTAATCGATTAAAAGGTGATTTAATCGATTAAACCGCCTGATAATCGATTAAAAGTTGGTTTAATCGATTAAACCAGTGAGTTGTTACAGAAAATGATTTTTCTCACTGTTTTAATCGATTATTTCCCTATTTAATCGATTAAAGCCGAGCCTGGATGATAAATTTGAGCTTTTTGAAGCTTCTAAGGTGCAGACTATGTACCGGCTATCTTAAACTCTAATATTACAAACTCAATCTAATTGAAACATAGTTATTACAATACAAAACAAGTCTTCAACACTCTAAGTCTTTGTGTTCTTGAATCATCATCAAAATCAACAATCTTCATGTTCATCAAGTGCAACATCAAGTCCCTGAATGTTCAACAGAACTGTATTAATCCTGCAGAAGGAGCACCACCACCACTGGCACAGGCACAATGCCAACCACGACAAGCCAAGCAGCCAGCTCCATCACCTTCACATGAAGATAATTTTTAAAGGATGATGCAGTACATGGAGCACTTGACACTACAACAGGCAGCTACCCACCGGGGTCAATGCCTTATTAATGAAGATTTTTATAGAGTTTCTTTACAGGTAGCTCCAGGTTCACAATGGACTTCTCCAGAAGACTTTGCAGCCTATCTTCAATGGCCTCGGGATAGTTCAACTTTTCAAGGAGGGGGTGAGGCAGAAGTACAAGAGGAAGAAGAAGAAACATCAAGTGAAGATAAATAAGAGGGAGACAATTTATTTCTTTTTATTTTGATGTGTTTAAAGTTCCTTGTTTTGTTAATTTGGTGTTTTAAGTCTTTTGTTTTGTTAATTTGGTTTGTTTTTGATATTTTGAATTAATATTTGGAACTTCAATTTGTTTAATGTTCTTAATGTGATGTGATTAAATTCCTTTGTTGTCCCGCACATTGTTTATTGGAACCATATATAAAATTATTGCTTATTGTCTAATTCAAATCTAGAACTTGAAAAATTATTTTGATTGTTTCCTATAACAAGTGATTTTGGGATGATGAGTATGATAGTGTAAAAAGGAATTGACGAGGAGAACTAGGAATTAACTAAATTGGAGAAGCTAGTTGAAACCTAAGAGAGGAATGAACCAAAAACATATAAATTGAGTGTCAACACTTAATGATGATAACTGGTATTGATTGATTCTTTGATGTGATTGTAGGTTAGCGAGACTTGAAAATGATAAATGCATTTTTTTCTTGTGTAGTGAAAGTATATATAACTCAGAGCCAAATAGTCAACCCTGCATTAATTATAGGAAATCCATTGGAACCCCATTTGAGCCAAAAACAAGATTGTTTCTTGAAACAGAACCCCTGAGCCTAAACAATGTTTATCCACCTTCTTATATTTGAGAAATGAAATGATTATGAATGCTATTGTTTTTCTTATGGGTATTGTTATATTCTTACAAAATAAAAAGAGAAGGTTGAGTAGAGCAAAAGGGAAAAGAAAAGCATAAATATTGTGGCTAAGCCGAAACAATAAATGCAAAGCATGAGGAAAGGAAAAGGAAATTCAAAGTGGTGTGAATGATAACTGGTGAGATTGTTAACTCACTATCATTATGTTAGAGTAAAAGCATGAAATTTGAACCCTGATTTGAGGAAACGATAAACAAGAATCATTCATATAATTTCAATTTCTCTAATACTTTTTTATATCCCAGAAAAACCAATGAATTCCTTCTTAGCCCAACCCCAAACCTCAAAAGACCTTTTGATTTAAGTCTTGCTTAACAAATGCTGATTGCTTGAATGAGATAAACACTTACCTGTGAGAGTTAAAGATAATTATATATCACTCTATTTGAGAGATCATGCTTCCCTGAGGATAGTTGATGATTAATTATCCGTTGTTAGTTTTTGTAACTTTAATGTTTATTTATCCTATTTTCATTTGGAGTTGTGAGCATCGCATTTGGAAGAAAAGTATTTTTATGTTGTGGTTCTGGAAGAGAAAGTGATAATAGGTGATGATTTTGTTTTGGAAAAAGGTACTTTGCTTGGGGATAAGCAAGATTCTAGGTTGGGGGAGTTGTTAAGTAGTAAAAGTTAGTGTAATTATGCTCTTAATTGTGATATAACCACTTAAATTATAGTGATTATAATCTATTTTTCTCCCAATGTAGGATGAATTTGCATAATACCTGGATACAAGACCAAAGATCATAATTGTGAAGATAATTGAAGAAAAAGTAAAAGAAAGAAGAAAATTTTCTACTAGAAATTTACTCGAGCTCCATTTACGCTCGCTTGAGCGAAAATACGGCAAACCTCTCGGGTGTGCACTCGCTCAAGCGAGATCTACTCTCACTTGAGCGAAAATACGACAAATCTCTTGGGTTTATACTCGCTCAAACAAACATCTCTCGCTTGAGCGAAAGTACTATTTTTCGCTCAAGCGAATAATGGATCGCTTAAGCGACTGATGCAAGGCCAGACCCAATAATTCCTAAAAAAAAAAGTTTTGAGATGAAAATTTTATGTTTTTGGAGAAAAAGGCACGATTATTGTTCTGTTCTTCAAGGATTCTTCAATTCTTCCTCATTTAGAGCATTGTAATGGTCACCATGAGTGGCTAACTTCATTCTTTTAGGATTGGGTGCACTTCCTTGGAACTCTTTTATGTCATGGTGATATTTTGAGATATTAATTTTGATGTTGTTATTCTTATCTTTTGTGCCTTGGAATGATTTATTCTTGATGTTTGCGATATGATTGGAAAATATATCTTGAAACCCTAGATCAGGTAAGAATATTTGCTATGCTATTTACCAGGAATGGAATGAATGTACCAAGTGCTTAACACCCTAAACCTAATGCTGGAAAATATTGTAACCATGTGAGGAATCGACGTTTATCAAGTTTTCTTATGAATTTCACATGCGAGGAATCAAAGTGAATGATTTGAGTAGGTGGCACCAACATTGATAGGTTAATTGATGTTCTTAATTTAACCTAGCCATTATGCAAAAGAGGGAAAAGGAAGGAAACCAATCCTAAGTTCTTTTATTTGATATTTTCTAAATGTACTTTACAGTTCTTTGTCATTTAATTTCCATCACAATCTTTATGAAAACTCAATTTTATTTCAATATACTTAGTAAGCATATGATTTGGAATTTCCATTAAAATCGTTCCTTGTGGGATCGACTTTTATTTAATCAAAATACTATACTACGATTGATAATTTTGGTACGCTTGTCAAATATTCAATAGAGCACAAGCTTGAATTAGGAAGGCTAAACGATGAAGAAGGCCAAAATATAAAGAGAAACTTAGCTTTTAAAACTGAGGTCTCAAAAAGCAAGAAGAAGATTCTGAAAGTGAAAAAGATGAGAACTTGAGTCTCATGATCAAGAAGTTCACTAAGTTCATGAAATCAAAAGGAAAGCAACATTTCAAAAGCAAGAGGAAAGAAAAAGAAGGATCTTCATCAATCTTCAAATGCTATGGATGTGGTAAAACAGGACATGTGAAAGCAGATTGTCCAAGCAACAAAAGAAGTGATGATTCAAAAGGAATAAAATCTTTTAAAAAGAAAGCTTACATTACTTGGGAGGAAAGTGACTCTAGTTCAGAGTCAAGTGATTCTGATGTTGAAGCAAACCTTTGCTTGATGGCTAATAACAGTGTTGTTAGAATTGTGCAGCGGAATGTTTGCGTGGTCGGACAAAAACCAAGAGGGGGGGGTGAATTGGTTTCTTAACAAAAATTAGGTTTTCAAAATTTTCCCCAAATTTTACCGATTAAAAATTGTGTAAATGTAAATAGAGAAGAGATAAAATCTTACACAGGAGATTTATATTGGTTCGGATCAAAAGACCCTACGTCCAGTTGCTAATCACTCAAACAGAGGATTAATGCTGTCACCATAATCAAAGTTTGTTACAAACAAATTACAATGGAAAAGATAAAGTAAAGAAGACACCTCTCTTGAAATCCACAAGAGATGAAGAACAACTTTCCCTAGAGACGGCACAACACACAATCCACTAAGAACTCCACTTAGTGATTCTTATCGCTTCTAGCCCACACCAGGTTCCAAAAGCCCCTTTTTCTTGCAACAAACAGTTCTCTGGCACTCACAACACTTAACTTTTGTATGAAAAAGGTTGTTCTTGTTTTCTGAGTGCCAAGGAGAAGCTTAAGTAGAGAAATTAGGGTTTTGGAATTGGGATTTTCGAAACTAGGGTTCTTGGAAATAGGGTTTTCGAAAATAGGGTTGATTTGAAGTTAAAATTCGAAATCTGACTGAAATAATCGATTAAATCAAGAGTTAATCGATTATTACAGAGCCAAAATCAACAGAACCCCAAAACTCTCTGTTTTAATTGATTAAAAGCTCTGTTAATCGATTAACAGGTGTGTTAATCGATTAAACCAGTGAGCAGATACAGAAAATGGTTTTTCTCACTGTTTTAATCGATTATTTCACCATTTAATCGATTAAAGCCGAGGCACTTTGATAAATTTGAGCTTTTTGAAGCTTCTAAGGTGCAGACTATGTACCGGCTATCTCAAACTCTAATATTACAGACTCAATCTAATCAAAACAGAGTTATTACACTACAAAACAAGTCTTCAACTCTTTAAGTCTTGTGTTCTTGAATCATCATCAAAATCAACAAGCTTCATGTCCATCAAATCTAACATCAAGTCCTTGAATGTTCAACAATTTCCCCCTTTTTGATGATGATCAAAATTATCTTTTAAAGCCTTGTAATAACCTGTTTTATCTGTCATACTAACAAACACATTAAACATACCAGATAATATTTAAAAACAATAATATTAGGCTTTAAATATTTCTCCCCCTATTTTGATTATAATAAAAAATAATTCTTCTATGGCAAACATAAGAGCTCCCCCTCAAAATATGCATAACTTTAGAGAAAACTCCCCCTCAATCAAAGCAAAAATAGAACACCACATTTTATTTCAGAGATAAGCATTCATTACAATATAAGAGAAAAATTACAAATTTTAAAATTCTTCACTATCATCACTATGAAAGTGTGCATCAAATCTATTTTCTAAACGACACACTTTATCATTTACATCAGACATACGGCAAATTATTTCCTCATGCCATACTCCAAAAAGAGTGAAGAATGACTGCATTCTCTGATTCATGTCAGATAACATGTCTTCCATGGATTGTCGGGTTTCATGATGAGTAGAGGAAGTTCCAACACTTTGGATTTGATCAGAGGGAAGTTCAGCAGCAGGAGGCATATCTTCATCAGAATCTTCATTATCGTCACCTTGGTTTGGAACATCATCCTTATGAACATAAATATCGTTGACGCGCACCATTTGTAGTTGGATTAATGTGCTGTCTAGCATACGATTCAAGTTATTTGTCCGTACAGCTTGTTCACCTTCGACATTTACTCCTTTGTATTCAAGGATGCGAGAGACAAGGAGAGCATATGGAATTTTGAAGGTGGGATGACGTTTAGTCTTTAACATAGTCATGGTGACAAGAACGCCCCAGTCTAAAGGCTCATTATTCATTATGGCATGAATAATACGAAGATCAATTGAAGAACATTGAGCATGATTTGTAGCCCGAGGACATAGAATCCAGACAAGTAGATGTAAAATCATGCGTTCCTCCTTTTTCAAAGGTCCAACAAGAAGGAGACGCCCAATCTCCATGGAGGGATTTCGTAGAAAAGAATGGTAAGCTAAGAACCTGTCAAAATCATCTAACTCACCATACACGTTAATATCATCTTCTCTAATAGGAAAGTGGACAACGTTTTCCCAAATATCATCATCAAGAATAATTGTTACTCCCTTTACTCTAGAGGTAGCAATTTGATCTCTAAATTTGAACTTAGAGTAAAATACCCTAACTAAGTCAGGATAATACGTACCTTGCATTTGGATGAAAGGGAGAACTCCTTGAATTTCAAGAAGATTTGGAAAGTTGAATCCCCTACTGATGAACTGCTCACTAATAAGGAACTTAGGAGAAATAATAGCACGTTCCTTCCAATAGGACATAAATTCTTGTCGGTCATCTGCATCAGAGATCCATCCTTCTACAGAATTAGGACGGGGATGAGATGAGGGTGCAGATCTTCTTCTAGTTGGTATTTTTGCACGAGAAGATGAGGCCATTTGAAGGATTAGAAGAGTAACAAGAAGATTTAAGAATCTAAGTGTAGATAGAAGAAGACAAGATTGCTAGAATAGGGCAAGATTGATAGAATGAGGCAAGAAAGCTTGAATTCAAGAGATAGGAGTGAGTATAAGTGAAATGGAGGTCCCTATTTATAGCTAAGCAACTCCAACGGACATATGAAAGTGTATAGGGTGCAAAAGATCCGTTGACAACGGCTAGGAAGCCAAACTTGCCAGGTTTAATCGATTAAAATTCAAATTAATCTATTAAACCAGTATCAAAACCATTTAATCGATTAAATTGTGCAGTTAATCGATTAATGTTGTGTTTAATCAATTAATGGGCGAATTAATCGATTAATCCAGAGAGGAATGTCATGTTTTGGGTGTTTTGGATGCAAATAATCGATTATAACTCCAATTAATCGATTATTCCAGAGAGTACATCAAAATTTTGAGGTTTTTACACATGATAAACTATGAACATACTACACAATGAATTATAACATCACAATCATCCAAAAACTGTCTGATTAAGCAGAATTTAAGCTATTTCTAATATCCCTAAGTCTCTTCTAAGATCATAAAATCTATCCTTGGGTAGAGGCTTAGTAAATATATCTGCTAATTGATGCTTTGTATCAACGTACTCTATTTTACAGTTTCCTTTGCTGATATGATCTCTCAAAAAATGATGTCTAATTTCTATGTGCTTAGTCCTAGAGTGCATTACTGGATTCTTAGTAAGATTGATTGCACTCGTATTATCACACATCAAAGGTATGTCATTTAAAAATATACTATAATCTTCTAACTGTTGTTTCATCCACAGAATTTGAGCACAACAATTACCAGCTGCAATATATTCAGCTTCAGTGGTAGATAAAGCAACACAAGCTTGTTTCTTAGAATGCCAAGATACTAAGGATGAACCTAACAAATGACATGTCCCACTAGTACTTTTCCTATCAATTTTGCATCCACCATAATCAGCATCAGAATATCCTATTAAACTAGTACAAGCATCAGATCGATACCATAAACCAAAACCAGTAGTTCCTTTTAAATATTTTAAAATATGTTTTACTGCAATTAGGTGAGATTCTTTTGGACAAGCCTGAAATCTAGCACACACAGACAGAATGCATAATATCAGGTCTACTTGCAGTTAAGTATAACAGTGAACCTATCATACCTCTATACATAGATTGATTAACTTCCAAACCTGATTCATCCTTGTCTAGATAGCATGAAGTTCCCATGGGTGTGTTAGCTTCTTTTGAGGTGTCCATTCCAAACTTTTTAAGGATCTCTTTGCAGTATTTGGTTTGAGAGATGAAAATGCCATCTTTAAGTTGCTTGATTTGTAGTCCTAGGAAGAATATCAATTCTCCCATCATAGACATTTCAAACTCTCCCTGCATTATCTTAGCAAATTCTTAAATCCTTTGTCACATAGTTGACTTATGCTAAGGATATTATGCTTTAATCCATCAACAAGAAGCACATCCTTAATCTCCAAAGTGTTTGCACCACCTATGTTTCCAATTCCAAGAATCTTCCCTTTGTTGTTGTCCCCATAAGTTACATATCCTTGTTCTTTAGCTTTGAAACTCACAAATTTTGATTTATCACTGGTCATATGCTTTGAGCATCCACTATCAAGATACCACATAGACTTCTTAGATTTGGAAGTTTCCTACAAAACAAGAACATAGTAAACTTAGGTCCCCATAACTTTTGGGTCCTTGGAGTTAGAGACAAATAAATTATTTAACAATAAGAACCCAAATGTATTTACCTTTAGGAACACCAAAATGTTTAATTTTACATTTATTTGAAGTGTGACCTTGTTTCATGCAATAAAAACATGCTTTTGAGGTAGCTTTAGAATGAGATGCATTACTAACAAAACATGCTCTAGTTCCTTTTTTTACCCATACTCTTTTATTTTTCTTTTTAGACTTTTTCAAAGGAACTTGTTGATTTACATTATTTTGAGCAAACACCATTTCATGCTTCCTAAGATCATCTATTTCTTTTTCGGCTTTGTCTAGCAAATGGTTAAGAATATCTATGTCATATTCATGCTCATTACAAGTTGCACATTCTAATGTCTTATCATTATCCTCATCTAAACATACAATTTTCGTTTCTAATAATTCCTTTTCTTCTAAACATGTGATTTTCGTTTTTAAGGACTCAATTTCCTTTTCGGATCTACTTAAATTCTTCTTCACAACTTTATATTCATTTTTCAAATTCTTAAAGGCACTAAATAATTCATTATATGCATTTTGCAGTTCATCATGATCATTATCATCATCACTAGAAGATGGGTCGGAATCACTTACCTCAAAGTCGGAAGATATGTTGTCATTTGCCATTAAGCAAATATTTTCTTCTACTTACGAGTCACTTGATTCTGAACTTGAATCACTGTTGTCCCAAGCAATATAAGCTTTCTTCTTGAAGACCTTTTTGCCTTTGTTTTCATCGTTTTTCTTGTTTGGGCATTTGGTCTTTACATGCCCTGCTTCACCACAACCATAACATTTTATATTTACGGAAGTACTTTCTCTTACCTTTCCCTTACCTTTGAATGGATGCCTTCCTTTTGCTTTCATGAATTTGGTGAACTTCTTAATCATAAGACTCAATTCTTCTTCTTCGTTCTCCGAGTCTTCTTCTTCCCTTTTATTTTTACCTTTGGAAATTTCGGTTTTGAAGGCTAAGTTCTTCTTTTGATATTGACCTTCTTCTTCATTTAGTCTTCCAAATTCTAGCTCATGCTCTCTAAGCTTTCCAAAGAGCGCCGCCATAGACATTGTGGAAAGGTTTTGTGGCTCCGAGATGGCCGTCACATTATGTTGCCATTTCCTATCCAAAGATTTTAAGATTTTAACATTTAATTCATCAACGTCAAAGATTTTACCTAATCCGGTGAGATGATTCACAATGTGAGTGAAACACTTTTAAACGTCAAATATCGTTTCGCCTTGTTGCATCCGGAACATCTCGTATTCTTGGATTAGAGCATTTTTACGTGCTCTCTTAACATCGTCGGTACCTTCGTGGGTCACTCTTAGCATTTCCCACATTTCCTGAGCACTTTTACAAACAGAAATCCTGTAAAACTCGTCAAGCGTTAAAGCAGATGAAATTATATTTCTAGCCCTAACGTCAAATTGTGCTTTTCTGTTTTCCTCTGCAGTCCATCTAGAAAAAGGTTTGGGAACGTCAGCACCGTTCTCAGTAACTTTAGGAACAAATGGACCGTTTAAAATAGCGTCCCAAATGCCTCTATCAATAGACTCTTAAAAGATTTGCGTTCTTACCTTCCAGAAAGGATAATTTTGACCCGCAAAAAGTGGGGGTCTGTTGATAAACGCACCTTCGGCAAAAGTTTGATTTTGTCCGGCCATTTTCAAAAAGTTTGAATGACTATCAAAGCAAGCTCTGATACCACTTGTTAGAATCGCGCAGCGGAATGTTCGTGTGGTCGGACAAAAACCAAAAGGGGGGTGAATTGGTTTCTTAACAAAAATTAGGTTTTCAAAATTTTTCCCAAATTTTACCGATTAAAAACTGTGTAAATGTAAATAGAGAAGAGATAGAATCTTACACAGGAGATTTATACTGGTTCGGATCAAAAGACCGTACGTCCAATTGCTAATCACTCAAACAGAGGATTAACGCTGTCACTATAATCAAAGTTTGTTACAAACAAATTACAATGGAAAAGATAAAGTAAAGAAGACACCTCTCTTGAAATCCACAAGAGATGAAGAACAACTTTCCCTAGAAACGTCACAACACACAATCCACTAAGAACTCCACTTAGTGATTCTTATCGCTTCTAACCCACACCAGGTTCCAAAAGCCCCTTTTTCTTGCAACAAACAGTTCTCTGGCACTCACAACACTTAACTTTTGTATGAAAAAGGTTGTTCTTGTTTTCTGAGTGCCAAGGAGAAGCTTAAGTAGAGAAATTAGGGTTTTGGAATTGGGATTTTCGAAACTATGGTTCTTGGAAATAGGGTTTTCGAAAATAGGGTTGATTTGAAGTTAAAATTCGAAATCTGACTGAAATAATCGATTAAATCAAGAGTTAATCGATTATTACAGAGCCAAAATCAACAGAACCCCAAAACTCTCTATTTTAATCGATTAAAAGCCCTGTTAATCGATTAAACCAGTGAGCAGATATAGAAAATGGTTTTTCTCACTGTTTTAATCGATTATTTCACCATTTAATCGATTAAAGCCGAGGCACTTTGATAAATTTGAGCTTTTTGAAGTTTCTAAGGTGCAGACTATGTACCGGCTATCTCAAACTCTAATATTACAGACTCAATCTAATCAAAACAGAGTTATTACACTACAAAACAAGTCTTCAACTCTTTAAGTCTTGTGTTCTTGAATCATCATCAAAATCAACAAGCTTCATGTCCATCAAATCTAACATCAAGTCCTTGAATGTTCAACAAGTGTCTCTTCTGACTGTGAGGTAAGTAATTATGACTGCTCTTCTAGTGACAATAAAAACGATTATGATGAATTACATAATGCATATCAAGAACTGTTTACTGCTTTTAAACATTTGAAATTTGAACATAAAACATTGAGAAAGTGTTTGGATAAATCAGAAAAGGAAGTATAATCTTTAAAAACAAAAATTGTGTCTTTAAAAGAAAAAGAAGATGAACCAATTGCATGTGCATCATGTAAGAGCTATGAATTTGACATATGTATACTTGAGCATTTACTAGAAAATGCAACGAAAGATGTGATTGATGATAAAAACAATGAAAATCAAAATTTTGTGAAAACTAAAGTTAATAGTCATGTTCCTTTGAAAAGATATAAAAATCAAAGAACTTGTAGAGTATGGGTTATGAAAGGAACTGTACCTCCACAAAATAAAGTTAAATCTTTTTCAAAAATTAAATCCTCAATTTCATGTATTTATTGTATGAAACAGGGACATACTTCTAATAAATGTAGGATTAAACATTTTGGTGTTCCTAAAGGAAAATATATTTGGATACCTATAGTTAAATAATTTGTTTGTCTCTAACCCCAATGACCCAAAAGTTATGGGGACCTAAGATCTTTGTGTTCTTATTTTATAGGCAATATCCAAATCCAAGAAGTCAATGTGGTACCTTAGCAGTGGATGTTCAAGACACATGACTGGTGATAAAAAAAATTTTGTAAGCTTCAATAAGAAAGAACAAGGATATGAACTTATGGAGACAACAATAAAGGCAAAATCCTTGGATTCGGAATCATTGGTGGTATAAATACTTTGGAGATAAAGGATGTACTCCTTGTTGATGGATTAAAGCACAATCTTCTCAATATAAGTCAGATTTGTGATAAAGGGCTTAAGGTAATTTTTGAAAGCAATTACTGCACCATACATCTTAAGGATTCTAAAGAAATTGCATTAAAAGGTATTAGGCATAACAATATTTATTTGATTGATTTGGATTGTGTATCTGATGTTGATATAACATGCTTGGTTGTTAAAGAAGAAAACCCTTTGTTGTGGCATAAAAGAGCAACCCATATTCATATGCATCAATTAAACAAATTAATCTCTAGAGACTTAGTTGTTGGTTTGCCTAAGTTAAAATTTGAAAAAGATAAATTATGTGATGCATGTCAAAAAGATAAGCAAGTAAAATCATCTTTTAAATCTAAGAACATAATTTCAACTTCAAAGCCTTTAGAACTTTTACATTTAGATCTTTTTGGACCATCTAGAATTAAAAGCTTTGGAGGAAATTTTATGCTCTTGTGATTATTGATGACTACTCTAGATTTACTTGGACATTTTTCTTAACTTTGAAAAGTGAAGCCTTTAAGGTTTTTAGAAAGTTTGCAAAACAAATTCAAAATGAAAAAAGAGTTGAGAATTAAAGTGTTAATAAGTGATCATGGTAGAGAAATTAAAAAAAAATGAGTCTTTTGAAATTTTTTGTGAAGAAAATGGTATTTTACATAATTTTTCTACACCTAGAATGCCCCAACAAAATGGTGTAGTAGAGAGGAAAAATAGATCCTTAGAAGAACTAGCTAGAACCATGTTGAATGAATCCAAAGTTCCTAAATACTTTAGGGCAGATGCTATAAGTACTGCATGTTATGTTTTAAATAGAATGCTCATTAGACCAATCTTGAAAATCACTCCTTATGAGATTTTTAAAGGGAGAAAACCAAATGTAGCTCATTTGAAAATATTTGGTTGTAATTGTTTTATGTTAAATAATGGTAAAGATAACCTAGGTAAATTTGATTCCAAAGCCGATGAGGCTATTTTCTTAGGTTATTCTCTTACTAGCAAAGCATATAGGGTATTTAATAGAAGAACATTAAATATAGAAGAATCTATGTATGTTACTTTTGATGAAATTGTAGACCTTGAGGAAAATACTCTTGAGTCAAGAAAAGAAAGTGAAGGTGATGAAGAGTACCTCAAGGAAGCATTAGAAGAAATGTACTTAAATGAAAATGAATCATCTCAACCATCTGAGTTAGCAAAAGTATGGCAATCACCAAGAGGACTATCACTTGACAACATAATTGGTGATATTTCAAAAGGGGTCAGTACTAGAAATATGTCTAATTTCTGTATGAATGTAGTTTTTGTCTCACAGATAGAACCCAAGAATGTTGAGGAAGCCCTCAAGGATGATCAATGGTGTATTGCAATGCAGGAAGAATTATATCAGTTTGAAAGAAATCAAGTCTGGGAATTGATTCTAAGAGAAGAATCTCATCAAGTAATTGGAACTAAATGGGTGTTTAGGAACAAGCTTGATGAATATGGAAATATAACTAAGAATAAAGCTAGACTTGTGGCAAAAGGGTACTGTCAAGAGGAAGGTATAGATTATGATGAAACTTATGCTCCTGTTGTCAGTTTAGAGGCTATATGCCTACTTCTTGCTTATGCCTCAATGATGAAATTTAAACTATATCAAATGGATTTGAAAAGTGTTTTTCTAAATGGTTTTATTAAAGAAGATGTATATGTGCAACAACCTCCGGGTTTTGAAGATTTCAAATACCCTGATCATATTTTTAAATTGAAAAAGGCACTCTATGGATTAAAACAAGCTCCTAGATCATGGTATGAAAGGTTAAGAAATTTTCTATTAGCAAATGATTTTTCTAGAGGAAAAATTGAGTCAACTTTGTTTATCAAGAAAGTAGGTGAACATATTCTATTAGTTCGGGTATAGGTTGATGATATTATTTTTGGATCTATTGATAACTCTCTGTGTGAAGGATTTGCAAGTATTATGCAGAATGAATTTGAAATGTCCATGATGGGAGAATTAATCTTCTTCCTTGGACTTCAAATTAAACAATTAAAAGATGGCACCTTTGTGTCTCAAACAAAATACTGCAAAGAAATTCTTAAGAAGTTTGGAATGGATACTACAAAAGAAGCTAACACACCAATGGGAACGTCCTACTATCTGGATAAGGACGAATCAAGTTTGAAAATAAATCAATCTATGTATAGAGGTATGATTGGTTCTTTATTATACTTGGCTGCAAGTAGGCCTGATATGATGCAATTTGTATGTGTGTGTGCTAGATTCCAGGCTTGTCCAAAAGAATCTCACTTAACTGCAGTAAAACGAATTTTAAAATATCTCAAAGGAACCACAGGATTTGGGTTATGGTATCCTTCTAGAGCTTCACCTAGTTTAATAGGTTTTCTGGTGCTGATTATGGGGGTTGTAAGATAGATAGAAAAAGTACTAGTGGAACCTGTCATCTATTAGGATCTTCCTTAGTATCCTAACACTCTAAGAAACAAGTCTGTGTTGCCTTATCCACGACTGAGGCCGAATATATAGCAGTTGGAAATTATTGTGCTCAAATCCTTTAGATGAAGCAACAATTAGAAGATTATGATATCTTTCTTAATGACATTCCTTTAAAGTGTGATAATATGAGTGCAATTAATCTTACTAAAAATCCTATTATGCACTCCATAACTAAGCATATTGAGATTAGGCACCATTTCTTAGAGATCATATTAGTAAGGGAAATTGTAAAATAGAATACATTGATACTAAACATCAATTAGCATATATATTTACAAAACCTCTTCCCAAAGATAGATTCTATGAACTTAGGAGAGATTTAGGAATACTACAAATATACTAACTTTTGCAAAAATTGTAAATTCTCAAATTTCATTCTGGAATAATCGATTATCCAAGGTAATAATCGATTATTTTGTGTCTCACACAATTTTCACATTTGCAAACCTCTTTGGAATAATCGATTATTTAAGGTAATACTCGATTATTTTGTGTCTCATACATTTTCACATTTGCAAACCTCTCTAGAATAATCGATTATCAAGAGCAATAATCGATTATTCTATGTCATACATCCTGACATTTGCAAAACTCTTTGAAATAATCAATTATTTCAAGTGATAATCGATTATCCATGAATTCTAAAAAATTTTTGGGTAGCTGATGAACAAATAATCGATTATCACAAGTTGATAATCGATTATCACGCCGTTTGGGAAAAACTAGTCGTTGGTAATGGATCTCTTTGCCTTGATTCTTGCGTATATAGTTGAAAGTGATGAAGATCTTATTGAATCATTTGATAAAATGAAGATCTTGTGGATTTGATGAAGTCAAAGGCTAATCTAATGAAGTCAAAGGTTACATGGGTTAAAAGGGTAGAGTGATTAGTGAGTCTGCATCTATACATAGGTTTAATCATTCATATCTCTCTACTGCATGAGGTTTCATCATTTGAAAGAATTTGAAAATGTCTCTAAAGATGTTTTTAATCCATTAAAAACCTTTTAGGAAATTGTTTTAACTGATATTATATGAGTTTTATCAATTAAAATGTTCTTAAAACTTACATAACAGATTTTTAACTGATAGGTTTTCAAAATAATCGATTAAAACCTTTTAAAACATTCACTGGAACTGTTTTAATCGATACACTTTCAAATTAATCGATTATTTTCATTAAATGAGTTTTTGAAAACCTTCTGCTAGTGTTTTAACTAATATAGTTTCAAAATAATCGATTAAAATCACTTAAAATATTATTGGAAAGTGTTCTGGCAGTATTTTAATCGATACAAACTCGAAATAATCGATTAAAATAACTTGAAGTGTTTTGAAAGATGTTCCGTCAGTATTTTAATCGATGTAAAATCGAATTAATCGATTAAAACAACTTAAGAAACTTCTTGCTAACTGTTTTAATCGAATAAAACTTGTTGTTATCAGTTAAAATCACTTAGAAAGTTTTATGAAAGTTTTTGGCAAAATTTTAATCAATTAAATTGTGAATTAATCGATTAAAACAACTTAAGAGACTTTTTATTAATTATTTTAATCGATTAAAATAATGTCGCATCAGTTAAAATAAATCTGGAAAATGATCAAAAATATTTTAACAGATTAAAAGTTTTAACCGATTAATCAATGACTTTTAACAGATTAAAAGAGCAGTTTAACAGATTAATTAAACCAGAAGTTGAAAAACTTTTCTATATAAACAGACTTGATTCAACATTTTAAAATACACTTTTGAGCAATCAATCAAGCAATCATAAGAGCTACTTTCAAGAAAGAAGCACGCAAGTTTTGTGGAGTTTTTCAAAGTTCTTTCTTGAGGCAATTTTTACATTCTTTTGGTGAAGAAACTCATTTTGCAGGAACTGCATAATCCAGGTTTGATTGTTCTAGTTTCTTCTCTTTGTTTCTTTACATTTCTTTACTATATTGTGAGTGTCTGAAATTGTTGGGCACTAGTTCTGTAGCTGGAACTTGGCTACAGGTTGGTACAAGAACTGGAACTTGGTTCTTGGGTGGTGAGTGTCTGAAATTGTTAGGCACTAGTTCTGTAGTTGGAATTTGGCTGCAGGTTGGTTCAAGAACTGAAATTTGGTTATTGGTGAAGGTTTATGTGCAAGATCTGGAATTTGGGTCTTGTGGTAGATTGGGTGTGTGATTGGAATCTGTAATCTGTAAAACATTCAATCTAGTGGAACTCAGCTGGAATTTGGCTGAGAATTGGACGTAGCCCTAGGATTGGGTGAACCAGTATAAATCTTGGTTGTATTTCTCTAAATCTTACTCTCTTTAATTCTGTTGTTGTCTTACTTTGAATAGCTTGATTTACTTGGTTCAAGAATTGGTCAAAACTCTTAATCTTTGAAATAGATAATCTGTAAATTGCGAAAATATTTCAAAGATCAATTCACCCCCCTCTTGATCGCAGCCTCTTTTTCTAACAATAGTCGTTTATAGCCGTTGGAAGTGTTCTCTACTTATATAGGGACTCAGAAACTCATTTCACTCATATCTTGCCTCTCTTCCAAGTGTTTTGCATTGATCTCAAGCTCCATTCTTGTCTCTCTTAAGTTCTTGCCTCTCCATTCTCTCTTAAAATTCCCATCTTTCCTTCTCAAAAATGGTTGAATCATCAAGAATAAAGATCCCCACTAGGAAAATATCTGCTTCTACTTCTTAACCCCGTCCCAATTCCATTGAAGGATGGATCTTCAATGATGATAGGCGACAAGAATTTCTTACATTTTGGAAAGAAAATAGTATCATTACTCCAAAATTCTTAAGAGGATTTCAGTTCCTTAACCGGGGATTCGACTTTCCTGATTTGGTACGTAACTTTTACTCTCAATTCAAAATTAGAGACATTATTGTTACTACCCATGTCAAAGGCGTAACCATCATCTTTGATGATGATATATGGGAAAATGTAGAAAGATTTCCTATCCGGGATGATGCGGTCAATGTGCTGATGGACATGGACGACTTTGACAGGATCATGGCATATCGTTCTTTCTTGCGTAATCCTGCACTACATATTAGGCGTCAACTTCTTATTGGACCGTTAAAGAAAGATGAACATCTTCTTCTTCATCTTATTGTTTGGATCCTTTGTCCCCAAGCCACCAATCAGGCTCAATGCTCTACTGTTGACCTTCGCATCATCCATGCGATTATGAACAATGAGTCGATTAATTGGCCCAATCTCATCCTTTCCTCCATTCTCAAAGCCAAGCGCCATCCCACCTTCAAAATTCCCTATGCTCTCCTTATCTCTAGAATTCTTGAATACAAAGGAGTCAATCTTGATGGGGAACAAAGGTTCTACACGTTGAATTCCAACCAAATGTTTGATGGTACACTATCTCAGTTGCAAATGGTCAACGTTAATGGAACTTATTTTCATAAGGATGATGTGCCAAATGTCAATGCTGCTATTTTTTATTCTAATGATGATGAGATGATTATTGCTGATGCTCCTGTACGAGGGACTTCATCTAGTGCCCATATTGAAGCCTGCCCCTCCCTTGAAGATATGATGTCTAACATGAACCAACGGATGTAGGACTTCTTTACAATCTCTGAAGATAGGCATCAGGAGTTAGTGAATCTCATTTCGGACATGGATTTATGGATGTCGGCCCTTGAGGACAGATTTGATATCCAATTTAATGAAGATTATCAATCTGATGAATTTTAACTATTGTATTCATAAGCTTACCTCTTTTCAATCTATATTGTGTAATGTTTTCTCTTGTTTTGTTATATAAATTTCTATTCATAAATTCATTTATTGAGGGAAAGTCATTTTTTTCTAGCATTTATTGAGGGGGAGTTTATGCTTATGTTTACTGTCTTTTTGTTTATGATAAAAAAGGGGGAGAATATATTTAAAACATAGTATGTTAAATATTTTTCTATGATAGTTATGACAGAAAACACGTTATTACAAAGAGGCCTTAAAGCAAATTTTGATCATCATCAAAATGGGGGAGATTGTTGAAAATACAAGGATATAGTGACTAAAGATTTTGATGATGATTCAAGAACAAATGACTTCAAGATTAGAAGACGTATATATATATATGTATGTATATATATATATATATATATATATATATATATATATATATATATATTGAAATTTCTTGTAATAACTTTGCTTTGTCATTTTGAGTCCGTAAAAATAGAGTCCATGTTAGCTAACACTTAGTCTGTCCACAATGTTAAACATACAAGGATATGAAGCTTGAAGATTTTGATGATGATTCAAAGACAAAGGACTTAGAGATTTGAAGACTTGTAATCATGTGTATTCACTTATAAATAACTCTATTTTATGTTTCTGAGTCTGTAAAATTAGAGTCCAAGATAATCACTTATAAAACCTCTAAAAGCTCATTTTTATCAAAAATACACTGTGATAATCGATTATCACTCAGGATAATCGATTATCACAACCAGATAATCAATTATTCAGCCAGAAAATCGATTATTCAGCCAGAAAATCGATTATCCTGGTCCTGTTTTGCTCCACTACGAAAATGGCTCTGGAATAATCGATTATCACCCAAGATAATTGATTATTTACGTCTGTTATGAGTTTTGAAATTCAAATCTGGACCAATTTACGAAAATCCTATTCCCAATTCTTATGTTTTCGAAAATCATCATTTCCCAAACCCTATTATCTCTACTTAAGGTTCTCTAAGGCTCTCTGCAAATTAACAAACCTTTTTCATACAAAAGTTAAGAGCTATGACTGCGAGAACTTTCTGTAGGGAAGAAAAAGGGGCTTTTGAAAACCTAGTGTGGGCTAGAAGCGATAAGAATCACTGAGTGGGTTTCTTGGTGGATTGTGTGTTGTGCCGTCTCTAGGAAAAGCTGTTGTTCATCCTTTGTGGATTCAAAGGAGGTGTTCATCTCTTGTGTGACTCAAGAGAGGTGTTTTCTATTCCTTATCTTTTCAATTTGTAATCTGTTTGTAAATTGTGATTATAGTGACAACGTTAATCCTCTTTTTGAGTGATTAGCAACTGGACGTAGGGTCTTTTGATCCGAATCAGTGTAAATCAACTGTGTAATCTTCTTTCCCTGATATATTTACTTTACAAAGCATTTTAATCAGTGAAATTTGGGAAAAAATTTAAAACCCTAATTTTTGTTTAAGAAACCAATTCACCCCCCTCTTGGTTTTTGTCCATAAACGCGAACATTCCGCTGTGCAATTCTAATAAGTGGTATCGGAGCTTGCTTTGATAGTCATTCAAATTTCGAAAATGGTCGGACAAAATCAAACGTTTGTCGAAGGAGCTTCTATCAATAGACCCCCACTTTTTACAGGACAAAATTATCCATTTTGGAAAGTTAGAATGCAAATATTTTTAGAGTCTGTTGATAGAGGTGTTTGGGATGCAATTTTAAACGGTCCCTTTATTCCTTAAATTTTTGAAAATGGAGTAGAAGTATCAAAACCATTTTCTAGATGGAAGGCTGAGGAAAATAGAAAAGCCCAATATGATGTTAGGGCTAGAAATATTATTTCATCAGCTTTAACCCTTGATGAGTTTTACACGATCTCTTTTTGTAAAAGTGCTCAAGAAATGTGGGAAATGTTAAGAGTAACCCACGAAGGTACCGACGATGTAAAAAGAGCACGAAAGAATTCATTGATCCAAGAATATGAGATGTTCCGGATGCAACAAGGAGAAACAATCTTTCACGTTCAAAAGCGTTTCCGCACATAGTGAATCATCTCACTGGATTAGGTAAAATTTTTGATGTTGATGAATTAAATGTAAAAATCTTGAAATCTTTGGATAGGAAATGGCAACCTAAGGTGACGACCATCACGGAGTCACAAAATCTAGCAACAATGTCTATGGCGGCACTCTTTGGAAAGTTGAGAGAGCACGAACTTGAACTCGGAAGGCTAAATGATGAAGAAGGTCAACACCAAAAGAGGAACTTAGCCTTCAAAACCGAAATTTCCAAGAGTAAGAACAAGAAGGTAGAAAAAGACTCAGAAAATGAAGAAGAAGAACAATTGAGTCTTATGATAAAGAAATTTACCAAGTTTATGAAAGTCAAAGGAAAGCAACCCTTCAAAGGTAAGGGAAAGGTAAGAGAAAGTACTTCTTTAAATATCAAAATGTTATGGTTGTGGTGAAACAGGACATGTAAAAATCGAATGTCCGAACAAGAAGAATGAAGATAACAAAGGCAAGAAATTCTTCAAGAAGAAAGCCTACATTGTTTGGGATGATAGTGACTCAAGTTCGGAGTCAAGTGATTCGGAAATAGAAGCTAACCTTTGCTTGATGGCAAAAGACAATATATCTTCCGACTTTGAGGTTAGTGATTCCGAATCTTCCTCAAGTGATGATGAAAATAACTTTGATGAATTACAAAATGCATATGAGGAATTGTTTAATGCTTTTAAGGACTTGAAAAATGAATACAAATCTGTGAAAAAGTGTTTGAACAAATCCGAAAAAGAGGTGGAGTCCTTAAAAACGAAAATTGTATGTTTAGAAGAAAAGGATAATAAGAATATAGCATGTGCATCATGTAAAGAGTATGAATATGAACTTGATTTATTTAGACATTTTCTTGATAAAGCTAAGAAGGAAATAAGTGATAATTATAATGAGAAAGTTGCTATTGTTCAAAATAGAGAAAACTATCATGTTCCCTTGAAAAAGCCTAAAATTAAAAATAGAAGAGTATGGGTTGAAAAAGGAACTAAAACGTTAATAGTTAGAAATGTATCAAAATATAAAATTACATCTAATGCATGTTTTTATTGTATGAAACATGGTCATACTTCAAATAGATGTAAAATTAAGCATTTTGGTGTTCCTAAAGGAAAATATGTTTGGGTTCCTATAGTTAAATGATTTGTTTGTCTCTAACCCCAAGGACCCAAAAGTTATGGGGACCTAAGATTACTATGTTCTTGTTTTGTAGGAAACTTCCAAATCCAAGAAGTCTATGTGGTATCTTGATAGTGGATGCTCAAAACATATGACTGGAGACAAAACAAAATTTGTAAGTTTCAAAGCTAAAGAATAAGAATATGTAACCTATGGGGACAACAACAAAGGAAAGATACTTGGAATTGGAAATATTGGTGGTGCAAACACTTTGGAGATAAAAAATGTGCTTCTTGTTGATGGGCTAAAGCATAATATCCTAAGTATAAGTCAACTTTATGACAAAGGATTCAAGGTAATCTTTGAAAGTAAGTTTTATACCATACATTTAGTGAATTCCAAAAATATAGCATTGAATGGCATTAGGCATAATAATATATATTTGATTGATTTGGATTGTATACATGATACTAGTATAACATTCTTAGTTTCTAAGGAAGAGAACCCATGGTTATGGCATAAGAGAGCGGCTCATATAAATATGAATCAATTAAACAAATTAATATCAAAGGACTTAGTTGTTGGTTTGCCTAAGTTAAAATTTGAAAAAGATAGATTATGTGATGCATGTCAAAAAGGTAAACAAGTAAAATCATCCTTTAAATCTAAGAATGTTATTTCCACATCAAAACCTTTAGAACTTTTACACTTAGATTTATTTGGTCCATCTAGGATAAAAGGTTTTGGTGGAAATTACTATGCTCTTGTAATTGTTGATGATTTTTTTGTTAGAATCGCACAGCGGAATGTTTGCGTTTTCGGACAAAAACCAAGAGGGGGGGTGAATTGGTTTCTTAACAAAAATTAGGGTTTTAAAAATTTTCCCAAATTTCACCGATTAAATTGTTGTGTAAAGTAAATAGTGCAAGGATAGAGTCTTACACAAATGATTTATACTGGTTCGGATCAAAAGATCCTACGTCCAGTTGCTAATCACTCAAACAGAGGATTAACGTTGTCACTATAATCACGGTTATACAATCAGATTACAAATAAGAAGATAAGGTAAAGAATACACCTCTCTTGAGTCACACAAGAGATGAAGAACAACTTTCCCTAGAGATGGCACAACACACAATCCACCAAGAAAACCCACTTAGTGATTCTTATCGCTTCTAGCCCACACTAGGTTCCAAAAGCCCCTTTTTCCTCCAACAAACAGTTTTCTGACAGTCACAGGTCTCAACTTTTGTTTTGAAAAAGGTTGTTAAATTTGCAGAGAGCCTTAGAGAACCTTAAGTAGAAAGATTAGGGTTTGGGAATTGGGGATTTTCGAAAACAGATGAATTGGGAATAGGGTTTTCGAAACTTGGTCCAATTTTGAAATTCAAAACACATATCTGACTGAAATAATCGATTATCTTGAGTGTTAATCGATTATTCCAGAGCCAAAATAGCAGGGAACCCAAAACAGCTCAGTTTAATCGATTAACAGCCCTATTAATCGATTAACATGGGCTTTAATTGATTATTCCAGAGAGCTGATACAGAAAATGGTTTTTCTCTCTGTAATAATCGATTATCCTGCCATTTAATCGATTAATCCAGTATGTTTTTGATAAACATGAGTTTTTAGAACCTTTAAAGAGTAGACTATGTGTTGGCTATCTTAGATTCTAATATTACAGACTCAAAATCATCAAAATAGAGTTATTACATAATATTACAAGTCTTCAAATCTTTAAGTCCTTTGTTCTTGAATCATCATCAAAATCTATAGGCTTCATATCCATGTATGTTCAACATTCATATCCTTGTATGTTTCAACAATCTCCCCCTTTTTGATGATGATCAAAATTTTCTTTAAAGCCCTTTGTAATAACCTGTTTTATCTGTCACATCTAACAAAAACATTAAACATACCAGATAACATTTAAATTTAATAAACATAAGAGGCTTTAAATAATTTCTCCCCCTATTTTGATTATGATAAAAAAATGAAAGCTCCCCTCAATAAGTGCATAATTTATAAGATAGCTCCCCCTCAATCTATGCATAACACAAATAAACAAATCCCCCTCAATCATTGCAAACAAACAATAATTTTGAAGAAGTTAGAACTCTTCATCTCATTACTATTACAAAATTTAAGCATTTTCTTCATCCCTGCCCAGAAAATACATTGATAATCGATTAACACCCTACATAATCGATTATTACAGTACAATCATGCAAAAATTAATTAGTTAAGCAAATTTTAAGCTATTTCTAATATTCCTAAGTCTCTTCTAAGATCATAGAATCTATCCTTGGGAAGAGGTTTAGTAAAAATATCTACTAATTGATGTTTTGTATCAACATATTCAATTTTACAATTTCCTTTACTAATATGATCTCTTAAGAAATGATGTTTAATCTCTATATGCTTAGTTCTAAAGTGCATTACTGGATTCTTAGTAAGATTTATTGCACTTGTATTATCACACATCAAAGGAATATCACTTAGAAAGATATTATAGTCTTCTAATTGTTGTTTTATCCATAAAATTTGAGCACAGCAATTACCAACTGCAATATATTCAGCTTCAGTAGTGGATAAAGCAACACATGCTTGTTTCATAGGGTGCCAAGACACTAAGGATGATCCTAAAATATGACATGTTCCACTAGTACTCTTTCTATCTATTTTACATCCACCATAATCAGCATCAGAATATCCTATTAAACTAGGAGAAGCTTCAGATGGATACCATAAACCAAATCCTGTAGTTCCTTTTAAATATTTTAAAATTCTTTTTACTGCAGTTAAATGAGATTCTTTTGGACATGCTTGAAATCTAGCACACACACAAACAAAATGCATAATATTAGGTCTACTTGTAGTTAAGTATAACAGTGAACCTATCATACCTCTATACATAGATTGATTAATTTCCAAACCTGATTCATCCTTGTCTAAATAGCATTATGTTCCCATGGGTGTGTTAGCTTCCTTTGAAGTGTACATTCAAAACTTCTTGAGAATCTCTTTGTAGTATTTAGTTTGAGATACAAAAATGTCATCGTTAAGTTGTTTAATTTGAAGTCCAAGGAAGAATGTTAATTCTCCCATCATTGACATTTCAAATTCTCCTTGCATTATCTTAGCAAATTCTACACACAAGGAATTATCAGTTGATCCAAAAATGATATCATCCACATATACCTGAACTAATAAGATATGTTCTTTTACTTTCTTAATAAACAAAGTGGAATCAATTTTTCCTCTAGAAAAATCATTTGAAGTTAGAAAACTACTTAATCTTTCATACCAAGACCTAGGAGCTTGTTTCAAACCATATAACGCTTTCTTCAATTTAAAAATATGATTGGGATAATTAAAATCTTCAAATCCAGGGGGTTGTTCCACATATACTTCCTCTTTGATAAACCCATTTAAGAATGCACTTTTAACATCCATTTGATATAATTTAAATTTCATCAATGATGCATAAGCAAGAAGTAGGTGTATAGCCTCTAACCTGGCAACAGGAGCAAAAGTTTCATCATAATCAATACCTTCCTCTTGACAGTAACCTTTGGCAACAAGTTTGACTTTATTCTTTGTTATATTTCCATCTTCATCAAGTTTGTTTATAAATACCCATTTTGTTTCAATTACTTGATGTGATTCTTCTCTTGGAATTAATTCCCAAACTTGATTCCTTTCAAATTGATTAAGTTCTTCTTGCATTGCTATGCACCATTGGTCATCTTTAAGAGCTTCTTCAACACTTTTGGGTTCTATCTGTGAAACAAAAGCTCCAGACATACAAAAATTTGTCATATTTCTTGTTCTTACCCCTTTTGAGATATCACCAATAATATTGTCCATTGAAAGTCCTCTTGGTGATTGTCATTCTTTTGCTAATTCAGTTGGTTGAGAAGGCTCATTCTCATTCAAATACAATTCTTCAAGAGCCTCTCTTATGTACTCATCATCACCTGCAAGTTCTTTATTTGACTCAAGAGGATTTCCACCAAGGTCTACAACAAAAGTGACATGTACAGATTCTTCAACATTTAAAGTTCTTCTATTAAACACTCTATATGCTTTGCTAGTTAGTGAATAACCTAAGAAAATGCCCTCATTGGCTTTTGAGTCAAACTTTCCGAAGTTATCTTTTCCATTATTCAAAACAAAGCATTTACATCCAAATATTTTCAAATGAGCAACATTAGGCTTTCTACCATTCAACAGTTCATAAGGAGTTAATTTTATGATTGGCCTTATAAGCATTCTATTCAATACATAACATGCAGTACTTACAACATTAGGCCAAAAATATTTAGGAACATTTGATTTATTCAACATTGTTCTAGCAAGTTCCTCTAATGATCTATTTTGCCTTTCTACTACACCATTTTGTTGGGGAGTCCTAGGTGCAGAAAAGTTATGCAAAATACCATTTTCTTCACAATAATTTTCAAACCATTCATTTTGAAACTCTCCACCATGGTCACTTCTTAACACCTTAATTCTTAAGTCTTTCTCATTTTGAATTTGCTTTGCAAACTTCCTAAAGACCTTAAAAGCTTCACTTTTTAATGTTAAGAATGAAAGTGATGAAGATCTTATTGAATTACTTTAGCAAAGATCTTGTTGATTTGATGAAGTAAAAAATGAAGTCAAAGGCTACTTTGTTGCAGTCAAAGGTCACTTAGATAAAAGGGTAGAGTGATTAGTGAGTCTGCATCTTTACTTAGGTATAATCATTTTCCCATTTCTCCCCTATATTGCTACTCCCCCTAAATAAGGAAAATCAATATTAAAGCAAAGCAATTATTTCTCCCCCTTTTGACTTCATCAAAAATAGGGAACAGAGGAACAAAAACAAATACTATGCATGATATGTATTAAAATTTTAGTTTTTGAACACAGTAAAAAATTTGAACAAGATACTTTACTCATATAAAGACCAATCAAAGTTGATTCAAACTTATCTTCATTAACACGTTTGTAATGAATACAATTAACACGTGTAAAGATAAGGGAACCATGCTTTAGTAGCATGTTACAAGAACAACCATTAACTAAAGCCTTTAATTTTCTTTCCAGAGTAATAATCGATTAAAAACAGGACAAAATCGATTAAAAAGTTCTTGTTACTGGTTTTAATTGATTGAAATATTGTTTTAATCGATTGAAATATTGTTTTAATCAATTAAAACAGTGATGAATTTAGAAAGTTAGAAATTTAAGTTCATTTAATCGATTAAATTGACATTTAATCGATTAAAACAATATGAAAATTTTTGTATAAGTGCTTTTAATCGATTGAAATTTGATTTTATCGATTAAAACAACCAGTTTTGAGAATTAAGTAATGTTGGATGCATCTAAAATGCCTAATTCAGTACAAATTTTGTAAAATTGATAACGAGCAAGAGGTTTTGTAAAAATATCTGCTAGTTATTTTTCAGTTTCTATAAAGAAAATTTCACAATCACCTTTCAAAACATGATCTCTAATGAAATGATGTCTAATTTCTATATGTTTTGTCCTAGAATGTGTTAGAATCGCGCAGCAGAATGTTCGCGTGGTCGGACAAAAACCAAGAGGGGGGGTGAATTGGTTTCTTAATAAAAATTAGGTTTTCAAAATTTTCCCCAAATTTTACCGATTAAAAATTGTGTAAATGTAAATAGAGAAGAGAAGAGAATCTTACACATTATACTGGTTCGGATCAAAAGACCCTACGTCTAGTTGCTAATCACTCAAATAGAGGATTAACGCTGTCACTATAAACAAATTGTTACAATACAAATTACAATGGAAAAGATAAAGTTAAAGATAACACCTCTCTTGAAACCCACAAGAGATGAAGAACAGTTTTCCCCAGAGACGGCATAGCACACAATCCACTAAGAACTCCACTTAGTGATTCTTATCGCTTCTAGCCCACACCAGGTTCCAAAAGCCCCTTTTTCTTGCAACAAACAGTTCTCGGCACTACAGACACTTAACTTTTGTATGAAAAAGGTTGTTCTTCTTTCTCGAGTGCCATAGAAGAGTTTAAGTAGAGAAATTAGGGTTTGGGAATTGGGATTTTCGAATTAGGGTTCTTGGGAAAAGGGTTTTCGAAAATAGGTTTGATTTGAAGTTAAAAATCAAAATCTGATCGAAATAATCGATTAAAAGAAGTATTAATCGATTAAAATAGAGCCAAATATCAACGAACCCAAACCTCTCTGTTTTAATCGATTAAAAGGTGGTTTAATCGATTAAATCGCTCGATAATCGATTAAAATTTGGTTTAATCGATTAAACCAGATGAGTTTTTACGAAAATGATTCTTCTCATCTGTTTTAATCGATTATTTCCCTATTTAATCGATTAAAGCCGAGCCTGGATGATAAATTTGAGCTTTTTGAAGCTTGTAAGGTGCGAGACTATGTCATCGGCTATCTTAAACTCTAATATTACGGACTCAATCTAATTGAAACAGAGTTATTACAATACAAAACAAGTCTTCAACACTCTAAGTCTTTGTGTTCTTGAATCATCATCAAAATCAACAATCTTCATGTCTATCAAGTGCAGCATCAAGTCCTTGAATGTTCAACAATCTCCCCTTTTTGATGATGATCAAAATTATTTTTTAAAGCCTTGTAATAACCTGTTTTATCCGTCATACTAACAAACACATTAAACATACCGAGATAATATTTAAAAACAAGTCATATTATGGCTTTAAATATTTTCTCCCCTATTTTGATTAGAATAAAAAATAAGTCATTTGTTGCAAACATAAGAGCTCCCCCTCAAAATATGCATAAGTTGGAGATAACTCCCCCTCAATCAAAGCATTACGTAAACATCATATTTTATTGCGTAAAACAATCATTCATTACAATAACAAGAGAAAATAACAAAAAGAAAATAATCAACAAAATTTAAAATTCTGCACTATCATCATCATTAAAGTGTGCATCAAATCTATTTTCTAAACGGCACACTTTATCATCTACATCAGATATACGGCGAATTATTTCCTCATGTCGTACTCCGTAAAGAGTGAAGAATGATTGCATCCTCCGATTCATGTCGGATAACATGTCTTCCATGGATTGTCGGGTTTCATGATGAGTAGAGGAAGTTCCAACACTTTGGATTTGGTCGGAGGGAAACTCAACGAACTGGAGGCATATCTTCATCGGAATCTTCATTAGCATCACCTTGATTAGGAACGTCATCTTTGTGAACATAAATATCATTGACTCTCACCATTTGGAGTTGAATCAATGTGTCATCCAAGCATGCGGTTCAAGTTAGTTGTTCTAACTGCTTGTTCACCTTCAACATTCACTCCTTTATATTCAAGAATACGAGAGACAAGTAAAGCATATGGAATTTTGAATGTGGGATGACGTTTTGCTTTTAACATGGTCATTGTGACAAGAACGCCCCAATCTAACAGCTCATTATTCATTATGGCATGAATAATACGAAGATCAATGGAAGAACATTGGGCATGATTTGTAGCTCGAGGACATAGGATCCAAACAATTAGATGGAGAATCATGCGTTCCTCCTTCTTTAAAGGTCCAACATGAAGGAGACGCCCAATCTCCATGGAGGGATTTCGCAGAAAAGAACGGTAAGCTAAGAACCTGTCAAAATCATCTAGCTCACCATAAATGTTAATAGCATCTTCTCTAATTGGAAAGTGAGCGACGTTTTCCCAAATATCATCGTCAAGAATAATTGTAACCCCTTTTACACGAGACGTAGCAATTTGATCTCTAAATTTGAATCTAGAGTAGAATACCCTAACAAGGTGAGGATAATACGTACTTTGCATTTGGATGAAGGGAAGAACTCCTTGAATTTCAAGAAGGTTGGGAAAATTGAATCCCCTATTGATGAATTGCTCACCAATAAGAAACTTGGGAGAAATAATAGCCCATTCCCTCCAGTAGGTCAGAAATTCTTGTTGGCCATCTGTATCAGAAATCCATCCTTCTACAGAATTAGGACGGGGACGAGATGAGGGTGCAGATCTTCTTCTCGTAGGGATCTTAGCGCGAGAAGATGAGGCCATTGAAAGATTAGAAGAGTAACAAGAAGATTTAGAAAGCTAAGTGTATTGAGAAGAGGGCAAGGTAGCTAGAATAAGGCAAGATAGCTTGATTTCAAGAGATAGAAGTGAGTAGAAGTGAAATGAAGGTCCCTATTTATAACCAAGCATCTCCAACGTTCATATAGAAGGGAATAATGGTCAAAATATCCGTTGGCAACGGCTAGGAAGCAAACTTGGTCGGATTTAATCGATTAAAATTCAAATTAATCGATTAAATCACTTCCAGACATGTTTAATCGATTATTACTGGTTTTAATCGATTAATGGACGAATTAATCGATTATTCCAGAGAGGAATACCCTATTTTAAGTGTTTTGGATGCAAATAATCGATTATAACTCCAATTAATCGATTATTCCAGAGAGGAATGCCCTGTTTTGAGTGTTTTAACACATGATAACCTATGAACATCCTACAAAATGAATTATAACATTACAACCATCCAAAAACAGTCAAATTAAGCAGAATTTAAGCTATTTCTAATATCCCTAAGTCTCTTCTAAGATCATAGAATCTATCCTTGGGTAGAGGCTTAGTAAAAATATCTGCTAATTGACGTTTGGTATCTACATACTCTATTTTACAGTTTCCTTTCTTGATATGATCTCTCAAAAAGTGATGTCTTATTTCTATATGTTTAGTCCTAGAGTGCATTACTCGGATTCTTAGTAAGATTTATTGCACTCGTATTATCACACATCAACGAAATGTCATTTAAAAAGATATTATAATCTTCTAACTGTTGTTTCATCCACAAAATTTGAGCACAACAACTACCAGCTGCAATATATTCAGACTTCAAGTGGTAGATAAAGCAACACATGCCTGTTTCTTAGAATGCCAAGATATTAAGGATGAACCTAACAAATGACATGTCCCACTAGTACTTTTCCTATCAATTTTACATCCACCATAATCAGCATCGAATATCCTATTAAACTCATACAAGCATCGGACGGATACCACAAACCAAAACCGAGTAGTTCCTTTTAAGTATTTTAAAATATGTTTCACTGCAATTAGATGAGATTCTTTAGGACAAGCCTGAAATCTAGCACACACACGGACGAGAATGCATAATATCGGGTCTACTTGCGGTTAAGTATAACAGTGATCCTATCATACCTCTATACATAGTTTTATTAACTTCCAAACCTGATTCATCCTTGTCTAGATAGCATGAAGTTCCCATGGGTGTGTTAGCTTCCTTTGAGGTGTCCATTCCAAACTTTTTAAGGATCTCTTTGCAGTATTTGGTTTGAGATATGAAAATGCCATCTTTAAGTTGCTTGATTTGTAGTCCAAGGAAGAATGTCAATTCTCCCATCATAGACATTTCAAACTCTCCCTGCATTATCTTAGCAAATTCTACACATAACGAATTATCAGTTGATCCAAAAATAATATCATCAACATACACCTGGACCAATAAGATATGTTCTTTAACTTTCTTTATAAACGAGTGTAGAATCAATTTTTCCTCTAGAAAAATCATTT
Source organism: Sphenostylis stenocarpa (assembly GCA_963425845.1). Classification (NCBI taxonomy): domain Eukaryota; kingdom Viridiplantae; phylum Streptophyta; class Magnoliopsida; order Fabales; family Fabaceae; genus Sphenostylis; species Sphenostylis stenocarpa. Next base: position 63,039,050 of record OY731404.1, read on the forward strand.
GATGTTAGGAAACTACTTAACCTTTCATACCAAGATCTAGGAGCTTGTTTCAACCCGTATAAAGCTTTCTTTAATTTAAAAACATGATTAGGAAAACTAAAATCCTCAAAACCAGGGGGTTGCTCCACATAAACTTCTTCTTTAATAAAACCATTCAAAAATGCACTTTTAACATCCATTTGATATAGTTTAAATTTCATTAAAGATGCATAGGCAAGAAGTAGGCGTATAGCCTCTAACCTGGCAACAGGAGCATAAGTTTCATCATAATCTATACCTTCCTCCTGACAATTACCTTTTGCAACAAGTCTGGATTTATTCTTTGTTATGTTCCCATCTTCATCAAGTTTATTTCTAAACACCCATTTGGTTCCAATAACTTGATATGATTCTTCCCTTGGGATTAATTCCCAGACTTGATTCCTTTCAAATTGGTTAAGTTCTTCTTGCATGGCTATGCACCATTGGTCATCTTTAATTGCTTCCTCAACATTCTTGGGTTCAATCTGTGACACAAAAGCTACAGACATACAAAAATTAGTCATGTTTCTAGTTCTTACCCCTTTTGAGATATCACCAATGATATTGTCCATTGAGAGTCCTCTAGGTAATTGCCATTCTTTTGCTAATTCAGGTGTTGGAGAAGGCTCATTTTCTTCCAAATATAATTCATCAAGAGCTTCTCTTATATACTCATCATCACCTGCAAGTTCTTTATTTGACTCAAGAGGATTTCCCCCAAGGTCTACAATCTCATCAAAAGTAACATGGATAGATTCTTCTATATTCAAAGTTCTTCTATTAAACACCCTGTAAGCCTTGCTAGTTAATGAATAACCTAAGAAAATGCCATCATCAGCTTTAGAGTCAAATTTTCCTAAGTTGTCCTTTCCATTATTAAATACAAAGTACTTACATCCAAATATCTTTAAATGAGCAACATTAGGTTTTCTACCATTAAACAATTCATAGGGAGTAGATTTTATAATTGACCTAATGAGCATTCTATTTAAAACATACTAAATGATTAATTTTCTTTGAATAAATACAAGAGACAAACAATTCATTTAACTATAGGAACCCAAATATATTTTCCTTTAGGAACACCAAAATGTTTGATTTTACATCTATTTGAAGTATGACCATGTTTCATACAATAAAAACATGCTTTAGATGTAACATTTGAAAATGATGCATTTCTAATCATAGATGCTCTAGTTCCTTTTTCTACCCATACTCTTCTCTTTTTAATTTTAGGCTTTTTCAAAGAAACTTGATGGTTTACACTATTTTGAGTTACAACAACTTTATTATTATTACTCAATTCCTTTTCGGCTTTATCAAGTAGATGAATAAGTATATCTATATCATACTCATATTCTTTACAAGATGCACATGCTATATTCTTATCATCATTCTCATCTAAGCATACAATTTTCGTTTCTAAGGTTTCCTTTTCCTCTAAACATGTAATTTTCGTTTTTAAGGACTCTACCTCCTTTTCGGATCTACATAAACTCTTTTTCACAGCTTTGTATTCATTTTTCAAGTCCTTAAAGGCACTAAACAATTCATTATATGCATTTTGTAATTCATCAAAATCATTTTCATCATCACTTGAGAATGAGTCGGAATCACTAACCTCAAAGTCAGAAGATATATTGTCTTTTTCCAACAAGCAAATGTTAGCTTCTATTTCCAAATCACTTGACTATGAAATCGAATCACTATCATCGGTTCCTTCATAAGCTACTCTTAGTTTTTCCCACATCTCTTGAGCACTCTTACAAATGGATATTCTGTAAAACTCATCAAGGGTTAAAGCAGATGAAATTATATTTCTAGCCCTAACGTCAAATTGGGCTTTCCTATTTTCTTCTGTAGTCCATCTAGAAAAAGGTTTAAGAACGTCAACACCGTTCTCTGTAATTTTAGGAACAAATGGACCGTTTAAAATAGCGTCCCAAACGCCTCTATCAACAGACTCTAAAAATATTTGCATACGTACCTTCCAGAAAGGATAATTTTGACCCGCAAAAAGTGGGGGTCTGTTGATAGACACACCTTCGGCAAAAGTTTGATTTTGTCCGGCCATTTTTGAAAATTTGAATGACTATCAAAGCAAGCTCTGATACCACTTGTTAGAATCGCGCAGCGGAATGTTCGCGTGGTCGGACAAAAACCAAGAGGGGGGGTGAATTGGTTTCTTAATAAAAATTAGGTTTTCAAAATTTTCCCCAAATTTTACCGATTAAAAACTGTGTAAATGTAAATAGAGAAGAGAAGAGAATCTTACACAGGAGATTTATACTGGTTCGGAACAAAAGACCCTACGTCCAGTTGCTAATCACTCAAATAGAGGATTAACGTTGTCACTATAAACAAATTGTTACAATACAAATTACAATGGAAAAGATAAAGTTGAAGATAACACCTCTCTTGAAACCCACAAGAGATGAAGAACAACTTTCCCCAGAGACGGCACAACACACAATCCACTAAGAACTCCACTTAGTGATTCTTATCGCTTCTAGCCCACAGCAGGTTCCAAAAGCCCCTTTTTCTTGCAACAAACAGTTCTCTGGCACTACAGCACTTAACTTTTGTATGAAAAAGGTTGTTCTTCTTTTCTGAGTGCCATAGAATAGTTTAAGTAGAGAAATTAGGGTTTGGGAATTGGGATTTTCGGAATTAGGGTTCTTGGGAAAAGGGTTTTCAAAAATAGGTTTGATTTAAAGTTAAAAATCAAAATCTGACTGAAATAATCGATTAAAAGAAGTATTAATCGATTAAAACAGAGCCAAATATCAACAGAACCCAAACCTCTCTATTTTAATCGATTAAAAGGTGGTTTAATCGATTAAACCGCCTGATAATCGATTAAAAGTTGGTTTAATCGATTAAACCAGTGAGTTTTTACAGAAAATGATTTTTCTCACTGTTTTAATCGATTATTTCCCTATTTAATCGATTAAAGCCGAGCCGTGATGATAAATTTGAGCTTTTTGAATCTTGTAAGGTGCAGACTATGTACTGGCTATCTTAAACTATAATATTACAGACTCAATCTAATTGAAACAGAGTTATTACAATACAGAACAAGTCTTCAACACTCTAAGTCTTTGTGTTCTTGAATCATCATCAAAATCAACAATCTTCATGTCTATCAAGTGCAGCATCAAGTCCTTGAATGTTCAACAAAATGTTGAATTGGATTTTTAGTTAACATAATGGCACAAGTATTATCACATAAAAGAGGAATTTTTCTGAGAATTAAACCATAATCCTCAAGATGTTGTTTGATCCAGAGAGATTGAGCACAACAACTTCGAGTTGCAATGTACTCAGCTTCAGCTGTAGAAAGGGCAAAACATGATTGCTTTTTACTATGCCATGAGATTAAATTGCTTCCAAGGAGATGACAGGTGCCACTGGTGCTTTTTCTAGCAAGCTTACATCCTGCAAAATCTGAGTCAGAATAACCAATTAAATTTAGTTTGGACTCACCAGGATACCATAACCCAACATTTAAAGTTCCTTTGAGATATTTGAGTATCCTTTTTGCAGCAGTAAGATGAGATTCTTTTGGTGCATATTGAAACATGGCACACATACAAACACTAAACATAATGTCAGGTCTACTTGCTGTTAGATATAGTAAAGAACCAATAAGCCCTCTATATTTAGTTTCATCAACAGGTTTTCCTTTTTCATCATTTTATTTCTAAAAACCCATTTTGTTCCTACAATATTTGCTTTATCTGGTTTTGGAATTAATTCCCATACTTCATTTCTTGTAAATTGATTTAATTCATCATGCATAGCATTAATTCAGTTATTATCCTTTAATGCATTAAGTATGTTTTTTGGTTCAATTTGTGATATGAATGCCATGTGATTGCAGAATTTATTTAAAGATCTTCTAGTGGAAACTCCCTGATTTATTTCACCAATGATGTTGTCTATTGAAAGATTTCTTGGAGTCTTCCATTCTTTAGGCAGCTGCTATTCATATTCTTCGATATCTTCGGCCTGTTTTTGAAAAACTGTTGATTCTGGCAGTTTTAACTGATACATTTTATCAGTTAAAACAACATCTTCAATACTATACTCAGAAAATATTCTGCATACTTGGGTAAGTCTCATCAAATACAACATGAACATATTCTTCTACAATATTTAGTCTTTTGTTAAAGATTCTATAAGCATGGTTATTTAATGAATATCCCAAGAAGATACCTTCATCTGATTTGGAATCAAACTTTCCAAGATTTTCCTTTCCATTGTTTAAGACAAAAACCTTACATCCAAATACTCTAAAATAGTTTATATTAGGCTTTTTCCCTTTGTATAATTCATAGGGAGTTTTATTGGGAAAAGGTCTGATTAAAACACGGTTTAATACATGGCAAGCAATACTAACGACATTAGCCCAAAAATATTTTGGTAATGCTTTTTCATCAAGCATTGTCCTAGCTAACTCTTCAAGAGAACGATTTTTCCTTTCAACTACACCATTCTGTTGAGGAGTTCTAGGAGCAGAAAAATTATGCTTAATACCATGTTTATCACAAAATTTATTGAAATTTTCGTTTGAAAACTCTCCCCCATGATCACTTTGAATACAAGAGATTAAATAGTCTTTTTCATTTTGAATTTGTTTCGCAAATTTCTTAAACATATGGAAAGTATCAGATTTTAATTTTAAAAATAATGTCTAGGTAAATCTTGAGTAATCATCTACTATAACCAGTGCATATAGATTTCCTCCTAAACTCATAGTTCTAGAAGGACCAAAGAGATCCATGTGCAAAAGTTCAAGAGGTCTTGATGTTGAAATAATATTTTTCTGTGAAAAGGAATTCCTTACTTGTTTGCCCTTTTGACATGCATCACATACTTTGTCTTTCACAAACTTAAGTTTAGGTAAGCCAATTACAAGATCTTTAGAAATCAATTTATTAAGGTGATTCATATGAATATGAGCTAACCTCCTATGCCACAACCAGGAATCATTCTCTTTAGAGCTTAAACAACAGTTTTTAGCAGAATTAGTATCTAACATGTAAATATTGTTAATCCTCTTACCAGTAATCAGTACCTGTTCTGAATCTAATTTGATTATCTGACATTGATCTTGACCAAAGACAACTTTGTGTCCTTTATCACAAAGTTGGCTAATACTAATCAAATTATGTTTTAAACCCTCAACATATAATACATTGTTAATAATACCTGATTCTGTGCATTTGATGTCACCTATTCCAAGGATTCTTCCTTTGTTATTATCCCCATACACAACAGTCCCACCATTCTTTAGTTTTAAGTTGTAAAATTTTGTAATATCACCTATCATGTGTTTAGAACAGTCGTTGTCAAGGTACTAGAGATCTTCAGTTTGCTTTGCCTAAAAGAGAAATTAGTATAGTTGCAGTACAAACTGATACAAAATTGAAATAATCAATTAATCTTGTACTGGAAGAAGAATTTTAATCGATTAATTTGATATTCAATCGATTAATCAAGTTCTGGAGAAAATATCTCAAAATAGTAATCGATTTAATCGAGAAATAATCGGTTAAATTTATTCTTTTAATGATTTTAACTGATATAAATCCTTTTTAATCGATTAAAACAGCTAAACTAATTTCCTGAGAACATTTTAATCAATTGATTCGTATTTTAATCGATTAAAACTGTACGGATTGCTTTTCTGGTATTCTCTGTTAATGATTTTAATCGATTAAAACTGTTTTATATCAATTAAAACATTCAGTTTATGAAACCAGAATCAAATTTGCTGTTTTGAACACCAAGGGACTTCCAGATTTTGTTCCTGCAAAACAGATTTAGCATATTTCTTGATTCTACAAAATTTCACAGAATGACCTTTTTTCATGCAGTAAAAGCCTTTAATAAATGGAGACGAAACAAATTTACTATATGCAAAATAGTTTTTAAATGCTCTAGTTTTCTTTCCAACAAGAGGTGTAAAACCTATGCCACCACAATCAATAACCAATTTTTGAGAATCAAGTACCATATCAAGACTAGTTTTTCCTTGTGCAAGTTTAGATGCAGTTTTTATTAAATATGTTAATTTCTTCTGTAACTCAGGACAATTTTTACAATCTTTATCATTACACATGCAATCAGAATTATTATCTATTTCCAGATTTTCATTCTTAGTTTCTACATCAACTATTTTCTTTTTAAGAAGAGTGATCTTGTTTTCTAATAAACTATTCATGCTTTTTAATCTTTTGTTTTCAATTTATAATTTCTTAGCTACTACATGCAATTTATAAAAAACATCTTGTAATGAATTGTAATTCATAGTGGTTGTTGAATCAACACTTACACTGGTCATGGGAGAATCCGAATTGACCATCAAGCATATCTCTGTTGTTTCTTCATAGGCCATTTCCAGAGTTTTCCACATTTGTGCAGCAGTTTGACAATGTGCTATCCTGAAAAAATCATTTCTGTTAAGTGCAGATATGATGATATTCTTAGCAATACAATCATCTTGGATTAGTTTCTTTTCACAATCATTTAAACTGGACCATTCTTTGTTAAAAACATAAGTTCCCTGTTCAATGATATTCCAAACATTTATACCAACAGATTCAATAAAGATCTTCATCCTAATTTTCCAAAAAGAATAATCTGTACCACTAAACAGTGGAGGTTTATCAATACAAGCACCCTCAGAAAATTTATTTCCAGCCATTTGGATTGAAAGACTTGAATAATTCTCAAGAGCCTTGCTCTGATACCAATTGTTAGTAATGTAGGCTGAGATCAAGAGGGGGGGTGAATTGATCTTTGAAAGATTTTCGAGATTTACAGATTATCTATTTCAAAGATTAAGAATTCTGACTAGTTCTTGAATCAAACACAGCAAACAATCAAAGTAAAGGCAGTGTCAGAATTAAAGAGAGAAAGGTTTAGAAAGATACAACCAAGATTTATACTGGTTCACCCAATCCCAGGGCTACGTCCAGTTTCCAGCCAAATTCCAGCTGGGTTCCACTAGATTGAACGTTTTACAGATTACAACTTCAATTCCGCACTCAATCTACCACAAGAACCAAAATTCCAGTCCTTGCACCTAAACCTTAACCAAGAACCAATTTCCAGTTCTTGACCAACCCTGCAGCCAAATTCCAGCCACAGAAAACAGTGCCCACACTTCTAGGCACTCACAATACAGAAAAGAAAAGTAAAGAAACAAAGAGAAGAAACTAGAACACCAAAACCAGGTTTATGTAGCTCTGTAGAATGAGTTTCTTCTCCAAAAGAATGCAAATATTGCCTCAAGAAAGAACTTCTAAGAACTTCACAAAACTAGCGCGATTCTCTCTTGAAAGTAGCACTTATGATTGCTTGATTGATTGCCAAAAGATGTATTTCAAAAGGTTCAAGCAATTCTGTTTTTATAGAAGATTTTCCAAATTGCTCGGTTTATTTAATCTATTAAAATAATCTTTTAATCTGTTAAAAGTCTTGTTTTAATCTGTTAAAACCTAATGTAATCTGTTAAAATGTTCTTGATTATTTTCAGATTTGTTTTAACCGATACTGACAACGTTTATATTAATTAAAACTCTTTGTAAAAAATCTTCCAAATTGTTTTAATCGATTATTTCATCTTTCAATCGATTAAAATACTTGCTAAACATTCTCATAAAATTTTCTAAGTGATTTTAACTGAAAACAATATGTTTTAATCGATTAAAACACTTTGGAAAAAGTTCACTTAGTTATTTTAATCGATTGAAACGCATTTTAATCGATACAAACTCGAAATAATCGATTAAAATAACTTCAAATGCTTTGAAAGTTGTTTTGTCAATATTTTAATCGATATAAATGCGAAATAATCGATTAAAACAACTAAGAAGTTTTTCCAGAAGGTTTTAATCGATTAAAACATGTGTCTTATCAGTTAAAATAACTTAGAAAGTTTTATGAAATCTTTTGGCAGAATTCTAATCGATTAAAATGTGTTTCAATCGATTAAAATAACTAAGTGAACTTTTTCCAAAGTATTTTAATCGATTAAAACAGATCGATATCAGTTAAAATCACTTAGAAAAATTTTATGAGAATGTTTAGCAGTATTTTAATTGATTGAAAGATGAAACAATCAATTAAAACAATTTGGAAGATTTTTTATAAAGATTTTTAATTGATATAAACGTTGTCGTATCGGTTAAAACAAATCTGGAAAATAATCAAGAACATTTTAACAGATTAAAAGAAGTTTTAACAGATTAAAACAAGACTTTTAACAGATTAAAAGATTATTTTATAACAGATTAAATAAACCAGCAGTTTGGAAAATCTTCTATAAAAACGAGAATTGCTTGAACCTTTTGAAACACACCTTTTGGCAATCAATGAAGCAATCATAAGTGCTACTTTCAAGAGAGAATCGCGCTAGTTTTGTGAAATTCTTAGAAGTTCTTTCTTGAGGCAATATTTGCATTCTTTTGGAGAAGAAACTCATTCTGCAGAGCTGCATAAACCTGGTTTGGGTGTTCTAGTTTCTTCTCTTTGTTTCTTTACTTTTCTTTTCTGTATTGTGAGTGCCTAGAAGTGTGGGCACTATTTTCTATGGCTGGAATTTGGCTGCAGGGTTGGTCAAGAACTGGAAATTGGTTCTTGGTGAAGGTTTAGGTGCAAGGACTGGAATTTTGGTTCTTGTGGTAGATTGAGTGTGGGATTGAAGTTGTAATCTATAAAACTTTCAATCTAGTGGAACCCAACTGGAATTTGGCTGGAAACTGGACGTAGCCCTGGGATTGGGTGAACCAGTATAAATCTTGGTTGTATCTTTCTAAACCTTTCTCTCTTTAATTTTGTCACTGCCTTTACTTTGATTGTTTTCTGTGTTTGATTCAAGAACTGGTTAGAATTCTTAATCTTTAAAATAGATAATCTGTAAATCTTGAAAACCTTTCAAAGATCAATTCACCCCCCCCCCCCTCTTGATCTCAGCCTACAATTCTAACAAAGAAAAATGTCCAAGTATATCTAGAAAAATCATCAACAATTACAAGAGCATAATAATTTCCACCAAAACTTTTTATCCTAGATGGACCAAATAAATCTAAGTGTAAAAGTTCTAAAGGTTTTGATGTGGAAATAACATTCTTAGATTTAAAGGATGATTTTACTTGTTTACCTTTTTGACATGCATCACATAATCTATCTTTTTTCAAATTTTAACTTAGGCAAACCAACAACTAAGTCCTTTGATATTAATTTGTTTAATTGATTCATATTTATATGAGCCGCTCTCTTATGCCATAACCATGGGTTTTCTTCCTTAGAAACTAAGCATGTTATACTAGTATCATGTATACAATCCAAATCAATCAAATATATATTATTATGCCTAATGCCTTTCAATGCTACATTTTTGGAATTCACTAAATGTATGGTACAAAACTTACTTTCAAAGATTACCTTGAATCCTTTGTCACAAAGTTGACTTATACTTAGGAGATTATGCTTTAGCCCATCAACAAGAAGCACATCCTTTATCTCCAAAGTATTTGCACTACCAATATTTCCAATTCCAAGTATCTTTCCTTTGTTGTTGTCCCCATAGGTTACATATCCTTATTCCTTAGCTTTGAAACTTACAAATTTTGTTTTGTCTCCGGTCATATGTTTTGAGCATCCACTATCAAGATACCATATAGACTTCTTGGATTTGGAAGTTTCCTACAAAACAAGAACATAGTAATCTTAGGTCCCCATAACTTTTGGGTCCTTGGGGTTAGAGACAAACAAATCATTTAACTATAGAAACCCAAACATATTTTCCTTTAGGAACACCAAAATGCTTAATTTTACATCTATTTGAAGTATGACCATGTTCCATACAATAAAAACATGCATTAGATGTAATTTTACAGTTTGATACATTTTTAACTATTGACGTTTTAGTTCCTTTTTCAACCCATACTCTTCTATTTTTAATTTTAGGCTTTTTTAAGGGAACATGATAGTTTTCTCTATTTTGAACAATAGCAACTTTCTCATTATAATTATCACTTATTTCCTTCTTAGCTTTATCAAGCAAATGTCTAAATAAATCAAGTTCATATTCATACTCTTTACATGATGCACATGCTATATTCTTATTATCCTTTTCTTCTAAACATACAATTTTCGTTTTTATGGACTCCACCTCTTTTTCGGATTTGTTCAAACACTTTTTCACAGATTTGTATTCATTTTTCAAGTCCTTAAAAGTATTAAACAATTCATCATATGCATTTTGTAATTCATCAAAGTTATTTTCATCATCACTTGAGGAAGAGTCAGAATCACTAACCTTAAAGTCGGAAGATATATTGTCTTTTGCCATCAAACAAAGGTTAGCTTATATTTCTGAATCACTTGACTCCGAACTTGAGTCACTATCATCCCAAGCAATGTAGGCTTTCTTCTTGAAGAATTTCTTGCCTTTGATATCTTCATTCTTCTTGTTCGGACATTTGGTTTTTACATGTCCTGTTTCACCACAACCATAACATTTGATATTTAAAGAAGTACTTTCTCTTACCTTTTCCCTTACCTTTGAAGGGTTGCTTTCCTTTGGCTTTCATAAACTTGGTAAATTTCTTTATCATAAGACTCAATTGTTCTTCTTCTTCATTTTTTGAGTCTTCTTCTACCTTCTTGTTCTTACTCTTGGAAATTTCGGTTTTGAAGGCTAAGTTCCTCTTTTGGTGTTGAACTTCTTCATCATTTAGCCTTCCGAGTTCAAGTTCGTGCTCTCTCAACTTTCCAAAGAGCGCCGCCATAAACATTGTTGCTAGATTTTGTGACTCCGTGATGGTCGTCACCTTAGGTTTCCATTTCCTATCCAAAGATTTCAAGATTTTTACATTTAATTCATCATCATCAAAAATTTTACCTAATCTAGTGAGATGATTCACTATGTGTGTGAAACGCTTCTGAACGTCAAAGATTGTTTCTCCTTGTTGCATCTGGAACATCTCATATTCTTGGATCAATGAATTCTTTCGTGCTCTTTTTACATCGTCGGTACCTTCGTGGGTTACTCTTAACATTTCCCACATTTCTTGAGCACTTTTACAAACAGAGATCCTGTAAAACTCATCAAGGGTTAAAGAAGATGAAATAATATTTCTAGCCCTAACATCATATTGGGCTTTTCTATTTTCCTCAGCAGTCTATCTAGAAAATGGTTTTGATAATTCTACTCCGTTTTCAGAAATTTTAGGAATAAAGGGCTCGTTTAAAATTGCATCCCAAACACCTCTATCAACAGACTCTAAAAATATTTGCATTCTAACTTTCCAAAAGGGATAATTTTGCCCCGCAAAAAGTGGGGGTCTATTGATAGAAGCTCTTGCGGCAAATGTTTGATTTTGTCCAGCCATTTTCGACAATTGAATGACTATCAAAGCAAGCTCTGATACCACTTGTTAGAATCGTGCAGCGAAATGTTTGCGTTTCCGGACAAAAACCAAGAGGGGGGGGGGGTGAATGAGTTTCTTAACAAAAATTAGGGTTTTAAAAATTTTCCCAAATTTCACCGATAAATTGCTGTGTAAAGTAAATAGAGAAAGGATAGAGTCTTACACAGATGATTTATACTGGTTCGGATCAAAAGATCCTACGTCTAGTTGCTAATCACTCAAATAGAGGATTAACGCTATCACTATAATCACGGTTATACAATCAGATTACAAATAAGAAGATAAGGTAAAGAGTACACCTCTCTTGAGTCACACAAGAGATGAAGAACAGTTTTCCCTAGAAACGGAACAACACACAATCCACCAAGAAAACCCACTTAGTGATTCTTATCGCTTCTAGCCCACACTAGGTTCCAATATCCCCTTTTTCCTCCAACAAACAGCTCTCTGGTAGTCACAGCTCTCAACTTTTGTTTTGAAAAAGGTTGTTCAATTTGCAGAGAGCCTTAGAGAACCTTAAGTAGAAAGATTAGGGTTTGGGATTTGGGTATTTTCGAAAACAGATGAATTGGGAATAGGATTTTCGAAACTTGGTCCAATTTTGAAATTCAAAACACATATCTGACTAAAATAATCGATTATCTTGAGTGTTAATCGATTATTCCAGAGCCAAAATAGCAGGGAACCCAAAACAGCTCAGTTTAATCGATTAACTGGACAATTAATCGATTAATAGCCCTGTTAATCGATTAACATGGGATTTAATTGATTATTCCAGAGAGATGATACAGAAAATGGTTTTTCTCTCCGTAATAATTGATTATCCTGCGATTTAATCGATTTATCTAGTATGTTTTTGATAAAAATGAGATTTTAGAACCTTTAAAGAGTATACTATGTGCTGGCTAACTTAGACTCTAATATTACAGACTCAAAATCATCAAAACAGAGTTATTACATAATATTACAAGTCTTCAAATCTTTAAGTCATTTGTTCTTGAATCATCATAAAAATCTACAGGCTTCATATCCATGTATGTTCAACATTCATATCCTTGTATGTTTCAACATTTTCTAGATACACTTGGACATTTTTCTTAACTTTAAAAAGTGAAGCTTTTAAGGTCTTTAGGAAGTTTGCCAAGAAAATTCAAAATGAGAAAGACTTAAGAATTAAAGTGTTAAGTGACCATGGTGGAGAATTTCAAAATGAATCCTTTGAAAATTATTGTGAAGAAAATGGAACTTTACATAATTTTTCTGCACCTAGAACTCCCCAACAAAATGGTGTAGTAGAAAGGAAAAATAGGTCACTAGAGGAACTTGCTAGAACAATGTTAAATGAATCAAATGTTCCTAAATATTTTTGGGTTGATGCTGTAAGTATTACATGTTATGTATTGAATAGGATGCTTATAAGGCCAATCATAAAATTTACTCCTTATGAATTGTTAAATGGTAGGAAGCCTAATGTTTCTCATTTAAAAAGTTTGGATGTAAATGCTTTGTTTTAAATAATGGAAAAGATAACTTAGGAAAATTTGACTCAAAAACCGATGAGGCCATTTTCTTAGGTTATTCACTAACAAGAAAGCATATAGAGTATTCAATAGAAGAACTTAGAATATTGAAGAATATGTACATGTTACCTTTGATGAAATTGTAGACCTTGAGGGAAATCCTCTTGAGTCAAATAAAGAATTTGTAGGTGATGATGAGTACATAAGAGAAGCTCTAAAAGAAATGCACTTAAATGAGAATGAGTCATCTCAACCAACTGAATTGGAGAAAGAGTGGCAATCACTAAGAGGACTTTCAATGGACAATATAATTGGTGATATTTCAAAAGGGGTAAGAACTAGAAATATGACAAATTTTTGTATGTCTGTAGCTTTTGTTTCACATATTGAACCCAAAAGTGTTGAGGAAGCTCTTAAAGATGACCAATGGTGCATAGCAATGCAAGAATAACTAAATCAATTTGAAAGAAACCAAGTCTGGGAATTAATTCCAAGAGAAGAATCTCATCAAGTTATTGGAACAAAATGGGTATTTAGAAACAAACTTGATGAAGATGGAAATATAACAAAGAACAAAGCCAGACTTGTTGCCGAAGGTTACTGTCAAGAGGAAGGTATTGATTATGATGAAACCTACGCTCCTATTGCCAGGTTAGAGGCTATACGCCTACTTCTTGCTTATGCCTCATTGATGAAATTTAAACTTTATCAAATGGATGTTAAAAGTGTATTTTTGAATGGGTTCATCAAAGAGGAAGTATATGTGGAACAACCCCCTGGATTTGAAGATTTTAAATATCCTAATCACATTTTTAAATTGAAGAAAGATTTATATGGTTTGAAACAAGCTCCTAGGTCTTGGTATGAAAGATTAAGTAGTTTTCTAATTTCAAATGATTTTTCTAAAGGAAAAATTGATTCCACCCTATTTATTAAGAAAGTAAAGGAACATATTCTGTTAGTTCAAGTATATGTTGATGATATTATATTTGGATCAACTGATAATTCCTTGTGTGAAGGATTTGCTAAGATAATGCAGGGTTAATTTGAAATGTCAATGATGAGAGAATTAACATTCTTTCTTGGACTTCACATTAAGCAACTTAAAGATGGCACCTTTATGTCTCAAACCAAATACTGCAAAGAGATTCTCAAGAAATTTGAAATGGAAACTTCAAAGGAAGCTAACACACCCATGGGAACATCATGTTATTTGGATAAAGATGAATCAAGTTTGGAAATTAATCAATCAATGTATAGAGGTATGATAGGTTCTCTATTATACTTAATTGCAAGTAGACCTGATATTATGCATTTTGTTTGTGTGTGTGCTAGATTTCAAGCATGTCCAAAAGAATCTCATTTAACTGTAGTAAAACGAATTTTAAAATATTTAAAAGGAACTACAGGATTTGGATTATGGTACCCATCTGAAGCTTCTCCTAGCTTGATAGGATATTCTGACGCTGATAATGATGGATGTAAAATAGATAGAAAGAGTACTAATGGAACATGTCATATGTTAGGATCATCCTTAGTGTCTTGGCATTCTAAGAAACAAGCATGTGTTGTTTTATCCACAACTGAAGCTGAATATGTTGCAGCTGGTAATTGTTGTGCTCAAATCTTATGGATGAAGCAACAATTAGAAGATTTTAGTATCTTTCTAAGTAATATTCCTTTAATTTGTGATAATACAAGTGTTATCAATCTCACAAAGAATCCTGTTATGCATTATAGAACTAAACATATTGAGATTAGGCATCACTTTTTAAGAGATCATATATCTAAAGGAAATTGTCAAATTGAGTATATAGACACAAAACATCAGTTACCAGATATATTTACCAAACCTCTTCCAAAGGATAGATTCTATGAACTTAGAAGAGACTTAGGAATATTAGAAATAGCCTAAACTCTGCTTAATTGACCAATCCTTGCATTTTGTACTGGAATAATCAATTATATAGGGCAATAATTTATTATCCTGTGTCTAATACATGTTAAAATTGTTAATCTCTCAGGAATAATCGATTCTCTTGGGTAATAATCGATTATTGAAGCTTAAATAAGTGGATTATGAAAAATATTTCTGTAATAATCGATTATTTGGGGCAATAATCGATTATCTGTACCAAAAATGACCAAAATCAATAATTTGCCTTTGGAATAATCGATTATCCAACCAGATAATCGATTATCCCTACACTTGAATAAATAATCGATTATCAGAGGGTGATAATCAATTATCCTGCGATGTTGGGAATAAACTAGTCGTTTGTAATGACTATTTTTGCTTCAATTCTTCTCAAACTAGTCGTTTATGACCGTTGGGATGTTTCTCTATATATAGGAGGGCTCCAATTCACATCCACACAATTCCAAACCTTCAATCAAAGCATTCTTCACACATTTAAGCTCTCTTATCTCTTCCAAGCCTTCTTCTTCTCAAAACCTCCTCATCTTCCTCTCTTTTTAATTTAAATGGCTTCATCTTCCTGTAGCAAGATTCCAACAAGGAGAAGATCCACTCCTGCTTTTCATCCCCGCTCTAATTCCATTGAAGGGTGGATATTTGATGAAGAGGGTAGACAAGAATTCCTGAATTTCTGGAAAGAAAGGGGTATCATCACTCCTAAATTTATTATTGGTGATCAATTCATAAATAGGGGATTCAACTTCCCCAATGTACTTGAGCAGCAAGGTGTCCTTCCCTTCATAGAAATGCAAGGTACTTACTATCCGGATTTAGTCTGGGTTTTCTACTCTTACTTTAAATATAGGGATCACATTGCTACCTCTAGAGTCAAGGGTGTGACCATCATCCTTGATGATGATATTTGGGAAAATGTTTCTCATTTTCCTTTAAGGGAGGATGTTGTAAATGTTCTTGCTGACTTAGAAGATTTTAATCGCATTATGGCATACCGTTCTTTTCTCCGCAACCCTACCATGGAAATTGGCCACCAACTTTTGGTCGGGCCTTTGAAGAAAGAAGAACACTTGTTGCTGCATCTTCTTATATGGATTCTATGTCCCCGGGCGACCAACCATGCCCAATGTTCTTCTGCTAACCTTCGCATTATTCATGCCATCATGAATAATGAGTCCATTGATTGGCCAAGCTTAGTCACATTAACAATGCTCAAGGCAAAGCGTCACCCAACCTTCAAGATTCCTTACGCTCTCCTCATATCCAGGATTCTTGAATACAAAGGGGTTAATGTTGAAGGGGAACAACGGGCCTGGACACTCAATTCAAACAGAATGCTAGATGGCACGCTCACTCAGTGCAAATGGTGAACGTAAATGGAGTTTACGTTCATAAAGATGATGCTCCTCACATGGCTAACGTGGGATGATGAGGACATGCTTGCTGCTGACATGCCTGCTGCTAATATTCATTCTGCTGGAACGTCATCTGCTGCTCACCCTACATCCCTCCCTTCCATGGAAGATATGTTGTTCGACATGAATCAAAGAATGCAGGAATTTTTCTCTATCTCTCAAGAACAGCATCAAGAAATTATTCGACGCATTTTGGATGTAGACGATAGAGTGTGTAATTTAGAGGACAGATTTGACGCCCAGTTTAATAGTGATGAAAGTGAAGAGTTTTAATCTCTTCAACATATTTCTTGTTTGTACTTCATTTTCTTTAATGAATACAAATCTTTATTTTTGCTTTGATTGAGGGGGAGCTATTTTTCTATCTTATGCACTTATTGAGGGGGAGTTTTCATTTTTTTTATTATAATCAAAATAGGGGGAGAAATTATTTAAAGCCTCTTATGTTTAATGATTTTAATGTTGTCTGGTAGGTTTAATAGTTTTGTTAGTTGTGACAGATAAAACAGGTTATTACAAAGGGCTTTAAAGCAATTTTTGATCATCATCAAAAAGGGGGAGATTGTTAAACATACAAGGATATGAAGCTTGAAGATTTTGATGATGATTCAATGACAAAGAACTTAGAGATTTGAATACTTGTAATCATGTGTATTCACTTATAAATAACTCTGTTTTATGTTTCTGAGTTTGTAAAATTAGAGTCCAAGATAGCCAACACATAGTCCATCCTCTAAAACCTCTAAAAGCTCATTTTTATCAAAAATACACTGTGATAATCGATTATCACTTAGGATAATCGATTATCACATAATGAAAATTGTTTTTATGAAAAGCTTACTGTGATAATCGATTATTCTGCCAGATAATGGATTATCCTGGTTCTGTTTTTCTCCTCTGCGAAAATGGCTCTGGAATAATCGATTATACCTCAAGATAATCGATTATTTACGTCTGTTATGAGTTTTGAAATTCAAATCTGGACCAATTTACGAAAACCCTATTCCCAATTCTTATGTTTTCAAAAATCATCATTTCTCAGATCTTATTCTCTCTACTTAAGGTTCTCTAAGGCTCTCTATAAATTAACAAACATTTTTCATACAAAAGTTAAGAGTTGTGACTGCGAGAACTTTCTGTCGGGAAGAAAAAGGAGCTTTTGAAAACCTAGTGTGGGCTAGAAGCGATAAGAATCACTGAGTGGGTTTCTTGGTGGATTGTGTGTTGTGCCATCTCTAGGAAAAACTGTTGTTCATCCTTTGTAGATTCAAAGGAGGTGTTCATCTCTTGTGTGACTCAAGAGAGGTGTTTTCTATTCCTTATCTTTTCAATTTGTAATTTTTTTGTAAACTGTGATTATAGTGACATCGTTAATCCTCTTTTTGAGTGATTAGCAACTGGACATAGGGTCTTTTGATCCGAACCAGTATAAATCAACTGTGTAATATTCTTTCCCTTATCTATTTACTTTACAAAGCATTTTAATCGGTGAAATTTGGGAAAAATTTTAAAATCCTAATTTTTGTTTAAGTAACCAATTCACCCCCCCCCCCCCCGCTTGGTTTTTGTCCCTAAACGCGAACATTCGGCTGCGTGATTCTAACACACAAAAGCTACATTCTTATCAATGTCACACTGGAATAATTGATTATCACTTAGGATAATTGATTATCTTGTATAAACTTTAAGTTTTCTAAAAGTGGCTCTGGAATAATCGATTATCTTTGAGGATAATCAATTATCTATGGTTGTTAAGGATTTAAATTCGAAATTGGCTCTAGAATAATCAATTATCACTCAGGATAATCGATTATCTTGGACAAAACTGATTTTCCTATATTGGCTCTGTGATAATCAATTATCACTAATGATAATCGATTATCTATGTCAGTTATGAATTTGAATTTCGAATTTTAGACCTAATTTTTAAAAACCCTAAAATTGGAAATCCTAAAACTCTATTTAAAGAACTCTCATGCTCTCTGCAAAGTGACAAACCTTTTTCATACTCAAAAAGTTAAGAGTTGTGATTGCTGAGAGAACTTTGAGTATGGAAGAAAAAGTGGCTTTGAAAACCTAGTGTGGGCTAGAAGCAATAAGAATCATTGAGTGGGTTTCTCAATGGATTGAGTGGTGTGCCGTCTCTAAGAAAGTTGTCTTCATCCTTTGTGATTTCAAAGGAGGTGTTCATCTCTTGTGTGACTCAAGAGAGGTGTTTTCTAATCCTTATCTACTTGTAATATGTTTATCTAAGAATCATTATTATAGTGATTGAGTTAATCATCTTTTAGAGTGATTAACAACTAGATGTAGGGTCTTTTGATATGAACCAATATAAATTACTTGTGTAATCTTCTTCCCTTATCTCTTTACTTTTCAAGTACTCTATTGTATTATCTTTTAATCGGTAAAATCTTGCGAAAAGTTTTTTAAAGGGATAGTTTTTATAAGAAACCAATTCACCCCCCCCCTCTTGGTTTTTGTCTTAAGGCAAACATTCCGCTGCGCGATTCTAACATACTTGAAGTTTTTTGCTTGAGCGAAAATACACTCGAGAGGAGCTCTTATCTCTATTGCATGTGTTGCTTAAGCGACAAGTTGTCGCTTGAGCTAAATATGCAAATAACAGATTGTGAAAATATACCTTAAACTAGTTTCTAAACATTAATCACTATCATTTTCTTATAGAACATGTTATACCTAGTCCAAATATTGTTATCTTATCCTAACATTTCATATACATCTTTCCCATGTAATAAATCTAATTCAACTAATTCAATCACACAAAAATACCAATAATATAAATTCACAATCAACTCTCTACAATTTAGACAATGTGACCAAGTCACCATCACAGTCTAGATCCCTTACCTCAATTTTTCAACCATTGATTCCAATTGACAAATTAAGTATACCATAATGTTCCTAAGCTAGTCAAGATTCATATTTGTCCGACAAAACCCACATGCATGTACCCTAGGCCTCACATGCAATCTCCTCAAATTTACATGTAAATACTCTAAAATGGGTAAAGAGAAACTTATTCTATTTGAAAGTTTGATCGAGTACAAATGATCTCCTCTACTCCAGGAGCACTAAGGAGTGCTTGGATCTAGAAAAAGAGAAATTTAGAGAGAATACAGAGAAAAAGAATTGTAGAGAAATGGTGATTTTGTGAGAAGGAAGTTTGAATTGTTAAGATTTTCTATTTATAACTCTTTAACTTTCGGTAAAACTTCCAACTTTACTCCTCACTAAAGCACCACTACTTTTAACTCCCTGAAATTGGGTGCTTAGACTCTCCCCAACAATAATATTTTCATCCTTGAAAATTCACTTATCAAATAGATAAGATTCTCTCATGCTTTCATATAGCTCCCAAGTGTAAACACTTAGCTTGTCATCCTACAATGACTTCAATGTGCTAATAGATCTATCCCTAAGTTTGCCTAATTTGTTGATCCTCAATCTTAACTGGCTTAGCTTCAACGGACAAACCCTCCCTGACCTGCACCTCAACCATCTCTAAGACATGACTTAGGTGATGTACATACTTCATCAACTAAGACACATGGAATACATTGTACAAGTAAACTAATTGAGGTGGTAAAACAATCTCATAAATCATTGGACTAATCCTCCTTAGAATCTTATTTTACCTAATGAACTTAAGAAATATCTTTCTAGATCTATTTATTCTCTTAACTAGTATTAGGAGTGAATCCAAAATCACATGGTCTTGAGCTACAACTCTAAAGGTAACAAATCCTCTAATAATTGGATCGTCCCTTCAAACTAACTATATATATGAGGATAGTAGGCAGAGTTGAGTCTCAATCTAGTATCCAAATATCCAAAGCAATTTGTAGAATTTGCGACAGTTAGGAGTTTAACCTAGGAGTCTCTATCTAATACTATATTGGATGACACTCTATGTAATCTCACTATCTCGCTAATGTACAACTGTGTAAGTTTAACCATGGAAATGTTCATATTTACAGGAAAAAAGTGGACACTCTTAGTCAACTAGCCTATAATTATACAAATTGAATCATATCCATACTGATTGAGGTAAATGGATAAAAATGAATAAATTTCATGCCAATGGTATCATATTTTTAATCTAACACTACATCAAGTGGCAACAACAAAGGGGGCCTGCACGGGCCATGCCCACCCAACCCTAAACCATTATATATATAATTTTTTTTAATTATTTTATAAATATAAATAAAATTTATTTTTTTATCTTTTCTTCTCTTAATTTTTTATTTACAATAAATATCATATTTATTCTTTTACATATTTTTTCACTTATATTTTTTCTCTCTTTCTTCCTTCTATTCTCATATTTTTGTCCTTTTTCTCTCACCTTTTCATTTTTCGCTACAAATTTTTCTATTAGACACTCATTCTGTCTTTTCAAATTTCTATCTTTTATTTTTATCACTCATTCACTCTCATATATTTTTTTCTTTCATGATTTCACCTTACAACATAAAAATTGTAAATTTTTCTCTTTAGTTTTAAATTTTTTTCTTTTCTTATAATTTCATCTCTATAACATAAAAAAAATGTATTGTTTTTTATTCTTTAGTTTTTTAGCTTTTTGTCTTTTATATAAGAAGGCATAAGGCAAAAAGTTGAAATATAAAAGAGATGCCTCACGAGTAATTTTTTTTGAAGTAAAAAATAGTAAAAGAAATTATTTTGTTTATTATTTTTATTTATTATTATAAAAATTAGCATGTATACTGTGATATAAAAATATAAAATATTGATAAAAATATTTTTGTTTGTTATAAATTAGTTAATTATTTTAATATTTTATGGTACTCTATCTTGATACTAAAATGTTAAAAAAAAAATTTGAGTTTTAAAGATATATAAAATTAAAATTATAAACTCATTTTTTTAAAAGAAAAAAGAGGATAGATGAAATAAACTTTATTTTCTAAAATTTAAATTTAATAATATTAAATATGCAATCTTCATCCTGCTCCTGTTCTCGTCCCCATTCCGACTTTATATTTAAATTTTAAAATATTAATATTTTAAAAGTATTTCCTTTTCTTTTTCCATTACATATAAGGTGATTTTTTTTATACTTTACCATTATTACTTTTCTTCTACTCACACCGACTTTATATTTAAATTTTAAAATATTAATATTTTAAAAGTATTTCCTTTTCTTTTTCCATTACATATAAGGTGATTTTTTTATACTTTACCATTATTACTTTTCTTCTACTCACTTTTTAATTCTTCTGTCTTTTTTAATCTTTTATATCAATTAGTTCATTACATTATTTTATTTCTCTTATCTTTCACTTTTTTACGTTTCCTTAATTTCTCCAATTAATTTGTTTTTTCAATCTTTTCAACCAATTTGATGAAAACAAAGTTAACTTTCCTTTTTTTTATCTTTTTCCTAAATATTTTACATAAATAATAGTAGTAACTAATATTATTTTATTTATAATTTAACTTTATTAGGTTTTATTAAGTTATATTTTTTTATCTTATAATTATTATTTGTCATATATCAAATTTTATCTTAATAAAATAATTATATTTTAAAGGATTAAAAATTTGATAATTTAAATTTTTATTACTTTGAACTAATTAAATAAAAACTAACTTATTAAATATTTTCTTATAAACTATATATGTCGTATTTTTAAATGACAACTTAAAAATGAATTAACTTTTATATAATTAAATGTTTGAATACAGTATAATAATAATATAAGTATTTTACATCTATATAAAGAAAAAATAATTAAATGTTTCTTTTACATAAGAAAATGTAATGAAAGAAGAATAAGAACAACAGATTTATACTTGTTCACCCAATCCATTGGGCTACATCCAGATTCTGAACCAATTCTAGTTGAGTTGCACTAATCAAAATTTCTCTTGATTACAAACACTAACAGTAGAATAACAATCTACACCAAGAACTACAACCAAGTTCTTGAACCTATAACAACAACCATAATTCCAATTGCTTAAACCAATGCCCATAATTCTAAACATCGAAATTACAAATAATAGAATGAAAGATTCAGATTCTTTGAAGAAACAATAATAATCAAGTGAATATGCAAAAGCAACAATCCAATTACAGAATGAGTTTCTTCAAGAATATGAACAAAAGAGCCTCAAGAATGATTTCAAAAGAATTCTAAAGTATAAAACACATATCTCTTGAAACAAATATCAAAAGATTGCTTGAATGATTTCTCAAAAGTAGTATCATGAAGTGTAGGCGGTAATATGTTTATATAGAGGAATTTTGAAGTGACTGATAGAATTAATCGGTTAATCCGTGACTTAATGATTAAAATAACTAAGTTTAAATGAATTTAACTGATGAAAAAACATTTTAAACAATTAAAATGGTTCTGTCAATTTTTTCAGAGACGTTTTAATTGATAAAATCATGGTTTAATCGATTAAAAGAATTATTGATATTTTCCAGAGACGTTTTAACTGATAAAAATGTAGCTTAATCGATTAAAAGAATTTTGGATATTTTTCGGAGACATTTTAACTCATAACATGGTCATGTATCAGTTAATTTTGCGAACCAGTTTTAAAAACTAAGTCAAGAACCATTTAACAGATTAAAAATATTTTTAATCAATTAAAACTATGACTCAAAAAGTTCTTTAGTTGTTTAAGTGAATTTAATCGATTAATTTAAAAATGTATCAATTAAAAATCTTGCTTAAGAACATATTAACATATTAAAACAAATTTTAATAGATTAAAGATTTGTGAGGCACTTATACTTGAAGAAACTCATATTTGAGAAAAGGATAGATGTTTATACCTATATAATGCAGACACACTAATGAATTCCAACAATATAACATCTTCTTTTGACTTCATCAAATCTTCCAGCAAGTCTCTCAAGGTATTTTAAATATTCTTCCCATAAGCTTCATCAAGTATTGAAGATTTGACCTATGGATAAAGTCGGACTAAGTCAAGGTGGTCAAGTGTATACTAGCACTTTGATAAATCAAGGTGAGGGTCTAAATGCGAATTTGAAACAAGGAAATGTTAATTTAAGGGTAATCTCGATACTGCCAAATGAGTATGCTAATGTGTATGAAGAGAACCAAATAAGGCAAAACTCAAATCAAGAGGACTATTATGAGCCAAATTTACAACCTAAAGTAGTTTGGGTAACCCAAGGTTCATGCTAGTCGCCTCATCGAGATGCAGCTCTTATAAATTCACCTAGTGAAATTATGAGGTTTCATTTAAAACCTTTAATATTGAAAATAGAAATTGAGGGTGTTATGGTGAATAAAGTGCTCGTCAATGAAGGAGTAGTTGTGACTATATTACCAAAATCCATGTTGAAAAGATTTGGTAAGAAATAAGAAGATCTAATAAGAAATAACATTTTGGTGTTAGATTTTAGTAGGAAGTCATCAAGTTCAGAGGGGATGATAGCGCTCGATGTGACAGTGGGAACTTATACAAGGACTACCATGTTTCTAGAAGTGAAGTCCCATGCAAATTTCAATGTGTTGCTAAGCAGATAATGGGTAAATGGCATGGGGTAGTACCTTTGATTGCTCATCAAAAGTTGTATATGTGGAATTGAGATGGTCACTTGAAGGTAATCCAAGGTGATCAGACTGACTTTGTAGCTTATGTTTCACATCCAGGCCAACCTTTGAGAGACTTAGCCTTGACTAAGCCTTTTACCTTCAAGACCTCTAAAGATAAAGCAAGTACTAAGCAATCCACCTGTGTTGATTCAAATCAATCGAGGCAGAATATTGAAGTTATATGTTTGAGCATCCAAGAATATTATTGCAAGTATATTGTGAAGATGCAAATGAAGAAGAATGTACTATATACTATTTGAGCCAAGTTTTAATTGATGTTGAAACTCGATATAGTTTAATTGAAAAGTTAACATTAAGTCTTTATTACTCATGTTGCAAATTAAAACATTATCTTAGACCTTATGATGTAATCATTTTTTCAAAGAACAATATATTAAAGTTGTTGGTGTCAAAGCCTATTTTGCCTAATCGAGTAGGTAAATGGATGTTAATGTTAACAAAATTTTCATTACAATTTGAAAGTTTGAAATCGATTAAAGGACAAATTGTGGCTGACTTCTTGGTTGATCATACACATGTACAAGTTGAAGAAGTATGTGTTGTAAAAATGATCAATGGGTCTTATATTTTTTATGGTTCTAGTACTTCAATGGAACTAGAGTGGGAATTGTTATAATCTCTCTAACGAATATTCCTACTAAAATTTTGTTTGAAATGAAACCAATGTGTTCAAATAATGAAGTCGAATATGAAGCGTCAATATTGGGACTGGAAATTTTTATCGAGCTTCATGCAAAATATGTGATCGTTCGAAGGGATTCTCAATTAATTATTAAACAAGTGAATCGAGAATACAAATGTTTGAACTCAAATTTGATTAAATATTTAAATAAGGTGTTTAAGTTAATAGTTAAATTCAAGGACATTCTATTCGAACATATGGCTCGAGAATTCAATTAGAAAGCGAATGATTTAGCTCAAATACCTTCTAGGTATAAGGTATCGAATAAAAGATTCAAAGAATTAATTCAGATTAAATAAAATTTAGCCTAACAAATTGAAGTGTTGCAAATAAATTCATCAAATGTTGATAACTAGAGACTTCCAATACTTGAGTATTTAAAGAATCCTAGTAAAATAATTGACACGAAAACCATGTATCGAGCCAAAAGTTGTATCATTTTTAATAATTAATTGTATAAAAGAGGTTTGGATGGAATATTGCTTAAGTGTTTAAATGAAGATGACTTGTATATAGCTATAACTGAAGTTCATAGTGCCATATGCGGAGCACACATGATAGGTGAAAAAATAAAGTAGATATTGTATTTGACAACAACATTTTGGTCGCACAAAATACTGATAAAAATTAATAAACAAGTTGTTAAACTAATGCACTATAGCTAACCCGTGTCGAATCTCACAATGACACAATTATAGGAACGTACTCATTACCATATATCATTATCTTTAAACACAATAAATAATAGTAAATAGGGGAATGGATGAAAGAGTAAACAAAATAAATTGATACAGAATAATAAAATTAAAATCAAATTGTTATTGAATATTAACGACAATTAAAATTAAATTGAAGTAAAATTTAAATAACTAAAATTAACAAAATTAAAATAAAGTGTTTTTAATTAAAAGTGCAAGAAAAAAATTATTTTAAAATAAAATAGTGCGATAATTAAAATTAAATTGACGCAAATTTAAATAATTGAAATTTATAAAATTAAAACAAAGTGTTTTTAATTATAAGTGCAAGAATAAAAATTTGCTTTAAAATAAAATAATATAGTAATTAAATTTGAAATTTCTAGAAGCGATAACTTTAAACCTTAATTGGGAATTTGAATTGGAAAAGAGAAGAATTGAAAATGAAAATTAAGCAAGATCTTGAAATAAAATAAAAATTATAAACAATTAAATAGTAGAAATAAAAATGAGCACTGAATGAATAAAGTAAATAGAACAATATATATAAGAAATTTCAATAGAAATTGCAAATTAAATAAAAAAGAACAAACCGGAAGTGCAATAGCAATGTCGCTGCCATCAAAAGAGGCGGTCGAAGCGACGCGATGGTTTCTAACTTCGACTCGCATTTTAAAAGTTTGCTACAACGCCTTTAGGTTGTCCGATAACCGGGATGGACCTAAAGGTGAGGTTTTCGAAAATGGGTTCTGGAGTCGCCACCAATGTTTTATCCGGAAACGTTGGAAAGGGAAGAAAAAGAAGGCGTTGGTTTAAAAAAACCAACTTTGGTCATTATAACCAGAGTTGGGTAAGGGAGTTACTTACGTGTAGGGAAGGTATTAGCTTCCCTATGACACCCCTTTTGGGTTCCTATGATGAACCGTTTATTTCATAAATAAAACTTTAAAATTATGCTTTTACCCTTTATTTATTCGCGGAATTTAAATGTTGACTACATGACCCTAACAGTTAATTACACAGATAGATGTAATAAAAAAGTAATAAAAGAAGAGAAAAAGTGTAGGAACCTTCGAAGCAAGCTTTTGTATTTAATATTCTTGGAGTAGGATGCTTTTTGGCAATCCCTCGCTCTACAACGTTGGTCGCTCTTGCTCGCAACACTACAGAATACCCTCTAAGAATACTAAAAAACTCCGGAAATGCTTCGGAGGGATCCTAGGAGAAGAATTTGAAAAAGTTGTAGAAGGGAAAGTTGGAGAATGCTGTGAAAAGGAGGGGAACGTGCCCTCCTTTTATAGGGATTCTTGGCAAGGTCGAGACGGTCGTCTCGCCTGGCAAGTTTGAGACGGCCGTCTCGTCAAGTGGGATGGTCGTCTCGCCTTTGATAAATGGCGAGATGGTTGTCTCACCAAACGAGACGGCGATCTCGCCTTGGCGAATGGCGAGACGGTGGTCTCGGCCTTCCAGGTAGAATTCCTTATTTTTTCTGTACAAAAAACCTTCCTACTCTAATATTGGGCCTATTAGTCTATCCTAGGGACCTTTTAGGCCTTGCCCATTTTCGAATTGGAGGTCTTTTGCTCTTTATTTTGAGGTCGGGCAAGATTTGGGGTCTACAGCTGCCCCCCTTCACTTGACTAGCTGATTGTTGGCCTGCTATGCGAAAAAGATCGGCTGGAGGGTGAAGGAGTTAACCCTCTTGCCCGGCTATCCTTCGGATGCTCCGTCTTACGATAACCGACCCTCTAGACGAAAACTGTGTGTGTGCGCCTCTAGGATGCTCCTTCATGTGGTAGCTGACCCCTTTGGTTGACATGTGGTAGAACCTCAGGATGCTCCTTCCTACGATAGTCGACCCTTCGGTTGATGAGTATGAACCCCCATCCAGTTGCTTGTAGCTTTGGGATGCTCCTTCTTACGGTAGTCGACCCCTCAACTGACAAGTGGTAGAACCTCAGGATGCTCCTTCTTGCGGTAGCCGATCCTTCGGTTGATGAGTATGAACCCCCATCCGGTTGGTAGCGTTTGCAGTCCACCATTGTAGGACTGGATGAGTATAAACCCCTCATCAGGCTGGTATGGTCCACTTCGTAGGACCGGCTGCAACTTACTGTTCTGGCTCATGCGCAGGTTGATGGGTATGAACCCCCCATCTAGCTGGTATAGTCCACTTCGTAGGACTGGTGGTGGTGGCGGCTTACTGGTCTAGCTCATGCGCCAGTTGATGAGTATGAATCCCCATCTGGCTAGTGCAGTCCACCATTGTAGGGCTGGATGAGTATGAACCCCTCATCTGGCTGGTAGAGTTTGCAGTCCACCATTGTAGGACTGAATGAGTATGAACCCCTCATCTGGTTGGTAGAGTTTGCAGTCCACCATTGTAGAACTGGATGAGTATGAACCCCTCATCTGGCTGGTAGAGTTTGCAGTCCACCATTGTAGGACTGGATGAGTATAAACTCTTCATCTGGCTGGTAGAATTTTCAGTCAACCATTGTAGGACTGGATGAGTATGAACCCCTCATCTGGCTGGTAGAGTTTGCAGTCCACCATTGTAGGACTGGATGAGTATGAACCCCTCATCTGGCTGGTAGATTTGCAGTCCACCATTGTAGGACTGGATGAGCATGAACCCTCATCTGATTTTGAGTCCTTTGTTTTGGACTTAAAAATGTGTTGGCGTCTTAATGCTTCTGGTCATGCGCCGATTGATGGGGAATAATTTTTTTTGGGGGGATATTCTTGACTTTTCTGGTGTAGTCATCCGGTGTGTCGGGGATTCTTTGTGTTTTGGCTTTTCCATAGTCATCCGACTTTGTTGGTTATTGTGGATTTTTTATGAGTGCCTCTTAGGTAGGCAGGAATCCTCTGGGGATTTCTTGATTTTGGTGACGCCTCTTGAGTTGGCGGATGTCCATTGAGGATTTGTTGATTTTGATGGTGCCTTTGAGCAGGCAAATACTCCATTCAGGTTCTGGTAATGCCTCTGAGTAGGCAGATGCTTCATCGGAAGTGAAGACTTTTGATTGTATTTGTTTTGCCTCTGACTAGGCTGATATTCCCTTCTGGGGATGTTGGCTCTTGCTTGCCAGGTTTTGCCTATGCGTAGGCAAATGACTTTCTGAGGATGAATATGAAGTTTTGCCTTTGTAGTAGGCTCACTGGGGATGATCTTTCTTTTTTATTGATCCACTGGTGAATTGGTTGACTTCCCGGGGATCCGATTTTGGTAGCCCTTTGGGGGAATGGAGTCTCGGCTCCTTATAGGTGCGGGCTGACTTTTAAGATGCTCTTATTTTATTGGGGGGAATGGAATTTCTGATTCCTTCTTTTTTTGTTGATTTTCCCTTTTTTTGAGGTGACCCACTTAGGGATTTTATTGATTTCCTAAAAGTTAGGATTTTTATATGATTTCTCCTTTTTCCGCGATTTATCTCTTTTTTCGCGATTTGAAATTTGGCTTTTTCGAGATAATGCATGTGCCTTTTTACTTTCTAGTTTCTTTTATACACGCAAGTTTTTTTTCTTTTTGGGGATCCGTAGGGGATAAAGTTTTCTTTGGTGATCCACTAGGGGACTGATTTCCTGGGGATCTGATTTTTCTTTTCTAGGGATGGAGTCTTGGCTCCTTGATTGATGTTAATGCGAGCTAAACTAGTGAAGCTCTTATTCTACTGAGGGATGAGAATTTTTGATTCATTCTTTTTGTAGACTTTTCTAGGGAGATCCACTTGGGGATTTTTATTCGGCCTACTCTTGTTGCGGCCCTTTCTTTTGGACATCTGTTGGAGATGAAGGGTTTTATCTTTCTTCTTTATTGCTGGAACCCTGAGAAGGTTTGGATTCCTTGATCATTTGATGATTCAGATGTGACGCCTTTACTGGGTAATGTGGCAGAGATTTAGTTGAGTACGCTTGATGACTCATGTGGTGGTGATGTTGAGCCTTGGGGTAGTATTTTTGGTTTTTTGCCTCTAGAGTAAGCAGGGATCCTTCTTAGGGATAATTGAGCCTTTCCGTCGACTTTTCTTTTCTAATGTGCCTTCTCTTTATTGGGTAGAAGGGAGATGGTTGGAGCTTTGGCTTTGGAAGCTCTTGTTCTGCTTAAGACGCTTGATTATTGACGACTTGCCCCGTTTTCTTGAGGGGAGCTTCATTTGGCGACTTCTTTTCAGTGCTTCCTATTTTCAAACACAAACATGGAGCTAGTCTCCTTATATGCATGAATGCTTTTCATTTTTTGTTATTTATCTGAGGCAATTTTTATTTTTTGTTTTTTCGATTTTGACAAAGTCGTTTTGTGCGACTACTTGTGTGGATGCCTTAAATGCAATCTATTTTTATTTGATGCATCTAGAAAAGTGATTGGCATTCTCCTGCTGGACTTTCATGATTATACTGATGGGCTCCTTTTTTATTCATTTTTTGTTAAGCCCTAACTTTTGTCTAGACCGCCCTTTGTGGGTTTTCAATCTAGTAGGCTGCCCTATCTTTTGCCTAAGAATCTCCTAGCAAACATTATTCCCTTTTTTTTATTTTCATTTTTCTTTTTAAATACTTCCTTGTTTGATATGCATGATATGATCTTGACAAAAGACTTTGCACATATTTATGATTCATCAATAAAAAGGCATTTCCATAATTTGGTCAAGAGAAAGGAAATGAAAGAGAATTTTATTAACATGTATAAATAGAGGTTTATTATTTTTGTAGAAGGATTACAAATGGAATTTAGAAGAATGGCAGGCCAAGGTTGGCTAAACTGTATGGGCTACAACAATCATGTCTATGATATCTGCCCCCTGGTTCTCGTAGTTGCTTCTGTTGAGATGCTTGAGCCCGGAATGAAGACTATGCAAGGTTGTCTGCTTCTTGAAGGATGTTGTCTTAGCCCCCTTCTAGTTTATGACTAAGGCAACCATTGCTCTTTTTCTTTCTTCTCTCCCTTTTTGAAGCCATTAAATTTTTCGTAGGACGTATCCTAGCGAGTCGAGTGGACCCTAACTTTTGCCCAGGATGCCCTTTACGGGTTTTCATCCTGGCGGGCATGAGCAATGTGCTTCAAGCATAATACTTCTTCACTGTATTGGGGTTGATCGAATGTCAAAGTTCTTTTCAGTACATGTCGGTGAGGATAAGAATTCCTCCCGAGGAAGCTCGTTTAACCGCAAAGGGTCTTTCACAATTTGCCGCCCATTTTCCCATTTTGTCCTTTCGGGCCGGAATCAACTTATTTACCATTAAATCTCCTTCATGGTAAATATGGGGGTTAACCTTTTTATTGTAAGTTTTTTTTATATCCTCTTTTGATAGGCTTTGTTTATGACGTGTGGTGTTCAACCGTTTTTCTTCTATTAGATTCGAGTGATTGTATCAGCCCTGGACCCGCTCAGCTTTTGTCAATTCTGCTTCCATGATAACTTGTAGGGAAAGTATTTCGACCTCTATTGGTAGTACGAACTCCATGCATATACAGGGAAAATGGAGTGGCTTTTGCGGAGGATCATACGGAACTTTGATAACCATGAAGGTCAAAAGGCGATATTTCATGTCAATCTTTGCAGGTTTTGACCATCTTCTGGGTGACCTTCTTGACGTTCTAATTGGTTGCCTCTACTGCACCCTTCATCTTAGGTTGGTCAGGAGAGGACTTATGATGTTGGATTCTCATGTCTTGGCATGTCATGGTAAGACCGTGCACATGTGTCCATATACTCCCTTAGTTTTTGTGCTAACCCGTCCTCGACGTTATCAATGATTTGGGTATCAATACTTATTTCTTTTTCTCTTGCCTCCAAATCGATGGCCTTGATTTCTTCTCGGTAGGGCTACATGTATTGAGCTTGCTTTATTAGCAGCCTTTGCATGTCTGAGGAGATAGTCCCCTTCTCACTATCTGACCCGATCCATTCGCCTTCGGCTTTCGGATCCCCAAAGAGTCATCCATCACAGACATAATTGTGTTTATTTACGGTTCTGTTTAGGCTTAGATTTTTTAATTATTTATTTTGAAATAATAATGATAGAGAAAAGAATGAAAAAGTATATGGATGTTTATGCAAATGTCTCATTGTATTGATAAAAAGGAAATGTGTACAAAGCCCTTTTAATCGAGGATCTCGAGGCCACGAGCAGGGACCACGAGAGATATGCAGGTGTTAGTGAAAAAATCAGTATAAGGATCGAAAAGCGGAGGAAAGAAAATTGAGGATCATATGATTAGTTAAAAAATTGATAAATCGAAAAGATGGTTAGAAGACACTCGATGACCATGTAACAGTATGAATACATAAATCGAGAATTGGAATCGAGAATCGAAGGAAGAATATTTGATGTTTATTGCTGAAGAAAATCGAGAAATTAGAATCAAGTGTAATGTTAAGGTTAAGGGAAATCAAAAGCAATTCAAAGTTCACGAGATTTGAAATCGAGATCGAGGGAAAGGTTAACCTACATGGCTATCGAAATTATGGCTAAGTTATAAATTGAAGAACGGTTAAAACACGTATGGAACGTGGAAGCAATTTTCTAAATCGTAGAACTAAGGTAAAACTTCGAGGGACATGCACGTGGAATGTGGTAGAAGTTTTTGTTAACTTCTCTTAGGAGTGAAAGTGATGAAGATCTTATTGAATTACTTTCGCAAAGATCTTGTTGATTTGATGAAGTCAAAAATGAAGTCAAAGGCTACTTTGTGGCAGTCAAAGGTCACTTAGATAAAAGGGTAGTGGGATTAGAGAGTCTGCATCTCTGCTTAGGTATAATCATTTTTATCTCTCTGCTGCATGAGGTTTCTTCATTTAAAAGATTTTGCAAATGCCTCTAAAAAAGGTTTAAACGGTTAAAAACAAAGTATTTTGATAAAAGGTTTTTTAATTAGCTATTTTAACTAATAGCATATAAGCTTTATCAACTAAAATGTTCTTAACACTTTTGTAACAGGTTTTTAACTGATATGTTTTCGAAATAATCGATTGTTTTCATTAGAAGGATTTTTGAAAACCTTCTGCCAGTATTTTAACTGATATAGAATTGATATAATCGATTAAAATGACTTAGAATTTTTTGAAAAGTGTTCTGGCAGAATTTTAATCGATACAAACTCGAAATAATCGATTGAAACAACTTAGAGTGTTTTGAAAGTTGTTCTGTCAGTATTTTAATCGATACAAATGTGAAATAAT
The DNA here is from genome assembly GCA_963425845.1 of Sphenostylis stenocarpa. Classification (NCBI taxonomy): domain Eukaryota; kingdom Viridiplantae; phylum Streptophyta; class Magnoliopsida; order Fabales; family Fabaceae; genus Sphenostylis; species Sphenostylis stenocarpa. The sequence continues at coordinate 63,071,605 of OY731404.1, forward strand.
CGATTAAAACAACTAAGTTTTTTTTTTCAGAACGTTTTAATCGATTAAAACATGCTTGCTATCAGTTAAAATAACTTAGAAAGTTTTATGAAATCTTTTGAATCGATTAAAATGCGTTTCAACCGATTAAAATAACTAAGTGAACTTTTTTCAAAGTGTTTTAATCGATTAAAACAGATTGTTATCAGTTAAAATCACTTAGAAAAGTTTATAAGAATATTTTGCAGTATTTTAATCGATTGAAAGACGAATCAATCGATTAAAACAATTTAGAAGATTTTTTTCCAAAGAGTTTTAATTGATATAAACGTTGTCATATCTGTTAAAACACATCTGGAAAATAATCAAGAACATTTTAACAGATTAAAAGAAGTTTTAACAGATTAAAACAAGACTTTTAACAGATTAAAAGATTATTTTAACAGATTAAATAAACCAGCAGTTTTGAAAATCTTCTATATAAACAGAGTTGCTTGAACTTTTTAAAACACATCTTTTAGCAATCAATCAAGCAATCATAAGTGCTACTTTCAAGAGAGAATCGCGCTAGTTCTGTGAAGTTCAATGAAGTTCTTTCTTGAGGCAACATTGCATTCTTTTGGAGAAGAAACACATACTGCAGAACTGCATAAATCTGGTTTGAGTGTTCTAAGTTTCTTCTATTTGTTTCTTTACTTTCTTTACTGTATTGTGGGTGCCTGGAATTGTGGGCACTGGTTTCTGTAGCTGGAATTTGGCTGTAGGGTTGGTCAAGAACTGGAATTTGGTTCTTGGTGAAGGTTTAGGTGCAGGAACTGGAATTTTGGTTCTTGTGGTAGATTGAGTGTGAGATTAAAGTTGTAATCTGTAAAACGTTCAATCTATTGGAACCCAGCTGGAATTTGGTTGGAAACTGGACGTAGCCCTGGGATTGGGTGAACCAGTATAAACCTTGGTTGTATCTTTCTAAACCTTTCTCTTCTTTAATTTTGTGATTGCATTTATTTTGATTGCTTGCTATGTGTGATTCAAGAACTGGTCAGATTTCTTAATCTTTGAAATAGATAATCTGTTAATTGCGAAAATCTTTCAAAGATCAATTCACCCCCCCTCTTGATCTCAGCCTACTTTTCTAACAATTGGTATCAAGAGCAAGGGTCTTGAAAAATACTCAAGGCTTTCGGTCCAAATATTTAATGGGTGAAAACAAATTACCTTTTTTTGAGGGAGCTTCTATTAATAGACCTCCACTGTTTTGAGGAACAGATTATCCATTTTGGAAGATTAGGATGAAGATCTTTATTGAATCTATTAATAGAAATGTTTGGGATGTAATTGCTAATGGTCCATTAATTACAGAAAAAGAATGGTCTAGTTTAAATGATGAAGAAAAGAAAAAAGTTCAAAGTGATTGTACTGCTAAAAACATAATTACTTCTGCACTAAATATGGATGAGTTTTTCAGGGTCTCCCAATGCAAATCTGCCAAGGAAATGTGGGAAGTTCTTGAGGTTACTCATGAAGGAACAACTGATGTAAAGAGAGCCAAAAAACATACTCTCATAAGAGAATATGAGTTGTTTAAAATGCAAACTGGAGAAGGTATTGCAGATGTGCAGAAGCGCTGCACTCATATCATCAATCATCTAACTGTAGACCCCTAATTTTGCCCGGCCTCTTAAAATAAAAGCTAGAGGAACTTCGCCCGAAGATGGAGTTCATCCGGCTTCCCAAAACCGAGGAAACCTCCCACAACAAACGCAGAGATTGCTCGTCTGCACGATAAAGGACAAAGGAGACTTCCTATACAGAGATAAAGCTCGCCCGACAATAAAGGCCAAGAAGACTTCCTACATGAAGATAAAGCTTCAACGGACACACATCGACATCAATCCACGTCCGAAAACGGCAAGGAAAGCTTCCCGGGGTCCCAAAATACAAAGGCTGGACAAAACAGGTCGAGACCACCATCCCAGGGTTGGGACGGCCGTGGCAGTAAGCGGTTGGGACGCGCGTCCGAGCTGAGGTTTTTCTCAATCTTCTCTGACTGCTTGTATTTTTTTAATTCCTTTTTTGTGAGAATCAATGTACATCACGCAATAGAACCATATCTCTAAAAGACTGATCTAGAGAATAAGGGTAAATGCTGGATTTTTGAAGGTAATGCCTTCACACCTAACGAATAAATTGGCATAGGTAACCTTCAAGGCGTGGCCGTGGGTGACACTTTCCCCACATTAACTAACTCCCTTACCCTACTCTGGCTAGCAAGTGGCTCAAGTTGGTCTTTAATAAAATTAATTGTGGTCCTTTTCAATTAATTTCCTTGTTAAAACAATTTGTGGTTACTTTAAAAGAACCCTTTTTTCTAAAACCTTGCTTC